>CM072554.1:12919133-14119133 GCA_036898215.1 Platycarya strobilacea | reverse complement strand
ACATCTACCTTTTACATAAGTCAAGAAAAGCATCCACCACTTTTGAAAATATTCAAATAAAACATGCACATGTGAAAGATGACAATCAATCATTTTAATATTTTCAAAGTTCAAACCTTTAATCATGTCATGCACATGTGAAAGATGAGAATCAATCATCTTTCAAAATTTTCAAATTTAATTTTCAAAATATTTATGCATATGTGGAAAATGTATTTTAATGCTTTATGATAAAATATTAATTTTGAGCCTTAATCCTAATTTCAAATTTTTTAAGAGATTTACAAAATTACTCTATGATTTTAATGTGAACTTGTTCCCTCCTTACTCATACCTGCTTCTTTGATATGCTTGATTCTATTGTGTGGACAACTTTGAGTTTGAGACTCCTTTATTCTTTGAATTCATTTGTTATCATCAAAATCCATTTGTAGATTTACACGAAACTTGAAATATTGGGTTCAACAGTATGTGTGTGTAATTATGTGTATTTATGTATGAGAAAAGACGTATTTTACACAACTGTGGATCAGAAATCTCAAGAACCTGATATTCTAGATTTGAGCCTGCAAAAACAATATAAACCCTAGTCTCCAATATTAAGATTATAATGACTTTAAAAACTTATGTATAGATATAGAAGGAGAAAATGCAGATTTAATTAAATAATTTACCTTGTGAAAAACTTCCTTTTCATAGCTACTATTAGTCATACTTCGAATGTACGTCAATTTCTTTTCTCATTTATCCCTAAAATCATTAGTAAGTTTGAAAAAAAAAATGTTTGAATGTCTGTGATTATGTATGTATACATATACGTATGTGTGAATGTATGCATTTTGAGTGTATATATGTGTATGGCATGTACATGTGTGTGTTTGTGTGTTTATGTTTAGGTGTGAATGTATGTATGTATGTATGTTATGATTGTGTATGTGGTTGTTTATGTATGCAATATGTATATTTATGATATGTGCATGTATTTTTTTATATGACGTATACATATGTATGTATATGTTTTGTATATTTTTATGTGTATATGTTATATGTATATGTGTGTGTATGTATGTATATTTGTATGTATGTGTGTGCATATGTATATATGTTTGTGAATATGTATGTGTATATGTATAGTATGCATGTATGATACATATGTATGTATGTATGTATATATGCACATATGCATGTAATGTGTGTAATCTGTATGCATGCATGTATGTTATGTATGTATATATATAGTATGGATTTATATATGTATGTATGTGTGTATACGTATGTATTAGGAAAAGAGATTGTTATAGTCGTGTTTCACACACTTGGGGAGTCAGGGATCTCAGAAGTTTTAAGTTTTTTGAATTTAAGCCTGCAAAAATGATATAAAAGTGAGAAATGAGAGTGGGCCTTAGAGGCCGATGAATCCCTGATTCTTAAGTTAGTAGTCTCTTTAAAAATTTGTTTAAAGAGATAAAATGGGAAAAAACATATTTAATTAAATAATTTACCTCGTGAAAAACATCTTTATGCAGCTGTGAGTCCTATTTCTGATGTATTTCAATTTCTTTTCTCATTCATTCCTATAATCGTTAGCAAGCTACAAAAAATGTATATGTATGTGTGGATTTGTGTATATATGCATATATGTATGAATGTATGCATGTATGTGATTGTGTGTATTGTTTATGTATGCATGAATGTATGTGCATATATACAAGTGTGTATGTATGTCTTTTTGTGTGTATGCATGTATGTATGTGCATATATACATGTATGTATGTATGTATGTCTTTTTGTGTGTATGCATGTATGTATGCATGCGTATGTCTATATGTATGTGTGTGTAATTATGTGTGCATGTATATACTATAAGAAAATATATTGCTAACGACATATTTTACACACCTGTGAGTCAGGAATGTCAATAACTCAGATCTTCTAGATTTGAGCCTGCAAAAACGATATAAACCCTAGTCTCCGATATTTGAATTAGTAGTGACTATAAAAATTTGTGTATAGAGACAAAATGAGAAAATTCATATTTAATCAAATAATTTACCTCGTGAAAAATAACGCTTCCACAGCTATCATTCATATTTCTTATATACGTCAATTTCTTTTTTCATTCATCCTTAAAATCGTTAGTAAATTTGAAAAAAAATGTTTGAATATATGTATACATATATATATATATGTGTGTGTGTATGTATGCATGTTGAGTGTATGTACATGTGTGGCATGTATGTGTGTATGTATGTATGTTTGTATTTAGGTGTGAATGTATGTATATATGTATGATTTATGATGTATGTGTATGTATGTTATACATGTGTATATATTTTTTTGTATGTATGTATGATGTATGTGTATGTTTTGTATATATTTATGTATATATGTTATATGTATATGTGTATATATGTATGTATGTATGTGCATGCATATGTATATATGTTTGTGAGGTGTATGCATGTATATGTGCATATGTATGCATGAGTATATATAAGTATATGTTTGTGTATATACCTATATTTGTGGTTTGTTTGTATATATGTATGATGTATGTTTTTGTTGTTGTATATGTATGTGTATGTATGTATTGCTGTGGATATGTATTTGTGGTCTGTGCATAAATATGTATGTATGCATGTAGTATATAAATTTATATATGTATGTATGTCTTTTTGTGTGTATGCATATGTGTATGCATGCGTATATCTATATGTATGTGTGTGTAATTATGTGTGCATGTAGATACTATGAGAAATAGATTGTTAACGATATATTTTACACACCTGTGGGTCAGGAATGTCAATAACTCAGATCTTCTAAATTTGAGCCTACAAAAACGATATAAATCCTAGTCTCCGATATTTGAATTAGTAGTGACTATAAAAATTTGTGTATAGAGAGAAAATGAGAAAATGTATATTTAATCAAATAATATACATCGTGAAGAACAACGCTTCCACAGTTATCACCAAATTTCTTATATACGTCAATTTCTTTTTTCATTCATCCTTAAAATCGTTAGTAAATTTGAAAAAAAGTGTTTGAATATATGTATACATATATATATATATGTGTGTGTGTATGTATGCATGTTGAGTGTATGTACATATGTGGCATGTATGGGTGTATGTACGTATGTTTGTATTTAGGACTGAATGTATGTAGATATGTATGATTTATGATGTATGTGTATGTATGTTGCGCATGTGTATATATTTTTTTGTATGTATGTATGATGTATGTGTATGTTTCATATATATTTATGTATATATGTTATATGTATGTGTATGTATGTATGTATGTATGTATGTAAGTATGTAAGTATGTACATGCATATATATATATGTTTGTGAGGAGTATGCATGTATATGTGCATATGTATACATGAGTATATATGAGTATACATATGCGTATATACCTATATTTGTGATTTGTTTATATAGATGTAGGATGTATGTTTATGTTGTTGTATATGTATGTGTATGTATGTATTGCTGTGGATATGTATTTGTGGTGTGTGCATAAATATGTATGTATGTATGTATGTATGTATGTATGTATGTATGTATGCATATAGTGTATGGATTTATATATGTATGTATGTCTTTTTGTGTGTATGCATGTATGTATGCATGCGTATGTCTATATGTATGTGTGTGTAATTATGTGTGCATGTATATACTATGAGAAAATAAATTGTTAACGACATATTTTACACACCTGTGGGTCAGGAATGTCAATAACTCAGATCTTCTAGATTTGAGCCTGCAAAAACGATATAAACCCTAGTCTCCGATATTTGAATTAGTAGTGACTATAAAAATTTGTGTATAGAGAGAAAATGAGAAAATGCATATTTAATCAAATAATATACCTCATGAAGAACAACGCTTCCCCAGCTATCATCTATATTTCTTATGTACGTCAATTTCTTTTTTCATTCATCCTTAAAATCGTTAGTAAATTTGAAAAAAAATGTTTGAATATATGTATACATATATATATATGTGTGTATGTATACACGTTGAGTGTATGTACATGTGTGGCATGTATGTATGTGTGTATGTATGTATGTTTGTGTTTAGGTGTGAATGTATGTATATATGTACGATTTATGATGTATGTGTATGTATGTTATGCATGTGTATATATATTTTTGTATGTATGTATGATGTATGTGTATGTTTTGTATACATTTATGTATATATGTTATATGTATATGTGTATATATGTATGTATGTATGCATGTATGTATGTATGTAAGTATGTGCATGCATATATATATATATGTTTGTGAGGAGTATGCATGTATATGTGCATATGTATACATGAGTATATATGAGTATATGTATGCGTATATACCTATATTTGTGATTTGTTTGTATAGATGTAGGATGTATGTTTATGTTGTTGTATATGTATGTGTATGTATGTATTGCTGTGGATATGTATTTGTGGTCTGTGCATGTATATGTATGTATGTATGTATGTATGTATGTATGTATGTATGTATGTATGTATGCATGCATGCATGTAGTGTATGGATTTATATATGTATATATGTCTTTTCGTGTGTATGCATGTATGTATGCATGCGTATGTCTATATGTATGTGTGTGTAATTATGTGTACATATATATATTCTGAGAAAATAGATTGTTAACGACATATTTTATACACCTGTAGGTCAGGAATGTCAAGAACTCAGATCTTCCAGATTTGCTCCTGCAAAAACGATATAAACCCTAGTCTCCGATATTTGAATTAGTAGTGACTAAAAAAATTTGTATATAGAAAGAAAATGAGAAAATGTATATTTAATCAAATAATTTACGTTGTGAAAAACTACACTTCTACAGCTATCATTTATATTTCTTATATACATCAATTTCTTTTTCATTCAGCCCTAAAATCGTTAGTAAATTTGAAAAAAATTATTTGAATATATGTATACATATATATGTGTGTGTATGTATGCATGTTGAGTGTATGTATATGTATGGCATGTATGTGTGTATGTATGTATGTTTGTGTTTAGGTGGGAATGTATGTATATATATATGTATATTTATGATGTATGTATATGTATGTTATGCATGTGTATATTTTTTTTGTATGTATGTATGATGTATGTGTATGTTTTGTATATATGTTATATGTATATGTGTATATATGTATGTATGCATGTATGTGTATGTATGTAAGTATGTGCACGTATATGCATATATGTTTGTGAGGAGTATGCATGTATATGTGCATATGTATGCATGAGTATATATGAGTATATGTTTGTGTATATACTTATATTTGTGGTTTGTTTGTATATATGTATGATGTATGTTTATGTTGTTGTATATGTATGTGTATGTATGTATTGCTGTGGATATGTATTTGTGGTCTGTGCATATATATGTATGTATGTATGTATGTATGCATGTAGTATATGAATTTATATATGTATGTATGTCTTTTTGTATGTATGCATGTATGTATGCAGGCGTATATCTATATGTATGTGTGTGTAATTATGTGTGCATGTATATACCATCAGAAAATAGATTGTTAACGACATATTTTACACACCTGTAGATGAGGAATGTCAAGAACTCAGATTTTTCTAGATTTAAGCCTGTAAAAACGATATAAACCCTAGTCTCCGATATTTGAATTAGTAGTGACTATAAAAATTTGTGTATAGAGAAAAATTGCATATTTAATCAAATAATTTACCTCGTGAAAAACTATGCTTTCACAGCTATCATTCATATTTCTTATATACGTCAATTTCTTTTTTCATTCATCCCTAAAATCATTAGTAAATTTGAAAAAAAATATTTGCATATATGTATACAGATATATGTGTGTGTATATATGCATGTTGAGTGTATGTACATGTATGGCATGTATGTGTATGTATGTATGTTTGTGTTTAGGTGTGAATGTATGTATATATGTATGTATATTTATGATGTATGTGTATGTATGTTATGCATGTGTATATATTTTTTTGTATGTATGTATGTATGATGTATGTGTATGTTTTGTATATATTTATGTATATATGTTATATGTATATGTGTATATATGTATGTATGTATGCATGTATGTATGTATGTAAGTATGTGCATGCATATGTATATATGTTTGTGAGGAGTATGCATGTATATGTGCATATGTATGCATGAGTATATATGAGTATATGTTTGTGTATATATCTATATTTGTGGTTTGTTTGTATATATGTATGATGTATATTTATGTTGTTGTATATGTATGTGTATGTAATGTATTGTTGTGGATATATTTGTGGTCTGTGCATGTATATATATGTATGTATGTATGTATACATGTAGTGTATGAATTTATATATGTATGTATACCTTTTTGTATGCATGCATGTATGTATGCATGCGTATGTCTATATGTATGTGTGTGTAATTATGTGTGCATGTATATACTATGAGAAAATAGATTGTTAACAACATATTTTACATACCTGTGGGTCAGGAATGTCAAAAACTCAGATCTTCTAAATTTGAGCCTGGAAAAACGATATAAACCCTAATCTCCGATGTTTGAATTAGTAGTCACTATAAAAATTTGTATATAGAGAGAAAATGAGAAAATGCATATTTAATCAAATAATTTACCTCGTGAAAAACTACGCTTCCACAGCTATCATTCATATTTCTTATATACGTCAATTTATTTTTTCCTTCATCTTTGAAATCGTTAGTAAATTTGAAAAAAAGTGCTTGAATATATGTATACATATATATATATGTGTGTGTATGTATGCATGTTGAGTGTATGTACATGTATGGCATGTATGTGTGTATGTATGTATGTTTGTGTTTAGGTGTGAATGTATGTATATATATATGTATATTTATTTTGTATGTGTATGTATGTTATACATGTGTATATTGTTTTGTATGTATGTATGATGTATGTGTATGTTTTGTATATATTTATATATATATGTTATATGTATGTGTATATGTATGTATGTATGTATCTATGTACTTGCACGAATATGTATATATGTTTGTTAGGAGTATGCATGTATATGTGCATATGCATGAGTATATATGAGTATATGTTTGTGTATATACCTATATTTGTGGTTTGTTTGTATATATGTATGATGTATGTTTATGTTGTTGTATATGTATGTATACGTATGTATTGTTGTGGATATGTATTTGTGGTCTGTGCATGTATATATATGTATGTATGTATGTATGTATATATGCATGTAGTATATAAATTTATATATGTATGTATGTCTTTTTGTATGTATGCATGCGTATGTCTATATGTGTATGTGTGTAATTATGTGTGCATGTATATACTATGAGAAAATAGATTGTTAACAACATATTTTACACACCTGTGGGTCAGGAATGTCAAGAACTCAGATCTTCTAAATTTGAGCCTGCAAAAACGATATAAACCCTAGTCTCCAATATTTGAGTTAGTAGTAACTATAAAAATTTGTGTATAGAGAGAAAATGAGAAAATGCATATTTAATCAAATAATTTACCTTGTGAAAAATTACGTTTCCACATATATCATTTATATTTCTTATATACGTAAATTTCTTTTTTCATTCATCCCTAAAATCGTTAGTAAATTTGAAAAAAAGTATTTGAATATATGTATACACATATATGTGTGTGTGTGTATATGTATGCATGTTGAGTGTATGTACATGTATGTCATGTATGTGTTTATGTATGTATGTATGTGTTTAGGTGTGAATGTATGTATATTTATGATGTATGTGTATGTATGTTATGCATGTATATATATTTTTTTGTATGTTTGTATGATGTATGTGTATGTTTTGTGTATATGTTATATGTATATGCGTATATATGTATGTATGTATGTATGTATGTAAGTATGTGCACGCATATGCATATATGTTTGTGAGGAGTATGCATGTATACGTGCATATGTATGCATGAGTATATATGAGTATATGTTTATGTATATACCTATATTTGTGGTTTGTTTGTATATATGTATGATGTATGTTTATGTTGTTGTATATGTATGTGTATGTATGTATTGCTGTGGATATGTATTTGTGGTTTGTGCATATATATGTATGTATGTATGCATGTAGTATATGAATTTATATATATATATGTATGTCTTTTTGTGTGTATGCATGCGTATATCTATATGTATGTGTGTGTAATTATGTGTGCATGTATATACTATCAGAAAATAGATTGTTAACAACATATTTTACACACCTGTGGGTCAGGAATATCAAAAACTCAGATCTTCTAGCTTTAAGCCTGCAAAAACGATATAAACCCTAGTCTCCGATATTTGAATTAGTAGTCACTATAAAAATTTGTGTATAGAGAGAAAATGAGAAAATGCATATTTAATCAAATAATTTACCTTGTGAAAAACTACGCTTCCACAGCTATCATTCATATTTCTTATATACGTCAATTTCTTTTTTCATTCATCCCTAAAATCGTTAGTAAATTTGAAAAAAAAGTGTTTGAATATATGTGTACATATATATATGTGTGTGTATGATGCATGTTGAGTGTATGTACATGTATGGCATGTATGTGTGTATGTATGTATGTTTGTGTTTAGGTGTGAATGTATGTATATATGTATGTATATTTATGATGTATGTGTATGTATGTTATGCATGTGTATATATTTTTTTGTATGTATGTATGATGTATGTGTATGTTTTGTATATATTTATGTATATATGTTATATTTATATGTGTATATATGTATGTATGTATGTATGTATGTATGTATGTATGTGCATGCATATGTATATATGCATTTGTATCCATGTATATGTGCATATGTATGCAAGAAAACATATGAGTAAATGTTTGTTCATATACTTATATTTGTGGTTTGTTTGTATATATGTATGTGTATGTATGTATTGTTGTGGATATATATTTGTGGTCTGTGTATGTATATGTATGTGTATATGTATGTATGTATGTACATATGTGTCATGTATGTATGTATGTATGTGTGCATGTAGTGTATGGATTTATATATGTATATATGTGTGTGCATGTATTTGAATGTATGTATACATATATGTATTTGTGTATGTATGCATGTTATGGCATGTATGTATATTTGTGTTTAGGTGTGAATGTATGTATGTATGTATGTACATTATTATGCATGCGTATGTGATTGTATGTAAGTATGGTATGTATGTATTGCTGTGGATATGTATTTATGGTCTGTGCATGTATATGTATGTATGCACATATGTGTCATGTATGTATGTGTGTGTATGTATTTGAATGTATGTATACATATTTGTATTTGTGTATGTATACATATTATGGCATATATGTGTATGCATGTATGTATATTTATGTTTAGGTGTGAATGTATATATGTATGTATGTATGTATGTTATGCATGTGTATGTGGTTGTTTGTATGTATGGTATGTATGTTAATGTTGTGGATATGTATTTGTGGTCTGTGCATGTATATGTATGTATATATGTATGTATGTATGTATGCATGTAGTGTATGGATTTATACATGTATGTATGTGTGTGTATTTGAATGTATGTATACATATATGTATGTGTGTATGCATGTATATATGTTTGTATTTAGGTGTGAATGTATGTATGTATGTATGTATGTATGTTATGCATGCGTATGTGGTTGTTTGTATGTATGGTATGTATGTATATATGTTATGCATGCATATGTGGTTGTTTGTATGTATGATATGTATGTATGTATGTATGTATGTATGTATGTATATTTAAGATGTATGTGTATGTATGTATGATGTATGTGTGTATGTATGTCATGCATACACATATTTGTATGTATATATATTTATGTATATAAGTTATATGTATATGTGTATGTATATTTTTATATGTATGTATGTGTATGTATGTATGTATGTACGCCTATATGTATGTATGTTTGTGAGGAGTGTGCACGCGTATATGTGTATAATATGTGTGAGTGTTTGTGTATATACCTATGTTTCTGGTTTGTGCATGTATATGTATGTATGTATGTATGTATGTATGTATGTGTCAATTATGTATGTATGTATATGTATTCATATATGTATGTATGTATGTAGGGTATGCATTTATATATGTATATACATGTGTGTGTATGTATTAATAAAAAAGATTTTTAAATTCGTGTTTCACACACCTAGGAGCCGAGGATCTCAGGAGTTTAGGTCTTTTGAATTTGAGCCTGCAATAACGATGTAAAAGTAAGAAATGAGAGTGGTCAGCTTTAGAGGCCGATGAATCTCTGATCTTCAAAAATTTGTTTAAAGAGATAAAATGAAAAAAACATATTTAATTAAAGAATTAAAGAGATATACGTTTTTTATGCAGCTATGAGTCATACTTCTAATGTATTTCAATTTCAATTTTCATTAATCTCTAAAATCATTAGCAAGCTACAAAAAATATATATGTATGTGTGGATTTGTGTATATATGCATATATATGTACGAATGCATGCACGTATGTGATTGTGTGTATTGTGTATGTGTATGTATGCATGTATGTATATCAATATGTACATGTGTGTACGTATGTATGAGAAGATTGTTAACGACGTATTTTACACACCTGTGGGTTGGGAATCTCAGAACTCAAGTCTTCTAGATTTGAGCTCGCCAAAAAGATGTAAACAGTAATCTCCGATATTTAAATTAGAAGTGACTATAAAAGTTTGTATGTAGAGATATAATGAGAAAAGACATTTAATTAAATAATTTATCTTGTGAAAAATTTCGTTTTCACAGCTATCATTCATATTTCTTATATACGTCAGTTTCTTATTTCTAAAATTGTTAATAAATTTGAACAAAATGTTTGAATATATGTATACATATTATGTATATATATATATGTATGTATGTATAAAATGCATGTGTATGTTGTTGTTTGTATGTATGTATGTTTATGATATATGTGTGTATGATGTATGTGTATGTATGTCATGCATGTGTATGTTTGTATATATTTATGTATATATGTTATACGTATATGTGTGTATATATGTATGTATGTATCTGCGTGTATATGTATAATGTTTGTGAGGAGTATGCATGTATATATGTACATATGTATGCGTGAGAATATGTTTGTGTATATACTTATATTTATGGTTTGGTTGTATATATGTGTATGTGTATCTATTGTTGTGGATATGTATTTACGAATGTGTGTGTGCAAGTATGTTTGTGTATGTGTATGCATTTATGTTTTTTTATGTACCTATAAAATTATGTTTTTTCATGCATCCCCTTTTGTTCTGCCATCTAAAGTAACTACAAAAGAGTTTTTCAACAATTTAAAAATGATAGCATCTATAAATATAAAATATAGTCTCTATTTCACTTAAAAAACATCTCATCATTACAATTTTTTTAAAGACAGAAGCTGGGGGGCAGACCGTCTGCCCCCCTCCTTAAAAGCAGCCCCGCCGCCCCCGGTGGCGGTGGGCGACACCGCCCCCGCCATCGGGACCGGCGGACTCAGACGAGCTCACCCCTTCGACGGCGAGCTCCGGTGTGCCCCCGGCAGCCTTCAACCC
Source organism: Platycarya strobilacea (assembly GCA_036898215.1). NCBI lineage: Eukaryota > Viridiplantae > Streptophyta > Magnoliopsida > Fagales > Juglandaceae > Platycarya > Platycarya strobilacea. The sequence continues at coordinate 14,107,514 of CM072554.1, read as the reverse complement.
GTTTCGGACCCGAAACGGGTTGAAGGCTGCCGGGGGCACACCGGAGCTCGCCGGAGCTCGCCGTCGAAGGGGTGAGCTCGTCTGAGTCCGCCGGTCCCGATGGCGTGGGCGGTGTCGCCCACCGCCACCGGCGGCGGCTCCGTTTGCTTTATGGCCGAATTCCCTATTAAATTCATCTTCATTTTATTTTTTTATTGTGTTTTTCATTATATTTTTTATTATGTTTTGTTCATTTTATTTTTTTAATATATTTTTAATCTTCATTTTTTTATTTAATTATATATTTTTTATTTTATTTTAATGTGTTTTTCATCATCAAGCAGCCCAATTAGTGTTGGGCTGCTTTGGACGCTGGGGACAGCCGGACCGGTCCCCAGCGTCACCCTTTTTTAAATTCTCATACAAAATATATTAAATAATTAAATTTTTTCAAATTCTAAAATAATAATAATAAAAAGTAATATTTTAACAACCCTCTTTAATGCATTATACAAAATTTAAAGAAAATTAATAAAGAAAACGAATGACATTGAATCAGACAAATGTTAGTGCTCTTTTAAATTTGAAGAAAATTAATGAAAAATATTCTACATTGAATTGGTCATCTAAGTTACAATTCCTTCATTTTACTTTTCATATATGAAAAGAACTATCATCTATTGAAAATAATTATATATAAATAAATTATTTGGTTGAAAAAAAAAATAAGTTTTTAACAAAAAATAATTAGTTAAGTATCAAATTAAATTATTAAAATACATATAGTTAGTATAATTACAAAATATGAAAAAAATTTAAATATATTCTAATTGAAAACAAATGAATATGAATATGATTCTTGAAGATTATTGAGAATTATGAAAATAAAATAAATAAAAAAATAAAAAATATTAATATTTTTTTATTATAAAGAATATGATAATTAATTCAAAGTTGTATATTATTTAAATTTTAAAGATAAAGATAGTCAATCCAATCCAATATTAATGCTCTAAGTTACTAATCCTCTTCAATGCATAATACAAGCAGATGTCCCTTATTGATATATTGCATTTATTAAACAAAATAAAATACATACTTTCTTTTTGTTAAGCCATTCAAGACTGCAGCAAATGAATGTCCCAATACCTCCTCTATAATATAAAAGCAATTTTTTGGAAGTGAAATAATTAATATATTTTATATTTTTAATTATTACTCATCATCCTACACCACCATATTTTACATATTTTAATTTTTTATTCTTATTAAACTAATATTTTTCTACTTATCATCTATATATACACCATATATTTGTTATAGGAAAATTAAAAAAATAAAATAAAATACGTGTAGTATGTGATGTGTGGAAAGGATAAGTAAAATTATTTTTATAATCACTGTCCATAAGTTAAGATTAAATAATTCATCTTTGTAAAGCTTGATCATAAAAACAAAAAATACTAGTTTAATAAATTCCTTCATGAATAAAAGGCAGAAACGTTGGATAACCAAAGCATTGTTCGGATCAATTCTGAATTGACCGAGGGGCCATAAAGCATGTTAAAAGTCGGATTAAGTAACTTTAGACCGAGGGGCCAATAGTTCCATTTTCTGTTTTATGTCCTTTTCTTTTTCATGGTATCCCAACTACTACAGTATATTAAAAAACCAAGACTTTCGCAATGAGAAGAAAAGCGCTCAATGGCAAGTTTTAGTCCCCTTACCAGTTATTTAACTTACCATCTCTTTCATGAGTTAAAAGTTTTAGTCCTCCAATACCAGCCAGGCCTTTCCCTTCTTTAGTCTCCTGACCAATTTTCCTGCATAAATGCATCAGATCTGCTCAAGTACTGGTCATAAGTCATTAAATGGTAAAACCAACTATTGCCAAAGGTGCAGAAAATTTTTCAACAAGCAAAGCAGCAAAGGAAACGAAGACGTGTCACAAAAAAGCACCTTCAGAACAAATTCAAAAGAAGCTAACTAACAATAATAACCAAATTTATCAGTTAGAAAGATCATAGGAAGAGTGATTAGGTTTCTTCCTTCATAATGGTGGAGCTCTGTTTGCTCATAACAGTACAATCAAGAGGTTTAGACAATGTGATACATAAATATGTTGGCTTGGTGAAAGAGAATCTACAACAGAAGCCACTTACGCAATTGATAAAACAATTTAAAGGGAAAAAAACAGACTTCTTCAACTTGGTCCTTTTTTGGTCTTTATACAATTAAAAGGATAAAATAGAAGTTCAATTTAAGTAGCATGAGAGAGAGAGAGAGAGAGCAATATTTGAACGTGGTGAAAAAGTCCATTCTTTCTCTGTTCATCTATATGTTCTACTGTCTCGTTAGGTTGCCAAGGAAATGCCTCGAGACTTTCATGCAAAATTCAAAGACAATACTACTTCAAGGCCAGTACTTTAAGGGGATGTTTTGATGTAAAATGTTGGGACATTTTTAATGAATAGTGAAAGATGGAAAGATGAAAGTTTTATTAGTTTTTATGTAAATGTGGGTCTCACCTTATATATATATATAAACATTGAATTTGATGTTCTTTTTTATGTATTATTTTAAGTTAAAACTATTCTTTATTTAAATTACAACCATATATTCTAATGAAAAGATGAAATATATTGAGTCGAGGAGAGTTGTATGTTAGGGAAGAAGTTGAGGAAAAATTTACTGTAGATGGAAAACTACTCTATTGTAGATAACTTTCACTTAAATCCAAACATAGACTGACTCGATATTGTGCCGTTAGTGGCTAAAAGATTGAAGTGCAGGACATTCAGTTATGATCACATATTAGCTCACAAGACACAACATTCGATCTTATGGAAGCATCATTAATAATAAAGGTAATTCATCAAGATAGGAGGTTTCAACTACTATTATTGATGTACACCAAGCTCCAAGAGAGAAATAGTGATGGTGAAATTTTGTTTGTTTTGGGGGATGAGACAAAAAATTCAAAACATATCTCAAATTCATTATTATATTTTTTTAAATTCTCATACAAAATATAATAAAAAATTCAACATTTTCAAATTCTCATATCATTTTTTGAAATCCCAATACAAAATTATTACTAAAAAAATATCTTATAATAATATTTTATTTTATTTTTTTTGTACTTTTATCTCATCTCATCTCTCAAAACAAAGAAGGAGTTTCAAAATGCTAAAAAAAAAAAAAGTAGACATAGTAGACAAAAAAATAACTTTTGTTTAATAAGGAAAGACCAAAAACACAAAAAAAAAAAAACAAAAAAAAAAGAACGTACTCCTGAAGTAGTTGATATTCCTGCTTTAGCGGTGCAAAGTCCATGAGAGCGTTGACCTTTTCATTGGTAACCTAGGCCAATAAAAAAATTGCAAAGTTACAATAGGTGAAATCCAGCCATGCTCAGTCTGTAGCACACTAAAGATAAGGTGAAAGCAATTTAATTTTCAACAAAAAACCAAAGACTTCATGTACATAATTGGCATAGCTAACTACAATATTAGAAGCTAAGTTCCGGACTCAAAATATTTTCTGCCTACAACCACATAAATGTCCTTTTTCAACATGGAACTGAAGTGCAGAAACAAGTACTTCTGAATTACCTGCAATAAATTTCTCTGTAGCTCCTCGATTTTCCTTTGAAGAGCTCCATTTACATTTTTCTCCAGTAAATGTCTTTCTTCCTGCTGTGATAAAAGCAACAATGCTGCAACCTGATAAAGATTTAATACTTTCTAGACTAACAAAGTACACAGGAGTCCAGGACCAACTTATATTTCTCAAGAGTGTCATCAGTGGCCTAGATCACAAAGATCAACAGCCTCCATTTGGGTTTAAGGAAGGCAATCTATTATTCACTCTCCTCCTACATTCCCACTCCTGTGGTCCTTTTGTGTCAAAAGCGCACCATCATATAAGTTGCAAGAAAATGGACCAGAGAAGCACAAGGGGTGAAATACAATTTGCCCAAAGGAAGAAGAAAAAAAATAAATTAATTAATTTTCAAAGTGAAAGACATTGTACCCTGTCTGAGAGATTCCTAGGCATTGGAAGTGCAGTAAATTATCTCTGAAGGAAGGATTTTTGAGAATTTGCATTTGTATCAGAGGACAATGAGGTCTCAGCCCCATCAACTTGCCCCCCGGCCATGGAATTTCGCAAAACGATTGATGACAAAAAACTTCTCTTGTTCCTGGCATTCCAGTCTACTATTGAGGCTCTGTTGTCCAATCTGCAAAATCACAAGCATTAGGAGAGAGAGAGAGAGAGAGAGAGAGAGAGAGATCTGCATGCTATGAATATGAAGCAAATAACTACACCAAATACCATAAAAAAAAAAAAAAAAAATTGCACTTATTAGAGCAACATGGTATGTGTTATTTCATCTCGTAGAATCCAGGTAGTTTCAATAAAGCTCTGTTGTTTATTCTCCATTGCAATTTGCTGCCTTTCTTTATCCCGCATATTGACGGATATCAAGGAGCATTTAGCCTGCTACCCGGAAGTCCAGGTAGCTTTTCTGGACTTTTTCTTTTATGCTGTGTATTTCATTCCAAAATAAACTAGTGTTGTTTAACTTACAAAAAGTTATGAAGGTGTAACTGTGGTGTAAGAAGGATGTTCGGATGGCTGATTAGAGAATCTAGGAAAAATATACATGAAAGATTAATTCCTACAATAAAATAATACAATCGTCATATAACTTCTAGAAAGAGTAGCAAAAATTGCCAAAACTGTTACAAGTTGGCGCTGTTTATTGGTTCCAACAAGAAGTTAAGTTATTTTTTGTTTAAACAAAGAAAGCTGTGCAATTAAAGCACACAAAGAACAAACCCAATATAATGGCACCCGAAAAGTCTTATTTGGGTACACTACATCAAATAATATTTATCAGATTGATATGCAAATTGATATTTAACAGACTGATGCTTCAGTCACACCCCAGAAAAGTCCTACAAACAGTTTAAGATAGTGTTCTGATTAAATCCAGAGAGAGACCGAACCAAAGCCAAAAATAAATGGCTCAGCGATCCACTTGCAGTACTGATTGATGAAGACAAATAAAGGAATCGTTGCAAATCAACATATCGTATAAAAACCACGAGGGGAAGTAAATGAAACCTTTGTAATCTTAACAAGCATGTGCGAAGCAAAAATTTTTGCGGAGAATATATGTCACTTCTTGGTATGGATTAACCTCACAATCCCGGGTCTTGAAAACAGCCTCTGGAATTGGGTCTGGGCAAAACTCATCGGGGACAAAATTAATAAGAACCCTCTCGATTAATGACCCACCAAATTTGGGGCAGACCTACAAACATTAACTTTTAAACAGTGATGCAAAGCAAAAGAAACAGGAAGAGGGAATCAATCGAAAGAATTGAAGTTACAGGATTTTACCTCTTTGCTTGTGGACTATCAGCAAGAATTTCAAAAGGAAGCATCATCAGATCACCCAATGCATGAAGAAGATGGTTTTGAACCTTTACCCTTGCACTTGGAGCAGACTGCATTATGGGAGATGTGAGAGGCGAGAGGCGAGAGGCGAGAGGCGAGAGGCGAGAGGCGAGAGGCGAGAGGTAGTGAGAGGGAAGATCCTCGCAACGGCTATTTTTACCGTTTGAACTTTGGACAGCCAGCAAATATATATATATATATATATATATATATATATATTTAAAATTCAAAGAAGATGATCCAACGGGTATAGAATGAGAAAACCTAGAGTCCGGATTAGTTTAAAATGCTTTTTTGCACCGAACCAATAATATAGAAAAACGTCATTATTTTGTTTTATAATCTCGTAGACTCGCCCGCATCAGATCTCGTCATTTTACACTCCTCTCCCTTTCGGAATTAAGCTGCTTAAGCTTCATCCCCACGATTTCGTTCCCTCCTTTTTATCACCGCCTCACGAAGCCGCAGCCCACTTCCGCAGGCTATTCTCCATCAACATGAACAAGCTGATCACTTAAGCCGTTGATAATGGGAACTTTTGGGCAGGTTCATCGTATGATCATTCTTCTTGGATGCAAAAGAGAGTTCTCAGACTCCTTCGAGTGCTCGCAAAATAGAAACACACATTACAGAAGAAGGCAGCTCAGTTCCTTTGAATTCTGGAGGTGGTAGTTGTTGTGGGTCCCTCCATGTGAGGAGGAAGCCAACTCATATTTGTATATGTTTTTCGGTCAAAAATAGTAGGAGAGCAGACAGAGAGATAGAGAGACGGAAAGAGTGAAAAAGAAGAGAAGCAAAAACGAAGAGAGAAAAAAACTTTCGTCCAGTTTCAATCAAAAGTCCCGATCTAAGTCATCTGTGGTTCGATTGAGCTGAGATTTTGCAGAAACGTTCACAACTCAAGGTTCTACAATCTGAACGGTGGAGATCAGATTTTGAGCAGTATTTCCGGTGTTCGAGTTCGTGAACAGTACTGCGTTTTGGTGCTCGAGATTGTAAACAGTACCACTTCTTTGAAAGCTCCGATCTAAGTCGTCTGTGGTCCGATTGAGCTGATATTTTACAGCAACGTTCACAACTCAAGGCTCTACAATCTGAACGGTGGAGATCAGATTTTGAGCAATATTTCTGGTGCTCGAGTTCGTGAACAGTGACGCATGTTGGTGAGCTCTTTCCTAATCACATTGTTTGGTTGCAAAGAAAGCGTTTCTTGAAATCGTTGTTGATTGTATGCCTCTAGTATTATCTAGAGAGAATATTTGTGTACTCAAACATTGTTGATAGTGGAAGTTTTAACTGGACTAGGTCCCGTGGTTTTTCCCTTTGCATTGAAGGGTTTTCCACGTAAAAAATTGGTTTTCTGTGTGTGTGATTTTACTTGTATTGTTATCTACTCAATTACTTCCTAATAGGTTCACACAAAGTGGGAGATAATTTTTCCGCTGTTTAGATTTATTTCCCAACAAAGTGGTATCAGAGCGGGGTTATAACCGCTTAGTACTTTGTGTTGAATAATGGAAGCTAATTTGAGTAGAATGGTTACTTTGAATGGTTCAAATTATCATATTTGGAAGGGAAAAATGGAAGACCTTTTATTTGTGAAGCAATTTCATTTACCGGTGTTTGCTTCTGAGAAGCCGGAAAATAAATCTGATGAAGAATGGACTTTGCAACATCGACAAGTCTGTGGATACATCAGGCAGTGGGTAGATGATAATGTCTTGAATCATATTAGTGGAGAGACACATGCACGTACACTCTGGAATAAACTTGAACAGTTATATGCTCGTAAGACTGGAAATAATAAAATGTATTTGATCAAGCATTTGATGACTCTGAGATACCAAGATGGAACCCCGTTGACAGATCACTTGAATACATTCCAAGGAATAATTAATCAGTTGGCTGGAATGGGTATCAAGTTTGATGATGAAGTACAGGGATTGTGTTTGCTTGGTACATTGCCGGACTCTTGGGAGACATTTAGAATGTCATTATCTAACTCAGCCCCGGATGGTGTAATCAGTATGGATCTGGCGAAAAGCAGTGTTTTGAATGAAGAGATGAGAAGAAAATCACAGGGCTCTTCTTCGCAGTCAGATGTCTTGGTTACAGAAAAGAGAGGGAGGAGTAAAAGCAGAGGTCCGAAGAACAGAGATAAGGGCAGAAGCAAGTCAAACAAGTTTGCTAATGTTGAGTGCTACCATTGTGGCATGAAAGGGCATATAAAGAAATATTGCAGAAAGTTGAAGAGAGAATACAAAGAAAAAGGGAATGAGAAGAAGAACGACGATGAAAAGAAAGATGATCAAGTTGCTACCACTACTACTGGAGACTTCTTCATTGTTTATGATGATAATGATACTGTAAACATCACTTCTCATGAAACTAGCTGGGTGATTGATAGTGGTGCTTCCATCCATGCTACACCTCGAAAGGATTTCTTCACAAACTATGTACCCAGTAACTTTGGCACAGTAAAAATGGGCAATGGTGGTTTGGCTAAAATTATTGGAAGTGGAGATGTATGCTTGGAAACGAATAACGGCACAGTTCTTGTTCTTAGAGATGTAAAGCATATTCCTGACATCCATTTGAATTTGATCTCTACAAGTAAACTTGATGATGAAGGGTATTGCAACACCTTTTATAATGGGCAGTGGAAGCTTGCAAAGGGTGCTATGGTTATTGCTCGAGGAAATAGGGTATCAACCTTGTACATGCTACAAGCAAGGCTCTCCAGTAACATTGTTAATGTTATGAAGAATGAGGACACAGTACAATTGTGGCATAAGAGACTTGTTCACATGAGTGAGAAAGGCCTGACAATATTGGCTAAAAAGAACCTTCTATCTGGGATGAAGAGTGCGCCTTTGAAAAAGTGTACTCACTGTTTAGAAGGGAAGCAAAACAGAGTTTCCTTCAAAAGTTCTCCTTCTTCAAGAAAGTCAGGAATACTTGATCTTGTGCATTCAGATGTTTGTGGCCCTATGAAGACAAGAACACTTGGCGGTTCTTCGTATTTTGTGACTTTTATAGATGATCATTCAAGAAAGTCATGGGTCTATCCCCTGAAAAGAAAAGATCAAGTATTGGAAATGTTTAAACAATTTCAGGCCTTGGTTGAGAGACAGACTGGAAAGAAATTGAAGTGCATCCGAACTGATAATGGAGGAGAGTATTCAGGCCCATTTGATGACTATTGCAGACAGCAAGGTATTCGACATCAAAAGACACCTCCAAAGACTCCTCAGTTGAATGGTTTAGCTGAAAGGATGAATAGAACACTGATTGAGAGGGTGAGATGTTTGCTTTCACAAGCACAATTGCCTGGATCTTTTTGGGGAGAGGCTTTGAGTACTGCTGTATATGTTCTCAATCTCACACCATGTGTTCCTCTTCAGTTTGATGTACCAAACAGAATTTGGACTGGTAAAGATGTTACTTATGATCACTTACGTGTCTTTGGATGTAAAGCGTTTGTGCATGTTCCCAAAGATGAGAGATCTAAGCTCGATGTGAAGACCCGACAATGCATCTTTCTAGGTTATGGTTTGGATGAGTTTGGATACAGATTGTATGATCCAGTTGATAAGAAACTAGTGAGAAGTCGAGATGTTGTGTTTATTGAAGATCAAACCATACAAGATATTCAGAAAACAGACAAAGCAATACTTCGGTCCAATGATAGTTCAGTTAACTTGGATCCAGTGCCATTGACTGACTTGCCAGCACAAGTTGAAGATGCTATCCAAGATTACCAACAGAGTCCTAGTGATGCAGATCCTTCCTTTCAGAATGAGACCCCTGATCAGTTGCCAGAATCAGAGCTGCCATTAGATGTTCCACTCAGGAGGTCTATCAGAGACCGACATCCTTCCATTCGGTATCCTACAGATGAGTATGTGTTAATGACTGACGGGGGAGAACCCGAATGTTATGCAGAAGCAATGGAAGATGAACATAAGACAGAGTGGGTTGATGCCATGCAAGATGAGATGCAGTCATTACATGACAACCACACTTTTGAGTTGGTAAAGTTGCCTAAAGGCAAAAGAGCTTTGAAGAACAAGTGGGTTTATAGATTGAAGCAAGATGAACACACATCCAAGGCACGATACAAAGCTAGACTTGTTGTTAAGGGATTCAGTCAACGAAAGGGTATCGACTTTGATGAGATCTTTTCTCCAGTTGTGAAAATGTCATCCATCCGTGTGGTTCTTGGCTTAGCAGCTAGCCTAGACTTAGAAATTGAACAGATGGATGTGAAAACTGCCTTCCTACATGGTGATTTAGAGGAAGAGATTTATATGGAGCAGCCTGAGGGTTTCAGTATGAATGGCAAAAAAAGATTGTGTGTGTTGGTTAAAGAAAAGCCTATATGGTTTAAAACAGGCACCCAGACAATGGTACAAGAAATTTGAGTCAGTTATGGAAGAGCAAGGCTACAAGAAGACCACCTCTGACCATTGCGTATTTGTGCAGAAATTTTGTGATGATGACTTCATAATATTATTGCTTTATGTTGATGATATGTTGATTGTTGGCAGGAATTCTTCAAGGATTGAAAATCTAAAGAAGGAATTGAGTCAGTCCTTTGCTATGAAGGACTTGGGGCCAGCAAAGCAAATTCTTGGTATTCGAATTTACCGAGATAGAAAAGAGAAGAAATTACGGATGTCACAGGAGCGATATATTGAGAAGGTGCTTGACAGATTCAATATGGATAAAGCTAAGGCAGTTAGCTCTCCTCTTGCTACTCATTTTAAGTTAACCACAAAGCAAAACCCTTCCACAAATAAAGAGAAGGAAGATATGAAAAAAATCCCATATGCCTCAGCAGTGGGTAGTTTAATGTATGCAATGGTATGCACGAGGCCAGATATTGCTTATGCAGTTGGTGTAGTAAGTCGTTTTCTCTCAAATCCAGGTAAAGAGCATTGGAATGCTGTTAAATGGATTTTGAGATACCTCAGAGGAACTTCCAAAGTATGTTTATGCTTTGGAAATGGTAAGCGTATGCTTGATGGGTTTACTGATGCTGATATGGCTGGCGACATTGATTCCAGAAAATCTACTTCAGGGTATTTGATTACTTATTCAGGGGGAGCTGTGTCATGGCAATCCAAACTACAAAAATGTGTTGCCCTGTCTACTACAGAGGCTGAGTATATTGCCATAACTGAAGCTAGCAAAGAGTTGCTATGGATGAAGAAGTTCCTAGAAGAACTGGGTCAGAAACAAGAGAAGTATACTCTCTACTGTGATAGTCAAAGTGCCATCCATCTCAGCAAGAACTCAACTTTTCATTCTAGGTCCAAACATATTGATGTGAGATATCACTGGATTCGTAATGCTTTGGAGATGAAGTTGTTACAGATTGAGAAAATCCATACTGATGAAAATGGATCAGATATGATGACAAAACCACTGCCTATGCAAAAACTCGAAGTATGCAGAGTAAAAGCAGGTTTGATGGAGCCTCTCACATAGTCGGGAGGGGGAGATTTGTTGTGGGTCCCTCCATGTGAGGAGGAAGCCAACTCATATTTGTATATGTTTTTCGGTCAAAAATAGTAGGAGAGCAGACAGAGAGATAGAGAGACGGAAAGAGTGAAAAAGAAGAGAAGCAAAAACGAAGAGAGAAAAAAACTTTCGTCCAGTTTCAATCAAAAGTCCCGATCTAAGTCATCTGTGGTTCGATTGAGCTGAGATTTTGCAGAAACGTTCACAACTCAAGGTTCTACAATCTGAACGGTGGAGATCAGATTTTGAGCAGTATTTCCGGTGTTCGAGTTCGTGAACAGTACTGCGTTTTGGTGCTCGAGATTGTAAACAGTACCACTTCTTTGAAAGCTCCGATCTAAGTCGTCTGTGGTCCGATTGAGCTGATATTTTACAGCAACGTTCACAACTCAAGGCTCTACAATCGGAACGGTGGAGATCAGATTTTGAGCAATATTTCTGATGCTCGAGTTCGTGAACAGTGACGCATGTTGGTGAGCTCTTTCCTAATCACATTGTTTGGTTGCAAAGAAAGCGTTTCTTGAAATCGTTGTTGATTGTATGCCTCTAGTATTATCTAGAGAGAATATTTGTGTACTCAAACATTGTTGATAGTGGAAGTTTTAACTGGACTAGGTCCCGTGGTTTTTCCCTTTGCATTGAAGGGTTTTCCACGTAAAAAATTGGTTTTCTGTGTGTGTGATTTTACTTGTATTGTTATCTACTCAATTACTTCCTAATAGGTTCACACAAAGTGGGAGATAATTTTTCCGCTGTTTAGATTTATTTCCCAACAGTAGTCTTTCTTGATCAGATTGTTACTTTCAATGAATCTCACTTTTCAGTCTATATTTTAATATATTGCTCTTAAATTGTTTTATTTAATTGAACCTCTATCATTCGTTTTTTTTTTCTGTAGTTTTAATCTTCTCTTTAAGTCAAAAGTGGGCATGATAATCACCATTGCTTTCATACAAAAATATGAGATTCTAGATCTATGATTTTGCAATGTGTCTTTGACCATGTATTGAACTGCCTTTAAGATCTCTTCCTGTGACTTTTTAAATCCTGCAATGTAACTAGTCTTAATTGAATATATATATATATATATATATATATATTTATCAGCAACAAAAATTTATTGATGAAATTGATAGGCAAAGCCCAAGGAGTAACGCGGGACATATACAAGAGAGTCACCCATGCATGAGTGATAGTGATACAAGGGTAAAAAAAAAATAAGTTTACTCAATTGAAGAAAAGAAGTAGGTCTCCATTAGTATCCATTATACAATTGAGCCTAGTTAATGAACCATACATACCACATGAATACTTTGAGCATGATATTTAATCAGTGCAAATTCACCTACTTTTTATTCCACACAATGCACACTGATGCTGCTTTTGGAACAAGTTCCAATCACTTGAAGAAGAGAATGCTTCTGGTGCTACCCCGTGTATTGAACTTGAGAAAGAGAGATGTGCTGCTGCAGATGAGGCCATGGCTATTGATTGAAATGGAAGCTAAACAATTCCAGAGGATGATAGAAGAAAAATATGCTTATGATGCTGAGGAAATGAACATTCTTAAGGAGATGTTACTGAGGAGAGAAAGGGAAAAACACTTGTTAGAGAAGGAAGTTGAAGCCTACAAGCATACGTTGTTTGGAAATGATCAATTGGATGCTGATATGGAGGCCACAGAGACACACGGGATTTCTTCTTTGTCACTTTCAAGTGAGAATGAGGTCTCTCTCGATTTACAGAATCATACTATTGCTTTTGGGAAAGAACTGACATATCCAGCATTGGATGAAGATGCTGACTTCTCAAAACAAGGAGACATCCTCAGGCAATCAAGTATTGACAACCGTCCAACTTTTTTAAGTTGTGAGGTATTTCAAGAAGGGAACGGCATCCATGGATGGTATAAAAAGGGTATGGTAGCTATAAAAAAAAAATGAAAAAGGTTATGGTATAACAAGGTGCTCATACTTGAAGTAACAGTAATTGTGTATTGCCGGGATGTCAGATTCTTCTATTAGTGGATTTATTTTCAAATAGTTTCTTTGAATTGCCAATATACAGGAACTAGATGCAACACTTAGCTATAGCCCATCCACGAGATTGCATCATCATGACTTGTTAGAGATTCAGCTTAGCCAGCTGGTGTTACTCTGCTGAGGGTTTAGGTAGCTGACAGGTGTACTAGGATTATTGACTCTAGCATTAAGGTTATGTACAAGAAAAGGTGCTGGCGCAGTAACAAAATGGAATATCTTTCCGTGGAATTTGATCTTCAAGCGGATCTGGCTCAGCATTGTCTAAACTTCATAGTCAAATATTTCCTTGAATATTCTCTAAAATAACTTCTTGATATGAGGTTTTGAAATAGCTTAGCTCCTAATTTTTTCATCAATTCTCTACTTTTTTATTCCCTTAAAAAACTTTTGAGATCTACGTGAAGCTCTAATGCTTGCTGATACCCAAAGCTCATCTGCATTCAGGTTATGTCAAAGAAAAGGTGCTGGCGCAGTACATCTTACGATTATGTTGAAGGGCTTGTATAAGGTTTGTCACACCTACATGAAGGATCTGGTTTTGCTGCTTTGTGGAAACTCACTGACACTGCCTTCCCCACCACACCCCCCCCCCCCCCCCCGGGGGAGCCCCCCCCATTTACATATGCTCGTCAGGTCTGTAGTAGTGGCATCTTGCCCCCTCTATTAAGCTTCCACTTCTAAAACAAATAAATAGTCGCACGAATATAAAGCAACTATTTTGTTGCCTTCTATTGAGGTTGTTGCTTTGGTGACTTCTCTTTGTAAGGGAGTATTCGTAACATACTGCCCGTGTACCATAATAATGCCAATGCTCTTTTGTATTATAAAAAAAAATAATTTTGTCTTATAAAATATTGTGCTTTAGACACTAGCAAAATAAACAATTATAATTAGAAAAATTCTTTGGACAAGTGACAAATATAAGCTAATATTATTAGAGACCAATAGCAGGTGGCCACGTAAGGCATTCCGCAAATTCTAAAATGCACGCATAGCAGGAAAATTTTCAGACTCAACCCCTAGAAATACCTCTCACCTTCCCTGTCCTACCTTATCTCTCTCTCATTCTCTCTCTCTTGCATACAACCTCAAACAAACACCCTCTCCCTTCAGATGCGCAACCCCTCAACAGAACACTTCAGTTTGCATCTCTCCTGTTTTACATGCAATTCAAAGTCTGTTTTTGTTTTGGATTTAATTTGCTTTGTGGATACTTGTTTGCAGGTTTTTAGCAGAGCAAAACAGTGCTACAGTGCTTTTGTCGGTTTTGGATCTCCCATGAGCTCAATCCATGGATTGCTTTCCTTGGGCTTGGGAGGAGCTCAGGAAAGTGGGTTCACTTGAGAAGGTGCTTTTGCCGCCCTCTAAAAAAAAGAAGCAAAAACTACTTAAAAACGAGTACAAACTAATAATTGATCAGTCAAACAAAAACGAAAGGAAAATTAGCTTTGCATAAATCATTCACAAAAAAGCAAGGCAATTAATTACTAGAAGCAATTTCATTGGGTGGTTGTTCAAGGCATTCTTTGGTGGTGTTCTTTTCAGACGACGTGGCTACAAATAGAGTTGATTCAGGAGCCATAAATCTTCCTAAATTAATGCTGGAAGCAAAGAGAGGAGTGAGTAGAGAGAGGGGCGATGGGGAGAAACTTCGGATGGTGAAAGAGAGTGAGCAAAAAGAGGGGGGATGAGGAGGGTTGGGGTCGATTCCCTGAAGCGCAGCTCAGTGCTTCTACCATGTGTCCCCTATGTTGCATTTAAAGACAGGCTTCCGATAGTTACTCTTCACCAGTGTCACTTACAGGAAGATTATCTCTTATAACTATATTTTCCACATTATGCAAGCACAAGTGTTTTCGATCAGTTTTCCTATAAGTAGAAGTGTTTTTGAAGCAAAAGGTTTGACTCTATAAATTAGAGTCCAATGTGATGAAATAACTTAAAAACTTGAGTGGAGTTTTCTTTAACTACCACCAAAGCAAGCGTGTTTGTGTGTGCTGTTATTTGAAACTTGAGCTCCCCTGTATTAATATTCTATACACATTTCACTTGACATGTAAAATCAGCATCTATCTAAAAAACAGTGACATGATTGTATGTCTATCACTACTCTTCTCTCTGAATAATGATACATGTACAATCTTTTTTTACAATAATGTATACAATCATGTGTTAAAATAAGGGTATTTATATAAACTGATGTTATTTTTATGAATTATTTTATAAAAATATCTCTCATTTAACACATGATTGTAATAATAATTATAAAAATGATTGTATATCTATCACTACTCTTTTTCTTTATGGAAAGCCTCACGACCAAGCCATCAAGAATGTAAGTTTTTGCTTCGATTCCTGTGCTCATATGTGTTGAAAATTTCTAGTCTTGGATTGTATAGAAGATGTGCTAAATTGAGTTCCATTTCATAGCTTCTGGTGCTGTACTTATGAATGCAGGTGGCATGAGGGAACCATTTAACGCTTTCTTCACGGCTAACAACTAATGTATGTAATGCACCGTGAGCCACTTAAAGTAAGTATATTTGTGAATCAATTTGTCCACCAATATATGCTTATTAGTTGCTTTCATATTAAAAATTCAAATTTAATTTTCTGATCAATAACGTTGGATAAGTATCCATATTGGTGTGTAAAATCGTTTGTAACTAAATTTTTCCTCCAATCAATATAATGCCTAAGAATAGGCAGGTTACTTTTCATTACACATCTCTCTTGACTCTTGCTAATCCGTATGTGCATATGTTCATTGGGTGCGCGATTATGAGTACCATGAGAAAGAGCCGGGGAATCCTCAAAAGCAGAAATCCCTAGCCACTATGCTCTACTGTTCATTGCTTTAGTGTGTTATTGGTAACATAAATTGGAAAAGAGGAACGCCTCTAGCAGGTGTCACCTGCAATGTTTAATTATTGGAGACTAATAGGGATGTACCACGTAAGGATTACGGGAAAAATACTAAGAGTACTTTAAATATTTGCAGATATTTTATTATTATTTATTACGTTTTTACGATTATTTAATATTTAATTATTATTTTTCACTTAATTTTTATTATTATTCACAATTTTTTTTGAACACCCAAACTTAACTGAGCCACGCAACTGGTGATCCAATCAAGACCCCCCCCCCCCAAAAAAAAAATCCCATGTCTCTCTCTCTCTCTCTCATTGAAAAGCAAAAACCAGAAAAACGCACGCTGCCTCCATCACAATGCTTAATCAGGAATATCAGTTGGTTGGATATAGCAGTAGTGGTGGTTGATTGGTGCATTTGATGTTGTTTGGTTGCCAAGAAAATGTGGCAAAAGGAAGGAAAAAAAAATGTCGAGCGCATGCGATCTACTTAGTTTGGTTTTGTTTTGATTTTCGTTTGGGACGTTTGTGATTAGGGTTCGATAATTTGAGTTTTAGATGATAGAAAGTTGGAATCAGGTCTTTATATGTTCTGTTTGGATGCTGAGAATGCAAGAAACTAAAATTTTGAAATCAAGAGAAACTCAACATCACAGAACCATGCGATCTACTTTGTCTTGGTTTTGTTTTGAATTTTCCATTGGGGACTTTTGCGATTATCTAATAATTTGAGTTTTAGATGGTAGAAAGTTGGAATCAAGTCTTTATATGTTCTGTTTGGTGGCCGAGAAAATGCAAGAAACTATACGAGACCATCACTCTCACGTCCTTCTCCCCTGATTCCTTTCTAATTTAATTGTTGATTCCGGTTGGGCCACAAACGACGCCAGTATTGTTTGGGTGTTGGCCAAATTGTATAATGCTCCGCCATTTTCAGCTGCGAATCCCGAGCTCTTCTCCATGTTACGGGATGAAAAAGTTTTAATTTTTGCCTTCTGTGAGAGAGAGAGAAGGGGGGTCCCAAATTAAGATAATGTTACGTACAGTAAAAAAAAATTGGATTTTTTTATTGTTTAAATAATAAATAAATAGAAAAATTTTAATTTTAGAATAAAATGGATTAAAACTTCTTTATTTATAAAGTAAAAAATTTTAAAAATCTAAAAAATTCTTTTTATTTAATTATAAAATAAAAATATTTATATGTATAATACAGTACATTAAATTTAAATTGTAAAAACAATTATTCCCTAATTAATACCCTGTCGCGCACTTTTCAATGTTGTTCATGTAACCGTTTACATGACACGTTTGCATTGGTACTCGATAATTTAACGTTATTAGAGTCGCTTGTAAGTTATTCTTATTGAAAAATAATTGTATATTTAGTTATTTTGACACTTTATTTTATTTTGATATCTCATATATTTTAATTATTTTATTTAATAAAAAAAAAGTGATTATTAATATATATATTTTTTATATTATTAAAAAGTATTTTAATATGATAATATATATATAAAAGACAATATTTTATATACTGTTTGGTGCACACCGTTGTTATCTTTTTTTTTTATTATATTTTTGAAACTTAAAGATTAAGTAAATATTATTTAATAATATTTTTGATTTTTTGATTTTTTAAAAAATATTTAAGTATATTTAAAAAATAATATAAAAATAAAATGAAAAAACAAAAAAATAAAATGGCCTAACGGGAATAAAATAAAATGTTCTAGAGGAGCCCCAAATGATCGTGCCTATAGCATCGCCCTTGTAAAAAAAAAAAAAAAACCCCCAAATTTTAACTAGGAATAACAAGCGCCCATATAAAATTCCTTGTATATAATTTTATTTTCTTTTTAAATTTGAATAAATTATATTATTTTTTGTATTTTATTTAAAAATTTAAAAATTATAATGATTAGATTAAAATTAAAAATTAAAAAATATATTTTGAATTTTGAGTAATATTTATTTATAAAATATTTTAAAATATATTATAATATTTAGGGAAAACTATGCGCCATACGAAATTCAGTGCCTTTTAATTTTTTTTTTTAAATGTATTCTTAATAAGTAAGATTAGATTAAGAACATGCCATCCAAAAACTAGATTAAGGGAGCTCCATTGGCAGCTTCGATTTCATTATGGCTTTCAGTTCTTATGTTGGCCGTTTTCGTCAATCGTGCAAAGAAATTTGAGCATACACTGGCAGGATCTTCTTTGGAATCGTTCCGATACATTTTTACAAATATTGGAAACAGATATTGGAATTAGGGAGAGAGTGGAGAATCTGAGAGGGTGTTTTGGGGGGTGTTGAGATCTGGTGCTGACAACATCGTTGGGCAGATTGATGATTTCTTTAATGAAATTGTTGAAGGCATAAAGAAGCTTTTGGAGTACTTTTGCAGTCTTAGTAGAGAGAGAGAGAGAGAGTTTCTGTAGAAAACTCAATAATGTGGATGGATGGATGTTTGATTGTATGAAAATGGCAAAGAAAAAGGCCAAACGCATCCACTCGAAGACCATGGAGACGAAGAGAGCTCGAGAAGACCACTTAAGACGAAGACCACGATCTTCGAAGCCATGTCAGTTTACTGTTTTGTTTTGTATTTTAGAATTATTTATTATTCTTATTATTTTATTTATATTAAACTGATTTACTTATCATAATTATTTAATTCGTAATGATTTATGACGCCACGCACTAGCAAAATATGACCGTTGCCTAACGTTCCTGAAATCTATATTTCAAAAAAGTTGGACCCGTCTGGGGAGTGACTTACCCCTAGCCAAGCCAACTGGACTTCATCCTTCCTAGGTGATGAAAACTCTGTAAAATCTGAGAACCGCCAGGTCGGTTCACGCCAATAATTTTCTTCGTTTTTTTCCCGAGTTCTGGGTTGGTTCCGATCCTTTTCCTTGCGAATCGTAGCCGCTTTCCAAGAATCTAACTGGAGGTCGATCAATGTTTTGGGTCACTTTTTTGACTCTCGAAGGCCATGGAGACATTGGCACCGGGAATTCTGTTGAAGCTTCTCATCAATGAAATGAACACAGGCGTCAAATTTGAAACTAGCTCTGCTCTCTGCTGCAATGGTGTGGTAAGTTTCCTCAACATAATCTGTGCTATGCCACATTCAACTTCTTATCAAATTATTAAGTCCTCTTTCAGGATTTTTGCCAGTTCGACGAGTACTGGGCTTTCGAGATTCTGGTTCTCTTAGCAGGACTGTTGCAAAACTCAGAAACAACTACTCGTTGATTGCAATGTGGTAAGTCCCATCATCATTTCCTACCTAGTTGAATCGGTTATAGGCATGATCTTTATGGTTGAATATTAATAATATCTGTATTTTTCTGGATAATAACTTCTTCCGAGTTAATCTCAGTCTTTCTTGGCTCTCCATTTCCCCATTCTGTACCAGACAATATTCTTAGATGCAGTGCAGGGTGTCATATCAGGTCTGGATCACACAATTTTCAAATTGAACATGGATGATGCAAATCCTGCTTCCTTCGTGTGAACATGATACAGACCATTTCTTTTCCCTCTAAGCCGAATAAACCTGCCTGCCCATTAACTTATTTAATATGATCATTGGGCTTTGACCTTTGGATTGAGATAGCTTAATTACTGCTCCTTTGCAGAAACGTTCAGGCACCTATTTTATATTTGAATTTGAAATATTCACAGCTATTTCATAACTGAATTTGAGTAGAGTTTTGTTGAAAATAGGCCACCAAAGTGTGAAATAGAAACCATTTGTAGTCCTCTATGGCTGCACTGTCTACCATCCTTCAATAATGGCTGCACCACCCACCTCAATGCAGAGTTTTTTCTATTTTGACTGCGCCTACCACACCAACCATTTGTAAAACCTCTCCTATAAAAGGAGAGCTCTGATAATCGAAATAATATAGCAGTGGAGAGGAGAGGGAAGTGGTGTGTGCAAATTTGAGAGTTACGTGAAAAATTTTTGAGTGATTTGTAAATCTCAGAAATTATAGTAAATTTGGTATATGTGGATGTAGGCAAATTGCTGAATCACATTAAAATCGTCTTGTGTGTTTTTTGGACAGGTTTGAAGGCTCAACAATTGGTATTAGAGCTCTGGTTCGTGCTGTCCATAAATCAAGTTGGTCAAAATTAATTTTTGACAACTCCAGTCTATTCCTTGCGTCGAGACGAACGGAATCGAAAACGGACGTCAGAGAAGCCCGTACGCTCCGATAGAAGGTCTGAGCATGTACCCACGTGCCCCACTCACAACTGGAGGTTGAAGACGACTGAAAAACACAAGCCACGCGCCCCCACGCGCGTTCCAAGGAAGAAGACGCATGAAACGCACGCTCCCACGTGCCGCCCACGCGCAGCACGCACTCCTACGCGCCCCAGGAGTCCTCTGCGCGTTATCTCCACGCGCCGTACACAGCCTCTCGCGCGTGAAACTCACGCGCCTCCACGCGCTACACGCGCTCCGAGTCCTTCTGGCGTGTGAACCCCACGCGTCTCACATGCCTCTGTCCACCTTCAACACGCGTATCACACGCGCCTAACAGATCTGGACCGTCCGATTTTCAGATCTGATTTTGAGCTTGATCTTAGCCATTTGGAGTTCAATTTCGACGATCAAATAGTGCTTTCCAACTATTTGGATCATTCCGGACTCATCCATATGGTTAAAATTTTAAAATTTGTCTACTAAAATTTCTTAATTAATATGGAAGGTGTTGGGGAGGTTAGGAACTCTAGAAATGCCAGCAATTCAGGGCGTAGGTCCACAGTTTCAAATGCCAAGTTTGAAGTCGAGAAGTTTGATGGAACTTCTAATTTTAGTATGTAACAATGTGAAGTGATGGACGTTTTGATCCAATAAGAGTTGATATGGCGTTGGAAGCGAAACCCAACGATATGTTAGAAAAGGATTGGAGGAAACTTAACACCCAAGCTTGTAGTACAATCCGTTTGTGCCTTACCAAAGATCATAAGTATTTTATCATGAGAGAGACAAATGTAAAGGAACTTTGGCAGAAATTTGAGGATAAGTTCATGAAGAAAAGCATTAAGAGCCGTTTGCATTTGAAGAAAAAGCTCTTCAGATTCCAATTTCGTGAAGGTATTAGAATGTCTAAACATTTGAATAGTTACAATCAGATTCTTGCTGATCTACTAAACTTAGATGTTGAAATCCAAAAGGCTTTACTTTTTGTTAAATTCCTTATCCGATACATATGATCAATTAGTTACAACATTAGTTTTAACGATATATTTAGTTCTCTGATTAGCAATGAGTACCGAAAAAAGGATAAGCAGGTACAGCTAGATACATCAAGTGAAGCACTCACAGCAAGAGGGAGATCGCGGTCAAGATATCCCGGAAAGAAGAAATGTTTTCAATCGAAAACTCGGGCCATATCACATGGTTCATCAGTCGGCAGAAAACTTGCCAAAGATGAGTGTTCCTATTGTCACGACAAAGGACACTGGAAGAAGGATTGTCCCAAATTGAAGGGACAACAGAAGAATCAACCCACCATAGCAAATGTCGCGGACAGAGATGAAGATCTAAACATTGCTTTGACAGGTTCATCATTGATTTGTCATCCCGATGAATGGATTATGGATTCCGGATGTACCTATCATATGTGTTCCAATCTGGACTGGTTTACTGACTTCACAGAGATTGAAGGTGGAGCAGTACTTATGGGCAATGACAGTGCCTGTAAGACTTGAGGGATAGGGAGCATTCGGTTGAAGCTGCATGATGGAACTGTCAGGATTCTAACCGACGTTCGGTTCGTTTCGGACCTACGAAAAATCTTATCTCATTAGTATATCTAGATTCAAAGGGATTCAGAATCACTATTGAAGACGAAACTCTCAAAGTGTTAATGGGAGTTCAGGTGGCTATAAAGGGTTTGAGATAAGTAAACCTCTACTTCTTGCAAGGAAGTAATATTGTTGGAAGAGCTTCTATAGGTTGTGAGAAGTTAGATGAGATTGATGCTGACACCACCAGACTTTGGCATATGCGTATGGGACACGCTGGAGAAAAAGTTTTGCAAACACTCGTAAAAAAAAGCTTACTAGTACAAAGGTGCCAAGACTGGTAAATTATTTTTTTGTGAGCATTGTGTATTAGGGAAGCAGACGCGGATCAAGTTCGGAACCGCTGTTCACAATACACAGGGGATACTTGGATATGTACACTCCGATATTTGGGGACCTACCAAATTTGCATATTTGGGAGGTAAGCATTGGTTTGTAACTTTTGTAGATGATTATTCTCGTCGTGTGTGGGTGTATACGATGAAGAATAAAGATGAAGTGCTGAACATCTTTCTTGCTTAGAAGAAGATGATTGAGACTCAGACCGGTAGAAAAATTAAGCGGCTCAGATTAGATAATGGAGGGGAGTATACTCTAGACCCTTTCATGGAAGGATGTCGGAGAGAGGGAATAGTCAGACACTTTACGGTACGAGGAACACTGCAGCAAAACTGTGTGGCAGAACGGATGAATCGTACTTTGCTAGAGAAAGTACGATTTATGTTACTGAATACTGGATTCAGTAAACAATCTTGAGCTGAAGCTGTGACATATGTATGTCACCTCGTCAATAGACTACCCACAGCTGCCAATGGAGGGAAGACACCCATTGAAATGTGGAAAGGTACACATGCTATTGATTATGACTCTTTACACATTTTTGGATGTCCTGCTTATTATCATGCAAAGAAAAGTAAGCTTGACCCTAGAGCTAAGAAAGCAAAATTTTTGGGATTCAGTTCTGGTGTAAAAGTGTATAGACTCTGGCGCATAGAGTCTAAGAAGGTAATTATCAGTAGAGATGTTACTTTCAACGAATCTGAGATGCTTAAATCACATAAGCATAAAGATTCCAGTGAAGGTAGCTATGATGGCAAAACACCCGGTGATTTGCAGAAGGTGGAGTTTACTACTCCAAATTATTCAAGAGAAGAAAGACAAGAGGAGATTAATAGTCCAGTCACAGCACCTCTAAGTCAAATTGAATCAATAGCAACTAGTAGATCGAGACGAGAGAAATGTGTGCCGACACGTTATGCAGACTACGTGACATATGCACTACCAGTTGAAGGGGCTGAGATCCCTACCACTTACAAAGAAGCCATACAATCCAGTGAAAAGGATGAATGGATAAAGGCAATGACAGAGGAGATGCAGTCAAGACATAAGAACAAGACTTGGGAACTTGTGCCACTGCCACAAAGAAAGAAGTCAATCGGTTGTAAGTGGATCTTTAATGAGAAAGATGATCAAGTTGATAAAAATATAATTCGATACAAAGTTAGATTGGTAGCCAAGGGCTACGCTCAGACAGAGGGAATATACCACAGTGAAGTATTCTCTCCTGTTGTGAAGCATTCATCCATTCGGATATTGTTAGCTTTGGTGGCACAATATGATTTTGAATTAGCACAACTTGATGTGAAGACAGCTTTCTTACATGGTGATCTGGAAGAGGAGATTTATCTGTTTCAACTAGAAGGGTTTAAAGAGACTGGTAAAAAAAAAATGGGTTTGCAAGCTGAAGAGATCTCTCTATGAATTGAAGCAGTCACCTCGGCAATGGTATAAACAGTTTGACCGTTTTATGATGGATCTGAAATATACTCATTGCCAATATGATCATTGTGTGTATTTCAGAAAACTTGCAGATGGATCTTTCATTTTTTTACTTTTATATGTAGATGATATGTTGATTGCATGTAAAAGCAAGGTGGAGATAGATCGTTTGAAAACTCAGTTGAGTCATGAGTTTGAAATGAAAGATCTAGGAGAAGCACGACGAATATTGGGGATGGAGATCAGCAGAGATATGGTGAAATGTACAGTTCACCTTACTCAGAAGCAGTATCTGAAGAAAGTATTGCAACGCTTCAATATGGACTCAAAGTTGAAGCGTTTGAGTACTCCAATGGCCCCATATTTTAAGCTCAGTGCATTGCAGTCTCCTAAAGATGATGAAGAGCGGGACTACATGAAGAATGTCCCGTATGCAAGTGTTGTTGGTAGCCTAATGTATGCCATGGTGTGTACACGACCTGATATCTCCCAGGCCGTCAGTTTGGCCAGTCGTTATATGCATAATCCTGGAAAGAAACACTGGAATGCGGCTAAATGGATTCTACGGTATATTCTAGGGATCGTAGATCTTGGTTTGAAGTTCGAAAAGAGTGAAGATAGTCTAGTAATTGGATACGTTGACTCAAACTATGCAGCTGTTCTTGACAAACGGCGATCGATAACTGGATACGTGTTCACTATGTCTAAAGCACCAGTTAGCTGGTGATCGAATTTGCAGTCTACGATTGCACTGTCATCCACAGAGGCTGAGTATATGGCTGTAACATAAGCCGTAAAAGAAGCCATTTGGTTACAGAGACTGGTAACAGATTTGGGTTTTGAGCAGCAAGAGGTTACCATTTATTGTGACAGTCAGAGTGCAATTTATTTGGCCAAGAATCAAGTGTATCACTGTAAGGCCCGCAGCAGCCCAGCAGCCCAGGCCCATTCCAGTGTATCAAACCCGGCCCAGCTCACCAAAATGATGTCGTTTCACCCAGGTATCAGATTTTCCGCCCCTTCTTCTTTCTTTTCTTTCCATTCCTTTCTTTCCTTCGGCACCCGACGGTTCTAACCTCCCCTGGTTTTCCACGTTGCTTTCGATCTTCGCTCACCAGTTGCCACGCCTAGCAGTTGCATTAAATGGATTTCCCTCCTCCTCGCGAGTTAGTTTCACTTTCACCGGCCTCTCTCTCTCTCTCTACGACAATACCCCTGTTTTTGGGTCTTCTTTCTGCTGCCGATCTCCTCTGTTGCGGCCATCCACTCATCTCCTCGTTAAGTTGATCTAAACCTCTCATTTTTTAGGAATTTCATCTATAGTAAAGGGTTCGGTTTGGGGCTTTAGTCACTGATAATCTAGCTATTTCCTGTTGGTGGCAGCCGAGCATTTGGGGATGCGAGAATTTCATCTTCTAAGCTTCGATTTCTTGCAGTTTGTTCTCATTTTTAGGTAAGGTTCAAGGCTTTTTGGATAGATGTCCTGTTAAGGGAATTATCTAGCATAAACCGTTAATTTCCGAACCAATTTTTATATAGGGAATTCTGAGGGATGATGTTAAATTTTCAGTGACACTTTGGTTGTTGTTTTCCTTTGTACCACTCCAGTTATTGATTGAGAATGTTTTAAGTTAATACATGCTAGTTGGGGTTGATGAATAATGGCTAGTTTTTATGGGAAATTCTGGATCCTTGTGGCTGTATTGTTTGGCTGGTTGGTTTTAATCGAGTAAAATGTTGTTTGGCTAGTTGTATGCTTTGTAGTGGGCTGGTATAAAAGTTTTATTAGACGCAAATGATCGTTCGGTCGTGTTCTTGTTAGGAGACTTATGCCGGCAGTTAAATAGATATTGGTGGCTGTTAGAATTGGGATATTTTTTTTTAGTTCCAAAATTTTATCGTATGTTTTTATATCAGGTTGTGGTTATCTGAAGAGGCTTGGGCTCTTTGTTGAGAAAATTCTTACAAGTCCTTGGTGGTGTTATATAAATTTTATCACTAGGAGGTTGCAAGTTATAAGTGGTAGAATAGAGAAATATTCTTTTGATGGCTGGAGGTGTAATAAGGGGCTGATTACGTTGATAGAATGAAACATGCTAAAACGTATTTTGGAACATTAATTTATAATGATATTCTTGGAGGGTTGTATAGCTGGTCATTGATATTTAGTGAAAATGTTATGCCTAGGTGACGAGAATTTTAGAGATTGGACGCAATGCTTTGAATATACGCCTCAGGAGTCAGGTAAGCGGGGCTTCTATCCTAGATTTACATAAATAGAAAATTGGCTTGAGGTTGGTTTTATAAAATGTGCATGTTCTGCTTTTAATGAAAAATGTGAAAAACAACCTCAGTATATGTTTTATGCATTCGCTCATAAAAATTTATACGATAGAGAAAATATTCTTTTGACATGAAATGTGTAGACATGAGCAATATTTGACATGTTTTTGAACTATGCATAAGAGCGAACATAAATTTTGATGCTATCTTGTGCATGTAAAATAATATATTTTATTGTGTTTTTGGCTTATATGGAAATGGATAAGAAAGTGAAAAACAGTGGCTTAATATGATATGTTTACGGAAAAATCTTTGGCACACTTATCTGTTTGTCCTTATTTCTGAATATGGTTCTGACATGATTATATGGATTCACGTGATATAGTTGGTACCTCCATGATACGATATGATAGGAGTGCAATCACTTTGGAAACATAGTGATCATTTTTATGTGTTTCTTTCCTATGTGCACACTCGGAGCTCCGAGAACGAATGAGGGAAAGTCTCACAATATGATACTGCCTGGTTTGGCCACCGGGGATAGCATAACCCTACCACGGGGGTTAAACATGGTATTTGTTTTGAAAATAGATGAGATGTTACAGTTATTTTTGCCAAAGTGTTTTGGGTATAAAAGGTTCGTTTTGCCAATATGATACTGCCTGGTTTGGCCACCGGGGATAGCACAACCCTACCACGGGGGTTAAATATGGTATTTGTTTTGAAAATAGATGAGATGTTACAGTTATTTTTGCCAAAGTGTTTTGGGTATAAAAGGTTTGTTTTGTGTATACTTTATGAAGAATAAAAGTTCGCTCAGCTTTTGGTTGGTTTATAAGTTTTGGAATTGTTTTCTTTGAATAAAAGTTTTTCCGTTATATGCTTAAGAGTTTTATTAAAAATGCTCATGATTTACATACTAGTATAGGTGTTTTGCTTACTGAGTTGTGGATGAACTCATCCCCTTATCTATGTACATTTCAGATAAATATGTTGGGACCAGGATAGGCGGTTATCTTTTGGGTTGAAGTGAAGATGATGTTTATTATTTTGTTGTTAGGTTATTTAGCATAAATAGATCAAAGTATTAGTAGGGTATTATTTTTATGGGGAGTTTGTGGACCTTATGTGATGGCATTATTTTGTTTAATATATGAACTTTATGGATATTTAGGATTTAATTGTTTTAAGATTTGGAGATGAGGAATTAATTGTGGATTATTGATTAAATACTTTTTTTTAGATAGTATTTGTAGATGAAAACAGGTCAAAGTCAAACATATTGATTTTCAGGACCCCCTACGAGTATGGGGTGTCACAGTCGGTATCATAGCGAAGGTTTAAGATTCTGCAGACTTATGCAATAAGGTTTTAGGAATTTGAGATTCTAGAATTCGTCAACTTTAAGAATTAATTGAGGTGTAGAATTTTATAGACTTGTGAGCTGATTTTTTTTTTTATGGTTGGAGATTGAAGGAATAGGTTTCTGAATTTCTTATAATTATGTTCGTGGTGGATACCTTACTCATTTGGGGAAATTATATACCATTGCTTGGCTACTACGACTACCCGTCGATATTTATATAGTTTCTTGTATTTGTGCTTGTAATAAACGATTTGTTTAATAGTTCAAGTCTTCTCAGGATGCCGCCTCGCCGTGAACGAAGTGTATCGGATTTGAACGCAGCCAGGAATGAAAGGGAAGCAAATCCAAGAGCTTCCGAAGTGCTCCGGGAAGCAGCGCATCAGTTGATAGATGACCTTGCACAAAATTCATCCGGCCGTCACCGCACCACAAGTGAAAGGGGTTGCACCATGGAAGATTTCAACAAGCTGTACCCCACATCCTTTGATGGGAGAGGCAACCCGATATTAGCGGAAGATTGGGTACAGGACATTGAAGAAATATTTCGAGTCTTGCCTTGCACGGATGAACAAAAAGTGGCGTTTGCTACATTCAAGTTGACTGGGGAGGCGAAAAGGTGGTGGATCTCAGAAAGGACCATCAGGGAAGCTGAAAAGAGGGAAATAAAAAGTTGGTCCCTGTTCAAGGAAGTTTTTCTGGAGCGTTTCTTTCCCGTCTCAATGAAAGAGGATAAGGCTATGGAATTCGCTACTTTGGTCCAGGGGGCGATGTCAGTACACCAATATGCAACCAAGTTTACTGAGCTGGCACGCTTTGCAGCATATCTGATTCCTGATGAAGAGAAGAAGTGTCGCAAATTTGAGCAAGGATTGAACGAGAAGCTGTACGAACGAGTGATGAGTTTCCAGTTGAAAAAGTTCACAGAGTTGGTGAATAAGGCCGTTTTGTTTGAGGGATGCCTTCAGAGGAGCGCCACCTTACTTGATCAAAGGAAGAGGACTACCCCATCTGGATATCATACAAGCAATAACCAGGGACAGTGGAAGAAGAGAAATGAATGGGGTAATCCAAGCAAGAGGCCAATTCAAAGTGATCAGCAGCCTTATCATTGCAGAACTTGTGACCATGTTCACACGGGAAAGTGCAGGAAAGAGTTAGGCCTATGTTACCGGTGCGGCAAGTCGGGCCACTACCTCAGGGATTGCCTGCTTACTTTGGGCAGCAATAGACCTGCCCCACTACCACCCCCACCCAGGACTGGAGGGGCGCTACGAAGTAATGCCCAACGCCCTACTGCACCTGCTCGGGTTTTCGCATTGACACCGGGAGAGGCTGAAGGCAGGGAGGATGTGATCACAGGTATTATTCCTTACTTTACTTTTAGGAATAACTTAGTAACTATTGTGGATGTTAAATCAAAGGGTACTTTGTATGTGATCACAGGCATTGTTTCTTTGTTTTCTAATCATGCCACTATACTGTTTGACTCTAGGGCAACACATTCCTTTATTTCTAAGAATTTTGCCAAATTCTGCTCATGGGAAGGTGAAAGGTTGGATTTTAACTTAGTGGTCTCAACTCCGACGGGGACTATAGTGTCTTGTCACAAAATTCTTCGCGGCTGTCCTATATCTATTGAAGAGAGATTGATGCCTGGTGAACTTATTATTTTTGATATGGTTGGATTTGATGTAATTTTGAGTATGGGCTGGTTGGCTTCATACCATGCCAGTATTGACTGTTTTAAAAAGGAGATAGTTTTTAAGTCTTTTGAAGGGGATGAAATTCGATTTGTGGGGACGAAAGTGCAATTATTCCCATCAATCATATTAGCAATTCAGGTTGGGAAATTATTGCGAGATGGCTATCAAGGATTTTTAGCTTGTGTGATAGATGCATCAAAAGAAGAGTTGGGTTTAGAAGAGATTCCTGTGGTGAGAGAATATTCGAAAGTGTTTTTTGAAGATTTGTCTGGATTACCACCTGACCGAAAAGTAGAATTCGCTATTAATCTTGTTCCAAGCACAGCACCTTTGTCCAAGGCTCCTTATAGAATGGCGCCATCGGAGCTCACCGAACTCAAAGAACAGTTACAAGATCTATTAGACAAGGGTTTTATCCGACCGAGTGTGTTCCCATGGGGTGCTCCAGTGTTATTTGTGAAGAAGAAAGATGGAACAATGAGAATGTGCATTGACTATAGAGAACTCAACCGAGTAACCATCAAGAATAAATATCCCTTACCCCGCATAGAAGACCTGTTTGATCAACTACAGGGTCAAGTTTTCTTGAAGAATGACTTTCGATCAGGGTATCATCAATTGAAGATCAAGGCTGAAGATGTATCCAAGACTACTTTCAGGACCAGATATGGCCACTATGAGTTTCTGGTCATGCCTTTTGGTTTGACTAACGCCCCAGCGGTATTCATGGACTTAATGAACAGAGTATTTCATGGATTCTTGGATAAATTTGTGGTTGTTTTTATTGACGACATCCTAATCTATTCTAAGAGTAAGAAGGAGCATGAGGAACACTTGAGGAAGAAAAATTATTTGCTAAACTAAAGAAGTGTGAGTTTTGGCTGAATGCAGTTACATTTCTGGGGCACGTTATTTCAAAGGAGGGCATTTCAGTGGACCCCAGGAAAGTGGAAGCAGTAGGTCAGCACCGAAAAATGTACATGAGGTTAGAAGCTTCTTGGGATTGGCGAGATACTATCGCCGATTCATTGAGGGTTTTTCCAAGATAACAGTTCCCCTCACCGCACTCACAAGGAAGAACAAGAAGTTTGAGTGGATAGAAAAATGTGAAGAAAGCTTTCAGAATTTGAAACAGAGACTAGTGACCGCCCCAGTTTTAACAGTTCCCACTGCGAGAGGTGGGTTTGTGGTATATAGTGATGCTTCAAGATTGGGTTTAGGGTGTGTATTAATGCAACACGGGAAAATCATAGCCTATGCTTCACGGCAACTAAAGACACATGAACAAAATTACCCCACACATGATTTGGAGTTAGCAGCAGTTGTGTTTGCACTAAAAATTTGGAGGCATTACTTATATGGGGAAAAGTGTGAAATCTACACAGATCACAAAAGCTTGAAGTATTTCTTCACTCAGAAAGAATTAAATATGAGATAGAGAAGATGGCTCGAGCTAATAAAAGATTATCATTGTATTATCAATTATCACCCAGGCAAAGTGAACGTTGTAGCTGACACCTTGAATAGGAAATCAATGAGTTCAGTAGTGGCATCCCTTACTACTCAACACCAGTTACTAATGGACTTAGAAAAGGGTTAGTATTGAGGTCATCACCAATGATACAAGTGCTTTCGTGGCTAGTTTAATAATGTAACCAGATCTGTTAGAGAGAATCAAAGCAGCTCAGAAAGTAGATTCAGCATTGATAAAGCTAGTGGAGGATGTTAAGAACGGGGACAAAGTTGATTTTAGCATTTCTGAAGATAGAGTTTTGAGGTTTAGAGACAGATTGTGTGTATCTGCAGATGATGCATTGAAGAAAATAATTCTTGAGGAAGCACACCGCTCTTTATACATAGTCCATCTAGGGAGTACCAAGATGTATTGGGACATGAGAGAGTCTTTTTGGTGGAACGGTATGGAGAGAGAAATTGCTAAGTTCGTAGAACAGTGCCTGACTTGTCAACAGGTGAAGGCAGAGCATCAGAGACCAGCAGTGTTGTTACAGCCATTACAAATTCCAGAATGGAAATGGGAGCATATATCCATGGACTTTGTGACAGGTCTACCAAAGGCTTTAAACAGACAAGATGCAATATGGGTAATCGTGGATCGCTTAAAGAAGACTGCGCGCTTTGTGCCTATTAAAATTTCTTATAAATTGGAGAAACTAGCTGAGCTGTACATACAAGAGATTGTGAGATTACATGGGATACCAGTGTCTATTGTGTCAGATAGAGATCCTCGTTTCACTTCTAGATTTTGGAGAAGTTTGCAAGAGGCAATGGGTACTCAGTTGAATTTTAGTACGGCTTATCACCCTCAGACAGATGGATTATTAGAAAGGACTATCCAGATTTTAGAAGACATGTTGAGGGCATGCGTAATGGAGTTTAAAGGAACTTGGATACGACATTTACCATTGGTGGAATTTGCTTATAATAACAGTTTCCCAACTAGTATTGGGATGGCACCGTATGAAGCACTATATGGCAGAAGATGTAGGTCTCCTTTATATTGGGATGAAGTTGGTGAAAGAAAAATCTTGGGGCCAGAGATCATTCAGAGGACCACAGAAAAGATTGACATTATTCGAGCCATAATTAAAGCAGCTTAGGGTCGACAAAAGAGCTATACTGATAACCGCCGCCGTCCACTAGAATTTGAGGTGGGAAATGAAGTATTCTTGAAGATAGCACCAATGAAAGGGGTTATGAGATTTGGAAGTAAGGGCAAGTTGAGCCCTAGATATATTGGACCCTTTGAGATTCTTGAGTGAATTGGACCATTGGCATATAAGATAGCACTTCCTCCGAATCTTGCGGGGGTGCATAACGTATTTCATGTGTCCATGCTGAGAAAGCATATTCCCGATCCAGCTCACATCATTCATTATGAGCCGCTACAGATCCAGGAAGATATGACATATATTGAAGAACCAGTGCAGATCTTGGAAAAGAAAGCACACATGTTGCAGAACCGTAGCATCCCCATAATTAAGGTTTTGTGGAGTAATCATACAAGCAGTGAAGCTTCCTGGGAACTCGAGGAGGAAATGTGAGAGAAATACCCGCACATCTTCAATGAGGAATATGAACTCTTGTAGCAAATTCTGAGGACATAATTTATTTTTAGGAGGAAAGGATGTAAGGCCTGCAGCAGCCCAGCAGCCTAGGCCCATTCCAGTGTATCAAACCCGGCCCAGCTCACCAAAACGGAGCCGTTTCACCCATGTATCAGATTTTCTGCCCCTTCTTCTTTCTTTTCTTTTCTTTCCTTTCTTTCCTTCGGCACCCGACGGTTCTAACCTCCCCTGCTTTTCCACGTTGCTTCCAATCTTCACTCACCAGTTGCCACGCCCAGCAGTTGCATCAAATGGATTTCCCTCCTCCTCACGAGTCAGTTTCATTTTCACCGGCCTCTCTCTCTCTCTCTCTACGGCAGTACCCCTGTTTTTGGGTCTTCTTTCTGCTGCCGATCTCCTCTGTTGCGGCCATCCACTCATCTCCTCGTTAAGTTGATCTAAACCTCTCATTTTTCAGGAATTTCATCTATAGTAAAGGGTTCGGTTTGGGGCTTTAGTCACTGATAATCTAGCTATTTCCTGTTGGTGGCAGCCGAGCATTTGGGGACGCGAGAATTTCATCTTCTAAGCTTCGATTTCTTGCGGTTTGTTCTCATTTTTAGGTAAGGTTCAAGACTCTTTGGATAGATGTCCTGTTAAGGGAATTATCTAGCATAAACCGTTAATTTCCGAACCAATTTTTATATAGGGAATTCTGAGGGATGATGTTAAATTTTCAGTAACACTTTGGCTGTTGTTTTCCTTTGTACCACTCCAGTTATTATTGAGAATGTTTTAAGTTAATACATGCTAGTTGGGGTTGATGAATAATGGCTGGTTTTTGTGGGAAATTCTGGATCCTTGTGGCTGTATTGTTTGGCTGGTTGGTTTTAATCGAGTGAAATGTTGTTTGGCTGGTTGTATGCTTTGTAGTGGGCTGGTATAAAAGTTTTATTAGACGCAAATGATCGTTTGGTCGTGTTCTTGTTAGGAGACTTATGCCGGCAGTTAAATAGATATTGGTGGCTGTTAGAATTGGGATATTTTTTTTTAGTTCCAAAATTTTATCGTATGTTTTTATATCAGGTTGTGGTTATCTGAAGAGGCTTGGGCTCTTTGTTGAGAAAATTCTTACAAGTCCTTGGTTGTGTTATATAAATTTTATCACTAGGAGGTTGCAAGTTATAAGTGGTAGAATAGAGAAATATTCTTTTGATGGCTGGAGGTGTAATAAGGGGCTGATTACGTTGAAAGAATGAAACATGCTAAAACGTATTTTGGAACATTAATTTATAATGATATTCTTGGAGGGTTGCATAGCTAGTCATTGATATTTAGTGAAAATGTTATGCGTAGGTGACGAGAATCTTAGAGATTGGACGCAAAACTTTGAATATACGCCTCAGGAGTCAGGTAAGCGGGGCTTCTATCCTAGATTTACATAAATAGAAAATTGGCTTGAGGTTGGTTTTATAAAATGTACATGTTCTGCTTTTAATGAAAAATGTGAAAAACAACCTCAGTATATGTTTTATGCATTCACTCATAAAAATTTATACGATAGAGAAAATATTCTTTTGACATGAAATGTGTAGACATGAGCAATATTTGACATGTTTCTGAACTATGCATAAGAGCGAACATAAATTTTGATGCTATCTTGTGCATGTAAAATAATATGTTTTATTGTGTTTTTGGCTTATATGGAAATGGATAAGAAAGTGAAAAACAGTGGCTTAATATGATATGTTTACGGAAAAATCTTTTGCACACTTATCTGTTTGTCCTTATTTTTGAATATGGTTCTGACATGATTATATGGATTCACGTGATATAGTTGGTACCTCCATGATACGATATGATAGGAGTGTAATCACTTTGGAAACAAAGTGATCCTTTTTATGTGTTTCTTTCCTATGTGCACACTCGGAGCTCCGAGAACGAATGAGGGAAAGTCTCACAATATGATACTGCCTGGTTTGGCCACCGGGGATAGCACAACCCTACCACGGGGGTTAAACATGGTATTTGTTTTAGAAATGGATGAGATGTTATAGTTATTTTTGCCAAAGTGTTTTGGGTATAAAAGGTTCGTTTTGTTTAATATATGAACTTTATGGATATTTAGGATTTAATTATTTTAAGATTTGGAGATGAGGAATTAATTGTGGATTATTGATTAAATACTTTTTTTTAGATAGTATTTGTAGATGAAAACAGGTCAAAGTCAAACATGTTGATTTTCAGGATCCCCTACGAGTATGGGGTGTCACAATCACTCTCGAGCAAAACATATCAATGTTCGATTTTACTTTGTACGTGAAAGATTAGAAGAAGAGGACATATTACTTCAGAAGATTGGCACTGAAGATAATCCAGCAGATATGTTGACGAAAGTCGTCACAGGGATCAAGTTCCAACACTGCTTGGAATTGATCAATATTGTAAGTTGCTGAGCACTTTCAGGTGCATTGGCACTTTTGGGTGCATTTGGCGTCTTGTGGCGCATTTGCTAGTAAAAGACACTCACGTGAAAGAAGGAGGTGCATTCATTTGAAGAATGAATCAGTTTGGAAGCAGCCTAGTATGGCACACTTCGGTGGAGGGGGTGATTGTTTAAAATAGGCCGCCAAAGTGTGAAATAGAAACGATTTGCAGTCCTCCATGGCTGCACCGTCCACCATCCTTCAACAATGGCCGCACCACCCTTCTCAATGCAGAGTTTTTTCTATTTTGACTGCACCTACCACACCAACCATTTGTAAAACCTTTCCTATAAAAGGTGAGCTCTGATAATCGAAATAATATAGCAGTGGAGAGCAGAGGGAAGTGGTGTGTGCAAATTTGAGAGATACGTGGGAAATTTTTGAGTGATTTGTAAATCTCAAAAATTATAGTAAATTTGGCACCTGTGGATGTAGGCAAATTGCTGAACCACGTTAAAATCGTCTTATGTGATTTTTGGACAGGTTTGAAGGCTCAACAAGTTTCTATTTTTCACGTCTCCATCCAATGGTAATGAACCAAGTAGCAGTTTTTCTATTCTCACATATCCATTTTTTTTCTCTTCCACTCCCTCTCTCCCCTCCGAACCCCACTATCTCTTTTCTCCTCTCTCTAGCCTCCATCACAGCCCAACTCGAAACGATGTCGCATCGTCATTCCTACTTCAATCAGCCCACACTTGCGGTAATTTTTCCAGTCCTCTGATATAGATTTCTTGTAGATGATGTTCTGATACAGGCTTGCTTATGAAGAGGAGAATTCTGTTGGGAAATGATTTCTTAGTCATCACAAACCATTACTTTTTCTGCTCTTGAGGCTAAGGGATGGTCACCGCCTCAAAGAAATCAGGTGCACAATATCATTGCTTTCTTATGCGTTTTCAATGAGTGAATAGAAACAATATCCCCTTTTGTTTGGATTAATTTATTTATATATGTTCGTTTCTTTCGTAATACATATTAGCTTTTCTTCGTTGCTTTAAGTTGAATTGGAAGAAGGAATTTCACTTGTAGAGTATGGTGGCGAAGAATCGACTAAGTTCATTGGCCAAAAAATAAAAAATAAGTAGCTTAATTAATTGATAGGAGTGACTTGATGATTATATCATTTGGATGCTATATACCATTGTCGTGAAGTTGTGTCCATGTTACTTCTGTAGATGAATGTTAGGTATGAGAAATGAATAGTTATCACAAAACGTCACCAGGGAGAACCCTTTAAGTTGTATAATACAAAATTGATTAAATTCTTGGTCCTTGTTTCTCGACTATACGCAAGATGGATGAGTCCAGTTTGATATCACTGTTTGAAACCTTAGTTTGAGGACAAGTTTGAAAATCTTAACAGTGGTTTTTTGTCAAATTGTAAATACACTCATACATAAATACACGTACATACATACACACACCCACCCACATACACTCATACATACACATACATACATATATATGCTGTCGAAAATAGGCCACCAAAGTGTAAAATAGAAACCATCTGCAGTCCACCATGGCTGCACCGTCCACCATCCTTCAACAATGGCTGCACCACTTACCTTAATGCAGAGTTTTTTCAAGTTTGGTTGCACCTACCACACCAACCATTTGTAAAACTTTTTTTATAAAAGGAGAGCTCAGATATTCGAAATGATATAGCAGTGGAGAGCAGAAGGAAGTGGTGTGTGCAAATTTGAGAGTTACGTGAGAAATTTTTGAGGGATTTTTAAATCTCAGAAATTATAGTAAATTTGGCACCTGTGAATGTAGGCAAATTGTTGAACCACGTTAAAATCGTCTTGTGTGATTTTTGGACAGGTTTGAAGGCTCAACAATTGGTATCAGAGCTCTGGTTCGTGCTGTCCAGAAATAAAGTTGGTCAAAATTAATTTTTGACAACTTCAGGTTGTTCCTTGTGTCAAGACGAATCCGTAGGCGCAAACCGAATCGAAAACGGACGTCAGAGAAGCCCGTACGCTCCGGTAAAAGGTCCGAGCATGTACCCACGCGCCCCACTCGCAGCTGGAGGTTGAAGACGACTGGAAAACACGCGCCATGCACCGCCCACGCGCCCCAGGAGTCCTCTGCGCGTGAGCTCCACGTGCCATCATGCGCCGTACGCAGTCTCCCGCGCGTGAACTCACATGCCCCATGCTCTCCACGCGCTCCGAGCCCCTTCTGGCACGTGAATCCCATGCGTCTCACGCGTCTCTAGCCACCTTCAGCGCGTGTATCACACACGCTTGATAGATCTGGACCGTCTGATTTTCATATTTGAGTTTGAGCTTGATTTTAGCCATTTGGAGTTCGATTACGATGATCAAATAGTGCTTTCTAACTATTTGGATTATTCCGGACTCATCCGTACGGTTAGAATTTTAAAATTTGTCTACTAAAATTTCTTAGGTCCATATGGAAGGTGTTGGGAAAGTTAGGAAACTCTAGAAATGCCAGCAGTTCAGGGCGTAGATCCACAGTTTCAAATGCCAAGTTTGAAGTTAAGAAATTTACCGGAACTTCTAACATTGGTATGTGACAATGTAAAGTGATGGACGTTTTGATCTAACAAGAGTTGGATATGGCGTTGGAAGTGAAACCCAACGATATGTCAGAAAAGGATTGGAAGAAGCTTAACACCCAAACTTGTAGTATAATCCGTTTGTACCTTACCAAACATCAGAAGTATTTTGTCATGAGAGAGAGAAATGAAAAGGAACTTTGACAAAAATTGGAGGATAAGTTCAAGAAGAAAAGCATTGAGAGCCGTTTGCATTTGAAGAAAAATCTCTTCAGATTCCAATTTCGTGAATGTATTATTAGTATGTCTGAACATTTGAATAGTTACAATTAGATTCTTGCTGATCTACTAAACTTGGATATTGAAATCCAAGATGAAGATAAGGCTTTACTTTTGTTAAATTCCTTACTCGATACATATGATCATTTAGTTACAACATTATTGTATGGGAATGAGAAAATTAGTTTTAACGATGTATCTAGTTCTCTGATTAGCAATGAGTACCAAAAAAAGGATAAGCAGGTACAGCTATATACATCAAGTGAAGCACTGACAGCAAGAAGGAGATCGCAGTCAAAGTATCCCGGAAAGAAGAAAGGTTTTCAATCGAAAACTCGTGCCACATCACGTGGTTCATCAATTGGCAGAAAACTCGCCAAAGATGAGTGTTCCTATTGTCACGAAAAAGGACACTGGAAGAAAAATTGTCCAAAATTGAAGGGACAACAGAAGAATCAACCCACCACAGCAATGTCTCGGACAAAGATGAAGATCTAGACATTGCCTTGATAGGTTCATCATTGATTTTTCATCTCGATGAATGGATTATGGATTCCGGATGCACCTATCATATGTGTCCCAATCGGGACTGGTTTACTGACTTCACAGAGATTGAAGGTGGAGCAGTACTTATGGGCAATTATAGTACCTGTAAGACTCGGAGGATAGGGAGCATTCGATTGAAGCTGCACAATGGAACTGTCAGGATTTTGACCTAACTTCGGTTCGTTTCGGATCTGCTGAAAAATCTTATCTCATTAGGATCTCTGGATTCAAAGAGATTCAGAATCACTATTGAAGACGGAACTCTCAAAGTGTTAATGGGAGTTCAGGTGGCTATGAAGGATTTGAGGTGAGAAAACCTGTACATCTTGTAAGGAAGTACTATTGTTGGAAGAGCTTTTACAGGTTGTGAGAAGCTAGATGAGACTGATGCTGACACTACCAGACTTTGGCATATGCGTATGGGACACACTGGAGAAAAAGCATTGCAAACACTCGTAAAGCAAGGCTTACTCAAAGGTTCCAAGACTGGTAAATTGTTTTTTTGTGAGCACTGTGTATTGGGAAAGCAGACGTGGATCAAGTTCGGAACTGCTGTTCACAATACACAGGGGATACTTGACTATGTACACTCCGATGTTTAGGGACCTACCAAAATTGCATCTTTAGGAGGTAAGCATTAGTTTGTAACTTTTGTAGATGATTATTTTCGTCGTGTTTGGGTGTATACGATGAAGAATAAAGATGAAGTGCTGAACATCTTTCATGCTTGGAAGAAGATGATTGAGACTCAGACCGGCAGAAAATTAAGCAGCTCAGATCAGATAATGGAGGGGAGTGTACTCTAAACCCTTTCATGGAAGTATGTCGGAGAGAGGGAATAGTCAGACACTTTACGGTACGAGGAACACCACTGCAAAACGATGTAGCAGAACAGATGAATAGTACTTTGCTAGAGAAAGTACGATGTATGTTACTGAATGCTGGATTCAGTAAACAATTTTGAGCTGAAGCTGTGACATATGCATGCTACCTCGTCAACAAACTACCCGCAGCTGCCAATGGCTTGAAAATACCCATTGAAATGTGGAAAGGTACACATGCTACTGATTATGACTCTTTACACATTTTTGGATGTCCTGCTTACTATCATGTAAAGGAAAGTAAGCTTGACCCTAGAGCCAAGAAAGCAAAATTTTTGGGCTTTAGTTCTGGTATAAAATGGTATAGACTCTGGTGCATAGAGTCTAAAAAGGTAATTATCAGTAGAGATGTTACTTTCAACGAATATAAGACTCTTAAGTCACATAAGCATAAAGATTCCAGTGAAGGCAGCTATGATGGCGAAACACCTGGTGATTCGCAGAAGGTGGAGTTTACTACTCCAAATGATTCAAGAGAAGACAGACAAAAGGAGGTTGATAGTCCAGTCACAGCACCTCCAAGTCAAATTGAATCAATAGCAACCAGTAGATTGAGACGAGAGAAACGTGTGTCGACATGTTATGCAGACTACGTGACATATGCACTACCAGTTGAAGGGGGTGAGATCCCTACCACTTACAGAGAAGCCATACAATTCAGTAAAAAGGATGAATGGATAAAGGCGATGACAAAGGAGATGCAGTCTCTTCATAAGAACCAAACTTGGGAACTTGTGCCACTGCCACAAGGAAAGAAGTCAATTGGTTGTAAGTAGATCTTTAATCAGAAAGATGATCAAATTGCTAAGAATAGAATTCGATACAGAGCTAGATTAATAGCCAAGGGCTACGCTCAAACAGAGGGAATTGACTACAGTGAAGTATTCTCTCCTATTGTGAAGCATTCATCCATGCGGATATTGCTAGCTTTGGTTGCACAATATGATCTTGAATTAGCACAATTTGATGTGAAGTCAACTTTCTTACATGGTGATCTGGAAGATGAGATTTATCTGTCTTAACCAGAATGGTTTAAAGAGACTGGTAAAGAAAAATTGGTTTGCAGACTGAAGAAATCTCTTTATGGACTGAAGCAGTCACCTCGGCAATGGTATAAGCGGTTTGACCGTTTTATGATGGATCTGAAATACACTCGTTGCCAATACGATCATTGTGTATATTTCAGAAAACTTACAGATGGATCTTTCATTTATTTGCTTTTATATGTAGATGATATGTTGATTGCATGTAAAAGCAAGGTGGAGATGGATAGTTTGAAAACTCAGTTGAGTCATGAGTTTGAAATGAAAGATCTAGGAGAAGCACAAAGAATATTGGAGATGGAGATCAGCAGAGATAGGGTGAAATGTACAGTTCACCTTATTCAGAAGCAATATCTGAAGAAAGTATTGCAATGCTTCAATATGGACTCAAAGTTGAAGCCTGTGAGTACTCCAATGACCCCATATTTTAAGCTCAGTGCATTACAGTCTCCTAAAGATGATGAAGAGTGGGACCACATGAAGAATGTCTCGTATGCAAGTGTTGTTGGTAACCTAATGTATGCCATGGTGTATACACAACCCGATATCTCCCAGGCCGTCAGTTTGGTCAGTCGTTATATGCATAATTCTGGAAAGAAATACTGGCATGCGGCTAAATGGATTCTATGGTATATTCTAGGGACCGTAGATCTTGGTTTGAAGTTCAAGAAGAGTGAAAATAGTCTAGTAACTGGATACGTTGACTCAGACTATGTAGTTGATCTTGACAAACGGCGATCGACAACTAGATACGTGTTCACTATGTCTAGAGTACCAGTTAGTTGATGATCGAATTTGCAGTCTACGATTGCACTGTCATCCACAGAGGCTGAGTATATGGCTGTAACAGAAGCCGTAAAAGAATCCATTTGGTTACAGGGACTGGTAACAGATTTGGGTTTTGAGCAGCAAGAGGTTACCATTTACTGTGACAGTCAGAGTGCAATTCATTTGGCCAAGAATCAAGTGTATCACTCTCGAACAAAACATATCGATGTTCGATTTCACTTTGTACGTGAAATATTAGAAAAAGAGGACATATTACTTCAGAAGATTGGAACTGAAGATAATCCAGCAGATATGTTGACGAAAGTCATCACATGGATCATGTTCCAACACTGCTTGGAATTGATCAATATTGTAAGTTGTTGAGCACCTTCAGGTGCATTGGCACTTTTTGGTGCATTTGCCGTCTTATGGCGCATTTGCTAGTAGAAGACACTCACGTCAAAGAAGGAGGTGCATTCATTTGAAGAATGAATCAGTTTGGAAGCAGCCTAGTATGGCACACTTCGGTGGAGGGGGTGATTGTTGAAAATAGGCCACCAAAGTGTAAAATGGAAACCATCTGCAGTCCACCATGGCTGCACCGTCCACCATCTTTCAACAATGGCTGCACCTACCACACCAACCATTTGTAAAACCTCTCCTATAAAAGGAGAGCTCTGATATTTGAAATGATATAGCAGTGGAGAGCAGAGGGAAGTGGTGTGTGTAAAATTGAGAGTTACGTGAGAAATTTTTGAGTGATTTGTAAATCTTAGAAATTATAGTAAATTTAGCACCTGTGGATGTAGGCAAATTGCTGAACCACGTTAAAATCGTCTTGTGTAATTTTTGGATAGGTTTGAAGGCTCAACATATGCATGCATGCATCCATACACATACATACACACATAGATAGATAGATACATACATACATACTGCTAAAGAAATGAACTCTGCAAATAATGTTATGTATATTGCCTGAAAAGAAAACTTTACAGTGATGCCTTTATATAGACATGGTTATAATGAAAAATGTTTGTACAGGGAATATTATAGCCTAGAAAAGGTTTGTTACAAAAAGGGTGTCCTACATGCTGCTCATGTAGATAAGGTGAAGGCCATTACATCATACTGCTAAAATCCTTTGGCTGTGATCCTTTGGCTATGGTGACAGTCTGCTCCTTAACATCTCCCCTCAAGTCAAGCGGTGAATGATCATGTAGACGTAGACTTGAATAGAGAAGGGCAAAGCGTGCTCCAGACAACGATTTTTTGTAAGGACATCGGCAACTTGGTCTTTTCTAGAAATAAAAGCCACTTGGAGAGATTTGTTGAGTACACGATCACGAACGAAATGAAAGTAGATCTCAACGTGTTTTGTGTGAGCGTGAAAAACTGGATTGGATGAGAGGTACATGGCGCCCATATTATCACAGTAGACCACAGGTGGACAATTTAAAGGAATGTCCAGATCACGGCAGAGCTTAGAGCCATATTAATTCGGCAATAGCATTAACCAGCTTTGAACTGTGCTTCGGTGGATGATTGCCCGATTGTAGGTTGTTTCTTAGATGACCAAGAAACCAGATTTGCACCAAAGAATACACAAAACCCACTTATAGAACGTCGATTGTTAGGGTAGCCTGTCCAATCAGCATTGGAAAAAGCAGTAAGCTTGATGTATGTTTCAAATACCTCAAAATTTACTTTATGGCTTGCCAATGGGGGACTCGGGGATTATGCAC
The DNA here is from genome assembly GCA_036898215.1 of Platycarya strobilacea. NCBI lineage: Eukaryota > Viridiplantae > Streptophyta > Magnoliopsida > Fagales > Juglandaceae > Platycarya > Platycarya strobilacea. The sequence continues at coordinate 14,065,317 of CM072554.1, read as the reverse complement.
GTACTGGCATACCTTGCCAACGGCGTAGGCTAAGTCAGGCCATGTGAATGAAAGATACTGTAATGATGCAACCATGCTGCGATATAGAGTGGGGTCTCCAAAAAGATTACCTGTGAAGGCACTTAGTTTCTCTGGTGTAGCCATTGGAGTCTTTACCGATTTCGCTAGTGACATATTTGTCCGTTTGAGCAGATCAAGAATATATTTTTGTTGTGTAAGAAGTAAGCCATTGAATTGGGTGTGACTTCGAGACCTAGAAAATAACGTAAGACACCAAGATTAGTGATAGTAGAGCAATAACAACATGATCAGAGATTTGCTGAGTTGAAGATCCTGTAATCAACCGATCATCCACGTGCACAAGAACACATAGCTTGCTGGTTGAAGTTTTGCGCAGAAATAATGAAGGATCCAATAGAGATATAAAAGCCAAGATCAACCAGGCAATTACTTAAGCGTGAGTACCATGCACGTGGTGACTGTCGAAGCCCATAGAGAGCTTTATGCAACCTACAAACATGAGAGGGAAACTAGGGGTGAGAAAAACCAGGCAGTTGAATCATATAGACTACACATTCACATATATACATACAATACACACGTAAAAACATATATAAAAACATATATGTATACAAATTACATAAATACACATACACACACATATACATACAAATACACAATAGCGAGAACTGGTTTTTAAAACACCCATGTTGTAGTCAACACTTGAGCTCTTATTACCAGGAGGTACAATTAGTGCATCATCCGTTGTCTTATCCAAGTCCTTCACTGTAGCATTCTCTTTATCAAAATAATTTGTGAATGGAATCTCACACATGCATAGATACATACATACATACATACATACACACACATACATACATACAAAGAACTCTATCTAAACTCTCTAAACTTACGCACAAGCTTCTAAGTTGATAAACTAACTTGGTCTTCGAATACTTCCCCATATCTAACAAGGCTCACTCGCTCCTAGTTTTCTTTCAGTGTGTAGATGAAAGCCTGGTATAAAGGCGTACGAAACAAAAATGTTAATAGTGGCGCCATATGTGGGATCCTTATAGACGCTTTACTTATTCTTCGTTTGCCTTTGGCAACCTATTCTAATAACAACTCGGAGACAAAGACAAGCAACCCCAACAAATGTGTAAGTAAGCTTTGTTGCAATTGAATAACTTGTAGAAAAGGTACCCGAAGTGGAGATCGTCCAAAAAAAGGAAGAAACACCCAGAATAACCACCAAAAAACTAGAGAATGAAGTAAGGCCTAGTAATAATGGGCATGTAGATCCTAGAGATGCTAGAGGAGTAAGGTCTCTCTCTCTCTCTCTACCAAAGTTTGATTTTAGATGATTATGATTTTGGATACTTCTTTTATCAATTTGGAGTTAAGCCATTGTTTTGGCCATATTTTGGGTGGTGTTTTGGTGCTAAATTCTATGGTAGTTTTGGCTATTGGAAAGGCAGGGCTATTAGTGTCGAACCTTGGATGGGTGGGAAGGATGATTGTTGGGGCTAATCAACCTTGTGACATACTATGGTTGTTTGTATGCATGCGTATATGTGTGTATCTGCATGCACATTACTGTGGGTGTGTACGTATAATGCGTGTGTGTGATGGCATCTGTTCACATGTTGGTGTGTGGGAAAGTGCGTATGAGTGCGTGCGTACTAGTGCACATGCTGGTGTGTGTGAGTGGGTCTTTGTATGTGCTAGAGTGGGTGTGGTGTGTGTATTTGTGAGTATGCATATGGTTGGGTATGGGTGCACGTAAGTATGCAAGATGCATATGGTTGGGTATGGGTGCACGTAAGTATGCAAGTGGGTGTGTTTGTGTGTGTATGCACATCAGTGTGTGTGGGTGTGTCCATGGGAGTATGCACCACACATTTTTGTGAGCGAGCAGTTGTGTTTGTGTAAGGGCATGCGTGTGCTTGTATGAATGTGTGCGCATTTGGATTTGTTATTGTATTTGTAGGTGTGCATCCATATTTGTGTGCATGACTTTGAGTTTGTGATTGTGCATGTGAGTGCACGTGTAGGTGTGTGTGTGCATGTGCGTGTATGTGTATGTGTGTATGAATGTACGTGTGAGAGACATATGCACTCTCAACTGGGCGTCGAGGGCGGGTCTCTAACTGGGTGAGTACGTGGGTGGGAGAGAGAACTACACACTCAATGTCTCATATCCACTTGGCCTTGCATAAATGATGTAATTTTAGGAACCATAAACGAGTTACTCCAAAAAACAATATGTATTATATTAAACATTTATTTTTTAAATGAAAAGAAGTCATTTTGTAGATTCCCAGCCTCAGTCTCCCCATAACAAGGTCATTTTTTTTATTTGGTTTTATTTAAAATTTGTAGCTCTCCTCCCAATAGCATCTCTCTCTCTCTCTCTCTCTCTCTCTCTCTCTCTCTCTCTCTCTCTCTCTCTCTCTCTCTCTCTCTCTCTCTCTCTCTCAGCCTCAATGTCTCATTTCTCTCCGTCCATCGCCATCTCTTTCTCTCTTAGTCGACCTTGGCCTCCCAACCTCTCTCTATCTCTCCCAACTACAGACTGACACACACGCACTCGCCCACACGCAAGCACACACATACACATCCACATGCATAATGACATTCCCAAACATATAAGTAATCCCACAAACATAATGACATGCCTAATTGCACACAGACCAACACAAGGGTGCATTGATACATGCACACAGATGCATACAAACACACGCACTCATATACGCGTGTGCGCACTTAGTCACACACATGCACACATACACACATGCACAATACATGCATGCACAAACAAACAGAATCCCACATAGACACACCAAGACGTGCACCAATACACACAAACATGTGCACAAACATAATAACATGCCTAATTGCACACAGACCAACACAAGGGTGCATTGATACATGCACACAGATGCATACAAACACACGCACTCATATACGCGTGTGCGCACTTAGTCACACACATGCACACATACACACATGCACAATACATGCATGCACAAACAAATAGAATCCCACATAGACACACCAAGACATGCACCAATACACACAAACATGTGCATAGACTCAATCATACTCACACATAGACTCAATCATGCACCTATACCCACACTCATGCACACGTAGACATCGGGGTTGATTTGCTCCCATGGTCGTCTTTCCAATCATCTTTCCCATCCATCCAAGCTTCGATACAAATAGCTCAACCTCTATGAGAGCCCAAACTACCATGAAAATCACCACTAGGTCCAAATTATTACAAATATAATCGCTTAAATCCAACTGATAAATGAAAAAAGTATCCAAAATCATAATTATCCAAAACCAAACTACGGCATTCAGATAGAATGACAAACGACTGGGGCATAAGACATTGAGGTTGAGTAAGGAAGAGAGACTGAGACAAGAAACAGAGAGGCAAAAGAGAGAGAGAGAGAGAGAGAGAGAGAGAGAGAGAGGCTAAATACACACACACACACACACATATATATAGGCAAGACCGAGCCAAAAGTTTAAATCTTGGGTTGCTAGGGCCTAGCTAGATCCCATCCCAGCTCCTAGTTAAGCATGTTTCTTTTCCACCCATATGCACACACACCCACCCTTGCATTCACACACCCACACGTACACCCCCACACACATTATGCCAACATGCATAATGACAACCAAACAAGTAACATGTGCACACCCACATACACACACCCAAATGCTCATGCCCACTCATAATGATACACCTAAAAGCATGCACGTCATAGATAAACGCACACTCACATACACAGAACCACACCATATGCACATGCACACTCCCATTAACATGCACACACATATGCATTCATGCATACACACGCAAACATGCATGCATGCACACGTACGCACACACAATGGCACACGTACACACACAAACTTGCATGCACATACACATATGCGCACACTTGGCACCTAGTTGAGTGCGTATTTTTCTCTTCCATGCAACTCACACACACTCACACAACACACACTCACATATAGATCCACATGCATAGAAACATATACAAACATACATGCACTCTCCATGGCACGCACATAGACCAGCACCAACATGCACACACCGCCATACGAAAACACACATAAACAATGTGCATGCGAACTCAGTCACACACCATACATACATGCACATACACACACACACACACAAACATACATGCACATACATGCATACCGCGAGGTTGATTGGACCCCATGGCCTTTATGACAATCAAAACAACATAAAAATCACTATTAGAATAGAAATACCACAAATACAACAATTTACAATTGATAAATAAAACAAATATCCAAAATCATAACATATAGAGACATAGGAAAAGAGAGAATATAATAGACGATAGGGACCTGAGAAATTAAGGTCAATGGAGGAAAAGAGATTGTGACAGAAAAGAGAGACACTTTGACAATACCTAACAAAAATCGATCTTGTTTTAAAGAGACTCGACACTAAGAGTCTCTATAAAAATTTTATTTTTAAGATAAAACAACATCATTTTAGATTATATAGGCAAAACCACGTCATTTTATTAAAAAAATTTATTTTTTCTAAAATATAGCCAATTTAGTTTTTCTAAAAATATATATAGGCAAGGCTGAGCAAACAAGGTAAATCCTGGACATGCTAGCCCCTAATTTCTCGCTCATTGATCTTGTTAAGCACTCACACCCGCACTCAACCACACATACGCCCACGTGTGCATTAACACATGCCCCCCCTCTCGCATATACACACGCACACAAAATCAAACATACAAACGCAACACAAACACATCCAATATGCATCCATACACAAATGCACCCACTTGTGCACTCACAAACCACCACCAAAACACCGTCCAAATACCACAAAAAATATCCAAAATCATGATCATCCATAACCAAATTCTAGCAAAGAGGGAGAAGACAGTGAAGAAGGGTAATCAACGTCGACAAAGAGGAAGAGATACAGACAACGAGGGATGACGAGGATCTGATACATTAAGGCCAAGAATAGAAGAGAGACTAACACACACACACACACACACATACAAGTGTGCACATGCACACACATATGCACCCACATGCGCACTCGCCCATACCCATAAACATATGTACCTATCCCACTTACACATACCCACTTGAACACACCTCAGACACTCCCACGCGCACCCACGTACGCACCCTTGCTTACCTATATGTATACCCATACACATGCACATGAATTCACACACTCCCATGCATTGCACATATCCACACATGAATGTGCTCCCACACACACATGTTTAGTTCTAGTAAAAAATAAGAAACAATATATCTGCACCTGATGTAGAACTTGTCCATGTTATTTAATCAGTTGAGAAAGTAACTTATTCTTATAGAATCTAATAAAAGAATGAAGAAATAGATTACAATATTTAGGGTTGTAATCTAACTATAAAATTTCTTGGTAGATGTAATAATTGAAGGCGTGTTGTACCAAAAATAAATATCAACGAAAAAAGTGGTAGTTTATTGAGCCATTTAAGTATATTAGATACGATAGCTCTAACAATCAACAAGCATTTTATATTTAATTTTTTTAATTTTCTCTTTTTAGTAATCACAATATGTTCTTTGTAGTAGAGATAGTGTCTATTCTAATCACAATATTACTTGTCATTTCAAAATAGGCATAATTGTTTTTTTTTTAATTAAGAAAGTTTCTAGCGTCCCAATAAAACTAATTAGAATTTTATCTTAGATATATAGCTTCAATCGAATAGAGAGACAGAGAAAGTGCGCGCGCTTAGCATGCTTTGAAAACTTCTACATATCCCAAGCTTAACTATGAGGGCTACTTATCCTTTTAAGACTTCATGGAAGAAATGATTATAATAATATTTTAGGTAATAAAAGTAAATTTTATGCCAAGTGAATAAAGGATGAAAAAACACATGCTAATTATTTTCAATTAATTAAAAACAGATTTCATTGTCTGAGATATCAAACTAGACCACATATTGTTTTGTGGAAAATGTATCAACTTTCATGCACCCTTTGGTTCTAACAAAAACAAAGGTTGTGATTTGTCGGCTAGATGTATTATATACTATCGATGTGATCAACTCAGTTCCCTTTTTTACCCCCACAACAATGCATATTTGCTTTAGCAGCTTAAGAGATTACTATCAACACAAATATATGCAAAACAAATCACTAGAGAACAGCACAAAAATAGGGATACCAAGATTTGATCTAAAAAAACAGTAAGATGATGTCACTAACCCACTTTAATACAGTAGAGAAGCAATTAATTAGGTAGCCTAATTGGTAAGGTTAAATTTGTCTACAAAAAAGTTTGATAGAAAAGAAAGTTAAAATTTATTACTGCGCATCTTTTTTTTTTTTTTACTTTTTTTTATTTGTAGATTTATTTTAGCATCATGCTTCCCACTAATGCAAAATAGAAAAAGCAACTGTTTACAAAAGCATCAAAATTGATTTAGACCGTGCGTGTATTTGTTTTTCTCTCTGCGCAAAAAGAAAAAATCCAAACAAACAAATAAAAACAATCAATGATAATGCATTCCTGATGGAATCCAATCCTATTGAATTTACCAAACATGTACAAAATTTATGTAAAAATTTAAAACTAAAAGAATAAGCTAGAAAAAATATTAACACAAAAAGAGGACTAGGGACAAAGATAGATGCTGGGTGAGGGGGAGGGGAAGACAGAGAGCAAAGTTTGTTGGATATTTGAGTTTGGCAGGACTACACGAGTTTTTACGATAAGTATTGCAATCAAATAAGAGAGATGGGAACAAGGAAGATTTATATAAACCTGTGACCATGTAAAGAAGTAGAAGAATGATCTCTCTCTCTCTTCATTATAGAGACTCCAGTAGCTAGAATGAAAGTTTTTAAGAAACCTCGCACTAAAAATGAATTTAACAAATCAGAAACTATGGTTGACTACAAAAAAAAAAAATCAATACGTTCATATGGCTCTCTCGAAATTGTTAAACAAAACTAAGAATCTTCATGTTCAATTTGCTTTCGTTTTCTTTAGCTAGGCTTGTGACATCAAGGTTTTGATTTTTATAGAAAACCATAGTTTTGTACATTTTATATAAAACCAACAAATCAAAAAGTGAAACAAACAGAGTGATTGAGACCTAAAAAATAGATTTTGAAGTGCCTCCAGCTGTTGGAGGGGAGGCCATCTATTACTGTTATTGAGAGGTACAACAAACAACAACGAAGATAAAAACACTTGAAGACAGTTGTTGTGCGTTTGGCTCTGATCATACCATATCAAAATAGCATGTTGGATACAATATTTCGAGTATTAAAAGGAATCAAAATCAATTACATAACTTGAGAGAAAAAATAAACTCTACAATGATTATACAGTGTCTGCGATTCCTTAGTAGTTGCTAGAATATCCTCTATATTAATACTCTCCTCCTTTAGCGTCTGCGATCAGTCATCGCCAGTTTGTTAAATCGAAATACTACAATCTCTCTCTCTCTCTCTGTCTCTGATTCTGAGGTTTTGTTTTTCTTACTCTCTACAAGCACAGGTTTTGCAATTATGGAGGAACATCATTCTAGCTGTTAATATATTTCTCTAAGGAGCTTTTTGGTTTGAGTCCCGCTACATACACACAAGGAACAAAGGGATATATGCCTTAAATCGTCTCAAGATATTTAGAAAATCATGATATATGCTGAAACGAGAATCACAGAAAATCACACACACTCAAGATACATTTCGTATATCTTCAAAACCATGTTGGTAGGTACGATTTAGATAAATCCATATAAAAATCACACAAAAAACAAAAAATCTTCAAAAAAATCCATTTGAGACAATTTTATGTGATCTTGGGGCCCTTGTAAAACCATTTGAGAAGATATTTCAAACCAGTTCGGTGACAACGTATAAATTAGAAGCACAATGAATGTGGAAAGAGAGAGATACGTGGAGCCGGTGAGGACTTTTGTTTGTTCTGTCAGCAAGAGCTGTTGTGATGGTCCTCTACATCTCTGTATGCAAGGAGGGCCACAAAGGGAAAGGGGAAAGGGCAGGGAAGAGAAAGAAACTGTTTATGGGATCAGATACTTTGTGTCGTCCCAAGTGGTTCTCTAGTGGTTTTGAATTTCCCAGCCAATTTCTAGCCGCTGTCCTTTTATATATTTGAAGAATATGATTTAGGATTAATTTTTGTTTGCAGGAAAATCTCTGACCGTTGGATGGATATGTAATCCAAGCGGCTACATGTCCTTCTATGCTTTTTATGTTGTCAAATTTTCTAGCCGTTAGCTCCACCTAATGCAATCAATATCCTGATTTTCATTTTTAATTCACACACATAGATATATAAACCTGTAATACTGTCTTTTACCAAGGTTGTTACCTTTAAAGCAAGCAAAGCACTATCTTAAAAAAATATGGAGCTGGAGTGGTAGTTGAAAAAGGTAAATTAGCTAATATTATTGGTTTTTCTGAGCAAATGTGTCAATGGAACTACAGAGGCCAAAAGACTGAGAAATTAGGAGCAGTTCAAATTCGGAGTAGCAAGAAAACTGGGTAATAGCTGTCATCGGGTGTTTTCATTGCCGAAGAAGAGTTCTGGTGAGTGTCTAACATAAAAGAATACTGGTGTCTACACAAACGCTGGCTCCGAACTTGTTCATAGAATTGCTAAAATGGAACCAGGAAACTATGGTGCCCCTTGGAACAGGGGATTGTAGAGTTTTTTTTTCTTTTCTATTTTTTCAGTTATGGATTCCAGGGTTGAATTGCAAAGAGAGAGATCATTTTATCCCAATGGAAGCATCTTATTAGAGAATATCGTTACTTTTAATAATGAAAAATGCATTCCTATTCTCATTCTTTGTTGACGAGCTCATCAGAGCAACAAACAACTTCGATCCACATCACATTATACAAAATTCTCCATTAACTACAGAATATGGGATCAAGGTTGACGAGCTCGATGATCTTAAGGTCAGTTATGTTATGTATAAGGACCCTTTAGCTAATCGCCAGTTATTATAAAAAAGTTAGGCCTTATGGTATCTTGACATTGTCATCAGAACCTAGATGAACAACCACAAGAATGGTTCAAAATGCTAAGGGCTGCTGTTTAGTGTTTCCTATAGTAGTTCTCATTCATGAATTTGAAAAAAATTGTCTCTCATTGATCAAGGATGTTTTGGGGGGATGAAATCCTGCCATGGAAAACTAGGCTACGGATTGCCAAGGAGCTTGCTAATGCAATAACATATCTTTATACTGCCATTTCCTAGCCAGTCATTCATAGGCATATAAGATCCAACTACGTTTACTGGACTAAAACTTGGTTCTTAAGTTTTGCAACTTTACACTCTTCATAACAACCCCTCAGCAATCTCATGTAAATGAAGACTTCCAAGGAACTTTTGGGCAATCTGACCCTACCTACTTGGTGTTTGCTTCCTTTTCAGAGAAAAGTGACATCTATAGCTTAGGTGTGCTTTTGCTTCTACTTTTGCTTAGGTGTACCTCTGGCTCTAGCACCAACATATCCCTCATCAGTTTGTATGTGAAAGATTGTGTTAGTAATGATTGGCTAACCGGAGCTTTGGATCCTAACATTTGTAGGGAAGGAGGGGAAGAAGATGGGCAAGCACGACATTTGAAAGTTTTTTTTGGCGCTATCGTTGGCATGCACCCAAGAGAAGGGTGAAGAAAGGCCAAATATGATTGGTCTAGGAAAAAAACTCACCCGGATTCAGTTGTCCATCTGATCTTCCCTTTGTTTGGCTCCACTCAAAGGTTAACAACAACATGCTTGGTACTAGTTTCTTGTCTCGAGAACGGATCTTTAAATATTAAAGAAAAAAAGGTATTTAGTAATCTACTACTTTGTATCACATCCTCTCAACCTCATGATGTTTTGCTGATCGGAATAACAAGCACTATGCTCGAGAAAATCGGAATAAATTACGCATTGAAAATAAGCTCAAAACCAAGCCCATTTAGTTTGTTGAGTGAATAAATGCAATTTGTGGTTGATCTGAGTCTTGAATCAAATATTTTTCTAAGCTCTATTTTGTCTGTTTAGAACTTGGGCAATTGGTAGTTAGAGCTTTGACTGCCTTGTAATTTTCTACTCTTAGCCAGTTTTATTAATTTTTTATCTTCTAGATATCACAGAGTTTAATTATGGTATTGTTTCAATTTTGTATTAGATGGTTCATTGTCTATCATATTCGTATATAGCATGAGTATAGAACCATTTTTTAATGATTTAGGTAATGTGTTGAGGGGAGAAAATTTATCTGCCCCTTGTTGAGCCTTGTGGTTTTATGTGCTTTGCTAATCAACATATCTTGTTGCCCATATATATGTATTTTCTCTTTCTTTGTGATTCCATACTAATTATTTTGGTTATCACACGTTTCACAACACACCCATTTGTACTGGCAACAAGATATGTTGATTGATTAGTAAAGCCCATTAAACCACAAGGCTCAACAAGGGGCAAACAAATTTTCTTCCCTCAACACATTACTTAAATAATTAAAAATTGTTTCTAAACTAATGTTTTGAATAATATACTGGTGAACGTACCAGTTAAAACACTAGAAGAAAATATTTCGATATTGGTATTATTGTGTACCATTTTTGAATAGTCTATATATAAATAAATTATATTTCAAAATAATAGTCAATATATGAATAAATTATACATATAAATATATATGTAAATAATCTAGCCTGAATTAGAAAAAAAAAAAAGAGCAAGAAATGGAAAAAAAAAAGTAAAAGGCCAAAATCTGGTATGGCCGAAACACAAGATGAAATATTGGTCAATACAGTTGAAATATCGGCCAATACCGGCCAGTACAACTAAAATATTTGCTGAAACGAAACAACAATTTTTTTTTTGTACCGAATCACTAGTTGGTACGGCATATTTCGATCGTAACGGCCGATATGGTATAAAATTAAAAACTATATTCTAAACACAAGCTATATACAGATAAGATAGATAATGAAGCATCTAATCAAAAATTGAAATAATATCATAAACTAATTGTTAATCGTTGATGGCACCTCTCTCCCGTTTCACCACGTTGGTAGCTCCATCGTGCCCTCTAATTAATTCTGGTCTACTTCTTCTCTCTAAACTTTATCATGTTCTTTCAATTTCTAAGAACTTAATTTTTGTAAGAAAGTTTTGTGAAGATAACATGGTTTTGTTTTTTTAATTTTATTCTACCTTTTTTCGCGTGAAGGACTCTCATACCAAGACAACTCTACTACAAGGCAATACTAAGGTTGCATTTAGATGTCAAGATGAGTTAGGTTGATCTGAGTTATGCATGAATAGTAGTAAGTTGAGATGGTTGAGTGAGTTTTGTGGGACTTACTTAGATTACTTTAAAATATATTTAGATATTTAGATGAGTTTAAATATATTTATAAGAAGATGTAAACCTACTTTCATTGAAGTTATTACTGTTCTGTGGGCATTTGGTTCTTTTGAAAGAAAAAATATAAATTTCGGCCCACTCGTAGTCGGCATTGACTAATGTGACTCTGTGTGTGTATGTGTGAGAGAGAGAGAGTTGGTGATAAACAAAAAAAGGAAAAAGCTTAAGAGAGAGAGAGAGAGAGGGATTTGATCAAAAATTCAAACGGCAACAACTTGGTCACCCTTTCATACAGCTTGTTCATCGCATAATTTCCAAAGTCTCTCTTCCTATGAAGTCCTCATCCACACCTAGATTATGCTCATCTTGTCATAAAGCTAAACTTCATTAGCTTTCTTATGGTCGTTCCATCTCTTGATCTACTATATGCTTCTTTCTAACTTTTATTTTATGATGCTTGGGGTCCTACACCATTTCTTTCCCGCGATAGTTTTCAATATTACTTGTCTTTTGTATATGATTATAGCAAGTTTATGTGGTTATTCCCTTTAAAATGTAAATCTGATCTCACCTCCACGTTTTTATCTTTTAAGCATAATGTAGAGACCCTTAATACTAAAATTTGTGCATTACAATTAGATTGGGGTGGTGAATACAGATCTCTCAATACTTTACTAAAATCATTTGGTATTTTTCATCGTATATGTGGCCCTTAATGAGTTCGTGAGTATATATTGGGCAGAATTTAATTTACTATATAATGAGTTTGTGAGTATGGATTCCATTTATATTTATTCTTAATTACACTTGCCTTATCTTTTGTTTATGGAAAATGATTGGGTGCTGTCCAAGTCTCAAAGATTGTTCATGAGATATTTGTATGTAATTGTTTTAGAAATGTAGCAGTACTTGATTCGTATTGATAATTATCTAGACGTACATGGGCTTCAAATATTGCAATATTTGGGTTTGACGAGATAGCGATGATTGACCACAGACGCTGAAGGAGGAGAGTATTAATATAGAAGATATTCCAGCCACTACTAAGGAACCGCAGACGTTGTATAGTCATTGTAGAGTTTATTTTTTCTCTCAAGTTATGTAACTAATTTTGATTCCTTTTAATAATCAGAATATTGTATCCAACTATGTATAAATACACATGTAAATGTAATGAAAATGGAATATAGAATTCAGAGAACATGCAATTCTCATTTAGTATCAGAGCCAGATGTGCAATAGTTGTTTTTAAGTGTTTCTATCGTCGTTGTTTGCTATACCTCTCAATAACAACAAGAGATGGCTTCCCCTGCAATAGCCAAAAGTACTTCAAAATCTATTTTTTAGTTCTCAATCTCTCGGTTTGTTTCACTTTTTGATTTGTTGGTTTTATATCAAATGTACATTGGTTTGATTTCTTTCTCATCATTGGATTCAATTTGCAATCAGGTTTCCTATAATGATGTGATTTGCTTTTGTTTTCTTTAGCTGGACTTGTGACATCAAGGTTTTGATCTCCATAGGAGAAGTCTGATTGAACATGAAGATTCTTAGTTTTGTTAAACAGTTCTAGAAAGCCACATGAACGTAGTTTCTTTTGATTTTTTTGTAGTCAACCATAGTTTTTGATTTGCTAATTTCATTTTCTGTGCAAGGTTGCTTTAAAATTTTATTCTAGCTGCCGGAGTCTCTACAATGAAGAGAGAGGGAGAGATCGTTCTTCTGCTTCTTCACATGTTCACAGGTTGATATAATTCTCCCTTCTTCTTGTCTCTCTTATTTGATTGCAATGCTTACTGTAAAAACTTGTGTATTGCTGCTAAACTCAAAAATCCAACGAACGTAGCTCTCTATCTCTTCCCCTCACCCCCACCCGACGTCTCCCTCCATCCCTAGTCCTCTCTCTTTGTTAATAATTTTTCTAGCTTATTCTTTTAGTTCTAAATTTTTACATAAATTTTGTACATGTCTTGTAAATTCAATAGGATCGTATTCCTTCAGGAATGCAGTGGTATTTGTTTTAGCTCTCTATCTCTTTCCATCACCCCCACTCGTTGTCTCCCTCCGTCCCTAGTCCTCTCTTTGTGTTAATATTTTTTTCTAGTTTATTCTTTTAGTTCTAAATTTTCAAATAAATTTTGTACATGTTTGGTAAATTCAACAAGATTGTATTCCATCAAGAATGCAATGGTATTTTATCATTGACTGTTTTTATTTGTTTTTTTGGATTTTTTTCTTTTTGCACGGAAAAAAAAACAAATACACACGATCTAAATCTATTTCGATGATTTTGTAAACCTTTGTTTTTCTATTTTGAATTAGTGGAAAGCATGACGCTAAAATAAATGTACGAATAAAAATAGAAAAAGATGCATGGTAGTAAATTTTAGCTTTCTTTTCTATCAAACTTTTTTCTAGAAAAATTCTTTTAAGGAAATCAACTAATATATTTTTTTATTATTAGGACATTCATTTGATGTCGTCATGATGCTGAACAAAAAAGGGCATGAGTTTCTTTGTTAATTATTCATCACCATCATGGCTATTCTTATATATCATATACACAAATTTGATCTTATCAATTAGGCTTCCCAATTAATTGCTTCTCCATTGCATTAAAGTGGGTTAGTGACATCATCTTTCTATTTTTTAGACCAAATCTTGGTATCTTTATTTATGCGTTGTTCTCTTTATAGGAGCATCCTCATTGGATTGTTTTGCATATATTTGTGTTGATAATAATCTCTCGAAATGTTAAAGCAAATATGCATTGTTGTGGGGATATAAAAGGGAACCAAGTTGATTACATCGATAGTATAGAATACATCTAGCTGACAAATCACAACCTTTGTTTTTGTTAGAGTATCTTCATTGGATTGATCAAATTCATCTTCAAAATTTAGCTAATATGACACATTTTTGCATTTTCCTCTTCCATTTAAATTCAATCTTCACATTGGATTAACTATTCACAATCGATACAATAATAAAATTAATTAAATTAATAGATTTAATGTTTGGTTGGAGTGAGAAACTAATATTTTAATATTTGAAAAACCAGTTCTAGTCTTCTATATTTAGCTAAGCACTTTAGATGAAATCTAAGTATTTTTAATATAACCAATCTAATGTGGACTATTTTTAGCACAAATTATCCAAATTTTAGATATGATCAAGCCAATGAGAATACTCTTAGAGCCAAAGGGTACACGAAAGTTTATACATTTTTCACAAAACGATATATGTGGCCTAGTTTGATGTTTCAGATAATGAAATCCATTTTTAATTAATTGAGAATAACAATTAGCATGTGTTTTTTCCACTCTATATTCACTTGCATAAAATCCACTTTTATTACCTAACATATTAATATAACAATTTCTTTCATGAAGTCTTAAAAGGATAAGTAGCCCTTATAGTTAATTGCTTGGAAGATGTAAATGTTTTAAAAGCTTGTGAAGATCTCTCTCTCTCTCTCTCTCTCTCTCTCTCTCTCTCTCTCTCCGATCAATTTTATTAGGATACTAGAAACTTTTTTAATTTTAAAAAAATAATAATCATGCCTTCTATTTTAAAATGACAAGTCTCTACTAAGAACATATTATGATTACGGAAAAAAGGAAATAAAAAAATAAAATGCTTATTGATTGTTTGTATCTAATACATTTAAATGACTTCAATAAGGTATAATCTGGACTACCACTTTTTTTTTCTATTTTTGAGGGAGACTACCACTTATTTTTAAAATGATAAGTTTCTACTACAAACAACAAATTGTGATTACTGAAAAAAGGTAATAAAAAAATAAAATGCTTATTGATTGTTGGAGCTGTCATATCTAATATATTTAAATGGCTTCAATAAGGTATAATTTAGACTACCACCTTTTTTTAGAGAGAGAGAGAGACTACCACTTATTTTTGTTGATATTTATTTTTGGTAAAATACACCTTCAATTTTTACATCTGCTAAGAAATTATATATTTACATTAATCCTAAATATCTTAATCTATTATTTCTTCATTTCTTCCATCAGATTCTATAAGAATAAGTAACTTTTCCAAGTAATTGGATAACATGGACAAGTTCTACAAGAATGTGCGCGGATATATTGTTTCTTACTTTTGACTAGAACTTGGCATGTGTGCAAGTGGGAGTGGGAGCACGTGCATGTGTGCATATGTGCAATGCATGAGTGTCTTATAGGTATGCCAGGATACGTGTGTGGGTGTGCGTGGCAGTGTGTTTGAGTGGGTATGTGTGTGTGCCATGTGCATGTGTTTGGGTGTGGGTGAGTGTGCTTGTGGGTGCATGTGTGTGTGCCATTGGGTATGGGTGTGTACTTGTCTGTATTATGTGTGAGCGCGTATATGGGTGTGGGTGTGTGCACGTTTGTATGGATGTGTGTGTGTGTTAGCCTTCTTCCTTTCTTGGCCCCAATGTTTCAGACCTTTATTGTCCCTCATTGTTTGTATTTCTTCCTCTTTTCGTTGACCTCGATTATCCTGCTCCACTCTTTTCTCCCTTTTTCCTAGAAGTTGGTTTTGGATGATCATGATTTTGGATACATTTTTAGTTTTTGAGTTGGATTTAAGATGTTATTTTGCTAGTATTTTGGGTAATGGTTTGGGTTGTCATATGTCATAGAGGCTAAGCTATTAGTGTCGAAACTTGGACAAGTGAGAAAATAGCCATGGGGGCTAATCAACTCTCTGTGGCATATAGGGTGTATGTGCATGCGTGTATGTGTGTGTATTGCCTACATATTTATGTATGTATGTGCATGCATGTGTGTGTTAGTTTGTGACTAAGTGCGCACCATGCGTGCAAGTGAGTATGCATGTGGTTGTGTGTGAGTGCGCAAGTGGGTGCATTTGTGTATGGATGTGCATATATTTATTTACCTCATTTGCTCGATCCTACCTATATTTATTTAGGAAGAATAATTTTTTTAATAAAAAGACGTAGTTTTAGGTGTAATAAACAAGTTACTCCTCAAACGTCGTTGTTTTATCTTAACATTTATTTTTTAAAATGAAACGATGTCGTTTTATAGAGACTCCCAGTCCTAGTGTCCCCAAAACGAGGTCGTTTTTTATTTTCTATTTAAAACCAAAAGTCCTGCTTCTAGTACTCTCTCTCTCTCTCTCTCTCTCTCTCACACACACACACACAATTGGCAATCGGGGCTTTGGTTGGGCCCTAACTGGCCTTATTTTACCACAATCGCTTGGCCCTACATAAGCGACGTAGCATCTCTCTCTCTCTCTCTCTCTCTCTCTCTCTCTCTCTCTATCAATGTCTTAGATCCTCGCTGTTCGAAGTTGTCTCTCTCCTCTTCCTCTCTTTGTCGTCTCGGCCTCCTTACTCCAAGTATGTCACTATCTTTATACCGTAGTTTGGTTTTAGATAATTATGATTTTGGATGCTTCTTTCATTTTTCAGGTTGATTTAAGCAGTTGTATTTGTAGTATTTTGGATCATATTTTGGTAATGATTTTTATGGTGGTTTGGGTTGTCGTAGAGTCTGAGCCATTGGTGTCAAAGCTTGGGTGAGTGGGACGGATGACCATGGGGTCCAATTAACCCTGCGATATACGATCTGGGTGTGTTTGTGCGCATGCGTATGTGTATGTGTATGTGTATGCATATTTGTGTGTATATATGTGCATGCGTGTGTTATGTATAATGTGTGAGTGTGTGATTTGGTTTGCGTGCATGTTAGTGTGTATGGGCTTGTGCATGTGTACAAGCAAACCTATAGCTATGTGTATATAAGTGTGCATGTGTGCTCGTGTGCGTGGGCTCATGCATGCGTGTGTGTGTGTTTGCATTTATGTTTTGGGTGTATGTATGTGTATATTTGGTGTGAGTGTATGTGTATGTATGTGTTGGGTGTGTGTATGGAGGAGTGTGTGCGTGCGCATTTGGGTGTGCCATTGTGTGTGGGCATGCACATTTGTGTGTTTGTGTGTGCATATGTGAGCATGTGTGTGTTTGGTTGTGTCTTATGCATGTGAGTCTGGTTGTGTGAGTGCGTGTGTGGTTATTTGTGTGTGCATATTGGTGTGTCTATGTGAGAGAGTGAGACAGAGAGAGCGCTTGTAGGTGTGTGAATGCACATGTCAGTGTGTGAGTGAGTGCACATATGGGTGGAAAAGAAACATACTTAACTAGGATAGGGGGTGGGTCTTTATCTAGGCCCTAGCACGCTTAAAATTTATCCATTCCACTCGGCCTTGCCTATATATACATATATATCTAGCCTTTCTTTCTTTTGCCTCTCTCTATCTCTTTCTTGTCTTAGTCTCTCTTTTTCTCTTGGCCTCAATGTCTTATACCTATGTCGTTTGTCATTCTCTCTCTCTCTCTCTCTCTCTCTCTTCATCTCTCTACTGACCTTGATCTTCTTGCTCCATGTATGTCTCTATCTTTATGTTGTAGTTTAGTTTTGAATAATAATATCGAACATGGCCCAAAATACCCCGAATACAACCACTTAAATCCAACTAATAAACGAGATCCAAAAGAAGAGTGGCCATGGCATCCAATCAACCCCACAACATATGTTGTGGGTGTCTGTGTGTGGATGAGTGTGTGTATGTGTATGCATGCGTGTGCTTGTGTGATGTGTGAGTGTGTGATTGTTTAAAACATGATTGTTCCTTATTAGGTATTGTTTAAAACATGATTGTCTCTCTTTTTGTTCTCTATCTTTCATGTCTCAATTCTTGTTCCTCTATCGACCTTAATATCTCATATCACTTCCATCTGTTGATGTCTCTATCTATTCCTCTCTCCGTCAACCTTGACCTTCTTGCCTCAGATATGTCTCTCTCCCTACCAGAGTTTCGTTTTGGGTGATTATGATTATGATTTTGGATATTGCATTTATTTATCAGTTGGATTTAAGTGGTTGTTTTGACCGTATTTTAGGCATGTTGTGGTGGTAGTTTTTATAGTAGTTTCATCTACGTAAAAGTTGAGCTATTGGTGTCAAACCTTGGGCAAATGGAAAGGATGGTCACTAGGGTCAATCAACCCCGTAGCATATGGAGTGGTAGTGTGATTGTATGCATGTGTGCGTATCTGCATGCATGTTGCGCATGCATGTGTGTGCGCATGTGTGTATGAATGTGATATGTGAGTGTGTGATTATTTCTTATTAGGTATTGTTGAAAATTTGAACTCCTCACCATAGTATTTCTCACTCTTTTTTCCTATATTTCTCTATTCCTCTCTCTATCAACCTTAACCTCCCTATTCTATGTATGTCTCTCTCACTTTGTTAGAGTTTGGTTTTAGATGATTATGATATTGAATACTTCTTTTGTTTATTAGTTGGATTTAAGCAGTTATTTTTGTACTATTTTGGGTCGTGTTTTGGTGGTTGTTATGGTGGTTTGGCTGTCATAAAGGCTAAACTATTGGTGTCGAGGCTTGGGCAGGTGATAAGGACAAATGTGAGGTACAATCAAGTCTACGACATACGACGTAAGTGTGTGTGTGCATGAGTGTATCTGTGTGTAAGTCCATGCATGTTTGGGTGTGTATTTGCAATCGTGCATGTGCATGCATATGTGTGTTTGTGTTTGTGTGTGTGTGTGTGTGTGTGATGTGTGAGCGTCCGATTAAGTCCACACGCATGTTAGTGTGTGTGGGCTCATGCATGTGTGTCTTTGAGTGCAAGTGTTGGGGTGTGTCTGCGTGTGTGTTAGTGCACATGTGGGTTTCTATACGTGTGTGAGTGGATGTGTTGTGTGTATGTTTAAGTACGCATGTAATTGTGTATAACTACACATATGAGTGCACAAGTGAGTGTTTTTGTATGTGCGTGCATGGGTGTGTTTGTGTGCGTGCATGCATGTGCGAGTGTGTGTGCATGCATGTATGTGTGTTTTATGAGAGTGCATTTATGTGGATATGTGTGCGTGGTAGTGCGCACCATACATTTTTTTATGTATGTGTGAGCAATTGCATGTTTGCATGTGTGTGTGCATGTGGGTGTATGATTGTATGTGCGGGCGTGCTTGTGTTTGGGTTTATAATTATGCGCGTGGGCCTGTGTGTAAGTGTGAGGAGCGTGTGGTTTCTATGTGTGAGCGTGCACATGGGCTTGTGTGAGTGTATATGTGGGTAGGGAAGAGACATGCACACTCAATAGGGAGACGGGGGTGAGGCTCTGGCTAGGGCCTAGCACGCCCATAGTTGACCACGTTCGCTTGACCTCGCCTATATATACATATATATTTAGAAAAAAGTAATTTTTTTTAAAGAAATGAAATGGTTTTGGTAACCATAAATGAGTTCGTTTTATCTTAACATATATCTTTTTTAAAATGAAACAAGGTCATTTTGTGGGGACTTTCAATCAATATTTTGAATACCATATCGGTTGGTATATCGGTTAAGATATTATAATAAAATATTTCGGTACTAGTACTATTCGTATACCATTTCAAAATAATTTATACATAAATAGTTTATATGTGCGTGTGTAATTAGTCTAGTATAAATTTAGGTAAACAAATAGCAAAAAATAACAAAAAAATGTGAAAGGCCGCAATCCGGCATAACCAAAATATAGATATCACCAGTACCTACCGATATAACGATTGAAATATCATGTACTGATTGAAACAGCCAGTACAAAATGTTATTGTCATTCAAATCATTGTATTCGACGAACCATCGTATGAATCCAATAATACAATGGTTTGTCGAATACAATGGTTTTGGGTGAATTTTTCATAACTAATTTTTTGTTAACACACGATTTCTAAAAAATGATGGAGGATGAGTCTAGATATCCGTTTTTTGAAGTTGTGTCTTTTGGATGTTTGGAGGAACTTAATTGTTGAATTTTTTTTAACATTTTTGTGAAAACTTACCCTTATATTGGCAGAGAATAGAGCAAAAGTAAAAGAGATTGAGCTAGTGAAAGATAAGATGAACTTCAAATAACAAGACCAGAGGTCATGCTATTAATTACTCGGTAGATTTGAACGGCTTAGATTAACTAATATAGCGGTAGCTGTGTGATCATCAGAAGTAGCAAGATTGTCAATCCTTGCATGAATCCTTGAATCATTTGAATGAAGAGACTTTATTTCTTTGTTTTTGTTTAACATTCAATTTCATTGCTTTGTTATTAACTTATTAATATTGGGACAATGATTTTTTTTTTCTATAGAAAGATGTTTTATTGTCAATAATCGTATGGGGTTAAAAAAATCATTGTTATTGTTTCAAACGTGTATTGGGGTTAAAAAAAAAAATCTATCGCAAAATCCATTCAAATGGAACTGTTGGCATTTGAACAACTATTACGAACGGCAAAAATTTTGTCAAAAAAAAAAAAAAACTCTGAATGAAAATATTGATATTTGAACGACTATTAAAATCGTATGAATGGAATTGTACATCGGCGTTCAATTAAACAACTATTAGGGATAACAAAAAATGGTCAAAAAAAATCGTTCGAGTGGAGTTTTTGGTGTTCAAGCAACTACTAGGGAAGAAAACAAATTTCGACCCAAAACAAAAATCCATTCGAATACTTTCCAACGGTTTTGAGTTTGACAAATTTTGTCTCATAATATTTTTTTGGAGGAAATTTTAAAATTTGTCTTAAAAGACTTTTTGGGACAAACTTATTCGGAAGAACTAAAGATGAGATTTTTTTTTTTTTTTAATTCCATAATGAT
This sequence comes from Platycarya strobilacea, assembly GCA_036898215.1. Classification (NCBI taxonomy): domain Eukaryota; kingdom Viridiplantae; phylum Streptophyta; class Magnoliopsida; order Fagales; family Juglandaceae; genus Platycarya; species Platycarya strobilacea. The sequence continues at coordinate 14,044,163 of CM072554.1, read as the reverse complement.
TTTATAGCGACGTTTGTTTATTGCATGAGCTTTCTTATTAACTTCAGCGACATCGTATGCTTTATTTGCATTTCATTTGTGGTTTTCACTGTTTTTACTATGCAAAATACCAAACCACACGATCGACCAAAGAGATCGACAAGTAATAATAATTAAATCCTTATTGAAATAGTAATGTTTTTATTTAGTAGGCCAAGCCTAAAAGGAGACACATGGATACAAATCAGCGGCAACTTCTCTAATATTGATGAACATTATTAAGGAGGACGGGCATGAATTGACACGATCTTCACGGACCCTTCAAACACACGCCTTGTCGTCCTCATTAATTCTACTTAGTCTCTGCGCGCTCACTTGGCTACTGCTGCCTAATAAATCATGGAAAAATAAAAGATATTAGTTAGTATGCAATCGAGGAGCCCTTGATTATTAGAAAATTATCTTCACAATTTCCTGCACGAATTTGTAAACTTCAAGTAAGAAAGAGACACACATGAAGTGATCTGAGCTATAACATATTTAGCAAAATATGCTCAAATTTGTATTTTAAATATGAAATTGAAGGACTTGAAAGCATGTTCAAATGTTTAAAATTTTGTGTGATACCTTCTTCTTAGGCTCCCGAGGCCTTTGCTCGGGCTTCTTAGGGGCTTGTTTGGAGGCCGGAGCTTTGGGTGTAGCTGTGCTTCCGGCAGCAGGTTTTGTAGGCTCTTTCTTGACCAGTGGAGGTGGTTGAGCGCCAACAGGTTTCTCAGGTTTGAGTGATGCCATTTTTCTGTTTCTTTCTTTTGCTGGATAGTCTTCTCACTCAAAGATATGTCTAGCACGTTGCTGGCCTCAAGTATAAGCTACACAGCAAGAGGCATCCTTATATAGCTGGGTTTCGAAACTATAGGATCGTGAAACAGAATTGGAATCATGTCATACATCAAATGGAAGTGATCAGAAGCGGTACTGGCACTACTTGATCATGAGAATGGAATAAACTCAACTAGAACCTGGCCTCTTTATGATCTTAAAGAAGAGATGCTAAATTGTATCAGATTCTTTGCAGAGGCGCATATTTTTCAGAACTTTTTGGATGCGTATTCCAAGAAATGGGGTAGATTCTTTCAGAGCATAAATCAAATACGTGGTATGCATGCCACTCCAAAATGTGTGAGAACCTTGTCTCAACGTGAGACTAAACTAATAGGATTCTTTGTAGAAAAAGTTCAAAGCCCACGACCTTTCTGATAAACACTCAAGTGGTGACATTTGGCGTCCAAAACATATATCAAGCATCTTTTGTATTTCGTTTTATGGGAAACATATGGAGAGGGGAAAGAAAACAAAACCAGCATGCATGAGATAATAGAGTCCAGATTGAGCACCCCCATTGTAATATATAACCAGGGGCGGACCCAGCTAAGTGGGTGGGGGGCTAGCGCCCCCCAAAATTTTTTAAAAATTAATTTATAATATAAATATATATAATTAAAAATAAATAAAAATTATCTCCCAAGTTTTTTTTACTAAAATTATTCATCTAAATCTTAATATATATCCATTTATATTCTAACTTTTAATTTTACTTAATCTCAAATTTCAACTCACATAATCTCCAAGTTACTCAACTAATAGTCTAACTCTAATAAAAAAAATTGATTATAAATTTATATGATTGTAAAATCGATTGATTATACTCACTTATTTAGTTTCAGTTTAACTTGTATGATTATGAGATATAATTTATTAAAAATTTAACAGCGTTACATCATTACTTATTAAAAAATTCTCAAATTTATTCTTAATCTATAAATTTTTCTTAAATTATAGAAAAATATGAGCAAAAACTTAAAAATGATTGATTTTTTTTTTAAAAAGACGTGAACAATTTGAAAATTAATATAAATTTAGAGAACTCGGTAATAACAAAATATGACACTTTGATCACTGATAATCATTTTTATAAAATTTATATTTATTACACATTTTATCAATCGCTCTTCTAAATATAAAATTCTAATTCTATTCCTGCATATAACATGAATAATATATTATTATTATTGTTTTAATCTATTTTTCATTATTTAATATTTTATTATTATTTTTTCACTACTATTGATAGATATCACTACCAAAATGTAGCCTTAATATACATATTAGGTATAAATAACATCTTTCTTTGTAAACTACCAAACCTGGGATGAAGCTATGAAGAGATTAATGGGGTGGGGCTGTTGTTTGTTTGTTTTTTTCTTCCTTTAATTTTGTTGAATTGCGGGACAGACATGCCTTCCATCCCCAAAAAGGAAAAAGTTTAAAAAGCAGATATTCCCTGGGAAAGTTACATTCATGGTCTGATTATGAGATTATTTATTTAATTGGATTCTTTGGAAGGAGCCGCAGTCTTTTTTGTCACTATTTGACCCCTCCCTCAGTATTCTCAAGCTATCCCTTCTATCTACCCCATTTTTCCATATTCCCCACTGAAAAATGCTAATTGAATTCACACTCGATCATACCGATCATTATCCATTTTAATTTATTTATTTTTTATTTTATAACTAAAAAGTGGTTATATATATTTTTTTATTTTTTTAATGATTAAGTATGTTAAAAAAATTATAAAAAATAAACAAAAAAAACTAACAAATTTTTAACTTACGAAGCGCTCAATGATAAACGATGGCGGCACACTAGCGAGCAAGGTTGTTTTCCATTTTCCCAACTAGTATATTTTTTACATTTGTTCTTTTGGTCGTCACCAACTTACACAACCGCCACCATTAGACTCCTCGAAATCGAGGAGAGAAAGAAGATATTAAATGGTAGAGAAAAAGAATATTATTTTAAATGACTGCTATATCTACAAAAAAATTACATAAAAATAATCACACAAATTGATGTGATTTCATCTGATCCATTAGATCTACTTGATAATAAAAATAATTTTATAATATAATAAATCACATCAAGTTAAGTTAATTTGTAAGATTATTTTTAAGTAATTACTTAGTGACTAGAATATTTCTCTTTTTATATTCTCGACTGTTTCACTTACAAGAAACGTCTCTGTCTATGCGTATATATATATTTTTTATAATAAAGGTAATTGGATTTCATTCAAATAAAATGAAACTACATCAAAGCATCATGCCATATAATTTGGAGGACACATTTCAAAAAGGAATCCCACGAAATCATAATGTCATCAAGATGCCAAGAATATTTTGCTAAGCAATGAGCTACAACATTGGTCACACAACTTTTACAACTTTTGGAAACCTCAAAATCATTCTCTTAATCTCATGAACTAGGTTCCCGTAAATAGGGGTGTTCATCTAAACCGAGTTTTTTCGGTCTGGTTTGAAAATCGGATATCTGTATTTCGAATCCGGATTAATTTAAATCCAGAATTCATATTTTAAATATCCAGTTTAACCATTTAATATGGTCCGGATTTGAATTGAAAATCCAATACCGGATCTAATATCTGGTACCCGGATTCTAAACAAATGCCCAGAGATTTGATTCGACTCAATCTAACCTCTCTCTCTTATCTCTCTCTCTCTCTCTCTTACGAAATCTAAACCCTAGCCTCAATCGCATCTCATTCTCAGTCGAATCAAATCTGGGCATTTGTTTAATACATATGTCGATCTCATCGTAGAGTGACTAAGTCTCCATTGGCGAGTCTGTAATAGATTGTGGATGGTGATTTCGCATATAGGGTAATCTCTCTCTCTCTCTCTCTCTCTCTCTCTCTCTCTCTCTCTCTCTCTCTCTCTCTCTCTCTCCCCCTGGATCTCTTTGTAAAAGAGAATTTACTTGAAAATGTTTTGAGTACAATTCCTCAAGGAATCAAGGGCTCAAGCAATCAATGGGGAAGAGTGGCTTCAAGCACTTCCTCAGGCATTAGTTGCAGTTTCCTCCGTTCCTCATGGCTCAATCTGTTTCTTCCTATATTTAATAAAGTTTGTCTCAATATTTGTGTTTTGATGCCATTTCTTTGGTTTTCATCTCCATTTAAATGATTGTCATCGAGTTTATGAAAATCATTATTGTTTTAAGGGCAATGATAGTTCCTTGGATGATTGCATCTACCATCTTCTCTATCCATGCTGCATGTTATGCAAGGTCATTTTCCTTAACAAATTGCTATCAAACTTGACATTCATTATTACCCATTTTATATAAATTCGTAACTTTTTAGAGATCTTTACAATCCAAAGTAGCAAGTCTCTTGACTAGTGCTAAGATTTATAATTGGATTAGAGAGTTTAATTTGGATTTTTAATCTAGTTTATCTAATCTATTCAATATCCTTGTTTCCTTTTTGTTTTTATTTTGTCACACACCCCTTCCTTGGGCAACGTAGAATAATACACTCATAATTTGGGATAAAAAGTGTATTGAAATCCTAAGTTTGTTGATTAACAGAATAGTATGTAAAAGTCACTAATTAGTATGAAATATATGTAAAAGTCAGTAATTTTCCCATAAACAAATATGGTATTTATTGAATTAAAAACTTTTTCTTTGGAATTGAAATAATGCTGCAAATCGAATTGAAATGATCTTCTTCATTCATGAGTGCAGTCCAATTCAATTTTTAACAAGTGGATTCCATCTATACATCTTTCTAAGGAGTGAATAGAGGGATATTTGAAATCCCATCTACCAAGAAATCTGAGATTAAAGGTTTAACCATTTAAAATGATCCTTGTTTTCAGTTGAAGTCCACGTTAATCATGCTACTAATAAGTTATAACGTTTATATATATAGCTTTTTACATGATTGGACTTAGCATGCTTGGAGGTGTTCTGGTTGTTGCTCTTTGCACTCCCTCCAAAAGTCTATTGAAGATATTGTTGTGAAGATATATTATCATCTTGTATTTTGTAACTTGGTTACTTGTTGTAGCCAAATCTACCACTTCTAGTGGGATTTTGTGTTAGAAGATCTGAATCTTTTTTTTTTTTTTTTTGTGTTGGATGATCATGCTACTTAAACTTAGCATTTACAATGTGTAGGCGGAATGGGGCTTCTCCGTATTTACCAAATATATATTATGTGTATGTACATCAAAAACAAGAAAAAAAACCTCAAAACAAGCAATATCGACACTACATATATATAGGACCTTCAGAAAAGAGGAGCTGGAGACATGAAAACAAAACCAAAGACAGCACGAGAAATCTTTTGGAGTTCTTCATGATTGATGCATCTCCTTTCTAGTGAATTAATGTTGCAGGAATTTGTTTATATTTCATTGGATGGTGAAAATTCTAAAGGATAACAAGAATTTGTTAATCATGATACTTATAAGTTTGTGAAGGAAAACAGATAAAGTTGAAAGGGACTAAGTAGTAATACAAGCATTAAAAAAAAGGTTTAAAATTTGAAAATCGGATTTTCGATTTTTAAAAAATTGGATTAATCCGGATCCAACTCGGGTGAATCCGGGTTGGAGTCCAAGCCACTTTTGGCCATTTGGTTTCGGGTCAGGTTGACCCGAATTCCCGGTTCGAAACCCACTTAAACACCTTTACCCATAAATGGACATAAACGCTTCTACTTGAAGTTCAGCTATTCCCAGTGATAAACATATTTGACGACCCCTCAAGATTGTTAAAAACTTTATCTCCATTGGATCAGTGACCTCGTGTTCTGGTTTACTGCCTGCAAAAACCACTTGGCCACTACTGTCTCGAAGTATTGTACCAACTCTAGATTTGCAAAAACCAAGAAATAGAGCTCCACATGTGTTCAATTCCAGTATTGCTTGTGGAGGTGGTTGCCATCTACAACTGGTCTTGAGTTCTTGTTTATGTTGTTTAGCAACCATCTAGTATTCATTAACCACTGAATAAGCACGGTTCACTGCTTTCTCTGGAGATAGTTGCTCATTCTCAAAGTACAACTGATTCCTTCGATACCATAGCTAAGCACACACAAATAGTCTATGTAGCTTAGATGTGCAATTCTTTTGAATCAAATGAGATATGAACTGCACAAAATCTCATTGAACTTGATCTTCCTCTAGAAACTCAAATTGTGTTTGCAAGAACTGATATACTGTTGGGCAGTAGAGAATTGCATGATTAATATCATCCATTCCCATATTTGACCATCTACATTTTACTTCTGTCACATCCTTATAAACTTCTAAATTTTTCAATGTAGGTAATCCATTCTTGCAAACTCTCCATGCAAATATCTTCACTCGACTTGAAACTTGCAACTTCCATATCCACTTTCGCATTCTGCTTTATTCTTCTCTATAAGAGGTCTCACCTTGATGCCTATCATCCCTTGTCTTCCTGAATAGTTGATAAGCACTCCTTACTGAATAAAGTCCACTCTTCTCTTGCTCTCATACTAGACTATTAGGCCTCCCATCTCTAGTGACCAGCAAGTTAAGCACTTTCATAGCTTCCATTGGAGGTAGCAATCTTCTCATTTTGTCTATATCCTAACTTCTTGTGTGCTCATCAATTAATATAGAAATTGTCCATTGCATTTGTGAACATGTAGCAACTCCAAGTATTGGGATTAGCTTATGATCAGGTAGCTATAAGAGATTTGAATACTTGCGTTTTGTATCGAAACTTTATGTCACTACTTGTTTTACAGAGGAAGGTCCTATTTATACATATCTACTTGTATGAACAAAAATAAAAGAGCAACTAATTTGCTCTATTGTACAAATAGAACTAATCAATACATGAGTTGAAAATATGGAAACTAATTATAGTTGACTACAGAGTATTGCCTAGGCAGATATCGAGGAAAATTGATTTGTTGTGAACAAGGCTAATTTATTGTGATCATCCATTACGCCCCCGCAAGATGGTGCTCCCATTAGCGACACCTATCTTGGAACATAAAAGCTAGAACTGTGAATGAGATAAGGCTTTGGTCACTAAGTCAACAAGTTGGTCCTGAGTAGGTACATGTGCAACTTGGAATATACCTTTGCTAACGTAGTCTCGCACAAAATATAAATCAATCGCAATGTGCTTCATCCGAGAGTAAAGAACCTGATTCAAACTTAGTTGTGTAGCGCCGACGTTGTCTCATAAAATTTTTGGAGTGGACGAGAAAGTGACACCAAGTTCACGGAAAAGGGATTGTAACCATGCAATTTCAGATGTGGCACTCGCAAGTGCCCTATATTCCACTTCAGTAGAGGAGCAAGAAACAACTCGTTGTTTTCGAGTGCGAAATAGGATTGCCACCAAGAAAATTTATGTAGGCAGGGTAGATGTGCGATCAACAAGGTTCCCTCCCAAATAACATTCGAGTATGCGAGAAGTTGAGGAGTGGATGAGTGACAAAAATGAAGACCATGATAGAGGGTGTTTTTGAGATACCTAAGAAGCCTCTTCATTACAGCCCAGTGAATTTTCGAAGGGACATGCATAAATTGAAAGAGCTTGTTTACTAAGAAAGCAACATCAGGTTGTGTTAGTGATAGATACTGAAGAGCCCCAATGACACTCCGATATGTGGTACTCACAACTGCCCTCAAACCATCATCCAGTTGAAGTCAACTTGAGGTTGCCAAAGGAGTAGTTGTTGGGAATGGCCCGGTCAACAAACAGTAAATAGGAAGTAACGCAGTGGATGCAACAAGAGAAATAAAACATAAACACGCAGAACACTAACGGATACCAAGATTTGAAGTGGTTCGGCTTAACACAAGCCTACGTCCACTGTTGGGTCAGTCTCAATGAATCCACTATAATAACAGAGATGGAGTACAGAAATTGAATCACAAGATTCTTACACTAGAGCACTCAATCTCTTTTACAAGTTGCAAAGCTTTCTCTTAAACACTCTCAAACTCTTACAAATAGCTCTCTCTTAAAATCATAAACAAAAAAAATAAATGATGAGCTCCTCACAGCTGAAGCGTTCAAATGAACGCGATCATTCTTATAAGCCCAATCTCACTCGAGCGAGGTACTCTCTCTCGAGCGAAATACTATTCTAGACGGCACCAACCCTAGTGTAGAAAACATTAGCTCGAAGCGGAATCGAGCGAAGTCGAGCGAACGTATAGGGTTGACTCTCACTCGAGTGGGACATCGAGCGAGAGTTGAGCGAAATCTTTGTTTGATGCCTCGCTCGAGCGGGACGTTAAGCGAGGGTTGAGCAAAGTCACGAGTCGAGGCTCGCTCGAGTGGTAGTCGAGCGAGCACTGAAGATGCACTTGATTCAATTCAAGCCACATCCCAACCAATCTCCACCTTGGCTTGAATTGTCACAAGCCCCACAAAATCCATTTTGAACAAAAGACCCACAAATCTCTCAGTCATATCACAAAAGGGAAAACCCAACCGAAGTACGAAGTCTATCCTTCAAGAACTCAATTTCCACACAAAAGTCTTCAACACCATAGACGACTTGACCAAATCACCGACTTGGTCCTAATGAAGAATCAACATCTTCATACAAACGGCAATGCACCACAATACAGACTGCTTACTTGAACAACGACTTCTGAATACAAATGAAGACAACCAAATATTTTCTGCCAAAGTAAGAATCTAACAAAGTCTGCATGAGCATACACAAAAGGTGGCCAAACTGCCTCCTTTATCTACCAACTATAGACGTGCTTTCATTGTGCACCAATGCCAGAAAACAAGATCATACTCAATCAAAAGCATAACCTAGAGTATCACATGTACTATGTTGTGAAGCCCTTCTAGCAACTCCACCTCCTTGCTATAACCTCATTCTCCTTTTCTGTGGAATGAAAAGAGAGAATGTTCATCCATAACAAGCTGTAATTGACCGCTTCACCGCAATCTGTAGACAAGTCTGGCAAACTCAAAGCAAACTATGGACTCTGCAAGCTCACCTCATTCCATTAAGCTACTCCATTTCCGTGGAGTAAAACAAAACTGTATGGTCTAAGCAACGCTCTACCTTCTTGTTTGTAGATCACTAGTCTTCTCAAGTGTTTGAACACATCAAAGACATCACAAAACAGATATACAAAACCAAACTCTTCAATAGTCATAAAACAAATATGAGTATAACAAGACAATACTTTACACAAGATGTATCCTAATCAGAAATACTGCAGGAAATCTGACTCTACACTATTTTCCAAGAATAAAATGCAAACAAAAAATCAAAATTACTGTCTTTTGATTACACCAAGTAAAAACTGCCGACTCATAAATGATCATACCGTCTGGTACACTCACATGTGCTGCATGCGAGTGATATCTGAATTTGGAGCATGTGAGGATACTCCACCTGTTACCGTACTGCCCTCAAGAAAATAGAGACTAGCTGTCTTCTTCTTCGTTGTCATCACCACTAGAGGAACTTTCATCTATTGGAATATTTTTTAATCTAGGACACTCACTCTTGTAATGACCAAACTTATGGCAATAGTAACATTTAACATTTTTCTTATTAGATCTGGAGCTACTGGAACTACCCCTACTTTTTCCTAAACATCTCTTCCCAAATCTATCACCAAATGAACACTTCACAAACAAACTATCGGCTTGATCATTCATGCCTGATCCCCTAAACTTTTTTCTCAATTCCTTAGAATTCAAAGTAGACTTAACCTCTACTAAAGAAATTGTATCTCTTCCATATAACATTGAGTTTACAAAATTATCAAACGAAATAGGCAAAACACAAAATAATTAAGGCTTGATCTTCCTCATCAATCTTAATTTCTATGTTCCTTAAATCCATAATAATCTTATTAAATTCATTTAGATCTGCAGAAATAGAAGTACCTTCCACCATTTTGAGAGTGTATAATCGTTGTTTCAAATACAACCGGTTAGTAAGAGATTTCTTCATGTAAAAGCTCTCTAGCTTGTTCTAAAGACCAACAGCGGTCGCCTCCTCAGCAATTTCCCTCAAAACTCCATCTGATAGTGACAATAGAATAGTACTGTGAGCCCTTTCTTCCTCATCCTTTGACGGTACAGGAGACTCACCAGTCACTTCTTCTAGAACATTGAACAAACCGTGTTATTGCAACAACGCCTTCATCATGATGCGCCATAAACTGAAACTGTTCTATCTGTCGAATTTTTCTACTTCAAACTTTACTGAGGCCATCCATTTAGATCTTCACAGAGCTCAAGAACACTCTGATACTAGTTTTTTGGGAATGACCCTATTAACAAACAGTAAATAGGAAGTAACACAACGGATGCAACAAGAAAAATAAAACAAAAACACATAGAATACCAGTGGACATCAAGATTTGAAATGGTTCGGCTTAACACAAGCCTACATTCATTGTTGAGTCGGTCTCAATGAATCCACTATAACAACAGAGATAGAGTACAGAGATTGAATCACAAGATTCTTACACTAGAACACTCAATCTCTCTTAAAAGTTGCAAAGCTCTCTCTCAAACACTCTCAAACCCTTACAAATAGCTCTATCTTAAAATCAGAAACCAAAAAAAAGAAATGATGAGCTCCTCACGGCTGAGCGTTCAAATGAATGCGATCCTTCTTATAAGTCGAGGCTTGCTCGAGCAAAACACTATTCTAGACGGCGTCAACCCTGGTACAGAAAAAATTAGCTTGAAGCGAAACCTCGGCAAGGTCGAGCGAAATCTCTATCTGATTGACTCTCGCTTGAGCGGGACGTCGAGCGAGAGTCGAGCGAAATCTCTATCTGATACCTTGCTTGAGCAGGACGTTAAGCGAGATTTGAACGAAGTCATGGGTTAAGGCTTGCTCGAGCTACCGCTCAAGCAAAGGTCTAGCGAGCATTGAAGATGCACTTGATTGAACTCAATTCAAGCCACATCTCAACAATAGTAACATATTTAGCTCCATCCATGCCAGTTTTGAGAAAAAGGTCATGCACATATCTGTGCTGTGTGAGGAACAAGCCATTGGTTGTTGGAATTACTTCAATTCCTAGAAAAAGTGCAGGGGTCCAAGGTCCTTCAAGGAAAACTGGATGCCAAGTTGATAATGACATGAGAGATTAACTTAGTGTCATTGCTAGTGAGGAGCATATCGTTGATGTAAACAAGGAAGTATGTTACGATTTTGTCCTGCTTGTAGATGAATAATGATGGGTTAGAGGCAGATTTGACAAAGCCAAAATTACAAAGGCGGTCATGTAAAGCCCTATTCCATGCCTGCAAGGCTTGTTTCAGTCCATAGATGGACTTTTGAAGGTGACACACATGTTTTGGGTAGGAAGCATCAATAAATCTAGCAGGTTGTGCCATGATCACATCTTCATTGAGGGTTCCATGTAAAAAGGCATTATTAATGTCGAGTTGACATATGGACCAGTGACGTGTTCTAAAATGTGCTTCCAAGTGGAGAAGTGCCAAGTTGTATCAAGGATAAGTCCAAGATCGTATTCCACAGGGATAAAAGTTTATCAAAATATTTGTGAAAATTAATTGAAAAGTATGATGATGTATGAGAAGTAGAAAGAAGTAAAATGAAGTATAAAATTCTTTTTGGTAATTTTTTTTATGTATATATAAACAGTGAGTAAAAAGGACATTAAAATAATTATAAAGAAAGATATAATGAAAATGGAATATATGGTTGAACTTGAAGGTCTCGAATTGTGAGTTTTTGTATGAAAAATAAAATAAAATGTAGACCATTTGATCACTTAAACTTAAATGCTTCAAACGAAATTGAGTTGCAATTTATGTATTATTCAAACTCAGAAATAAGTTTCCAAACAGTAACTAAAATCTAACAAGTTCACTAAAATGAATAAACACTTGGGTTATGGGTCCAAGCATTCTTTGCTTCCATTATTTATAAAATTTATGGGCAATACTTCTCTTCTATTAATCTAATCAAGTCATTAATAAAACGAAATATGAAAATATAAACTCAGTAAAACTCTCGAGACCTGTAAGTGAAATACCTCACTCAACATCAACCAATATCAATATCACACTTAGCTGAATAAAATCCTTGATTAGATTCAAGGTTTTGATGTGCTTAGTGTCAACAACAAAACAAGAATAAAACCAAGAAATTTAATCAACTATTCCTCTAAATCAGTCGATCATCAAACAAAATGAGATATGAAATTTAATCAACAGAAATCTCGCAACAATGAGAAGTTCAGAAGCTTTACCACAATCCAAGCTACAAAAGTTAGCTGATAATCATCCTCAAAGACTAATAAAAAAATGAAATGAAAATAAACCCTAAAAATGCTAGAGAAATCGTTTGAGAACAAAACCTTTTTTTCTCAAAATAAAATATCTTTTCTTTTTATGTCCGGAATATTCTGCCCTCCTTGCTATCGATCGCATCTTCTCTATCGTACGAAGCGGTTACTCTTCTCCGCTTGTGGTCCCTAAATTCCAGAACATATGCCTCTCGGGTTAATCTCTTGATTCTTTTTTGATTCCTTCACAGCTGGGTCATTTCCTTCAGTAAGTGAAATTGGCGTTGTGGGCATCTTAACAGCAAGTCATAGCCTCAAGCAAGTCAAGATTCGTGGGCTTGGAGTAATTGACTTGGGCTTCATTTGATAGTCACGAGCAGGTTTCACTTGTGAAAGTCATGGTCTGCTTCACCTATTCACAATAGGTCACCTGGGTTTAAAGCTTTTCATTTCTCACATGGACTTCAAACTACAATGGGCCAAGATAAAGATATAAGTCTAATTAAATGGTAACCAGCTCAATAGCTAAAGTCATCTATATTTAATTAGGGATAAAATATTATTTTACATGCCAGACATAGTTAATCACATTATCTAATTAATACTCTTATTTTATCACATAAATCTCATTTAATCCAAGATATTAAGAGTATTAAAACAAAATAATTGACCATTCATCATGCTCCCAACTGACTTTTTGTTAGTCTCTAGCAAATAAAGTGAATGAGATCATACAAAGGGAAGGTTGTCAACTAAAATTCCAATAAATCTAAAAATCACATGCCATAAATACACTTGTTGGTTCAAGAACTTAGAAAGAACTTAATTTGAAATTAAGTATCAACTGGTAGATTTATACACAATTTAGTAAATCAACCAAGGGAACTAAATGTAGCAAAGTTTGCTTCTTTTAAGTGCAAAGGAAATAGGTAAGAATTCCAAAATTGACTACCAAGAGGCATTAAAAGTTGCAATCACAACAGTTAGTTTGAGATAACAATATGGTTTTACTCCAATTCAAAATCATTGTAATAGTGGCTTTCATGCTATTACACTTTAAAATGTGCCTACTTTCTTATTTAAAAAGGACCCCAATAATAGGCAGTCTTTTCCAATACACAAATGTAAATCATATATGACAAGTTTTTTTTTTCTCTTTTTGTTTTTGTTTTTTGTTTTTTGTTTTTTGTTTTTTTTGTTCATTTGATCCTTGGCTTGTCCATTTTCTCATTTAATTCACTTTTGATATCTTCCTAAGCTATTAGGATATGGTTCATTAGAGTCACAAATAACCAAAGTGTAAATCAACAAGTAATGACTCAATGTAGTCTTTCTAGGCATTCCGGGCATGTGTTGTGTGTTTTTTAGCAAAATTTTTAACAACTTTCCCTTGGTTTAACAACTAAATAAAATGGATAAATCCCCCTTTTGATCTAAACTTCTGATTTCACTACCTTGAACATGTTCCATGACCTCAACAAATCATTTTTCAGCATGTAAAAATCAAAAATAGGAAACTTTCAACCACTTTGAACTCATCACCAAAACGATCCCTAGGGTGCACCAACATATGAGTACGGCATGCAAAACACGAAAATAATTTCTCTTCCCCCCAACTAAATTGTAGCATTGTCCTAAAAAATGCAAGAGAAATGAAGAATTTACATGAAGAGAGCAATTAAGAAGCAAACCAGCAATAAGAAAAGCAAACTAGTAAAGGAAAATAAGGGGAAAATGGAAGGAAGAATACCTGGACAGCTTTGAAAGGAGTGCCAAAGGAAAAATAAAACTGCAAACTGAAAAACAAAAGAAAAAAAAATTGGTTAGATCAAGAAACCAAGTTAATTAGGATCAAGCAAATGTAGAGTAGATTCCTTAAGTGCAAAGTGAGAAATAAAAGGTTTTAACCTTTGAGCATTAACCTTAAAAATATTACCATTGAGAGGATTCATTATCTCTATAACACTATGAGGAAAAACCGTTTGTACCACATAAGACCCACTCCATCGAAACCTTAACTTACCAAGGCACAAGTGTAATCGAGAGTTCTATAATAACACTTGTTGATTAGGTTCAAAAGTTTTACGTTGGATGTGTTTGTCATGGAAGTTCTTCATTCTTTCTTTGGACAACTTAGAGTTATTGTAGGCATCCATAATTAACTCATCCAACTCAGACAACTACAATTTTCTCACACAACCAGCTTCATCAATGTTAAAATTATATTGCTTAATTGCCCAATATGCCCTATGTTCCAGCTCTACAGGCAAATGGCAAGCCTTACCATACACTAGTCTATATGGAGACATGCCCAGAATAGTTTTAAAGGCTGTTCTATAGGCCCATAAAGCATCAGATAATCTCAAAGATCAATCCTTCCTGTTTGGGCTAATAGTTTTCTCAATGATGTTTTTAATTTCCCTATTTGCTAGTTCTGCTTGTTTATTGGTTTGGGGATGATAAGGAGTAGAAATTTTATGATGGATACCATACTTCTTCATTAAAGCTGGAAAATGCTTGTTACAAAAATGGATGCCATTGTCACTGATTATGGCTTTAGGCATGCCAAACCTTGCAAAAATATTTTCTTTCAAAAATTTTGAAACAACTTGATGATCATTAGATTTGCAAGGAATTGCCTCTACCCACTTAGAAACATATTCAACAGCAAGCAAAATATATAAATAGCCATATGAAGAAGGAAATGGTCCCATGAAGTCTATTCCCCAACAATCAAAAATTTCAATTACTAGTATAGGTTGCATAGGCATCATATTTCTCCTAGTGATTCCTCCTAATTTTTGACAAGGTTCACAAGCTTTACAAAATTTAAAAGCATCCTTGAATATAGTTGGCTAATAAAAACCAATTTGAAGAATTTTAGCCATTGTTTTGTGAGTTGAAAAATGCCCGCCACATGCTTCCGTATGGCAAAAATTTAAAACACCATAAATTCACAATTAGGCACACACTTCCTAAAGATTTGATCAGAAAAATATTTAAAAAGGTAAGGATCATCGTAAAAGAAATACTTAGCTTTAGCTTTCAACCTTTTGATGTCTTGAGCATTCCAATGAAGTGGAGTTTTTCCTGTGATCAAAAAATTTACAAGGTCAGCATACCATGGTAAAGATTCAACTGAAAATAACTGTTCATCAGGAAAATAATTAGGAATTAAAGCAAACTCCTCAGAAACTTCATGATCAGTGAATATTATGACAGGTGCACCAAGAACATATGATCTAAACTTATCCAATGCAAAAACCATGGCTAGTAATTCTATTTTCCGTGGTGGAATAATTCTTTTGGGCAGCATTTAAGGTCTTACTAGCATAGTATATGACATATGGCAGCTTATCTCTTCGCTGTCTAAGTGCAGCCCCCACAGCAAAGTCACTTGCATCACACATTATTTCAAAATGAAGTGACCAGTCAGGGGGCTAAATAATGGGTGCAGTGGTGAGAAATGTTTTCAGCTAATCAAAGCAGATACTCTTTGGTCTATTCAAACTTGACATCATGCATTAGAAGTTGGCAAAGAGGCTTAGAGATAAAGCTAAAACTTTTTATGAATCTTCTATAAAAACCAGTATGGCCTAAAAATGATCTAACATCTTTCACATTTTTAAGAGCAGGCAAATTTGAAATTAAGTCTATTTTCTCTCTATCTACCTCTATGCCCCAAGAAGATACAATATGACCCAAAACTATCCCATGGCTCACCATGAAATGGCATTTTTCCCAATTTAACAGTATTTGTTTTTCTTCACACCTTTTCAAGACAACTTGTAAATTAGACAAACATGCATCAAATGATTTCCCAAAAACTAAAAAATCATCCATGAAAACCTCAACAATGTCCTCAATCAAGTCGCTAAAGATGCTTAGCATGCATCTTTGAAAAGTGGTCGAGGTATTGCATAGCCCAAATGGCATTCTCTTAAAAGCAAAAGTCCTAAAAGGACAAGTGAAGGTAGTCTTCTCTTGATCCTCAGGGGCTATTTCTATTTGATAATAGTTAGAGAAGCCATCTAAAAAACAATAATAATCATGTCCTGCCACTTTTTCTAGAATCTGGTCAAGAAAAGGCAAGGGAAAATGGTCCTTTCTAGAGGCAGCATTCAATTTCTTATAGTCTACACACATCCTCTAGACTGTGATCTCTCTAGTAGGCACTAATTCTCCCTTGTTATTTTCCACAACAGTTATACCAGATTTTTTTAGAACAACTTGGATTGGGCCTAACCCATTTGCTATCAGCAATGGAATAGATGATGCCTATGTCTAACAATTTCAATAATTCCTTTTTTATCACTTCTTTCAATGTGGAGTTTAGTCTCCTTTGCATCTCTCTAGAGGGTTTTGAATCATCTTCCAAATAAATTCTATATGTGCAAATAAGAGGACTAATACCATTGATGCCAGCAATGGACCAACCAATGGCTGATTTGTGTTGTGCCAAAATTTCCAGCAACTTCCTCTCTTGGTCAAGGGTTAGGAGTGCAGAAATTACCACTGGAAATGATTTTTCTGGTCCAAGATAAGCGTACTTTAACTCTAAAGGCAGCGGCTTTAATTCCAGCATTGGGGGCTGCTCATTGGAAGGTTGTGCCGAGACCTCTAATGCTGGTAGTGGCTCGAATTTGAGCTTCCACAACATTTCATTTGCATTTCCTGCAGCACAAAGAGAAGAAAATTGGTTTAGTAGACTCAATTAAATCAAGGGAGTCTTCTAAATCCTGCCAATGTTCATCACAATTGTAATTTAATAAAGAATTTTCAGCAAGTAAGGACTCCAATGCATTGACTTTTTGAATGTCCTCAAGCTCTTGAGGTTGCCTGCACAAATTAAAAATATTTAGTTCCAAAGTCATATTCCCAAAACTCAATTTTAAAACACCACTCCTACAATTAATTATAGCATTAGAAGTTGCTAGGAAGGGTCTTCCCAAAATCACAAGTGGTGAAGAATTTGAGTGGGATGACAACTTCATATCCAAAACCATAAAATCCACAGAGTAATAAAATTTATCTACTTGGACCAAGACGTCCTCAACAATACCCTTAGGAATTTTTATGGATCTATCGACAAGCTGCAAAATGATTGAAGTGGCCTTTAATTCCCCTAGCCCCAAGTGCTCATAAACACTATAAGGTAGCAAATTAACCCCCGACCCTAAGTCTAACAAGGCCTGACCAATTTTAGAATCTTCAATAACACATGAAATAGTAGGTGATCCAGGATCCTTCTACTTAGGTGGTGTGTGATTTTGAATAATGGCACTAACTTGCTCAGTCAGAAAAGCTTCTTTTTGAACATTCAATTTGCGTGCATAAATCCTTTAGAAACTTAACATAAGCAGGAATTTGTTTAATAGCAGTGGAATGTTAATCCTAACTTGCTTAAAAAATTGTAGGATTTCAGCATGCTGTTTTTCCTTATGCAAAGAAAGCAAACGCTGTGAAAAAGGTGCAAGTATGGGGCATGCATCATCATTTGAATATACAGTGCTTGAGTCACCACCAACTAAAGGAGGGTTAGCTTTTTTACCTGAATTTCCTGCACTATGGGCAGGGATATCTACAACCTTACCATTCCTCAAAGTTGTGATGACCTTGACTGATTTTACATTGGCCCCTTCACCATTATTTTGAGTTGGTTGACTTTGGACTTGTGGATTCGGTTGGGGTTGAGCTAGGAATTTTCACTTCTCTTGGTTACTAAGAGTAGTGGTTACTCTAGTAAGGATTTCTCTGATGTC
Source organism: Platycarya strobilacea (assembly GCA_036898215.1). Taxonomy (NCBI): domain Eukaryota; kingdom Viridiplantae; phylum Streptophyta; class Magnoliopsida; order Fagales; family Juglandaceae; genus Platycarya; species Platycarya strobilacea. The sequence continues at coordinate 14,026,252 of CM072554.1, read as the reverse complement.
GTTGATGGCTTGAAAATTTTGAATGTTGATGGTGGCCTGACTTTGCATAAACTGTTGTAGGCTAATAGTTAGCTATTAAATGGAGTCTTCCACTCACTTTTTCTGCATTGGAGAGGGGCTGGTTGGCAATATGGGAGGGCCCCGAACCTTGGCCAGCTGATGCATAGGGCATGTATTGACTTTTTCCTTGTGTAGATGGTCCCGGTTGCTCATTTTTCCAGTTGAAGTTTGGATGACTTCTCCAACCTACATTATAAGTATTAGAATAAGGTCCAGAAAATTTTTTAGAAATCATATGCATAGGGTTAGATTGATCAAGCAACACTTCCTTAAATGTAGGAATTGTTGGGCAAGCATTAGTCACATGCCCTGGGTCCTTACAAATGCAATATTGTTTTGAAGATGATGGTAATAAATGCATTTAATTCACTTTCTTTAGCTCAATGGAATCTAACTTTTTAGAAATTAATGCAAGTCTAGCATTTAAATCATTAGCTTCTTTCAAATGATATTTACCTCCCCCATTAACACACTTTTGATTTTCAGATCTATCATACAAGTCAGAAACATCCCAAGATTGGGCATTTTCAACCAAATAATCAAAGTACTCAAAAGTTTCATTGGGCTCTTTGTTGAAGAACTCACCATTGCACATGGTTTCCACAAATTGTCTCATTTTTTGTTACAACCCCTCATAGAAAAAACTAATGACCCTCCAATTCTCATATCTATGGTGAGGACATGCATTTAAAATGTCTTTGAAACGTTCCCAACAATGATAAAATGTTTCCACATCCTTTTGGCAAAAATTCATGATTTGTCTTTTTAAAGCATTGGTTTTATGCATGGGAAAAAATTTATTTAAAAACTCAATTTGCATTTCTTGCCAAGTCCCAATGGATCTTGGTCTTAAAGAATTCAACCATGTCTTAGCCTTGTCTTTTAAGGGAAATGGAAACAATTTCAGTCTTATGACCTCTTCAGTACATATTCTATCCATGAATGTGGAACACACTTCTTCAAACTCTTTGATATGCAAATGGGGGTTTTCAAATTTCATGCCATGAAAATGTGGTAGCAATGGAATCATTCCAGGTTTAAAGTTAAAATTATTTGCATTTAAAGATTGAATAATGCAAGATGGTGGGCTAGTCCTAACAGGTTGAAGATACTCTCTAAGTGTCCTGTTTTGATTAACCACCTCCCTATCATGATTTTCTTCATTTTCAGCCATGTTATTATTATAAATGTCAAATGATGATTCAAACGCTGAATTAAAAAAAAACAGATGCACTCGAAGATGAGGTTGATGATTCAGTCCTAGTAAGTCTATATGTGCTATCTCTAGCCCAACCAGACATGCAAATTCAGCAAAAATAAGGAAAAAAATTGTAGTAAAAAAAATATGAATTAAAATAAAATCAAACAAATAAAATGAGCGGAAAAGATATCACCCAGGCTGTGAAGAGGTTCATAGCTCTAAAAACACCCTCTCGAAACCCAGAAAAAATACTCTAATGACATAGTTGTTCCCGGCAACGGCGCCAAAACTTGATGTGTTCTAAAATGTGCTTCCAAGTGGAGAAGTGCCAAGTTGTATCAAGGATAAGTCCAAGATCGTATTCCACAAGGATAAAAGTTTATCAAAGTATTTGTGAAAATTAATTGGAAAGTATGATGATGTATGAGAAGTACGGAGAAGTAAAATGAAGTATAAAATTCTTTTTGGTATTTTTTTTTATGTATATATAAATAGTGAGTAAAAAGGATATTAAAATATTTACAAAAAAAGATATAATGAAAATGGATTATATAGTTGAACTTGAAGGTCTCGGATTGTGAGTTTTTGTATGGAAAACAAACTAAAATGTAGACTATTTGATCACTTAAAATTAAATGCTTAAAACGAAATTGAGCTACAATTTATGTATTATCCAAACTCAGAAATAAGTTTCCAAACAATAACTAAAACTAACAAGTTCACTAAAATAAATAAACAATTGGGTTATGAGTCCAAACATTCTTTACTTCCATTATTTATAAAATTTATGGGCATTACTTCTCTTCTATTAATCCAATCAAGTCATTAATAAAACGAAATATGAAAATATAAACTCAGTAAAATTGCCGAGACTTGTAAGTGAAATACCTCACTCAACATCAACCAATATCACTATCACACTTAGCTAAATTAAATCCTTGATTACATTCAAGGTTCTGATGTGCCTAGTGTCAACAACAAAACAAGAATAAAACCAAGAGATTTAATCAACTATTCCTCTAAATCAGTCGGTCATCAAACAAAATGAGATATGAAATTTAATCAATAGAAATCTCGCAACAATAAGAAGTTTAGAAGCTTTACCACAATCTAAGCTACAAAAGTTAGCTGATAATCATCCTCAAAAACTAATAAAAAGATGAAATGAAAATAAACCCTAAAAATGATAGAAAAACCGTTTGAGAACAAAACCTTTTTTTCTTAAAATAAAATCTCTTTTCTTTTTATATCCGGAATATTCTGCCCTCCTTACTATGGATCACATCTTCTCTATCGTGCGAAGCGGTTACTCTTCTCCGCTTGTGGTCCCCAAATTCCAGAACATATGCCTCTCGGGTTAATCTCTCGATTCTTTTTTGATTCCTTCACAGTTGGGTCATTTCCTTCAGTAAGTTAAATTGGCGTTGTGGGCATCTTAACGGCAAGTCATAGCCTCAAGCAAGTCAAGATTCGTGGGCTTGGAGTAACTGACTTGGGCTTTATTTGATAGTCACGAGCAAGTTTCACTTGTGAAAGTCATGGTCTGCTTCACCTATTCACAACAGGTCACCTGGGTTTAAAGCTTTTCATTTCTCACATGGGCTTCAAACTACAATGGGCCAAGATAAAGATGTAAGTCTAATTAAATGGTAACCAACCCAATAGCTAAAGTCATCTATATTTAATTAGGGATAAAATATTATTTCACATGCCGAACATAGTTAATCACATTATCTAATTAATATTCTTATTTTATCACATAAATCTCCTTTAATCCAAGATATTAAGAGTATTAAAACAAAATAATTGACCATTTATCAACTAGCCACACATCATAGCAAGTGAGAGTATGATGCGTATGGTAGCAGGTTTTACAACCGGGGAGAAGGTTTCTTTGTTATCAATTCCTGGTCTCTGATGAAATTCATGGTGATGAGACGCGCATTATATCAATCAATGGAGCCATCAAATTTTATTTTGATGTGGAACATCCATTTGGATCCTATTAGGTTCTATCGGGGATAAGCAAGAACTAGCTTCAGGTGCCATGCCAAACAAGTGCTGTGAATTCATCACTCATGGCTTGACGCCAGTGAGGGTCCTTGAGGGCTTGTTGAATACCAATGAGCTCTAAAGCTGGTGGTAAGGGATGTTTAGCCATGAATAGCCGCTTTGGCTTGTGAATATTATTTATGGAACATGTAACCATGTGAGAAGGTGGCTAAGGTCTGGATGCAACATCATGTTCAGCTGCTAAAAGAGAAGAGCCCATGGGTGGAGGTACCTCATCTTGAAAATGTAGCACAGAGGAGATACTAACAGCAGGGGGTGGCGACATTGGTTGACTAGCAGCTTCCAACAATGGACCCACGACAACTTGACCACTGGATGATTTCTTGGACCGATTTGACACACTCGTATCAACTATTAAAAGCTTGGATGAGAAGGACCCAGGTGGCACTAGTGGAGTAGTGAGTGGTTTGTGAGAATAAGCAAAAATGAATCATCAAATTGAACATGCCGTGATAAGTAAGTGCCATTGGTGATAGGGTCAAGACATTAATACGCACTTTAAGAGGTAGAGTAGCCAACAAAAATGCATGCCCGAGACTTAGGATCTAATTTATGTGAGAGTAAAGTTTGAGCCATGGAAAACATTGACATCCAAAGATTTAAGTTTATGGTAGTTTGGGGTGGATTTAAACAAGACTTCTAAAGGAGATTTGAGTGAATGTAAAGGAGTTAGCATGCAATTTATCAAGTAAACAGCAACTTGAAAAGCCAAATTTCAGTAGGATGGTGGAAGTTTTGCTTGATAGATAAAGGACATGCCAGTTTTCACTATGTGCCGATGGCAATGCTCTACCACTCCATTTTGTTCGGGAGTGTGAGGTGCCATCTTTAGGTGATTGATTCCATGATGACTTAGGTAGCCCTTAAGAGAAACTAATTCTCCTCCATTATCTGAATAAAGATTTTTAATGTATAAGGAGAAATGTTTTTTCAAAAATGGCTTCTAATTGTGGAAAGATTGTTGAAACTTTAGATTTTAATTTCATGGGAAAGTATCAACAATACTTAGTGAAGTGGTCCACAAAGAGTACGTAATACCTATATCCTTCAAAAGATGTGTGAGAAGCTAGACCCTATACATATGTGAAAAGATACTCGAGATGTAAAGAATTGGAAATAGTCAAAACATGAAAAGGAGGTTTGTGACTTTTATTGATTGAGCATGCAGTACATAGAGATTCAGTGATATGTTTATTGGAAGGTAATTGAAATTTATTGATCAAATGAGAAACAAGAGTCTGAGAATGATGACCCAAACGATTGTGCCAAATCGTTGAAGAAACAAATTCAGTATAAAATGCTGCCTTCAAAGTTTCATGACTATAGGAGCAAGCTGGCAGTGTATAGATTTCATTGTCACATTTTCTTTGTGTTAGTATCGCCCCCGACGACAGATCCTTCACAAAAATATGATAAGGGTGAAATTCAAAAGCAAGATTATTGGTCGTGGTAAATTGATGAACTGATATCAGATTTTTATGAATGGTAGGAATACATAATGTGTTTGTGAGAGTGACATTTCTAGTCAGAAATCTGAAATTTACATTGCCAACATGCGAGATTTTCAAACCTGATCCATCACTTATAATGACCTCATATGTTCCATCATATTCAGAACGGATGGAGAGATTGTACATATCAGAGGTGATATGGTGCGAAACGCCAGAGTCAACAATCCAAGATTAATCCGTAGGAGGTCTAATAACAGCAAAGTTAACATTTGGTGAAGATGGAGTCCAGAACCTCTTGCATTGACGGGCTATGTGACCAGGGATGGAGCAGAATTGTCAAACCACAAAACTTTTATTTGAGGAATGAGATGACGTCTGTGACTAAAAGGGCCTCTGGTTGGACCATGACCGATTACTGTTATGACTGGACTTGCCTTTATTCGAGGGAGAGGAGGACTTCTTTTGGTGATATTTGGCAGTGGCAATGGTAGGTTGTTGCAAAGTTTCAAGGCATTTGAGGAGGTTTCATGGCTAACAAATAAGTCATGAAGTTCTTCAAATGTGAGAGAATTCTCACGAGTCCGAATTGGTCCTACAATGTCACGAAGATTAGATCCAAGGCCATTGAAAATATAGAGCATTAAATCATCATTCATGAGAGGGGCATCAATCAATGCCAGTTCATCGACAGTGGTTTTAATTTGTTGGAGATATTCAGTAACACTTTTAGAGCCACAAGCCAAGGATGTAAGAGTATCCTTGAGTTGCATCACTCTCGTATAAGAGCAGTTTGCATAGAGATGAGTCAATTTAAGCCAAGCTTTTCTTGAAGTGCTAGAGGCAGCTATCAAGGGCACGATGCTTTCTGAAATGAAAGCAAAGATGACATTAAGCAAAGCTAGAGGTGGCTGAGCAATTTAAGCCAAGAAAAGGATACAAAGATTAAAGACTGGCTGAGCATTTAAAGAAAGTTGGCTAACATTAATAAAGTGTATGTTATGCAATTAGATTGTTTTGAACCGTTGGATTTTGGCACATAAATGAGAATCTCAATAAAACAGATATGGAAAATCTGTGTCTTTATTTGTTTGATTCTGCTAATGGAAGGATAAATCGAAGACGTGGTCTGATTTGATGGTAATATGTTTTTATATCTGAGCCCCTCCTTCTATTAAATAGTTTATATTATTTTATAATTCAAATACAATGCTACATTAATTTACTTTTTGTTTTTATAATTATAATAATTTTACCAAATTATTAACATTATACTATTTTAGAAAATTATAATAACTTTTTTAAATAACATTTCAGGCGTAATATGAGTACTTCTATGAAGATTATCTAGAATTATTAAATAGGAATTTGTTTATTTATTTTAGATGATGACATTTATTTATGAAAAATCATATTTGTAGGGAATTTTGTACAGGAATTGTGCAATAAATAAGTTATAGTTCATCTCTGATTGTATTTTGTGTTTCAGCCTTTTTAATTTTCAATTATGTTTGTGTTAGGAAAATGAATTTTTTTTTAGTTTCTTTAACTTTAATTTATGTGAAATTTTAAACTTGTTCTTGTGTAATTCTTACATGAAATTTCTTGTACCTAGCAAAATGCTTTATTTATTTAAATCAAGTGGTAACGGGATTTTGAAGAAAAGTTGGATAGGTGTTTTTATTAATCTTAGAAAGTTCATCTAGAATAATAATTAAAGGGTTAGAATTAAGATTAAGATGGTAACTAATGAAGCCTAGAATAGAAACACACTTCAATCCATGGTGTTTTAGCACAGAGACGTATATATAGGTGAATTTCTCTTTAACTAAGATGCTTTAGACCATATATTTCTTTTATTTTCAATTTATTTTTCTTCAGATTGATATTTGTTTTTCATGTTTTCATTTTTTTGTTATACTTAATAATTATTTTAGGTGAATGCTATATAAGAATTATATTTTCATAAGAGCATATGAAAATATAAATATTTACTATAATAGATTTGTAGTTTTTACTATGCACGTGCGCCTCTTACTAATATTATTAAATATGGCCAAATAATCAAAATAAATTAGATAAGAAAGTGTCATAATCAAATTAGAGTTGCTTACTCTTTATAAACATTTGACTCAATAATTATTTTTTTTAAATCAATACATTATTATACTCAACATTATTTTTTGGTCACCTTGTTATTTTAAATATAAAAAAATAATATATTTATATATATATAACACATAAAATATATACAATAAAAAAATATATGTAGAAATATTACAAATATTATGACAAACCCAAAATGAATTAAGTCGAGATTATACAAGTTTTCGAACTTAAATAAAGTCGAATCAAGATTATATGAGATTTGTTCGTTCAATATTCGAACTAATATTAATGGTCACAAACGACTCGTTTATTAAATGAACCGAGTTCGAATCAAGTTTATATGAGTCGAACTCAAATTGTTCACGAGCAGTTCTATTCATTTGCAACCCTAATTTTGATCAAAATTCACCTTAGAACGTCTGCATTGATTTCATCAAAATCATCTTTAAAATTTGATAAAAAATATATGTTTTTCATGAATCCAAATGCTCTACAGAAATGGGTTAATCCTTCATTCTTTCTTCAGTCCAATCCTTTCTTCTTCTTTCAACACGAGAGAAATTTTATCTTTTCTTATTTCTTCAACTTTCTATTAATTTCTTAATTTTTTGAATTTGTAAAGTTTAAAAAGGAAGAAAACGGTGATTCCGGGAAAGAGCTTTTGTCATTGTCTTTCATTAATCCCAATTCCTTGAAAAGAATTTTTCAAAGAATTTTTCAGTTAAAGAGAAGGGAAATTAACAAAATGAACCAACCACTACAATTCAATAGGACTAGAATAATTAACAGAGATTATGGCGTTTGAATGGTGTGTAATCTGTAATGATCTGTTTGTTTAACTTGTGTTTCAAAAAGGAAGAATTAAAAAGAGAAATAAATACAAAGAAGAAAGAGAATGGGGGAGGGGGGAAGGAGTAGAAAAGAAAACTAAAATTGTCAGGGATGGGGGAAGGAAAGAGAGAGAAGGCAAAGGGATGAAATAAAAATTTGACACCTCATTTTGTGGAATATGTTTATAAAATTTGTTTGTGCCTCTAATATTTTATTTTTTTGAGTAAGCAAATGATAAACTTACAATTCTTTTACAATTATTTTATAATTTATTTTTAAATAATTAAAAAATCATTCCACTCCATTGAAAATAAATTTTAATTATACGCAGAATTGTCAAATAGTTACAAAAAGATTGTAAGATGATCATTTTCCTCCGGGTAAGGTCGTCCCGCTAGCCTAGCCATCTTCCCCTCTTTTATCCCACAAGCTTTACCTCGGTGTTAAGCTTCGTGGGCCGTGGGCCCGTGAGACACGATTTTTGGAATATCAAAAATAAAAAGAAATGGATAATTTATTGTATCGTAAAACATTGATTTACCCAGATTAAAAAGTTTGGGTTGGTGAAATAGATGAGCCCAACCCAGCCATTTTAAAGTCCTAAATTTTGGGCTTTCCAAGCCTCCAACTTTAGTCATATTCAATCGGTGGGGATGATACAATTTGCTTTCTGAAAATTTCCTACCATTAATCATAGTACGAAAACGATTAGAGTAAATATATGAGGCTACTTTGTGCTCTCACGAGAGTTTTTAAATTAAAAAAAAATTAAAAATTAAAAAAATTACATATATTTTATTTCCATATTTTTTTTATTGATTTTGTAAAAAAAAAAAAAATGAAATGCAAAAAAATGTAAAAAATTTTTACATTATGAGGATGCAAAGGGGCCCCAACGCTGGGCTCCATAGAATTGCTCAAACGATTAACTAATTACTATAAACAATTGATAATAAAATAAATAACCACTTCCCTTTTATCAATATCATTATCTTTGATAATTGAAATGGGAAGCTTTTGATTTCACCTTATAAAGGATTTTTGTAGGGCAACTTTGAGTTTTCTTCATGAGCTCAGACACTATTCTGAAAGTATATTTATATCTATTCAAATAGTTATAAATTTGAAAAGTTAAATTATTTATTATATTTTTTAAAAATATTTTTTTGATAAAATTATAAAAATTAAATAGAATGAGATGAGGAGGTTCAATTAATTCCCTTGGTTGCAATAAAATGAGTAAATACCAAAGAGTCGGATCATTTTCAACGAAGCTCTTATCTTCTTTTTTGTTAGCTTAATTAGCTTAATTACTAGTTTTGCAACTAGAGCAGGACAATATCATCAGGTACATAAATGTTGACAAACTTAATGATTCATTTCATATATATAATCAACCATAAGGTCCTAATTAGTTCCCATGTAAGTGGATAACATGTGTTTGGACCATCTGAATCTAATTTACGTGTGACTGATCAGAGCCAGCCTGCAACATCTCTATTCAGACTTTTGGGTCAAAGTTCCTGATTAAATTATTCAGTCAAATCATGGGTCATCAACCTAATCCCTGAATGCTTCCATTCCAATAATAATACCACATCTTTTTCTCAAGTCATGATCAGGTTAATTATGTCCCATCCTCAAAGCCAAATAAGCCAAAACCCTGTACCCCACCAACATCACAGTCAAAGCAGCCACATCCCACCACATATGATCAAGACCCAGGGACTTAATCGCTGGAAAATCCATTACCCTACACTCCACCCCTACCCCACAAGCATACTGAACTCCCACAAGAAGCTTGTAACAGTAGTGACTAAAAGAGATATACTTCAACCAAGCTATGAAAGATGGAATGTGCTGAATGTAGTATCCTCCAGCAAGTAAGAACACAAGCATGGTCACAGAAGATAGAGTGGTGGCCTGCTTTACGTCCATCAGGATTGCCCCAAGTGCAAGGCCTAGCCCTTGGGAGACCAGCACGTTGAAAAGGATAATCAAGAGGGTTAACACAAATGTAAGTAGTGAAGGCTTGAGTCCTCCCATCCAGTACGTGACTGTCACGAAGACGGTTGGGAGCACAAGTTCCATTGGCAAGTCGCCGGCCATTCGAGCGAAGTAATAGGAGGAGAGCCTGTACATGCCTGAGGAACGTTCTTTTATCAGCATTGGACGCTCCAGAGGGAATGCGAATATCGCACTGAATAGTGGGAAAAAGCCCCAGAATATGGAGAAGAAGAAGAGAAGTCCAACCTGCATGAGTTTCAAAAGTAATAATTTTTCCTTAGGATAATAATAATATTGGAGAAATCATAGTTGCAGTTTGTGTATGCATCGTACAATTATAAAAATAAATAAATACAAAATTTACATTACAAAATTTAATAATAATTTTTTTAAACGATTGCACCATCTTTATTCACTCAATATATATATATATATATAGATTATCCTATTGCCAATATTATAAGGCATTAAATTCTAGGTAAAGACCAATATATGTAGATCATGTCTGTCTATACCTGATCTTGAATGTGTGAAGTATCAGATTTCCACCATAAGAGGCCCGACAGAATTGAGACAGACATGACCTGAAAAATCTTGAGACCTGAATAAGATTCGTGCTTCCTCTCTTTCAAACCCCTTCTTAGCAACACATTAAATTGCTCCCACCAGCTGGTGGTCCATCGATTCTCACAGTTACCTGTACCACACTAACTAACTTTTAGTACACGCACTGACTGACATTTCTGAATTTTAGTGAACTCTGCGTACGGATAGATATCGAATAAAATTTCACTCACCTCTGGAAGATAATATTCCAGATGTAGAAATAACTAGGTCCGTCAAATTTCTGTGAATATCTGCCTTCAAGGCTGGATATAGATTTTTTTTGTACGATGCAATTAAGGACTGTTTGGTTGAATTGTGATCGCTATGGTGGTTTAATCTGCCATGAAACTCCACCTCTTGCTGATCATGATCCTGCTTTTCATCAGGAGATATTCCTACATGATCTCGAAAGGATACCAAAGTTAAAAAGAAAATCAGTAAAAATTAAGCCTCAACCACAATTTTAAGTAGCACCATCTTTCATATACAGTGACCAAAATTCAGAGATCAAGAACAGCCATGGCCCATTCATGAAGACTTAAAGAATAACATTCCAAAATTGAAGTAGCTCATGTAATCTGACGGCCAATAATTATAAAGTTAAAAGTCCAAACACGTTTCACTACAGTACAATTATTAAAACCATAATGTTAGGCTTTAATGTATGATGATCCGCGAGCTTCAGTGACAGGACTAGGGCTGTCGAATCAAATTAAAGTTCTTAATTTGGCATTGACTATGATAATTAAAGAACTTCCATGACTAATATAACATATTGCTATAATTTTTGTTTTTATTTGTGATATTTCAAATTTATCATTAATTAATACGGTATAATATGCTAAACTTTATCGTCATTAAGCTCACGAGTACCACACATTGTTGGAAATCAGTCGACATTAAGGAGGCTGCTCATTTTGGAGACTTTAATATTGTTTTAATTAGTGATCATGGGATGTAGACATTTTGCTGTTCTTCGATTTGTAACATAAAGGTAGTGGTTATATAAAAAGTAAGGCAGGCAGGCACACGTGTGGTTTGATGGTAGCTGATCCCCCGTCCTGACTCCTGAGCTAGATCGTCATGTCTAGCTTGGCCGGGGTTCAATCCCTCTCAATCGGCGAGAATTCTGTGCCCCTAAACAAATTGCTAACAGAAAATAAAAACAAAAATCACATAGGACAAAAGAAGTGCGCCTCAGTTGGGCTCTATTGAGTGGTGCCTGTCAAACGAGGTCGACCCTAAATATGTGCATGTTATATATATATATCTAGAATAGCAGCCAGAGATGTGAATTTTTGAACAATCATCATTAATTTCGAAAACGAACTCTTACCTAAATTTTCACCAACAACTGCCAAAAGTTTTTTTTTTCTTTTGTTTTTAATAACTTCTTGTTGCGAGTCAATTTTGAGACCCACATCAACAACTTCCTATATTTCTGCATTTCATCCCCCGCGTTAAGTCTCAAAATCAAAGCAACCATTGGAAGGATTAAAGAAAAAGCTCAAAATTTAATTGCTAAATTATCAATTGTACTTCCTAAAATTAGTCGATGGTAATTTATTACTTATCCTATATTTTTTAACACTTCTCCTAACGTTTGTGGTCAATCTCTTTGTCATAAATGAGAACATCTAATACATAAAATATTTAAATAAATAGATAAAATAGAGTGAGAATTTGATTTCAAGACTTCTATTTTAATATTACGTAAAATTATCTATTACATAAAATCATCGGTTATTTTTAAACTATAAACCGATAACAAAAAAATTATTTCTTATATCATATTCTTAATATTAATAAAGTTTTATGATAATTTAGGATTAAGAAATGATCCGTACCGTTGGCAAGATCAAGCAGAAAATCAGCAGGGTTGACGAAATCGAACCCGGGGACATGACCGATGGAAGCGAAGTACTCCATGACCCCACCCGCATGACCGCTGTAAATCGGGCACCCGTCCGACAACACCACCACCTTGTCAAACATCCTGTACAACCGGCTGGAAGGCTGATGAATGGTGGTGATTACCGTCCGGCCACCGCGTGCCAGGCCTCGCAACGTCGCGACAATGCGTTGAGCGGTGGTGGAGTCGAGCCCCGAAGTGGGTTCATCCAGCAACAACAGACTCGGGTTTACCACCATCTCCTGCCCAATACTGACCCGTTTCCGCTCACCACCAGAAACACCCCTGAGGAGGGTCCCGCCGACGATACTGTTACGACATCGTGATAGCCCAAGGTCCCTGATGATCATATCAGCTTGCTCCATTTTCTCTTGCTTCGACAGCTGTTTGGGTAACCTTAACATGGCGACATAGGTTAAGGTCTCGAGCACCGTGAGATGAGGGTATAGCACATCGTCCTGTGCGACGAAACCGGTCTTCCGCTTCATAGAGCTAGAGAAGGGCTGGTCGTTGTATGTAATAACGCCGGAGACCTTGCTGGGCAAGCGGCCGGCGAGGGCCGTTAGGAGTGTGGTCTTGCCACTGCCGGATGGACCCAGCATTGCCAGAAGCTCTCCGGGTCGAACAACACCACTGACGCCATTCAGCACAGTGCGAGTGGGTTTCGGCTCATGCGGCGCAAAACAGCCACCCTTGCTGGTTTGCAACTTTATAGTATACGCCACGTCTTCAAACTGTATAATCAGCATGCACATGATGAGTTTTAGCTAGGAGTACTCCATGCTAGGAAATTAGGAATATTCATATATACATGCATCTATTTGTGATCTTGTGCTAAATTTATGCAATATTGATAGATGAAACATGATTATATATCTTCGTAATTTGTGCAAGTAGTTGGTGTTTATATACCTTGAGAGTAATGGGGCGCAGGGATTGGTGGAGAATGGAGAATCTGTGCGTGTTAGCTTGATCTTGCAGTTGATCTGGCATCTGATCTTCGAAACAATTAGTGCTGACATTAATTGACAAACTTCTTGATGAAGTACCGGATGGCTCTGCATGGACCAAGGCGTTCTCAGACCAATTGGCAGCTGGGATATTCGCAGGCTGAATACTACTAATAACAGTAGTAGTAGTAGTAGCGGTGGCAGTTGTTTCTTGCTCAGGAGGCATCATTTCAAGAGATTTTAAACAGACAGATCAGAGAGAGAGAGAGAGAGAGAGAGAGAGAGGAAGAGAAGAGATTGGAAGAGGAGATGGGAGAGTAATGGCGGGGTGGGGAAGCTAGGAAACAGTTAATCATGGAGAAGGAGAAGAGAGGGGTGGTCACATGCAAGAACAAGTAATGTGACTTTATAAAGTGAGGAAGCCACGAGAAGAAGACTTTGGGTATAATACTACTGTAGCCATAAAAAGTACTACCACCACTACTGCCACGAGTGTGTCCAAGCATAATATAAATGATATATATTTATACAGCCATTGGTCAAGCTTTGGGTGATGATGTGTTTCAACTTTCATCAATCAAAACCCCTTCCTTCTCTTCTTCTAATTCTAAGATACGTGTCTCTTATTAATTAGTATATTCGGGCTTTTCTTTGTGGACAAAAACATCCCCCGAATGTTGATATAAATGTCTATATTAATAAATAAAATCTTTTTGAAAATGAATGCATGATAACTTTTAAGTACTTATTAAAAGGAGAAATATTTTTACTTTTGCACTAGATTTTGTCATATTATATATAATAGAAATTATTAATAAAGAAAGATCAGATTTAGAATAAAATAACATTAATATAATATTAAAAGTTATCCCCGTAAGACAAAAGCGTTGAGAAATATCCACACGCAATACTTTTCCATATCATGTTTAATTTTATACAACTACGTTTTAAATAAGTAGTATTTTTACAAAATAATTTATAAAAATAATATTATTTTACAAATTCAAAATCATCTTAAAATATTATTATGAAATATGTTGTGAAATCATGCTATCTGTATCATTATAAAATAACTTTTTTGTAAGCTCTTAATCGTGAGGATGTACGTGCTCGATCTTCAATTAATTAATTAACACCACGTCCGTCATGCGTACGCGTATGCATCTTTAGTCATGTATGTAGCCAAAGACCCAAAAGTATATAATATGTACATTTTAATTTGTGGCCGCCAGATTTGTCACCAAAAATTAACCATATATGCATGAACAAATCTTGGCATGGATCATCTATAAGTTCATTTTATCGAAAACCAATAAAAAACTGTCGTGTATGAAAACATCATGCAGACATGATGCATGTGTCTGTGCTGCAGAGAATTCAGTCCATACCACTCTTCTCTCTTCGGCCCCATTTGAATTTATAATTAAAATAAGATAAATTTTAAAAGTTAAATAAAATATTATTATTACTATTTTAAAATTTAAAAAAAGTTAAATTAAATTTAAAAAATATGTATTAATATTTATATTTTATATAAAAATTTTTAAAAATATAATAATAAATTTAAGATAAATTAAAATAAACTCAAATCATCTCCAAATTTAAACGGACGATCTTCTCAATGCGTCATAGAAATTATAACTTAAAATCCTTTACATGGCAGTAGTAGATTGGTCTCCATTAAAGTCTCTTTATAGAGACACCTCTGCCCAAAGTGTTTCTCAATGAATTAATGAAGCAGACCGGCCGCCCTTATAGAAATAAAATATGCATCATTCTTTTATCAGGAACTGTGCGATGGTTTCAATTACATGATGATCCCTAACAATAACCCAACCCCATTTTTCTTTTTGACAATCAGCTTTTCATGGATTGATGGGCATCTCTAGCTAGCTTTTGAGGGCACCTGAGTGCCTAAAGGCCAGGTAAAGAGAGATGAGAGAGAAAGAGAGAGAGAAGAGAAAAAAAATATGGGGGATTAGAAGAGATAGTGGATTAATAAGAATATAGTTAATTTGCGTCTTGACTCTTCCTTGTAAGTGTTTGCGTCTTAATTTGGTTGTTAGCTAGCTAGATTAATTAGATCGATCATGACGCCCGTAATTATGACATGATCACTGAAAGCTCTATACTTTTTCCATTTATTTGAGGAATCAAGTATCAAATTTTTTCTTAGATCTCTGCCGTAAATATTACTCTTACAACAGTTATAAATATACTTCTCGTCCTCAAAATGATCAAGTACTCCAACCGTATGTTTGAATAGAGAAGCTCTTAACTTAGGGGATGAAATGTTCGATCATGCGCGATCATGATTATAAATAGTTTTGGACGATGCTCGTACAGTAGTAGTACGTAGCTAGCATATATGTGGGACAATGATATATATATATATATATATATACTTGAAACTTGGTTCGTTGATCACAAACTTAAAAGAATGTGAAGTGAATGAAATCAATGTGCAGCCTTCCTTTACATTATAAACGCAGATTCGGGAATATATTTGTAGTACTACTGTTTACTGTATTATAATATGCTGGCCTAATTATATATGCTCGCATTATATTAGTGTTTGATTTGACATGGAATTAAACCTAACTGTTCATCACCATACGTGTTTATCATGAGATACACAAACACACGAATAAAGCAATCGCCTGTCATATGGCTAGGATCGCAAACATCTAGCTAGATATATTTACATTTAGCATGCACGGCCGTATGTTGACGGATATATATATATTATTCTTTATTCTAAATTTTGTCATCTCCGATGATCACACTTATTGAAATGACACATATAAGTGTGCGTTTATCTTCTTTCTATATATATATTTTGTTATCTCATTGCAAATAAATGCTCAGTTCTATTCACTTATTTTTTGCAAAAATAATTATTTATTATCAAAATAAATCTATATATTTTAGTCGTAAATAATTATTCTTGTAGTATATAATTCATTACAAATACACTTTTTTCTTGTAACGTCTCTAATCATATAATAGCATAATGATATACACTTAAAATGCATGCGTAGACCTAACTTGCCCTAATTTGACAACTTACGATGATCAATAGATGAAGGCCTTGACCTCTTGCCAACTCATGATCAATATTAGATCCGAATGCTGAATGAATGATCACCAAGTTTTTTACACGTTTGTTTCAAGCAGAGCCGGCTCAGTAGCTTAAAGGATCTAAGGTTAAAATTTTAATTGAGGCCGCCTTTTTTTAAATAAAATTAAATAAATTTATTCTTGTTTTTAATTTTTACATTAGATTTGTAATTAAAAATAATTTCTATCATTTGTCAAGTAAATTATTACTTAAGATTTTATACTATCTTTTCAACTAATACTTTTAATTTGTTATATAATATCTATTTTAACTTTTAATGTTTTCTTATTGAATTAATTAATATTTTTAATTAGATATATATATTTTTTAAATTATATTTTAGATTTTATTTTTTATTTTTGGGCATTCTTCCATTAGGAAGCCTTAAACAATTGCCTAAATGGCTTAATAGAAGAGTCGGCCCTAATTTCAAGTCTTTCTTTTTCTTTATCTGAAGTTTCTTTTGTATAGTTTTTAGCACTGATTGTATACCATAGTACTGTGAGTTAGATTCTCTTGCATCATAACTTACATGATGATCGATCTGTTATGTGCCAATTAGTACTGTCCATATATACTTTTTTGGGGGGGGCCTTTGCGCGAGATGTTCTCTTTCTGCATTGCCATCAAACTCAGATCAGAGAGAGATCAGGATAAGCTCTTCCCTTTTTGTTCTAAAAAAAAAAAAAGGAGTTTGAGCTTTACATGTAATTGCTTTAGACATTTTGGTATGCGTAGTTCTCAGTAGCGTCCACATCAATCTCCCTAAATTGCATGGCTTTTTTTTCATCCAATTCTCACTGAAATCGTAAAAGTAGCATGTACCCCACATCCTAAAATTCTCAAAATATAAGAGTACTGTTAAGAATTGTGCTCTCGATGATCATGTGGACAGTGACTGTAGCAAAACAAAATGTTTTTGTTTGTATTATATATATATATATAATTACTAGACGATCTAAGACTTCCAATTTTTTAACCGAGCTAAATATGGAAAGAATATTGGATAAATACTAAAATTAATAATTTAATAAAAAAGGAATAAGTAAGAAAAGATTAATTAGAAAGTAATGATAAGAAGATATGCATGATAAGATCATATATATATATATATATATAAGCTTTTTCTAAAAAACAAAAGAAAAGAAAAGAAAAGGAAAAAGTGGTGAGGATTTATTTACTAATTAAATGGACCCTCATGCATGGTATTGCATGCAACTTGAAATTTGTATATATAGTTACAAAAGGAAAATTCTATACGCCACACTTATATCTTATTTTTGTTTTAGTATATAAAATGTAGCGCATTTATCACTAATAAATAAATAAATAATATTCTTTTTTATTTATTTTTTTGGAGTACCTTTTCTATTAAATCTTTCAGTGAGTATAAGTCCGAGGAGATCCCTTTTCTGAATTATTTAATTAAAAACCGAGATCTTAGTGCTCTAATTTCATGTAATTTATAATAAAACTATCTGATCACTAGCAGTTTTTTTTTTTCCTAAGATTTAACTAATTTAAGAATAAATTCAATATGAATTTGTTGTCTACATGCATTATAATATGGTGGTCGTAATTTATTTATTACAAATTATTTCATTTTGGGAAAAACACAATATTATAGGGGCTAGCTGCTGGCCATGACAATTACGGCAATGTCTGAAGTACTACTAGTAGTTGTACTATAGCAATTGCCGACAAGCACATCTTTTTTTCTTGGCTAAAGTAGTTGTCTGATTAACAAGAAATGTTGGTCAAGATTTACAAAAGCATCTTTCTTTCTTCTTTTTTTTTTTTTCTGGTCGATTGAGATCCATGACCGGAGCTTCTCCAATAACAGTAGGACCAAGTGGAACATACAGACGTGCACACTCATCGTTGCTGAGTTTGAGACGTCATCGATCGGCAACATGTGGAGATTGTAGGAAGTGCCCAAAACAGGCCAGAGAAACTGCACGTAGAGTTGTTGGAAAATGCATTTCCCCCTTACTATGTCTCTTATATCATTGTCATCATGTCGATTCTTGCGTCTCGCTTTCTTTCTTTTTTTTTTTTCTTTTTCTTTTTAATGCTTGATCGATCTCCTCAGTGTTAGTTAATGTTTCATTGATGTTTCGATTGTGACAATGTCTGGTTTGTAGCCTAATTTCTGTAACAATTGATGAACATCTATTTCAGTTGGCCATATTATTGCATGCGCTCAGACCCAGCCCTAGCTTAATTTGCATTTTATATGCAGGACCCAGAAGATGAAAATGCATGCTCATAGATCAGAATTCCTTCTCTTTCTTTTTGGATGGCGTAGGTAGTTTAATTAGTTATATTAGTCCAAATTAAGCCGAAAGGAAATCTACTTTTTTAAAATTAATATTATTGTATAAACGTTGTGAAAAAAAATTATCATTTTTAATTATATAATAAAAGCATCAAATTCATTGCGCGCGCCACGACCACTAGCTATAGGAATTACTCATTATCATCAGCGCGCATCTCTTTTAAATTCCATGCAGCCTTTTTCTGTGTACATCCAAGCATCATTGATCAAAAGCCAAGATGAAGGAACGTCGACTTTTACTACAGCCACTCATTATCAAAAGAAAAAAAAAAAGGCTTTAAAGAACAGCCTGATCGTCGGCATAAGGCACAAAGCCCATGTCTTATCCTCTAGCTAGCTAGCTATAGAGACGTGCGTAAAAACGAGGCACATAACACTTAACACGGATCACCCATAGGGCCATACATATATATATATATATATATATTCCAACTATAAATAATACTCGTGAAATTATCTAGCAGCTAGTTTGAATTGAGAATAATTAGATCCTAATCTCCAATTTAATTAAAACAAATAGGACTCGTTTAATATAAAATATGATAGATTTTGCATTAATAAATAAAATAATAAAAATATCTTATTATTTATGATATATATCAGAAATGGGAATTAGTTCGATGCTAACTTCAACCAATTCAGCTAAGATCTTATTTAGTTATATGAATGAGATGAGATGAAAAATATATAGATAGTAATGAGATAATTTATAATAATTAAATGGTTTAAATTTTATAAGACATATTGAGTTATGATACATAGAAGTTTACACATCCTGTATACCAAAAATTTTTAAATAAAAAAATATAAAAAAATAAATCACATTTTATAATAGGCCGGTGTGCAGTGTGTGTAGGATATATATGAGACTTCCCCCAATAATTTTTCATATATATATATATATATATATATATATATTTTCTGGAATGTACTACTACTACTATTTTCCACGACCTTAAATATGCTCCAACCTCCATAGCTGCAATATTAAATTTTCATTGTGGCCGGGCCGAAACATATGACGATCAAAACTACTTTATATATATTTGTCGGATCTTATATAAAGATAAGGAAAATATCTCTGTTCTCTTCCAACCACCTAATTAACCAATTAATGGCTAGCTAATCATCTGCTGCTATAGAATGACCGAGAAAAGCATGCACTAATACTTCGCCAAAAAAGAAGAAAAAAAGCTTAAAGCAAATTCCACTTTTTCATGATCACCTTAAGTACCATACAACTTAAACATGTTACAGTGCTTAATTTTTATTTGAGTACGTACTCACTAGTTTAATTAACTTTTATTTAATTATCATCTTGATCATAATTAAATGTACGAACGTACGCGGGGCGCCGTGAGATCAAATCATATTCACATGCATGCAGTACTAATTAATTAATGAACTTCGAGAGTTTGTACCGCGCGCGTGCAAATTAAAGATTTTTTCTAACGACATCAAAATATTTGAACAACTTATAATAAATTAATAAAAATCGAACATATATATGAATTATAACATATTGCATGTGTTTTGTTTAATTTACTAGGCCAACATCAGGAGTACTGATGCATGCATGAGATTTCTAACAGTCGACAAAAGTACGTACGTCGCGCATGAGTGCCGATCAAACTTTATTATAAGGCGCTGGACATCATGTATACGTACGTGCAGTGTTTCTGTGTATGTATATGAAGGATGAAACATTATTAACGTACGATGTTTCCAATTTGATGTCAGATGCATATATATATATATAGATTATCGTTAAATATTAGTTAGTGTTATAAAATTAAAAAAATATATATTATAAGAGAAAATATTTAAAGCACATGCTATTACTCAAGCACTCGTGAAATTCATTTCGTATATGAATTAACTGAAACTCATATATATAGAAATATAATGTTAGTTTTAAAGTATTTTAAGCTAGGTTTGAATTGGAAGATGATATGAGTTGAGATGAGTTTAGTTTATTTTTTAATATTATTATTATTTTAAAATTTAAAAAAGTTGAATTGGAATTTAAAAAATATGTATTAGAATTTAAAATAACTGTATTGGAATTTATGTTTTGTATGAAAATTTGAAAAAGTGTAATGATGAGTTTGAGGTAAGTTTGAGGTAACTTTTTTAAATTTCAAAATAATAATAATATTAAAAAATAAACTAAACTCATATCAACTCATATTATGTATTAGAATTTGAAATATAATTGTATTGGAATTTATGTTTTGTATGGAAATTTGAAAAGTGTAATGATGAGTTTGACGTAAGTTGAGACAAGCTCATCTCGTTTATGAATTCAAACTGGCCCTAAGTCCATCATTCATGTACAACACTCACTCTTGGATCATTACTCATAAAAAAAATGTCTTATTAAAATCTTACTAAAGAAAAATCTAATGGAAAGACAAATTAATGGTGAAAAAAAAAGAGTAGAGTATTCATATGTATTATCAAGTGCGTGCTTCTAGGATTGTTTCATTAAAACCTTACAAAAAAAAAAAAAACTCAATGCGACAAAACTTTAACGAAGAAAAAAAAGTACAATCAGTATAAGTCTTCAAGACATTTACTCTCCTAAAAAGTGCATGACAATAAGTTCTCAAGTTTTCGCATTCCAATGCTTTAAACAATCTTCTTAGATGTTGCAATTGGTAATACTTTAATAAATAAATCTATCAAATTATCACTAGATCATATCGACTTAACAACTATTTTACTTTTCTTCTGTAATTCGTAAGTATAAAAGAATTTAGGTGAAATATGTTTAATTCTGTCATGTTTGATATATACTCATCTAATTTGAGTGAAGCAAACAACATTATCAAGTATCATTGATCATAGAAATATCACACTTTTTTTAAATATGTTAAATCACTACTATCAACCGAATACACTCTCGACTTGTTTATGAATTATAATAATCTCTTAATAATCTTAAGATATGCCAAATAGTATTTGCTTGACAGATTTTCATAATATAGCAAAATTTTCATAAGTAAATACATATCTAGATTGAGATCTATATCTATGTGAGTTTAAAAAATAACCTACATCTACATATCCAACTAACTATAGAATTGATCTATGTTGATAAAATAATCACATATCAACCAAACCTAGAAGATAATAAAGGACATGTTCAACATCATTTTAATGCCTTCGAGTTTATACGAAACTATATATTGCAAGTAGATTAACTGAAAAATGTGATATCAAGTCGAATGCAATTTGCAAGATACATCAAGACTCCTATTGCATTCAGATGTGATACTTCATGACTAAAAATTTCTTTATCGTCTTCACAAGGACAAAATGAATCTTTTTGCACATCAAGTGATCGAATAACTATCGAAGTACTCAAAAGATGAGTTTTGTCTAAAAGCGCTTTAAGACTTTCTTTGTATATATTGATTAATGAATCAGAATTCTATTTGGCAAATGATTAAGCTACAGGTCGAGAAAAAATTTCATTTTGCTAAGATCTTTTATTTTAAATTCATTCTTTAAATATGTAATAAATTTTGTGATCTTTTTAGAAGTTTTAACAAGATTTAAATCATCAACATAAATTGCAATAATGGAAAATTCTAATTCTAATTTCTTAATAAAAATATATTGACATATTGAGTTATTCTCAATTTTTTCTTTCAATAAATATTCACTAAAGCAATTATGCCACATGTATCTGGATTATTAAAGATCTTTAAAGTCTGATAGAGTATATATTTCTTGATGTATTTGGATTAAATGCTTCAAGTATTTTATATCATTCAGGAATTATATATATATATATATATATATATTATAATCTGATGATCCATATAAATATGTAATAACCACATTCATCAACTACATATCCAATATTTTTGTAATTATTAAACTAATCAAGAATATAAATACGATTATATCCATAACAGAAGAATATATTACCTCATAGTTAATATTAGATTTCTACAAGAAACCTATTGCGACAAGTTGTATTTTGTACCGCACAATTTTATTTCTCTCATTACGCTTTCATACAAATATCTACTTCCATCCAACAAACATACACTCTTTGGTGTTTTTACAACAAGTCCAAAGACCTCTGGTTTTGCTAACGAGTTTAATTTAGTTTCAAAAACTGTTTTCATTTTAGCCAATTACTTCTACATAGACATTTTTTGATAATTTTTTATTTACTTATTTCATACTTTTCGTAATATCAAGAGTTATCTTTTATGAATATATGTTGTCGACAACAATTTCATTTCTATTCAAAATTTCTTTAATACTCATGAAATATATCGAGATATTGTTATTTTCGAGTACATATCCATTTTCAAGGGAAGATATTTCATGAAATACCTTTTCAGAAAGTTTGTTTCAGGAAATATTGGAATAGGAGATTTGGTCTCTCCAATAGCATCAATTACTCTTGTGGCTTGTGTTCTGGATGTAAGTTCTTCAGGAACACTAAATTCATTTTGTATTTTTCTTTTTTGAAAATTTTTTTCTTAACACCAATAGGTCGTTGAGACTTCAGGCGTGTCTTAAACTCTCATTTATTGCTGCTTTGCTAACTTATCTATTAGGGACTACAATCTTTACTGGAGCATTAACAGCAAAAATATATGATTTTACTATATATTTAGTGTTAGTAAATCTATTCCATAATTGACTTGCAATACTTTACAAAGGGATAATCCTAAGAAGTTTTGGTTTACATTTATTTGTACATAGATCAAATTGAGGAACAACTATTATTTTTCTAAGTAGTTTCCTGTCATGCTTCAGATACTGACTTTTCGTTACCCAATAATGAAAAAATAGATACGTCAAAATGAAAATTCTCAAATTATACCTCAAACATATCCCTTGTAAGAGACTTAAAATATCTAATAACAGATAGAGAATCAAAAATAACATATATCCCAAATCTACATTAATGGCCCATATTTCTACATTATGGAGGAACAATTGAAACATATACAGTACATCCATAAATACAAAGATAAGAAATATTTGGCTGTTAACTAAATGTAAGTTGTAATAGAGAATATTTGTGATATACTGATAGTCTAATCCGAATCAAGAATGTTGCATGAAGTATAGCGTGTCCCATGCAGTAATATTAGTTATAACATTTTGATCAATGATTTAGCTAAACCATTTTAAGTATATATGGATAACATAATATTCATCTATTTCTATTGATATATAATAGTTATCAAAATATTGAAATATAAATTTACTTGCATTATCCAATCGAATAGTTTTAATAAGATTGTCAGATAATTGTGTTCGTAGTCTAATTATTTAAACACTAAGTCTAGTAAATGTAATATTTCTAGTGGATAGTAAACAAATATATAATTATCGATTTGATGCATAAATTAAAACCATAAAATATCTAAATGGTCCACTTGATAGTTAAATAGGCCCTAATATATTCCCATAAATTCTCTATAATAATGATAGGAATTCAACAACAATATTTGAAGGAGATGGTTTAATAATCAATTTACCTTAAAAACAAAAAAATCACAGATATTCATTGGGTAAAATAATCTTCTGATTCTTAATTTAGGGGATGTTCATACGAATTATCAACGATTTGTTTCATCATTATTGATGTCAAATATTCAAAACGATCATATCAAGTCATAAATACTTTAGAGTCAATGCAGTTCTAGTATTTTACCATATATGATTTAATTGTTCTCAATTTTGTATAATACAATCTATAAGAAATAGTAAACAACTTTTTTAACACGAGCTTTTGGCCTAAAATCGTTTTAGTAATGAGAAAATGCTCTCTACTGCTTTCATTGGTGATTTTAAAATGACAATTATTATGATGTATATCTTTAAAACTGAATAAATTTTTTCTAAATTGTAAAGAAAATAAAGTATCATCAATACAAAATTTGGTGTAATTAAACAAAACAATATAAATTTTTTCGAAACCTTCAGATAATTTGATAAACTGGATATGATATGGACGTAAGATTTGCTCAGTGTTAGATTTTAAAAATATTTCTTATTCTTAAGAATTATGTTAGTAGTAATACTATCAGCGAAACATACATTTCTACCATTCATCTTAAAGATTAAAAAAAATCATCAATAAGACCAAGGGCGGAGCTATTAAGGGGCCTCGCCCCCAGCCCCTTAGTATATAGGATGATAATTTTTTTTATGAGATTTAATTTTTTGGATGATAATTTGATACATATTAATAATAATAAATATTAATTTTGAAAAAAAAATAATACATATTAATTTTTTTACGATTTATTAGATGATATTAATATCATTTTATGTTAGCTTCCTCTCTAAAAAATTGTATAAAATAGAATAAAAAATATTTTATAATAGTTTAATTTTACTTTGTCCCCCTAAATTAAGTTCCTAGTTCCACCACTGAGTAAGAGCATGATTCTACAAAAATATAAAACTTTCATTAATTCAAAATTCACAAAAATAAAATATTAAAAGGTTCTATTATAAGATAAAGAAAATAGATTAATTGGAAAGAACACTTTTATCTCCTATCAAATTATCAATTATATCACTAAAATTCTTAAAGAAGTCAGAAACATGAAGGTGGGCAATATATTCTCCATACATAGAAGCTAAAGCATATGATGGTTCAGCAAAATTTGTCTTAAACTTTTTTATTTTTCCTTTTATAGAAGTTTGGTATAAGTCAACCAAAAATTTAGCCGCACGACAGGTATATATGTGACCCATGTCGAGTCATACTACATGTATAACATACATTTTCATCTTTTTTTGAAGATCTGTTTTAAGAGATTTTATTATTTTTTGAGTTAAACCACTTCTAGTAAGACAATATATTTCTATTATCATCTCCTTTAGTGTTATCATTTCTGAGACCCCTACTCTTATAGTTCTTCCAATCACATTCACGCTCTCAGTTTCTTTGAAATGATATACAATTCGTTTCTAGAAATTGTGTCAATTCAATACCATTCACTTCAAAAAATTATGTAAAACTAGTAGGACGTGACTGATATAGTTTTACCAAAACTCATTATTTTGCTCAGCCAGTAAAAGACAAGATATAAGTCTAGAATAATTTTTCGACTTTCTCTCGATATTACTATTATAGAAGCACATTCGAAACAATAAAAGTAGTATATATTTTATCCAACATATCATAATCAGTGACTTTCTGACTGCATAATTTCAATATTAAGCTGATTTTAAATAGTGTAAAGCTATACTTACTAACACTGTTTAAGTCTTATAACCTTAAGTGCAACTAGTCATGACAGAGCTTTCAAGAAGATTACAGTTTTCTGGTACTAATATTTTTCCCTTAAATCATTTCACAAAGTAAGAGAATATTTTACCGTGATATACTCAATTTTTATTTCTTCGTAGAAATTATGGCGAAGGAAAATCATTGTCTTAGTGCAGTCCTGTCGAGGAGCGTGATTTTCTTCTTTAATTGTAGCTATCAGGTTTATCGTATCCACATAGATCTCAGCATCAAGAATCCAAAATACATAATTTTTTCTAAAAATATCAAGAGTAACGAATTCTAATTTTCTAAATTTTGACATTTATTACATGTATGAATCATGAAAATAAATGTGTATCTTGTAAATAAAAAACATATTCACAAAATCATGAGAATAAACGTAAAGTTTTATGAAGTAATAATAAATAATATAATATTTCATATCTATCTTAGGAACTACAAATAATATATTAAAAAACTTACTTGAAGTAGAATATTACTAACTTCAAAATTGACAAAGTCTCGTGCTGATAACGTGTTATAAAATTAAAAAAATAATAATATTAAAAAAAATAATTTAAAACGCTTTTACTCAAGTATTGAAATTCGTTTCATATAATTGACCGGCTAGTGGCAAAACCAGCAATTTCTCTTAAGAGGACCAATTTTTCTATCACACGATATTTGTATAAAATGCAAAAAATATTACAAAATAATAAAGCATATATAAAATTAAAATTCAATAATATATAAAATAACATAAAAACATAACTAAATGCTTATTTCAAAGAGTAATTATATTCATCCATTATTATTTTTGTAAATATGAAATATTTAGAAATTATTTTCTTCATAAACATTATCAAATAATTTTTTAAACTGTCATTTTTCATTCTAAAATTTAAGTTAGTTGATCAAGTTTAATGTAAAATCTATCTATTTTAATGTCATATTAAGTATAGAATACTATATATAAGATCTTAAATAAATTTTCTTTACTCAACAAATTTTAGAGGATAAATCACCTATACTATTTTTTATATAAATTTATCATGATCAATCTTAAATGATTTTTCTGGTATTTTTATTTTGAAATTATATTAAGAAACTCAATAGTATATAATATAAAATTGGGATAAATGTTAATAGCTTATTATTTAATTTAATTTCAATGTGGCCACATTCTAAAAGATAAATAATATATGAAAATTATACAAAATCTAAGAATTATAAGAAAAAATTAGAGAAAAACATTTTTATGCATATTGAAATTTTATAAAAATTTAGAAAGTATACGAGAGATAAGAAAATTATAAATTTTTTAAAAGAGCCCATTTCTATATATAAGTTTTATGAATAAAATTTAAGAATATGTTAAATTTTAAATAAAAATTAGGTCCTATTTGTATTCAAAATTCATTTCAACTCATCTTTATTTCATTATTACACTTTTATAATTTTTTAAAATTAGGCTCCTATATACATTTTTCAAATCTTAACACACTTTTTTTAAATTTTAAAATAATAATAATATCAAAAAATAAATTAAATTCATGTCAACTCATATAATCTTTAAATCTAAACGAGATCTTAGAGAATTATTTTTTTTTTTTAAATTAAGAGTTTGGGAGACCATAGCCCCGTCCCAAGGTAGGTCTGCCGCTGTGACCGACACCCATATTGGATTATAAAGTCGGTTTTGAGGTACGAAAGTACCTATAGTAGGATATTTAGTTCGGAGTAACGAAAAGTAGGCATTCATGGAGCATATATGGTCGTCCACTCTCCTGACATCTTATATGCTTTCTGCATGATCCACTAAAACCTAGCAAGCAATATAATGGAGCATTATATTATTAATGTAACTCGATCCCCAAAAGACAAAAAAAAAAAAAAAAAAAAGCTGTCATTCGCTCATCATGTTGTACAAAAGGGAAGCATCCACTTAACTCATCTGCATGCCGAATGAGCCACGTTTGGATTTAGAGTTAATTTTTAACTCTTCTAAATTAACTCATCTAATCTTATATTATTTAATTATTATAATTCTTTTAAAATTTTATATAAAATACACTACAAAAAAATAAATTTTTTATGATGCTAAATTTTGACACAAAAAATAAAAAATAACACCGTAAAAATTATTTCTAATAAAAATATTTATTTTGAATGTAATAAATTGATTATTTCTGTCATTATTTTTTTATAATGATATAATAAATAATTTGGTTTTTTTAAAATTTCAAATCAAAATAATATTAGAAAACAATATTTTTAATCACAATTTTTAATTTTCATTTCAATTTATTTAATCTTAATTCATTATCCAAACCTGACCGCTAGCCACCTAGATATCTACATTATTTCTCAGTGCACATATATGATATCATATATTTCTTAGCTAGCCAGCGACCTGTTAATGTAGCTATCTAGCTTGCAGTTCTTTGATGTAGTTCTTAATTTCTAGCAACGTACATAATTAGTTTTGGTCTAAGTTTCATCATGCAGTTCTTGACGCGTTCCCAATGGATGACCAATGACGTCTAGTTAAAAGCTCCAATAAGGTGACGTGACTAGAAGACCCAAATTCTATGTATTATTATTATTATTATTTTTTTATGTGTTTTTACTGAGTGCATGATGATCTTAATAATCGTGACCATTATATATGGTAGCTAGCTCGCTAGAACGGTACTACTACTTTAATTAGCACTAGCTAGCTACTAGCTAGCTATATAGGCCGTGTAAAGTGGATATTTGGGTGAGGAAAAGTTAAATATTACTTGGATGGTCTGATGTCGGTATTAATTATTAATTGGATATTTGATGTTGAGATGACAAACTCGATGTTAATCGCGTTGTACTACTTCGAGACGATAAATAAATAGTACTTCAACTAACAATTAATAATATTACCATCGAAGTGTTGTCGTATAGCATGACATGTAAATAATTACTAATCAAGTCTTCCATGCTCTTAATTGGGTTATAATTAACGCCCTACATGTAAAAAGATCTATATACTTATGATTAGTGTCGATCGATATATTTTGGCCAGAGCTTACTCATGTGAAAGAATATCTTTATGATGTTGGTCAACAAAAAATTATTAACAAGTGGGTGAACGGTGATAATTAAGAAATCCAAAGGGCAATCATGATCCTAAAATAGATTTCTAAATGTATAATTCTCAAATAGGGGTGTCATTCTAGCCAGATTTTTTTTCTGGATTTGATTAAAAACTAGAAATTCGGATGATCTAGACGGATAACCGCCCGGTCTTAATTTAAGCAGATATAAAATTATTATATCCATCCGGATTAGTTGCAGATCTGATTACTTTCGATTGGTTATTCATAACCGGCTTTAATATTCAGTAGATTACAAAGTAAAAAATAAAATGCCGAATTCAAAAGGTCACTTTCCAGCCCTTTGGCAACGTCTGGCTTCCTTCAAGAAAATAAAAGGTGACTTTCCTCACTTGTCCTTCTCTCTCTCTCTCTCCACCCCCACTGAAATCCTAGCACCCAAAAATGGCCCTAGAATGGGTTGTGCTAGGCTCTGCGGCAGTCGTAAAGGCCATAATGCTACTCCTGTTGACCCTCCTAGGATTCGATCCTCTCCACAAAGGTCTTCTATTTATCACCAAAGCCATTCTTAGACCTTTCCCCTCGATCGTTCCGATTTGCGTCTTCTCGCTCTTGGACATCTACTGAAAGTACGAGATGAGACCTACGTGCAATTCTCCCAGCTCCTACACTCTTTCGGAGTCTCTTCAATACCAGAAGTCCATCAGGAAAAGCCAAATGAATGGGACGTTGATTTCTTAAACCTTTTTTTTGTGGGGGGGGGGGGGGGGGTGTAAAAACAATAATAATTAAGTATCGGATTAAATCTTGGTTTTAATTCAGAAAATAGAAGAAATTCGAACATCCGGTTATAATCCGAATATCTATATTGAATCCGGTTATTTGCCTAGATTAAAATCCAGATTAATTTAGATGAATATCCAGCCGATTTTTAAAATGCGGATCTCGATCCGATTATAATCGGATATTCGAATCCTAATTAGAATGCACACCCCTATTACCAACTATCCCCTGCATAAAGTCGAGGTAGGTTTTTTTTATCATGGAGCACTCCTAGCTATCTATGACCAAGCAGAAAATATGTTATGGTCTTTTTTTTACAACAAATTATTAATAAATTAACGATCGTCAAAATATTAGATAAGTGAATAATTACAATGGTTGATCAAGTGAACTAAAGGTTATTACTATTGAACAAGAGCATAATAATATTAAAATAATGATGTATTGGACATGTGATCCTAACTCTTTACCAAAACAAAGAGTAGTGCTTCATTTAATCTGTACTGAGTGCAATAATCTTTTTATTGGTATTTTCCTTTTTAATTTAAATTTTAGATTTTAAAGTTTTCACCATTTTTAATAACTGAGACATCAGCAACGCAAAGTTATATATATTACAATTTTATGTTGTATTTAAGCTTGTATGTCCTATTATGTAGTTTTATATTTATGAAAGCCAGTGGTCCTCGTATAGTTTTATCTAGTTGAGCAACTCGGTGCAAATGTATTATAAATACATGTAATCAGCTTAAATATATAATACAACATACAATTGTAATAATATATAAGTAAAATTATAAATACAGATAGTATTTTTCATAATATTATTAAAGCATCAATAAAATAATAAAAAATTTATAGTAACTAGAAAATTGCTGAAGTGGCTCGACAAAAACAAAAGAAATGTTGGAGAAAATATTATATAGGTAATGGATTGAAAGAGTGATTAGAGCGAAAGTACTTATCAAAACCATGATCTCAAATTATCATATTGATCTCAAATATAGTATGGTACAATCCTCTTAAAAACTTTCAAAGAATTAAGGAAAAATATTATGATTGCATGGTTTGGCATATACATTATTTGATCGATAGACGTCGGCGGCCTTTTCCAGCTCGAATGCCGATCATCAATATATAATTTAAGATTTATATATCATTTGATCTCTATATTAATATCACAGCCGTACGTTAATAGTGTTGGATGATTAGGGTTTGATGTCCATTGGATGTAGTGGGTAGTCAACTTTGTCATGAGATGACATACACTTGTACATTAATAGTGTTAGATGACTAGGGTTTGATGTCCATTAATGGATGTAGTGGGTAGTCAACTTTGTCCTGAGATGACATATAATTGGCACTAAGACATATATATATATATATATACATATATATATATAAGGATTCATGGAAATGGCGCTTATTATATATATATATATATAATTATAAGTGGGGTTGTTGGTTTTTGGAGCTGCTATAAGCAGTCAACTAGTTTTTGCTTCTCTTTTTGATCTTGTTCTGATCATTAATTCGTTTCAACATTCAGTTGGATCTGATAATTCAAATATTTACAATCTTCTAGTCTTATCAATACCTTATCAATACCAACCAATAATAAGTAGTACTGGAGAAAGGATATAGTTGAGATATATATGTGTGTGCGCGCTATCCCGATAAGCTAGCCAATAATATTATTGTCGTTGTTGTGAAGGACATGATGACGGCCTGATCTGAAATCTGATATCCAAATATAAGAATGCTAGCTTGTTCTTAATTCTAAAATTTTATTATCCATAATATATCATGTCATTATATTTAGCTATATATGTAGCGTGTTTTATATAAGCAACTGTAATAATCTAAGTGGTTGATATACAAAGCAATTTAAAATTATGTATTACGTTAATACGTTTAATTATGGATGACATAATTTAAGATGATGAATAATAGTACTGTCCTAACGGAATTGCATTATTTATGAAGAGATATGAAACACTGAAACCATCTTAACAAGTGTGATCAATGGCTATTAATCATGAATAAAAGGATTGCCTTAACTTGTTGGCATGCATCATCAAATATTCACAAGCTAAACATATATATATGATCCAGCTCAGCATGTCTTTCATGCACTCCCTCTTCTTTTTGTTTCCTTCATGTCTTTTGCATTAATCCATTGATGTGATCCTGCAACCAGACTAGCTAATTATTTCTATCAATTATAAAAAAAAAAAAAATTATTTATTTGCGATCAATTATTTTTATCTAATTAATTATTTTTTAATTAAAATAACTCATAATTTTTTTTTTATCATAAATGATTGGTCATAAAAATTATATTTTCTTATGATAATTAAATTTTATTGAAAAATTATATCGATTTCTCAACTTTTTGCTCAATAAGCTAGAAAGTAGGGGTGGGGGGAGTTTGAAGGCATAGCCTGGAACTTTCCAGGTGAATTTTTTTCGAATGGCAAACAAAATATTGTGGCAAAAGCTTAGCATGTATGGGATCGTACTTATCCTGTCAGACAGCTTAAGTCCCAAAATAGGAACAAAAAAAAATCCTTTGCAATTTGAAGGGTACATCCATATAAATATAATCATGAACATCAAAGACACGGGGGGCATCCACACGCATTCCGAGCCTCATGAGAAACCCCGGCCACCCCCCACAAAAAACAACCAGTGTCGTTTCAGTACAACTTGCGTACCTTAAGCAAGTTGATCGTAACCAATACAGTATGGGCCCCCTTTCGAGATTTATGAACGATTCTCCCGCAGGTTGTTGGCGCCTTTTATCGCCATCCATACCCGAAACAATGACATTTGACTCCCATCACTATTTCTTGTAGTCTCTTTTTTTCCCAAATTGCAGCCCGATTATATTGGATGAAGTCAATTAATGCAGTTTTCGAGCTATAATTAATTCATGAGCCTGCCATATTGGATGCCTCACTTTGCAAATTAAAACCGAACTGATCATGTTAAAAAATGACAGGCCGTGTGTATCGTGTGTGTGTACATGTATATGCCTCATTTAGAGCCTTATTTAATTAGGTGCACCTTACAATGGCGTATCTACCGTACATGTTTGTGCAAATTAGAAATGGCTCTGAGTCTGCACTAGTGTTGGAAGCGTGCGCTCATTCTGCTCATGTTGTCAACTCTGTTATGCACGACTAACGTCTGATAGTGGAGGGCAAGCAAAACAACTTTGAAAATTAAGCCAGCCCGCAGATCATCATTGACAACATCTCATCATCCTGTAATTTCTTGGGATCAAACTTATATAAAATTTGCATGTGTTATAACCTAGATATCATGTGTAAATAAATTATAAAACCCGTCCATTTTAATTAATCATCAAGATAGAAACTGGATATATGACGAATTAGGTTGATTAGTCATCGTGAAGATGAAGATGTATTCTTCATTAGAAAAACGGTTTACCAAAAAATAGTACGTTTTAAAGACTTGAACATACTCTTTATATTGACAAATGATTGAATGAATACCTTGAATTTGATGGTTATATTATTTTCCAAAAAACCGTCTAACCTGCATACTGTCAAGGCTTTGAGCCTTTGACATGAACATGCAGCTTGGGATCGTGATCATTATGATATATATAAACTTCTCGATCGATCGGTCAGTTTAGTACTTCTGTTGAATTTTTATTCTGATTTAATTAGACAAAGATGTAGAAAATTATCTGCATTTTCTTTTTCCTGCACCAATATCAAAGCAAAACGGAAACTAGCACTAGTAAGTACGGTTACATGCGTTAGGCCTGGTAGCACCCCACGGCCAATTAACACTCATTTTTTAAGCATGAGTACTCATGCATTTCCACCTAAAAAAATAAAATTGGAGATATATACTTATATATATATATATATAAATAATGGAAGTCATACTCCAATAAAAAGAAATGAAGTGATTCCCCACTCAAGATTCCGTATAATGAGTCGTGTACGTACGATGCAGTGAATTGAGCCACCATGTACGACTATTGCACTACACCCTGATCAATTTAAAAGATTCAACATATAAGCTGGAGGCCACTATGAGGAAGCTAGCTAGCTTCAATCTAAGCTGCAGGTTTTGTAGACATAAATATTATGTTTGATTTAACCTCACCTTCCACGATCGAGTGCAGATATGGTATCTCCTTTAAAGAACATTTGGCATCATCTTTTACACAAAAGAAAGACTGTCAAAAGGACAGGGAGAGATAGAGAGAGAATGCAGGGACAAGCATGTACAAATTCAGGACACCAGATTCCATTTTCGGTGGAGGGTACAAACGTATCATCTTCTTGAAAGATTGCTGTACTGACTTTATTTAGTGTACTCCAAGACGAGTACGAGAAAACTACCCCATCATGTTCTTGCCTTTTTTTTTTTATTATTATTATTGCTTTCTACACTATCTATTCTTCCACATTCAAATATACCTTTCTTCAGTGCAAAAACTGGTGGGATTTCAGCATCGTGGTTACGGTACTTAGTGGCAATGGGTAACTATAATACATGCAGCACTCTACATGAAGAACATCAAATGTAGTCATGATCGACTGGTCAAGTCTCAATTAGTAATTTAGTCAAACAAGCCACAGCAGAGCAAACTAGCTAGATACCATTTTAATTAAACAGCCTAGAGAAAATATATGATGTCGCTTGCTGCAAGACCCAAGTGTTTACCGCGGTTACTTACTACAATTGCCATGATCTATAAAAGTCGTCCATGGCTGAAAAGGGTTACCAAATTAACCAATTGATTGAATATCAATTATTATGGTTTGAAAATTTGGATGGCAAGCAACCAGAGCATAAAGTAACTCAATTCATATAATAGAGACAAAATACTGATCATCATTGCCACTAACAAAAAAGGCATATTTGCAAACAGGTGTACAAGTGAAACACCCCGCTCTCCACGCTTAAGAAATACGTCAATTTTTAAATTAAAAAAAAAATTACCGGAGCTAGAGTGTTATTACTGAACCTGATTTAAAATATATTTTCTTTTCTAAAGAAAGCCAAGTACAAATATTCCTCATATTTTATACTAAATTAGTGAAATCATAAATGAGAGTACGTGTAAGTCTTTATTAAACTTTTTCAAAATCTATGTCATAAAATCATAACTTAAAATATCATGATATAGGCCACTATCACGCCTCTCTAGACTAAGTCTCATCATACAACTGTACATTTATAAACATCTTGATCTATGGTCATTTAAAAACATAACAATAAATTAAAATAAGTCAATAATTCTGTAAAAAATTCATTATAACATAAACATATTTAACATAAAGTTTTCATAAAATATTTCATGATGAGGATTAAAATTTCATAAATATATATATACATGCATAACTTATTTGAATTAATTGACTTATCTTGTTTATTTGAATTATATGATTGTTTTGACTAGTCAATACACTGAATTCTGTGTGCAAAATATGCATGGTCTCACATCCTGTGGCCACAAGAGAAACCACTGATTTGATCTGATGAAATATCATACATTTGAATGGCCATCTGTAATTTGATCATCTTCATCTTACACTTGATTTTATGAAAATTTACATGTTTTATCTAACGCAAGACGCATAAGATGTATAATACATACATGACTATAATATTTGGAATGAAATATTATTGAATGATGTGCTTGTAAATATCATGACATGTGTGTTACATAAACATTAGCTTCTAAAAAACTAGCTTTATTAATAATATATATAACTAGCTAACATATTAATCCTAATTAATTAATAAGCTACTTACCTCTCGGGTTGATTGATCCAGATTTCTTGCATGAAACCAATCATGTGAACTAAGAGTAAGAAAACGAAAAGAAAGCCATCAGAGGAATGAGGCAATTGGTTATTGGCATAATGAACACGGCACACTCATGGTGCTAGACTAAGTATCTTGGGTTCGGCCACTGCACTTATGAAAGTTTATAAATTTTTTCCAAATAACAAACATAATGGAAATATTTATAGAGATTTGGGAGAGTGTCAACGAGTTCGTGTTTCAAGTTGGATTTGGTCGCGATCATTCAAGAAAAGAGTTTGACTATAAAAACATAATCTAGTAGTTCATTCAATGGAGGATTGGCAGTGTTTAAGACTATATAGAGGACTCCAATCAGTGATACTTTTAAATTGAAATAAATTTCTACTATCGATTTTTAAATTCTAAAAAAAGTCTAACTCATTCAATAATAAATGAGATTTAACCTAGTTATTAACCCCAATTAAAATTTCTAATCAATCTCAATAATTATCTCTCGTGAACTTATCCAATATGGCCTATTAAATACAATTTAAACCTAATAAAAATAATCAATATTCTGACTTTAAAATTATTAGCCTGCAGGTCGTTACAATAAGACACACCCTATATACTACTACATATTAGATCGAAAAAGTTTTAGATTCACGATTTTAAGATTATCTTATAAATCAATTCACACCTTGTCAACAATCATGTGGAGAATGTAGAGACTTAGAGTACAGTAGTGAGAAATATGATTCCAAATTCTAGGTCTTGGGTTTTTCGCACCAGAGATCATAATAAATACACAGGCAAAGACAACCTAATTAGTCATCTAAGCCTTGACTCGACTTGGGCTGGATCGTGCCAATTGGACCAAAGTGTTCGTTTAGAACGAATTCCCCAGCCAACTTGGATCGACGCTATCAAGTTGTTAACAATTTAACTCTCGTGCTCACATGAAGAGAGTCACAATGAATTACCGGTTGCACAATCTTCTAATGCATACTGGTCTTCAGTCCTTAGCGTTGCAGTTTTTCTTTTCCACCTAGCTAGCATTGCAATATACATAAAGAATAAATATTCTTGCAAGCCTGGCTTGTACAATCTACTCACATGAACAGTATTTTATTTAGTGCATTCATTAGTCATATGATTTTATGTATGAGCACTGCTACATACAAGCCTGGCTTGTACAGTCTACTCTCACATGAACAGTATTTTTACTGCTCATGTGAACAGTAAAAATACTGTTCATGTGAGAGTAGACTGTACAAGCCAGGCTTGTATGTAGCAGTGCTCATACATAAAATCATATGACTAATGAATGCACTAAATAATCGGACCTATATTCTCCAATTAGCAATCAGGTCTCATTTGGTGACAAACAGTCATTATTATCACTACAAGATTTTGGGCATTTTGCCGCCAAGGCATATGGTGGGAAAAAATATATATTAAGTGGAAAAAAAAATTTCCACCAAATTGGGTGGTGGGATGTTGGTGGCATATAATTCATGGACATAAGATTTTACTCACCAAAATTTAGTTTCGTGGCAAAAACCTACTTTTTCCCATCACCTGATTTTATGGCAATAATATTCAAATTTCGTGACAAATAATATTTCCATAAATGTCATTCTAGTGCTAGAGAACATTTTTCCATAAAGATGATTAGTTGGAAATATTTTTTATCCACAAACACTTTCGAGGAAATAATGTTATACCCACGACTTATGTTGTAAGAAAATTGTTTTTTTGATGATTTGGAGTTGTGAAAATTAATCAAAAACTTCTAATGTAAGTACTTCCCATGATTGTGTTCGTCGGAAAAAATATTATAGTGACCGTATTTATCGTGGAAAATACTTCTTTCATACTAATTCTATTAGTTGTAAGACAATGGTGGCAAATTCACTATAGCAACGACAATGTTGGTGGGAAAAAGTTTTTTCCCAATATTGAATTCTTAAACCAAAGCAATCTCATCAACCAAGCACAATTGACTAGATTCAAATAATAAATCTAAAGAGTGTCCAACCACAAAAGGCTTAATAACCTGGAATCGGCAACATACATAACCATGATCGTATCCCCAAATTTGTTTACATGAAAGTGAAACCAAGCTATCTACCCTGTTTACATATATGTTACCAGGTAACAGATCCTATTACCAACTCATGAAATCTTCTATCTTATTTACATATCCAATCAGATAGAGAGAAATGGAATTGTTCCAACAACAAATATAAAATACAAGTAGCAAATATGGACAGATTATTGTAGTTGAATGTGATGATACTTTATTTTTCTCTAAATTGCTAGAGAGAAACATGCCTTCTACTCCACTAATGAGAAATGCTTGAATGTTACCTGACACAACTAAAAAAAATATTTGTCAAACTCAATTTATTTAGGGTAAATGGAATATAATAGGTTGGGAAGCTTGTAATGGCAATTGTTGTAGCACACTTGTGTTTCAAGTTTATTTATTTAACACATCATTACTGCATATAGCATATACAGATACAAAGTGGAGCAAAAATAAAAAATTCCACTAGCTGAAATGCTGTAGGACTGAACATACTGTAATTGTTGAGCTTGGAGAGATAATAGACGCAGTCCTACATGCCCTAAATTAATTTGTATGATGGAATGCAAGTACTGCCAGTTTGCATATTATAAGACTAGTGTTTGTGATAATGTGAAGAATGCATCAGCCACACTCTTCTCAAATTTAAAAAAAAAAAATTACTGTTATATTATAAAGTGCCATGACTATACTATTTTGTGGCATTCAAGTTTTGAAAATTTAATCATGCCTTAGAATAAGCTTGATTTCTACAATGGTAACTATATATGGTTCTTATAAACCGTGTGAACTATCACTTATCTAAATCATGATAAAATGCAAGGTTACACGTGTGCAATAGAACTAGAGCCATTTATCATTTCAATTTGCGTAAGATTTGATATCCCCACAACCCGTGTGGGCCCCATACTTTACAACCATTTCCAAGAAATTACATTTCCATTTCAGCATGTGAGGAAACAAGCAGTTACTCAAGCACCATAACCACATTAACTTTCACATTTCCTACAATTGTAACATGCAAGATGAGAGAAAAAAGGCAGCTTGATTGCCATTGTTAAAAGCAATAGCCTAAACAATTATATGCAATCTAAGTTTATCGTTATATGCAATTTGAGTTTTAATGATTATGGGTTATTAAGTTTGTTTAGTTACTAATCTTTTAAAAGTTTACATATATTGAACATGTAGTTGCCCATGATTAATCATAACTTAGAAAGATTCACTCGTTTGTTTCCAACTAACTAATAGAGTTTAGAATCATTTTAATGACATTTTCATCCCTGCATAGACCCATTTGAAAATCTAAGAAACTCTAGGTCCACAATATGATATGCACTTTCAGGTTGAAACATGGAAATTAAAGGCTGTTTTTCCTTGATAAATCTGAGATGTAATTCATGATTTTTAGTAACCTTTTGTCCTAGAGAATATATAATTAATTTGTCTTCAGAGACAATTAACTCTTCATTCTTTTAATTAATTTCTATTTTAGTCTTAATATTCCTGGTAACAGCTAATAATTCATTGCCATATTCTCAAATTGTTTCTCTATCTTATACCAAAAGGCAGTGTCTTTGGTCTTTTTAAAAACTAAGATTATGCAAATGGGAAACAACGTATTGAATGAATTAGAAAACATGGAATCATTGGGTTTATAGGACATTTGCAGACATAAGCGGAAAATGGGCTGAAAGAGCAAGCATGTTTCTTACCCACAATCATATGAAACACATGGTTGGTGCCGTACTTTCCAAATAGCATCTGAAGTCTGCCCTTGCTCTCCACCAACTCTTCCTTGACTGGAATTAATCCATATTAAGGTTGTACTGCCATTCCTCCAAGTTGTATATGTCAAACACTGGTGATGGAAGTATTAGTTGGTCAGTTTTAAACCATGATAATGTTCACCATGCATTAAACTAATAATCTTAACAATTATGAACTTACCCCTTCATAATTTTGAAGTAATAACATGTAATTGAACACCATTTGCATTCACTACTGTAATATCATTACTCAATGAACACTACTATAATATCATTTCCTTTTTGCAAGCAGCCACAGATAAAAGAACAAAATAAAGCCTACCATTTGCTTTTGTTTCCAAGCTTGACTAATCCATTTTGGGGGAAAGCCAACATAGAGATCTGAAAAGGTTTACAATTATAGATTATGAATATGTGATTAAATTATCTGGTAGTCTAAAGAAAATAAATATTTGGTTTTTTTTTCTTTTTAAATTTTTTTAAAGAACTGAAATAAACCAAATATGGCCTTAATTTTGCAAGCATTCCCCTCCATTATTGGGATTTGCTCCTAAGTAATTATTTTCTTTATACTATCAGATAACTATAAAATGCTTGATAGAGATGGCACTAGTAGAGGATAAGAGGTATTGGCTAAAACACATGGGTAATAACTGACCTGTGATGACTGCATAATTTGGACAGAGATGTACTCTGAGAGAACCAACAGCACATGCAAAACAAGATATGCCAAGGTATCCAACCATCCAAGGGGTGGATGACCATTCTGAGAAAATATGAAGTGACCAATGGAAATTAATCATTAATCACTGATTATTTAAAAACTAAGATGCAACTAATACCTAATGCAAGAAACCTTAGAACTACCAGCTAGTCCACAAAATGAGAAAAATTTCCAAACTAAACTGGCTATAGAAGATTGGAAATGGAGGAAAATGAACTGATTTATATAACATGGTTTCAGCAGAAAGTTCACAAGGATTGTATAAAACTCAATTCCTTTCAAATTCTTTTAAATATATAGTTCTTGAATAAGAGAGCAAGAGGTTTCATATTTGAAACTAGACACTACAAAAGGGAAAAGCCAAGAGATGCCACTGCCATTTTGTCAAGCAGTAGTGGTGGTTGGACCAGCCAGAAAGGGTATCCAGAAGAAGCCTTCTAGAATGAGTCCATTTTAAGATAAGGCACAGGTATTCAATTAGGAATTAAGAAGCAAAAGATACAACCAATATCCATATATAATTGTAAAAGAAAATAAGAGTTGGCAGAGCATCTGAAACTTAACTATCAAAACCAAGCTTTTTAGGACTATAATTGGAAGCATCAAGAAGCACACCATATATTTAGAAAAGCAAGGTACAAATGAAAATAAATGACAAGAGGCAATAAATACCATAAGGCAGAATGGATCAAATAATATTGACATTTTAGCATACATGTGAACAAGGTTACAACAAAAGGCCAAACCATACATGTGAACAATTTTGACATTTTAGCATCCATTATATCATAACAAGGTTACAAAAATTTAAACAGAGCATCAGTATAATCAAAGCAAAATTTAGAACAAGTGATGATTTCACAAAATATGCTTCCAAGGTCCCGAATTCGAGCTTTAACTCTATATTATATTGATTTAATTATATATTTCACATTTTGAGATAAATGATGATTTTAGATATAGGAACGCTCATAATAGGAGAGGAACAATAGTTTGTGAATTGAAATCTGTAACTTGCAGTGGTACTTAGTTTTTTCCATACTTTGTAATCAAAGAAACATAAACAAAAATTAAGAAAAAAGATGAACCCAAAAAGGAAAATGAAAAGCCCCAATATTAAATAAACTATTGACTAGCAATGAAATTCTATTTTCAGTCTTTCAAGCAAGAGAAGTTTTGTTTCTTTCAAAAGATAAAACAAAAGTGAAGTCCTTGTTCCCAAACATGCATCTACATGTGGCTACTTTAGACCAAAGGGTTGGGCCAAAGGCCCTGCCTTTGAACCAGGTATGATACATCTCCAGACTCCATTAGTCAACTCCAAGGAGTATAATAAAATCTCAGATATTTTTGAAATACAGATAAAATGGTATTTTCATCCTATTACAATATGTCATCTTGGAGTAAAATATCTCTTAATACCTATTAAAAAAATATATGTCATTATCATCTAGTTAAAACTGATTATGTAATCAAATCAAAGCATAATCAATATGTTATATCAATGTCTCTATCTAGCTAGGGCTTCTCTTGTGTAATTGGCTTTTTGCCCATTTTTGTTAATATAATTCATTTTTACCGATCAAAAAAATAAATTCACTATTATAGCAAAGGCTATAGTATCTTGTACAGCTGCAAATTTTGCTCTAGATCTAGGTATGAGGAAAGTAATACTTGAAGGAGACTCAAAAATAGTGGTTAATGATCTGAATTCCAACAAACAGAATGGAAGCCACTATGGAATGCTCATCACAGATTCAATCTGCAATGTCAAAATTGGAAGCATGTATAGTGAGTCACATTAATAGGGAGGGCAATTCAATTGCTCATAAACTTGCTAAAGTAGCTATAAATTGAAAATCTTCCAATGGGGTGATCAGAATATGTTGTAATTCTAGTTATCAATTAAAAAACATAAATCATAACCAAACCATTACTCAACAAAAAGGTTTCAATAAGTTGAGACATAATTCATTATCGTTTCTATCTCTAAAACAAACCTATAATTTTAGCCTCCAACATTTCATCAGAATCCAAACATAATATTTTCATCTATATACATTTCATCCGCAACAATATAGAACACAGTGGTAAAACAAATCAAGAAAAAAATTAAATCAACATGAAATAAAATAAACTATAATCGCAAAATAGAGCGAGAGAGAGGCACATTGCCAACTATAATCGCAAAACCCTAAAACAACAAATTTCACCTTTATCAAATTTCCTAATTGTTAATTTCAATAGAACCCTTCTAAATCATAAAAATATGGAGAAATATATGGTCACAAAACCTAGAAAAAATTCATAACGATTTTACATTTTCATATGGTCACAAAAATTGTACAAATTGACTAAGCTACAATCGAAATTTCCACAAGAAAATAATAGAGGAATAAACTAGAAAGAGAGAAGAATAACCACCAATAGAGAGATTAAACCAAGGGAGAAGACATACCGTGTTACAATCAAGGAGAGAGAACGACAAGCAGATGTGAACGGTAATGGCCAGATTAGGGTATTTGTGGAACAACTCGTGCTCAGGAGGGAGGGGGATGCGGAAATCGACACCGTGAGGTGGATGTTCTGGGCTAGCAGTCGCATGACAAGAGCTGCCCTAGACCCCCCTTGTAATTCAACCTAGGGTTCCCAATAAGTTTAGATAGAGTCATAGAAGTAGCAGCCGCCGTGAGGGGGGCGAGCAGTGGTTAGGGGCAGGGGGTTGGGGGTTTGAGCAGCTGGCCGAGGGCGAGGGGGAGGAGGTGGTAAGAGGTCGCGGGCGGGGGTTGGTTTCTCGAAGAATTAATGGGGCTTTAATTTGGGTGAAGGAGCATAGGGAAATAATGAGTGGGGGCCGGCTTAATATTGTGATTATTTTGCGGCGAGTACAATTCGTGGGAATTAGTTATTTATTCACGACAAAAACAAATAAGCCACGCAGATCTCTCAAAGAGATTAAATACTTTTTACGACGACTTTATTCTGCAGTAAAAAGGCAATTTAACTCGTCACAATAAGTATTTTTTCACTAAAGGCTCATTGGCTGCCCATATTTATTTTCCATTAAATAAACTGGTTGCAAGAACTACAAACGTCATAGAAAAAAGTTTTTTGCCATTAAACATTATCGACCACAAGCATTTCGTGAGAAAATGTCAGTGTTTATTTCCACCGTTCAATTTAGTGGTAAAAAGTCACTTTTTTCCACGACAGAACGCCATGAAAAAAAACTCGTGGCAAAAGGCCCAATATCTTGTAGTGTATATTGCTTGTATTAAAACAAACATAGATATCTAGCATAATCTAGAGGATACATTAACTCTTTCAGAAAAACCTAATCCCACATTATATAGATATGATGATGTTTGATTGTCATCAAGTATTAACAGCCCCGTTCACATAAAATTACATACAAAAAAATAAGGTGGGGCTAAGAGTTTGAGTCATGTTTAATCCATAAGACTTTGCTGCTTAACCTGTGTTCCTCATTCATATTGTTAATGCAGATTTTGTTGGCTTGGATTAATATTGACGTATTTAAATTCAAATAGGATAATATTTCATTTTATTTCTAAAACTGTAATTTTTGGATTGTTGAATTTGAATTCAAATAGGGTAAGTTTTGATTTTCGAATGAATATAATTTAAACTATGAGATTTATCTATAGTATTTTGAGTCATTTTAGGAGTCTATGAGTTTGTTAAAGAGACTGAAAATGTAAATTTCGAGATCTGAAAGAAAAAAATCAGAAGGCAAATTCAAAATTCAAATTACAGCAGTAAATCTGGAAACTTGTTAGCAACCTGTCAGCAGACAGATTCTAATGAAGGATGACCTATCAGCAGACGCATTTCAGCAGCACTTTTTAGATTGTCTATTTAAATGAAGTCATAGTATAACCCTAGTAAGGGATTTCAGCCAGAGCTGATATTTAGACATATTTGAGAACCGTTTGAGAGGAAAATTAGTGGAGAATTTTCCTTGTGATTTTTATATGCTTGCGAGTGTGATCCTTACTCAAGGTTTGAGAAGATCGTTGATTGTTGTACGTGATCAACCATTGGAGATTCCAGTAGGAAAGGCATAGATTGAAGATCACCAGAGATTCTAACTGCTAACTCGGTAGGGATAAATGAGTCGTCTGTCCAGTCAAGTAAGGGAATCAACTGACAAAAGTTTTGTAATTGAATAGCTTATATGTAAACTGATTTCAAATTAATAAAAATGATTTTCCTAAATTTGTTTACCCCGTAGGGTTTTACTTTTGAAGAATTATTCAAAAGGTTTTCCTTCATAACCAATTGATGTGTTTATACTTATTAATTTATTTATTTCATATTTATAAATATTCACACGATTGAAATCTAACAATCGATGTGAAAATTGTTAGATATATTCGATCATACAGGGGTACAAAGGGAATTTCATTTGGCATCAGAGCGGGTTCACTCGTCCGAGTGTGATTCACTCCCCTGGTAGAGATGACATCATTGTATGTTCCGCCGCAATTTGATGGTGAGAACTATGCGTATTGGAAAGTACCTATGAGAGCATTCTTAAAGTCATTAGATGAACGAATATAGCACGTCGTTAAAAGAGGATGGAGAAACCTGAGACCAATATTGATACTTAGTGGAAAGATGAGTTAAATAATAGCAATTTTAATAACAAGAGGTTGAATGCCATCTTTATGGCGGTATCTCAAGAAGAATTCAAAATGATCT
Source organism: Platycarya strobilacea (assembly GCA_036898215.1). Lineage (NCBI taxonomy): Eukaryota > Viridiplantae > Streptophyta > Magnoliopsida > Fagales > Juglandaceae > Platycarya > Platycarya strobilacea. Next base: position 13,981,354 of record CM072554.1, on the reverse strand, counting down.
CCATATGTGAGATAGTAAAGAAAGCATGAGACATATTGGAAATCATACATGAATGAACAATGACTGTAAAGAATTCTAAATTACACTTGCTAACATCTAGATTTGAAGAAATTAAAATGCTTGAAAATGAATGCTTTAATGATTTTTATGCTAAAGTAAATGATCTTGTGAATTCCAGATTTAATCTTAGAGATAAGGTTGAAAACTCAAGAGTCGTAAGAAAAATCTTGAGATCTCTACCTGAGATATTTCGACCCAAAGTCACAGCCATTGAGGAAAGCAAAGATTTGGATACCATCAAAGTTGAAGAGCTCGTCGGGTCCTTACAAACGTATGAATCATCTCTTCCTCAAACAAAAAAAAGTAAATCTATTGGTTTGAAAATTGTGAAAGAAATGTATGATGATCTTTGTGGTGATGAGAGTCTAAATGATGAGAATATAGCTCTTATTGTTAGGAAATTCAAAAAATTTATGTTTAAGAAAAAGACTAATGAAAAACAAAAGAGACCAAAAGAATTTCCAGAAAAAAAAAAAAGAATTAGAAAATTGGAATAAAGAAAAAATTAAGAAAAATGAGAAGATAAAATGCTATGAATGCTTAGGCTATGGTCATATTAGAATTGAGTGTCCTAACTTTAAGAGAAATAAAGGAAAAAATCAAATGTGTCTTCTAGTGATATTTCGGATTCTGAAAGTGAAAATTCATTTTCGGATAATAAAAAATCTTTTATGGTTTTTTCTACTATTGTGAATGACTTGGCTGAAAATTCATTATCTAAATCTGAAAGTTGTGGTGCTTCTAGTGATTCAAACGTTGCTCTAGTTGATGCCGACCAGAACTATGTGTTCAAGATGCCCATGATGAAGTGTGCGAAGAGGTAGTCAAGCTGAAAAAAAATACTAAAAAGCTGTATAAAAACCTTACCGCAGTAGAAAATGAGAAAAATAATTTGATTGAGGCTTTAAAAATTTCTGAGGTTGAAGTGTTGAGATTAAAAGATCAAAATGTTGCACTAAAGAAAAAATTAAAAAAATTTCAAAAGTGTGAACAAAATTCAACAACCCAAAAATTGAATGAAATATTAAGGTTTCAAAAACCAAGCAGTAATAGGACATGTTTAAAATATGTGGCTTCTAAAGGGAAAGGAAAACAAATACCATCATCCGCTACGTCGAGCTCCAAAGGTATTGTGTTTGTGAAGGAAAATCAAAAGAAGAACCACAAAAATCCTTCCGTACCAAAGGCTGACCACTCAAGAGACTTGCACAAAAATTATCCGTTGACCATAATAAAGAAAGGTAGGTATGAAAGTAAGTTTACTCCTACTTATCATAATTGTCGAACTGTTAGGCATATAAGACCACATTGTTTTAATATGTTTCGAGTGCAAAAAATAAAAATTGAAAAAAAAAAACCAAAAATGAGTGGAAAAAGCCTACAAAATCAAGTTAATGAGATGGGCCAACAAATTAATTTTGTAAATCATTAACTTGGTGAATTGGTTAGGCTATGTATTTAAAAGAATGGAAAGAACAAACCAAATATCAAGACAAAATGGATTGTCAAAAAAGATGTTGTGTCATATTAGTATATAGGACCACATGCATGTTCTTGTATTTCTTGAATATCGTTAGTATAGGACATGCATTTTGATTGTGTTTTATTTTGTTTATATTTTAAAATTTTTTTTTTCGGTTAGTTTTTTTTTTTTCGTTTCCTATTTTTTTTATAAAAAAAAAAAGAGAAAAAAAATATGTTTTTCGGCCCAATGATGTAAAGTGCATGATTGATGGTGAATTGAAGTTCTTGACCATGTTGATACTCATTTAATAAATTCTAGAACTCATGCATTTTTTTTGTTAAGCATTCTCACCTTATACATCCTAATCCTATGGGTCATCATAATAAATGTTCACTCTTAATTCATTATGAGAAACTTGTGTGGATGCATTTTTATTTGATTAAAAAAAATGGGGCTGAATAAGTGTATTGAGATGCTCATCATAGAAGGAGTCCAAACTTTAAATTGACTAATACAAGTTGAACCTAGTACAAGTATGAAAAAATGTTTCTCATTGCCAAACACCACTTGTTGATCCATATAGAAAAAGTCAGTGTGAAATTCATTGTGGAAAAAAATTCACACCCCACACGGATCTAATATTGGAAGTTCTTATAGAAAAAATCATTGCTCATATCATTGCGGAAAAAAATGAGCAATAAAAATGAATCAACAAGAGGCTATGCAAGTAAAGTGTTTGGAGGATACACTTATGTATATAGGCCCTAGCATAAAGTTTACCTTAAAATGAGTGACAACCTCTTGGGAGCATCATTTAAAAGAAAATTCCTATAAAAAATAATGATCAAAAGAAAAATGCATTCGTGAAAAAATATATATATAAAATAAAATCACAAGAAAAAGTTATTACATTTTATAAGTTGCTCACTCACACACTTACATGAACTTTGACTTTGATGATTTTATGATGAGTGAAAATCTATTATGGGTATTACAATCAAGATGATCTATGGTTTTAGATTTATTTTGTGCGTAGCACTTTAATTGAATCTAAATGCATCTTTTTATGCCACTTGCTCCATTGTCGTTGTTTTTTTTTTTTTTACTTTTTGGCAATTTATTTTCTGACCATTTTATTAAAAAAAAAGTTTTTTTTTGGTCAATTGTGATGTTGGCAATGCATGTGTGGCAGTTTGCCTCAGTTAACTTGTCTTTTCTGTTTATCTCTTATTTGATTTGGTTCTCTCATTAAGTATACATGCATACCTGTTTGAGATATTTCTGAGATAACATTGCTGCATATTGAACCATATTGTTATTTTTTTGGCATTTGTTTTCTCTTCATTGCAAGCTTGAAACTCGGGTTCTCCTATGAAACTAACTTGTGTTTGTTTTCTCTAACCTTTTGGTTGTGTATGCTTAAATGAGAACTAAAGAAAAAAATGAAATTCTCCCTCTGATGAAGGGGGAGAAAGTACAAGCAGGACATGTGAGCTGAACTAACTCCTGATCTTTTTGTTTTGATGCATGAATTTAGAAAAGTCTATTTTGATAATAGTGTCATTATTTCTTGAAACAATATTTGATATGTTGATGATGAACACTATGATAGATTTAAAGTAAACAGACTAAATGTGATGTGATATGATTTTCAATTTAATTGATTATTTTTTATTTTGTTCATGATCACAGGAAACAGACATTCATCAAAAATTTTTTTGTCACCAATCAACCAGAGGGGTAGATTGTTAATGTAGATTTTGTTAGTTTGGATTAGTGTTGACATATTTGAATTCAAATAGGATAATATTTCATTTTATTTCTTAAACTGTAATTTTTGGATTGTTGAATTTGAATTCAAATAGGATAAGTTTTGATTTTTGAATGAATGTAATTTAAATTATGAGTATTATCCATAATATTTTGAGTTCTTTTAGGAGTCTATGAGTCTGTTAAAGAGGCTGAAAATGTGAATTTCGAGATCTGAAAGGAAAAAATCAGAAGGTAAATTCGAAATTTAAATTACAGCAGTAAACCCGGAAACTTGTTAGCAACCTGTCAGCAGACGGATTCTGATGAAAGATAACCTGTCAGCAGACGTGTTTCAGCAGCACTTTTTAGATTGTCTATTTAAATGAAGTCATATTGTAACCCTAGCAAGGGATTTCGGCCAAAGTTGATATTAAGACATATTTGAGAGCCGTTTGAGAGGAAAATTAGTAGATAATTTTCTTTGTGATTTTTATATACTTGTGAGTGTGATCTTGCTCAAGGTTTGAGAAAATTGTTGATTGTTGTACGTGATCAATCACTGGAGATTCCAGTAGGAAATGCATAGATTGAAGATCGCCAGAAGTTCTGACTGCTACAGTGGTAGGGATAAACAGGTCGTTTGTTTGGTCAAATAAGGAAGTCAATTGACAAAAATTTTGTAATTGAATAGCTTATTTGTAAAATGATTTTTAATTAATAAAATTGACATTCCTGGGTTTGGTAGCCCCATAGGATTTTATTTTTGAAGAGTTTTTTAAAAGATTTCACTTTGTAACCAATCGATGTGTTTATACTTATTAATTTATTTATTGCATATTTCTAAATATTCACACGATTGAAATCTAACAAACTTGATTGTGAAAATTATTAGATATATTCAACCATCCATAGGTACAAAGGGAATTTCACTACTGCAATTCCATTTATGGTGATAAGCAATGCATCTCTGAGTTTGTGGTTATCGTCATCACATCTCAACCTCTTTAGTATCCAACATGTTCATAGGATTGAGATAGGGAAGTCTGCTCTCAATCAGCCTCCTCAAGCTCCGATTATTCTCAGAAAGTTTTTCGTGCCCACTAACCACCAGAATGTTCTTCTCTATTATCAAAAGCTCCCCCTTTAATTTGGAACCAAGTTCTTTGCCTACTCTTCGAGACAAGGACTTCATCATTAGGGGTGTAAATGGTCCGGTCCGGTCCGATCCGGGAAATTTGTGGACCGATTTCATTCGGTCCAAGAATTCTCTCACCTTGGACCGGACCGAACAGGAGTTCGGTCCATACCGGTCCAGTCCAATTCAGTCCAGGGGCGGTCCGGTCCGGTCCAGGGGTGCCCCATATGATTTAATGGGTTAAATTTAATATATAATTCTACAATAATCAAATATTTTTTTGGTCCAAATTTAATTACTATAAATTATAATATGTTAATATTATAAAAGTATATATTATATATTAATATGTTAGTATATATTATATATTAAGTATGTTAGTAAATTATAACTAATAGTCTAATAGTCTAATAACACTTTTACATTAGTATATGTTAATAAACTATAACTAATAAGTAATAACATTATTACAATTTACATTAGTATATTATATATTTATATGTTAGTAAATAGTGATAAATTATTAATAATATATTAAATAATAATACACTTATTATTTATATATTAATATATAAGAGTATATATTATCTATTAATATATTAGTTAATATTAAATATTAAGTATATTAGTAAACTATAACTAATAATCTAATAGTCTAATAATATTATTACATTAGTATATGTTAATAAACTATAACTAATAAGTAATAACATTATTACAATTTACATTAGTATATTATATCTTTATATGTTAGTAAATAGTAATAAATTAGTAATAATATATTAAATAATAATAATACACTTATTATTTATATGTTAATATTATAAGAGTATATATTATATATTAATATTAATATTAAAATTTATATATTATTATTTATATATACATATATTTTAAAAAAAATTAAAATAAAAAAATAGGGATTCGGTCCGGTCCGGTCCGGTCCAGGGGGATGAACTCCCTGGACCGAGACCGGACCGGAATTTTCCGGTCCATATATTTTTTGGACCGGACCGGACCAAACTCCAACCGGTCCGGTCCGGTCCCGGTCCGGGACAACCGGTCTGATCCGGTCCGCCGGTCCGGTTCGGTCTTTTTATACCCCTATTCATCATATAAGTGCTTGGCAATGGGTATATCCGCCTTCCCTAGAACCATCTCTATAAGGTCTATGGCGGATTGAAAGAAAGCCATTCTTTGTATATTGCTTTTAGGTCATCTGTATGTCCCTTCTCACAAACACCCTGTAGACCTGCTCCTACTCCAAGCCAAGTCGGAAGAACGAACCTGGTTTCAGTCCATGGAAACACCCATGGTATGGCAGGAAGGTGTCCAATTCCAGTAGAGCTCTTTCTTCTAGTAGGACAGCTTCCTATGTTAAGGAACCCAAGCTCACCTTGAGGTGTAGCCTCGTGGAAGTAAGAAAGGAATTCTGGACTTTCATAGTCAACACTCTTGTAATTCTGGCTACTGATTTTTGAGATCTCTTCCATGAGATTTCCTCATTTCTCTTCTCGGCGTGGGAGTGGAGGACGTAAAGTTGCAAGCAGCACAGCTGTTGTGTATATCTCCAGCTGTCTAACAGTCGTCTTTGGTAGCCCAAACTTGGCTTGTACCATTTCTCCTTGCTCAGTTGACCAAGTGTGCCCTGCAAATTCCATAGGCCAGGTCATAGACATGATTGTCAAAGTTTAGAAGGTTTTTCTATATGATCTATTAACCATTGGGTCCAATGCTATGAGCTTTGAGTTAGATTAAGTACCCAATTTGAAGCGAACTTACTAAATATGAAACTAAATGCAAAATTCACAAAAATTGAAAATCGAATCGAAGTTCTTGTGAAGTACACCACAGATATTAGGAGCTCTAAATTGCTTTTGTTGTTGGTAGTTAATAAATATTTTGAAATTAAAATCCAAATAATAATAAAAACCACAACATTTTACACTGGTTCTAGTTTAGACATTAATTGAACTAAAAACACTAGAGAATAAAAAATTTCGGAGTTTGAAATAAAAGTAAAAGAAGTATCCAAGCAAACAAGACAACCAAGTATAGAAAATCTCGCACGGTGACTCAATATTTTTAAGTTGATTGGAACATCTATAGTCAAGATATAGACCACTGTTAATTGGAGAACAAAGAACAAAAAGACTAGAAAAGTACCAAGATCTAAATTTAAAAGATCCCTCACCATCACAGAGCCAGGTGGTTGGGATTGGATGGCAAGATACGTCGGGCCACCACCACGAGCAATACTCCCTCCACGCCCATGAAATAGAGTGACTTTAATACCATATTCGTTGGATGCAGCCACAACATCTTCTTGGGCTTTCTAAAGTTCCCATGCAACAGTGAAATGCCCAGCATCTATACCGGAATCAGAGTATCAAACCATAATCTGGCCACAACAATTTTCGATGCTCCTCAAAGATTCATGGGAAATTTCTATCCTAAAATCGGATATGTAGAAAGAATACCTCTTGATAGCTATCATGGTTTTATATGATGTGCCTTCGATACCAATCAATGGATAATAATCTCCTAATCACCGCTCCAGCTCCTCTCAAGTCCTTCACAGTTTCAAACAGAGGAACCACTCGAAGCCTATTCAGATGTACATGAACCTTGTGAGAAGAACTTTTTTGATAGGTAGACCTTATGAGAATAACTGTTGCAAGTTCAGTATAAACAGCACTTATCTTGACCCAGAGACATAATAAAACATTTGAACAAACTATACAACATGGATTTAATCCTTGCTACTCATCTTCTAATCATTTTATAATGAGATGATCAACGTTTGGTGTCTACACATAACATGCATATTGGGTGTGTTGTGCAAGTGCATTCACAAATCATCAATATTAAGGACGTATTCTGCAGTCTGGTTTATCAAATCCCGACTGACCGAAACCTGTAAAACAAGAACAAGGATGATCGGGGTCCGGGACCGCTCCGACGATCAAGTTAGTTTCAGGAGGAAAATATATGGAAGTTTACTTGAGAGAAGTGTGAAAATGTACCCTTTTTCGTCCTTGGTTTTGTGTTATTTACAGGTGTTCCCTTTGAAGGAGGGTTTTTATGATAAAAGATCTAGAAATCGGGACATCACTCGATCGTCATCCTCGATAGGGAAAAACCTGATCTGATTCGGTCGGTCTCATCACATTAATTGAGTATCCCTTCATTTAATGCTCAATTAGACCCTTTTGGAAAGAGACATTAAATGCCGCTATATCTTTCGTCAATCTAGCAATTAATGATGTGCGTTTATAGTGTCTCCGCATTTAAGAGGGTAGATCTGTAGATCGGCGGTTGTCTGGTCGTTCATAAATGCGGGAGTGATCTTGATGTGAGGCAGATCCAGGAGATATATCAGTATGTGAACCGTCGTTCTGGCCTTAGCGTGTCCTCGAAGCCGATTTAATCTCATTCTGCCGGTTCGGGATAACCAGGGACTTGGATCGTCCCCGGTTTCAGTCTCCCTAGTTGAATTCGGATACCGCGTGGTGATGGGTGCAGATCACGGGCCTTGGGCCTGACAACCCTTTTGGGCTCGGATCCGGATGAGTTGGATACCCTTTCAATCGAGAATGATAGCACAAATGGAAACTATGATTCCATGTTCAAACTAGACTAATTTTCATAACAGAATGCAAAACAAAATTATAGAATTTGTTTCAATGGGCTTCCAAATTTATCCAATAATTCCGATCAAAAAAGAACACTGATGGGTGCAATCTTACGTTCCACCGAAACATGGTCTTCCTAATTGCCCACTAAGAGCAAGTCATGCATCTTTCTGTAAAAGCTCAACAGCAAGGACATCGCTTGCCTCAACAGCAAGTCATGCATATATATATATATATATAAATATATATATATTATTGGACTTATACATCATAAAACTAGTAGCAATTGATCATACATTTGAAGCCATAGAAATAACATAGGCTGCAAGTGAATCACTTCCAAGCTTAGTAGCTACGCAAAAGGTGTCTAGGACTTCTTTAACATCAGGAGCAACCTGAAAGACCCAAGTGAGAGTAGGTATAGAAATTCCCCAAATGAAAACAATTGAATGGTAAAAGCAACAAATGCTTTGCATCAATCCTAAAAACAAGACATTGTATGAAATCTCAAGAATTACGTTAAATTGCAGCAAAAATTAGTGGAAAGCCAAGGCACGGAAAATTTTGGAATAGAGGAAAGATCAATTTTCACAAGAGGCACATTACTATTTCTTCCAATTCCATTTAGATTTTATTCTGCATAATCCATCAATGAAAAACTATCTAAATACCATACCTCAATACTTTGGGGAACTAATGGCCTCTTCCCTTTCAGCTCTCTTGATAAAAATTCCAATTTCTTTCCTTCATCCCACTCACTGTATGTACCAATATCCAAATATCTGGTTATTGCATCTAGTGTATCAACATGTCTACCAGATTCCTGGAACATTGCAAAGTTCATTTTTAACATAGATTACTAAGCAGAAACAGGCTCTAACCATAAACTCAAAGCACACCTGATGCAAGTCGAGCTTCATCAATACCATCCCAAAAGTAGCAACTCTTCGGATCAAATCAGCAAGCCGACCATCGGCTAGCACCCCAGATCCACAAGATTGCTGCAAGATGGATTGTTTTACATCAATATTCATAAAACTACCGAATAAAACTTCATTTTTGTTTAGAGAGAGGGGGATGTAGATTACCAAAGACTCATAACATAGGAGCAGTGGTTCCAATAATTGATCTGACATTTCATATTAGTCCAAAGGATCATATTCACAAGGAAGATCTTCGAGAAGAAGCTCCAGACGCTTTTGTGTCTTCATGAGTTGAATTAGAGTGCATAACAATATTTTTTCATTTACTATCTCAATATGAAATTTAACTTCACAGTCAGCTAGAAGCTTGTGCGAGTAAACCAAACCTTATCTTTTATATTCCCGAGGACAATTCCATAAGGAGCAATTCCATGACTTTGAAAGGGTTGAGATATGGCTTGAATTGAGTTCAATCAAGTGCATCTTCAGTACTTGCTCGACCCTCACTCGAGCGATAGCTCGATTGAGCCTCGACCGGTAAGTTCGCTCAACCCTCGCTCGACATCCCGCTCGAGCGAGGGATGTCAACCGAGGCATCAGATAGAGAATTCGATTAACCCTTGCTCGACATCCAGCTCGAGCGGGATTCCAGACAGAAATTTTGCTCAACGTTTGCTCGACGTCCCGCTCGAACGAGAGTCAACCCTAGATATTTGCTTGAGCCTTACTTGAGGTTTTGCTTAGAGCTGATGTTTTTTGTACCAGGGTTGGCGCCGTTTGGAATAGTATTTCGCTCGAGCAAGAGTACCTCACTCAAGTGAACCTGGACTTATAAGTAGCCTCGTGTTCATTTGAACGCTTAGTCCTGAGGAGTTCATCATTTCTTGTTTTGGTTTCTGATTTCGAGAGAGAGCTATTTGTACGGGTAGAGTTAGTGAGAGAGAGCTTTGCAACTTGCAAGTGAGATTGAGTGTTCTAGTGCAAGAATCTTGTGATTCAATATTTGTACTCTATCTCTGTTGTTATAATGGATTCATTGAGACCAACCCAACAGTGGATGTAGGCTTGTGTTAAGTAGAACCACTTCAAATTTTGGTGTCCATTGGTGTTCTGTATGTGTTTTTGTTTTATTTCTCTTGTTGCATCTGCTGCGTTATTTCCTATTTACTGTTTGTTGACTGGCTCATTCCCAACAAATTGGTATCAGAACGTTCTTGAGCTCTGTGAAGATCTGAAAGGATGGCCTCAATAAAGTTTGAAGTAGAGAAATTCAACAGACAAAATAGTTTCAGTTTATGGTGCATCAAGATGAAAGCGTTGTTACGACAACAGGATCTGTTCAATGTTCTAAAAGAAGTGACTGGTGAGTCTCTTGCACCGTCAAAGAATGTGGAAGAAATGACTTACAGTATTATTCTATTGTCACTATCAGATGAAGTTTTGAGGGAAGTTGTTGAGGAAGAGACCGTTGTTAGTCTATAGGATAAGTTGAGAACTTGTACATGAAGAAATCTCTTACTAACCGATTGTATTTGAAACAATGGTTATACACTCTCAAAATGATGGAAGGTGCTTTTATTTCTGCATATCTAGATGAATTTAATAAGATTATTATAGATTTAAGGAACATAGACATTAAGATTGATGAGGAAGATCAAGCCTTAATTGTTTTGTATTCATTGCCTATTTTGTTTGATAATTTTATAAACTCAATGTTGTATGGCAGAGAATATTTATTGTCTTCATTTGTATTCAGAAGTCGTTGTTCAAGTAAACAGTCTGTATTGTGGTACATTGCCGTTTGTGTGAAGATGTTGATTCTTCTTTAGGACCAAACTGGTGTTTTGGTCAAGTCATCTATCGTGTTAAAAACTTTTTGTGTGGAAATTGAGTTCTTCAAAGATAGATTTCGTATTTCAATTGGGTATTCCTTTTGTGATATGACTAAAGGATTTGTGGGTCTTCTGTATTTTGTGGGGCTTGTGACAATTCAAGCCAAAGTGGAGATTTGTTAAGATGTAGCTTGAATTGAGTTCAATCAAGCCCATCTTCAGTACTAGCTCGACCCACTCGAGCTAGCCTCAACCCATAAGTTCACTCAACCCTCCCTGACATCTTGCTCAAGTGAGGCATCAGACAGAGAGTTCAATCAACCATCGCTCGATATCCAGCTCGAGCGAAATTTCGGATAGAGATTTCGCTCGACTCTTGCTCGATGTCCCGCTCGAGTAAGAGTCAACCATAGAAGTTTGCTCAAGCCTAGCTTGAGATTTTGCTTCGAGCTAATATTTTATATACCAGGGTTAGCGCTGTTTGGAATAGTATTTCGCTCGAGCGAGATAAGTAGCCTCGTGTTCATTTGAACGCTTAGCCGTGAGGAACTCATCATTTCTTGTTTTGGTTTCTGATTTTGAGAGAGAGATATTTGTAAGGGTTTGAGAGTTTATGAGAGAGAGCTTTGCAAATTGTAAGTGAGATTGAGTATTCTAATGTAAGAATCTTGTGATTCAATCTCTATACTCCATCTCTGTTGTTATAGTGGATTCATTGAGATCAATCCAACAGTGGACGTAGGCTTGTGTTAAGCTAAACCACTTTAAATCTTGGTGTCCATTGGTGTTTTGTATGTGTTTTTGTTTTATTTCTCTTGTTGCATCAGCTATGTTACTTCCTATTTATTGTTTGTTGATCAGTCCATTCCCAACAGAGAGATCCTAGGTTCTAAAAGCTTCTGGAAGCTGGACCTTCCTATCTGGGATTCTGCAAATAGTTACCTTTAAGCAAGGAGTTGAGTAGAGTTGAAAGAAGGAGATCGAGGCGATACAGCTGACTGTGCAGAGCTAGAATTAGGTGAATTCCCATTTTGTAATGACACATGTAAATTCTGATGTAAATCCTGAAATGAAGAATCTGATGAGAAGAACATTGACCAACCTAGAAAAATGAAAATGTACGACGGAGATATTGTGATTGATTTCCACTATGCGACAGAGATTTGTTGGAGATGTAGCTTGAATTGAGTTCAATTAAACACATCAGACTGATCTCGCTTGACTCTCGCTCGAGCGAGCCTCAATCCGTAACTTCATTCGACCATCTTTTGACATCTCGTTCGAGCGAGGCATTAGACAGAGACTTCGCTTGACCCTCGCTCGACATCCAGCTCGAGCGAGATCACAGAAGATCCAGGCAATGACTTCGCTCGACTCTCGCTCGACGTCCTACTCAACCAAGATTCAACCCCAGGGTTGCATCGCTTCCAGGTACTAAGGTTAGCGCCGTCTGAAATAGTGTTTCACTCGAGTGAGAAGGTCTCGCTCAAGTGAGCTATTGCCTATAAAAGGATTGCGTTCAGTTGAACGCTTTAAGCAGTGAGGAACTTAAGGTTTCGCTCGAGCGAGACTCTGAGCGAGAAGACAAACGCAGCAGCTCGTGAGAGCTCAGAAGTGTGTTTTCTTGTTTGATTTTATGAGTGGAGAGCTATTTGTAAGGGTGTGAGTGTTGTGAGAGAGAGTTTTGCAACTTGTAAGTGAGATTGAATGCTTCTAGTGAAGAATCACATGATTCAATCTCTGTACTCCATCTCTGTTTTATAGTGGAATTCATTGAGACAGACCCAATAGTGGACGTAGGCTTGTGTTAAGCCGAACAACTTCAAATCTTAGTGTAAATCGCTATTTTGTGTGTCTTTGTTTCTATTTCTCTTTATTGCATCCGCTGCGTGGCTTCATATTTGTTGTTTGTCCAAATGCCCGATTCCCAACAAGATTAGGGTAAAAAATCTAAATCACCACATAAATGCTCTGCAAATATATTAGTATCCTAAAACTGGGTTATTGAAGATTCAATGACTTGTTATCAGTGCTGGGAAATTCTACTCTGATGTATTGAGATTCACCATGATTGCATTCTTCATGAACAATCATATAAGATGCCAATTCAACCAAACAATAAAATAAAACTTACCAATAGGATAATGGATCATAATAATTATGAACCGAGTGAATAAAAGAAAATGAGCATACAGTTAAACGAAAATTGAATTTTTTGGTCTAATTTTAAATAGGTATGATATCCAATCATAAATTATTCATTTCTGAAGTGCATTTCATAAGTAAATGGAAAGCATTACATTCAGGATTAAGGTGGAATTCAACTTGTAGAGACTTAACCGGGGGTGCTGAGCAAATGACAGAGGAATAACTCGAGAAGGAAGAACCTTGAAGATGGTCATTGAATTCTACGCATATGATTAATTTAACTAGATGATCGAAAACCTGATATATACTATTTCGCTAACCATAAAGGACCAGGTTTTGAATTCTACACATAAAGGACTAGGTTTTGAAGGACCAGTGTGGTTGCTAAAGAATATGACAAGAAGATGATCTGCTGCACAACGTGATATATACTATTTCGCTAACCATGTGATATATCTTTCCCTAACCATGTGATATATCTCAATCTTGTTGCACAATAAAACAGCAATTGGAAGTGTACTGCATTGTGGGATTTTTAAGGCATTTTCATCTTCATATAGTCGAATATTATCGAGATAAAAGTTGTCATTAGTTGCTAAAAGCAATTATACAACAAAAAATCCTTCATCTGTGAGAAACCACTATGTTTTCTTTAATCCTTCTTGGGCTAAACCACTCTCTACTTGAATTCAAAGATGAGTTCAACTTATCTCAATCTCATCATTATAACTTTTCCAAACCCCCACACAAATATAATAAACAATTCAATTTTTTTAAATTCCAATTAACTTTTTCAAATTTCAAAATAATAATAATATTAAAAAATTATATTTCAATTATATTTTATTAAATTTTTAAAATTCATTTTAACTCATCTCATTTCATCTCTGAATCCAAACAGAGCATGCACCAGACGAGGCTTAAGGCTACGATTGAAATCTGGTTTCCAATGGTCAACTAATCACCCTACAGAAATTTAGCAAGGAAAAGAAGCCAAATTTAATAATTAAATTCTCATAACTTTTAAGTGCATCTCCATTGGAATCATCTTTTTTTATCATCGAAAGTGTATAATTGGATGATTTACCATTCTGAAAAAGCGGTAGCTAATTACCTTACACACCTATAGGGGGTGAATAGGTGTTTAACAAAAACGATAGCAGTTTAAAAATTAATCAACAAACACAAGCAATCAAAAGAGAAATCAACACACAGATTTTGGTCACGAAGTGGAAACTCATTTGAAGAACCTCTTCAAAATCTAAAACCACTCCGGGTGTAAGAAACTACCTCTAATCCACTATAGAAATTTTAGTTTGTTACAACTAATTTAGAAACACTTACAAACCAACAGTAGCATCTAAACTTGTCTTGCAACACCACGAGTGACCCACTCGATCTCTACACGCATGTAGTGCCGAAACTCCGACCTTTCTATAGCTTCTCACACGAACACCTTGATTTCTTCGTCCAAGCACCTTGAAGAACTCTTCCAGCTTGATGAACACGTCCACTCCAATGGACTCACTAAAATTATGAATGTGTGTTGTGGGGGAGAAATATAATCTAAGAGAATGATCTTTGAAACAATGGAGATGTTTCTCTCAAGGGATAAAATGGGACTTCTTGGCTTTTTCTCTCTATTTTCTCCACACAGGCAGCAGAAGATTTAAGGATGTATTTATAGGCCTTCTCCTGAAACGGCGCTCAAACCCTAGAGAAATTCGTTTAAGATAAATTTCGCTCGAGCGGGATATCGAGCGAGTGTCGAGCGAAGTCTCTGCCTGGACTTCGCTCGAGCGCCATGTCGAGCGAGTGTCGAGCGAAGTCACTGCCTGGACTTCGCTCGAGCGACATGTTGAGCGAGTATCGAGCGAAGTCTCTGCCTGGACTTCGCTCGAGCGCCATGTTGAGCGACTGTCGAGCGAGATCACTGTGTTCTATTTTTCTCGAGCCATCTTGATCATCTTCATGTTTACTCTGTCCACCATTAGTTACAACTCAATTATATTAGGTTTTTCACTAGAAAATTGCCAACTACTAAATTTTACATCAACAATCTCCCCCTTTGGCATTTCTGTGACAAAACCTCTAACCTATACATTGGACCTAATCCTATCCCACACAAACAACAGGACTTTCACATGTAGGTTTAGTCTTGGCAAGTGAAGTATCTGCACACTTAACAAACATGTAAACGTACCAAAAGAAAACACTTGTAAGGAATTTAACAAATGAACTCAAACGTAAAAAAAAAATATTGCCACAAAAAATTTAACACTAAACCTTCAATAGCAATTAGTTCAATACAGAATACATCAAGAGTTTAATCACATAGCAAAACTAAAAACAACAAACTACTAAGTACTCCCCCTACAATGTAGCTTAGCTCCCCCTAAATCTAGCTACTCCCCCTAAGATCACTCCCCCTTTTTGTCACAAATGGTAAGGGGTCTCAATCTTCATCAGTTTCTTCCTCCTCAGCAAGAAGATGCTAGACTTGATTGCCAAGCTCAATCACCTGAGTGTCAAGTGTGTCAAACCGAGCATTGATATGAGTATCCAATTGAGTAACCCGAGTCTCAAGGCTGTTAAGTCGGTTATCAATGCGGGTATCCATGCTGGTCACGGACTGCTGAATGCTAATAAGAAAATCCAATAGGGTCTACCGGGTTGGTTCGGTAGCTGGTGGCATCAGACCCGAGCTGGACTCAGGAGCGTGAGGAATAGGTCCGCTCTGGGTTGAATGTGCAGGAGCGGGTTCAACATTAGGAAGATGCACCTGACTTAGTTGCATGGTTTTCCGTCCAATTGGTGTCTTAAGATTCACTCTAAGTTCCTGGGGAGTGATGGACACAGATTGAGCCAAGGCTATCCTCATAATGAGACAAGCAAGAGGAAGACCAGTTCGAAAATTTGACGACATATGGGCCTTTATCATGACCCGACAAAGAAGACTGCCCAAATCAATAGTGACATCAGTGAGCAAGGCATGAAGGAGAAGGGCACGATCCGGACCAATGTCACTATAATGTCCAGTAGGGTAGATGTTTGTCAAAACAATCCGACTCACAATCTGGTATGCATGGGGAAACGACTTGGTCGCTAGAGGAGGAATCTCAGTCCAAGTCATAGGAGACCTGGTGAGAAAGCGACCCAGATCAGGTCTGCTAGGGGCTGGGGTATGGAGATAGGGGTAAACTGGATTATTTACTCGTGGTACCCCTAGTAAATGTGCCACAAGATCGGGAGTCACCCGGAAAGTGATATTCCGGATATCCACTTGAAAAGATCCCTCTGAGATGTCATGCATGTTCGAGTAAAACTCCCTGACCAACTCTACCGAGGGAGCGGGATGACCAGTGGTCAAAGCAAGCCACTGGTGCGACTCAAAGATCTGAGGGGCGATGGGATAGGTATCCCGAAACTCACCGAGAAGAACTTCACGTTCCACAAGAAGGGAGCGATGAGAAAAGTTCTGTGTGTAGAGTTCCTCGGCTTGGGGACTGTGGAAGTAAGTCCGAGAGGCGGATGGGGCAGTGCGAGGACGAACCCGCCATGATGCCATGGCAGCTGTAGACGGACCAAGCACAGACAGTGAGGCATATATGACATGATAAAATGCCTAAAATGCCTAAAATGCTTAAAATGCCTAACATGCCTAAAATGACTAAAATATGACCCAACAATGTTCTCAACAAGGTGTGCAGACTATGAATGAGACCTACATTTTGTCTAAAAGATCAATGCACCAAAGGAGAGACAAAATGGAGGACAATTTTTCATTGAGGCATTTCATCGAACAGGTAGTGTACATGCTGTGCAATCATGGGTTTAACACCCAATCAATAATCTCATCCCTCCCTAGATACAACAGCACTCTCATAGGATCATCCATACCCAGAATGACCCACCAGATTTCTTAAATACAAGAGAATTCGAAACAATCAAAACCCAACATTTTTCTTATGGGATGCTTTTTCTTGCTTAAAATGGAATGATATATGGAAATAAATGGAAGAAGAAATGGAGAGAAGAAAGCTTACCGTGAATGGGATGCTTTTTCTTGCTTAAAATGGAGAGAGAATGGCGTGGATTGAGTGTTTGGGAGGAGGGAAATGTGAGATAAATGTTTAGAAACTGAAAACTGTGATTTTGGCTTATCGCGCGATGCAGAGCGCAATATAGGGGTTTTTTGCTCGAGCGAAATTTTATGGTCGAGCGAGACATCAAGCGAGATTCCATTTTTGCCCAGTTTCAAAGTGATACTCACAGTAGTGATTTCAAACTTCAGTGGGGACAATTTAAAACCATATATAGCATAGCAAATGTAAAATAATATCATATTCTAAATACTACGCAAGTATAAATACTATATGTCACAATTAATATGAATATGCGTGTTTAGGCAGTGCCCTTGCTCAATCAAGAAATTCTAACCGAGAGGTGTGAGTGGGGTTTGGCTAAACAAGAAACCATAGGTGCTTGAGAGACCCTTCAAAGTGCAGAAAGTCAAACCCAATGCTGCTAGGACCTAATTTCTTGTGTCTAATAGAACCAGATTCAGGATTTGTATTTTGGCCCTTTTTTTTTTTTTAAATTCAACGAAAGAGCCTCTTCATTTTCTTGCCTTTCGAGATACAGAAGTTCTAACACAGGTCTTCTAGCCTGAGGTCAATTCTGAACACTCGTAAGGCTCCCTTACACTTTTGATTGCCTTCCCAAAATCTCACATAAGGTCAAATGTCAAGAGATTGAGCTGGGCGTGCAGTGTGTGCGGCAAAACGCATATTAAAAGTGACACACATCTTACACCTTTGCAGCATAAGCCTATGATATAATTTTCACAAGACACATGCTTGTAAGGAAAGACAAGTGAGTCGGAGGAAAGACAAAGAAGAGAATAAAAACAAGAAAAATAACAAAGCAAGGAAAAAAAATGATATGCATGCAGTGTGTATGAAATGCATGTTACATCTCTTGTGTTAAGACACAAATACCAATCGCCTTTCTAAGACACTCAAAACGAAGACCATCTAATGGTTTCGTAAAAAGATCAGCTAATTGATGTTCGGTGGGAATGTACTCAAGAGTAATTACGTGTGTTTCCACAAGTTCCCGAATGAGATGATGCCTAATGTCAATATGCTTGGTCCTAGAGTGTTGGACAGGATTTTTAGAGATGTTGATGGCACTAGTATTATCACAGTAGATGCTCATCACACCTTGAGTAATGCCATAATCACGAATCATTTGTTTCATCCACAGCAATTGAGTACAACAACTCCCAGCAGCAATGTATTCAGCCTCAGCTGTAGACAAGGAAATGGAGTTTTGTTTCTTACTCATCCAAGCAACAAGATTTGTTCCCATATAAAAACATCCACCTGAAGTGCTCTTTCTATCATCTGCATTTCCAGCCCAATCAACATCAGAGTAGCCTGCAAGCTCAGTGTTAGACTCTCTGGAGTACCAAATTCCATAATTCACTGTAGCATTCACATAGCGAAGTATACGTTTGACAGCCACAAGATGAGATTCCTTGGGGTTTGCTTGGAATCTAGCACAAACGCCGACACTGAAAGCAATGTCAGGTCTACTAGCAGTGAGATAGACTCCCAATCATGCTTCTGTACAGAGATTGCTCAACCCCCTTTCCTGACACATCAGCACTGAGTTTTACACTTGTGCTCATAGGAGTTCTAGCATGGCTACTCCCATCTAATCCAAATTTTTTCAGCAGGTCCTTTGCATATTTTGACTGGGATATGAACAACCGTTCATCTAACTGTTTTACTTGGAGTCCCAAGAAAAAAGTTAGCTCACCCACCATACTCATCTCAAATTCATTCTTCGTTTCTTCTGCAAACTCGAGAGCTAGGTCATCAACGGATGATCCAAACACAATATCATCCACATAGATTTGAGTTACAGTTATCTCCTCACCCACTTTCCGGATAAAAAGTGTCCTATCAATACTTCCTCGCAGAAACTTGTGCTCCAAAAGATAAGAAGTTAGCCTCTCATACCAAGCTCTGGGAGCTTGTTTCAACCCATACAGGGCTTTCTTCAACCTATAGACATGATTAGGATATTTTGGATCCTCGAAACCTTTTAGTTGCTCGACATACACTTCTTCTTGAAGGATTCCATTTAAGAAGGCACTCTTTACATCCATTTGATAGAGTTTGAAACACATATGGCAAGCAATACTCAATAGTATTCGGATTGACTCAAGCCTTGCCACCGGTGCAAATGTCTCATCAAAGTCTATTCCTTCCATTTGGGCATAACCTTGTGCCACCAATCTTGCCTTATTCCGTACAATCATTCCATTTTCATCAGATTTGTTCTTGAAGATCCATTTTGTACCTACAACATTGTACATTTCAGGTCTTGGGACCAGGTACCACACATCATTTCTCACAAATTGATTAATTTCTTCATGCATGGCATTTGTCCAATTCTCATCATTTAAGGCTTCTTCCACCCTTTTTGGTTCAATCTGAGAGATGTAACATGAGTGGGCTAGTTGACTTATCACTTTCTTCCTCAACCTCATCCCTTCATTTACATTCCCGATTATGTTATCTTGAGGATGGTTTAGCTTCACTCTCGAAGATGGCTCCTTGTGAGTATGAACTTTTTCAGTTGATGAGGTCTCTTGATCTTCATTAAATTCACTAGAGTTCTCTTCAGTTCCACTTGGTGTATTAATTAGATTTTGATTCAACTCCTCTTTAGAAGTATCATCTATAACCACATTGATGGATTCCATGACAGTTTGGGTGCGTAGATTGTAACATCTGTAAGGACGACTGTTTCTGGAATAACCAAGGAATATTCCCTCATCACTTTTTGGGTCAAACTTACCCAGATTTTCCCTATTTCTCAAAATGTAACACTTACTCCCGAACACCCTGAAGTACTTCACATTTGGCTTCTTTCCTTTCCACAGCTCATATGGTGTCTGAGAAGTGTTGGGTCGAGGGTAGACTCTATTCACAATGTGACATGCTGTGTTCACAGCTTCACCCCAAAAATGAGCAGAAACATTTTTGGTATGCATCATAACTCGAGCCATTTCTTGGATAACTCGATTTTTTCTTTCAACAACTCCATTGTGCTGTGGAGTAATGGGAGCAGAGAATTCTTGATGAATGCCTTCTTCATCACAGAATTTCTCTAAACTTGAGTTATCAAATTCTCGTCCATGGTCGCTCCTAATTCTGACAATAGGGTTCCCTTGTTCATTTTGAAGCTTCTTACATAAGTTCCTTATCACATTTGAAGCCTCACCCTTTTCCCTCAAAAATTCTACCCAAGAGTATCTGGTGAAATCATCTACCACCACCAGTATGTATTTCTTTCCCCCCCAAACTTTCAATCCTAGAGGGTTCCATAAGATCAATGTGTAACAACTCTAAAGGTCTTTTGGTCAGGATATCTGTTGTGTTCTTGTGAGCTGCTCGAACTTGTTTTCCCACTTGACATGATCCACAAACAGATGTCTCCACTTTCCTAAGTTCGGGCAGTCCAATCACCATTTCTTTCTTAGCAATCTTTGACAAATTTTTGTGATTCACATGCCCAAGTCTTTAATGCCAGAGAGTAGTGGCCTCACTTTTAGTACTATTGCAGCTGTACTGTGAAGTGGGAGCGATACCATAGCAATTGTCAGAGGTCCTGGTTCCTTGCATCAAGCATTGTCCATTGTTATCAGAAACAACGCACATATCTTTTAAGAACTGAACTTCGGCACCATTATCACACATTTGGCTTATGCTAAGAAGATTTGCTTTTAATCCATCAACATATAGAAATTCTCTCAATGCCGGTAGTCCAGTAATGTTAATTTCACCTTTCCCAATTATGTTCGCTTTTCCACCATCTCCAAATGTCACTGTCCCACATTTGTACTCTTCAATTGTCTTAAAAAGAGTTTTATCACCAGACATGTGTCGAGAACACCCACTATCAAGATACCAGAGTGAATTGCTCTGGGTCTTCAAGGCTATGTGAGCAATGTGACATGTGTCTCTTTCCTCCTTCTTGACCCACACTCTTTTGATTTTTGGAGAGTTGACTTGCACAGTCTTCTGGGTACTTGTCAGGTTGTCTATCTTAGCATTTAGACGAGCATTTTGTCTAGTGAAAACCATGACTTGATCCCATAGATTTATATGATCTCCTTTTGGTTGTCTCCTTTTATTTCTCACAGAGAGCTTCTTGAGCTCATAGCAATTAGGCCGAATATGACCATACTTGCCACAATTATGACAAATGCGGTATTATTTGTGAGTTTGTTGTTTCCTGAAAGACAAGTCATCCTTAGGAGCTTTTCTGGTGAGTCTTTTAAATTGCAAGCAATTTGTTTTCACATGACCCAACTTCCCACAATGATGACACACGGGTCTCGTGTTGTGAGCTATTTGTTTCTCTTGGGATGAAACAAACTTTTGTACATGTATAACTTTCTTTCCCTTTGCTAGTGAGTGATTTTTCATCATGCTATTTTGAGGAGTTTTCGAGCTCGTACCCACTTCAAACTTTCCTCCAACATATCCTATTCCACTCTTGTCTCCTGAGGGCTTTCCAAGAGTTAGAATTTTGTCCAGATTTTGTTTTCCAGTGGAAAAAGCTTGCAATCTTCCATTTAGCTGGGTTAATTCATTTTCCTTAATTTCCATAGCATCTTCCAAAGCCTCACTTTTCTTTCGCAATTGGTCAGTCAAGATATAAGCTTCATTCAGTTTGCCTTGGAGCTCATCATTTTCTTGTTTGCACTGATTTATCTTTTCAGTCTGTGCTTTGTTGACTTTTCTCAATTTCACGCACTCCTTGTAAAGTTTTTCATAGATTTCTTGCAGTTGATCTTCACACTCGGACTCATCTTCCGGTATGTTATAATCATCAGAAGCTTGTTCACTGTACTGATCTATGTCTCCAACGGAAGATGTAAAAGCCATGTAGTTGAGATTTCTTTTTGGAGTGGAGTTGCCAAATGAGTCACTCGATTCAGACTCACTTTCACTTAGAGAGGCAATCTTTGCATTTTCTTTGCTCTTCTTATAATTTGCACACTCCAAGCGAATGTGACCAAATCCATGACATTCATGACACTGTACTTGTGTCTTGTCCTTGTTAGGCCTAATATAATTGTTGGAGGCTCTTTCCTTATTCTCTGAGCTTGACCCCTCAATATATCTCCCAAACTTCTTCTTCTCTGGTCTTTGGCTCCTGTGCCTTTTTGCTACAAACATTTTTCTGAACTTCTTAATAAAAAATGCTATTTATCTGTCACTCATTGCTAATTCATCGAATGACTCATCTGAGTCCTCTTGAATTGTATTAAGAGCAATGGACTTGCTCTTCCTATCCAATGGCAGAGTATGTTCATAAGTTTGCAGGGAACCCACCAGCTCTTCTATTTTCATGACATCCAAGTCTTTACTTTCCTCAATTGTAGTAACCTTGGGACGAAATCTCTCAGGAAGAGATCTGAGAACTTTTCTTACAACTCTATTTTCTAGGATTTTGTCTCCCAAGTTGAACCGAGAGTTTACAATGTCATTCAATCTTGCATAAAAGACATCAAATGTTTCATCCTCCTTCATTCTAATTTCCTCAAAGCTGGTGGTAAGCATTTGGAGTTTAGAATTTTTTACAGCCCTAGTTCCCTCGTGAGTGATCTCAAGAATGTCCCATGCCTCTTTGCTTGTATTACACATGGAGATTTGTTTGAACTTCTCCTAGGACACGGCCATAAAAATTGCATTTAGGCCTTTACTATTCCAGTTAATTTCACTCAACTCATCCTTTGAGTAGTTGTCCACATCTGTAAGAACTTCTACCCCATCAACAATGGTGACGGGCTCTTTCCATCCTCTTATCAAAGACACCCACACACGTTCATCTATAGACTTAAGAAACGCTCTCATTCGAACTTTCCAATAAGCATAGTTGCTACCATCAAAATATGGTGGTGACGAGAGGGATTGAGACCTATCCATTTTGACCACCAAAGCAGGATCACACTCAGGAAATTAATCCTAACGAAGTGTACCCGCTCTGATACCAATTGAAAAAGCGGTAGCTAATTACCTTACACACCTATAGGGGGTGAATAGGTGTTTAACAAAAACGATAGCAGTTTAAAAATTAATCAACAAACACAAGCAATCAAAAGAGAAATCAACACACAGATTTTGGTCACGAAGTGGAAACTCATTTGAAGAACCTCTTCAAAATCTAAAACCACTCCGGGTGTAAGACACCACCTCTAATCCACTATAGAAATTTTAGTTTGTTACAACTAATTTAGAAACACTTACAAACCAACAGTAGCATCTAAACTTGTCTTGCAACACCACGAGTGACCCACTCGATCTCTACACGCATGTAGTGCCGGAACTCCGACCTTTCTATAGCTTCTCACACGAACACATTGATTTCTTCATCCAAGCACCTTGAAGAACTCTTCCAGCTTGATGAACACGTCCACTCCAATGGACTCACTAAAATTATGAATGTGTGTTGTGGGGGAGAAATATAATCTAAGAGAATGATCTTTGAAACAATGGAGATGTTTCTCTCAAGGGATGAAATGGGACTTCTTGGCTTTTTCTCTCTATTTTCTCCACACAGGCAGCAGAAGATTTAAGGATGTATTTATAGGCCTTCTCCTGAAACGGCGCTCAAACCCTAGAGAAATTTGTTTAAGATGAATTTCGCTCGAGCGGGATATCGAGCGAGTGTCGAGCGAAGTCTCCGCCTGGACTTCGCTCGAGCGCCATGTCGAGCGAGTGTCGAGCGAAGTCACTGCCTGGATTTCGCTCGAGCGACATGTTGAGCGAGTGTCGAGCGAAGTCTCTGCCTGGATTTCGCTCGAGCGCCATGTTGAGCGACTGTCGAGCGAGATCACTGTGTTCTGTTTTTCTCGAGCCATCTTGATCATCTTCATGTTTACTCTGTCCACCATTAGTTACAACTCAATTATATTAGGTTTTTCACTAGAAAATTGCCAACTACTAAATTTTACATCAACACATTCAAAAGTTAAGTAAAAAGCACATTTTTGCAATTCCCTGCACTTTTTTTTAGTCATATTTGATTAAATATGACATAATTTTTTTGATATGTATGCAAAAAGTATACTTTCGATAATAAAAAAAAAAAAAGATGATTCCAATGGGGATGCTCTAAAGTGGTTATAAACCAAGATGATAAGGCCTTTAAGCAGGCCTTTGAAATAAGCAGCATCTAGCTTCCCCCTCCCCCAAAATAATAGAAGGTTCTCGTCAAGTGAACAACAAAATATAGCAACCTAGGTGAGAACTAATGCCTCATTACACATTTTTTCACTTATAAGTGAAAAGAATAAATAAATAAAGCTGACATACAAATTCACTAGTATCCAATTTTCAATATATGGTTACTATTGTGAAAAATATTCATTCTAACAAACAAACAAAAAATGGCGTACTTTTTGTTTTGCTTCGTATGTTATTCTAAGGAATCCTGCTTGAGGCCCATGGTGGATTGATTACACTTCGCAGTGATGTGAAAATTAATTGCCAATGAACGCACTCAAAACACAAAGTCAGCCTGCACTATACTAATGATCCGTTTCAAGAAACAATTTTAACTCTACAATGTATTGACCATCCATTTCATGATTGTGGTCATAACACCATTGTTTGAATGAAAAATGGCATCTGAAATGGTATCATTTCAAATGGGGGAGGGAGAGAGGAGACTCGAGAGAGGGAGAGAGGAGATAGAGGGCTTCAGTTTGGTGAGAGAAAAAGCAAAAAGAGGGCTTTAGTTTGGTGTATGTGGGTTCACATTCTTTATGCTATAAATGCCTACGAGTGGTTTTCTTTTAAATCCATCTAGCCTGAAGTTTCGTCCTATTTTTATTTGGGAGATTGAAAAAATTAAATATTATGTTAGGAAAGGTACTTCACAATAGCCAAATTATTACATCAATCAATATAGTTAGTCATTGAACTGAACAATTCAGAGAATGTACTTTTTTATCAAATTTTCCCAACTGGTTTGGTAATGATTTCAGAGTTTCTCATCTCTCAGAACAGGACGTTTGTCTCCAAAATTGAACTGTAACCAGTGCACAATTCATATAAGGGTGAAAAGATGAGCAATTACTCCATCCAAAAGTATAAAATTAGAACTTCAAGAGAACTTTGAAATGCAAAACCTTCTTCCAGAATTTCGTGCGCTAGTTTTGACAATCTATCACTGCACCGATTCATGGATAGTTCAAATATGATACTATCAACTTCTCGAATGTAAAGGTCAATAGCCATCCACCTAGACAGGAGAGAGACATCTTTTGTGACCTGAAGCAATAGAAAGAAAAGCTTTTATATCATATTCTTCGGTAGCAAAAGCACAGTGTAATTGATGTCAGTTTTAGTCAGACGTCAAGGATAGCTTTGTAGCACAATCAGAACAATCAGATACTTTTAAAAGAAGTAATTCTTAACAAGAACAACTCTTGAACAGTACCATTTAGAAATAGAGAAACAAAGAAAAGCTTCCACTACCTTAACGGAATTTTCTAGATATGAAAACTTCCCATATTGATGAAGAAGATTAGTTCTGACAGTGGGTGTTCACCTTTGATAACCTCAATGCGCATAATTTAAAAATAAATTAATTAATTAAAAAAAAAAAGACAAAAACGAAAAAGGCAGCACACACATTCACCTTATGTTTTAAAGCATGCAAAAACAACACAAAATCTTCATTTTAATTGGATGAATGACTTCTTGATAGAATATGAAACAGAACCAGTTAGATATGAGAAAAAAAAAAATCGAGAATGAAGTGAAGATCCTCAGGAAGAACACAAGACCTAAAAATTACAGAATTACGCAAAGCAAATAGACAATTCATATGCCAAGTATAAGGAATATTATTAGTTTATTCCAACCCTTAAAAGAATTGTTCAAAGGAAGGAAGCAAAAAAAAAAAAATGGAAGAATAAAAATAAACTCTGCCCCATCCAGCTACAGAGCATTTAACAAATCAACAATAATATCTCCCCAGGTCCAATTCTGTTTGTTCCAAATATCTTGGAATACCCATTTTTAGAGGAGAAGACACAAATAGATTCTTCAATACTTTGATTGATAAAATCCAAACCAATTTCCAAAGCTGGAAAGCCAAAATTCTCTCTCAAGCTGTCAAAACGGTTCTCATTCGCTCTATTGTTTTGGCAATTCCAACTTATGTCATGTCAATCAATGTTATTCCAACAATAATTTCTAATAAGTTTGATACCATTTTTTGACGATTTTGGTGGGGTATGGATAATAAAGGAATAAGAAATTTACCCCTAAATCATGGAAATAAATTTGTACTCCAAAATCTATAATCTATGGGCGATCTTGGCCTCAAACTCATGAAACTGTTCAACATAGCCCTGATTTCCAAACAGGCTTAGAACTTTCTCAGTGGAGCCAATAAATTTTTGAAGAAAGTCTTGGCTAACAAATACCTTAAAATGGAGTCTTTCATGAGTGTCACATTGAAAAACCAAGACTCTTGGTTCTGGAAAATCATTATTAAACAAAGATTATTTTTAAAGGAAAGTTGTTGTTTCCAAATTAACAATGGTACTATGGTCAATATTTGAAATGACCCTTAGATCCCAACCCTTCCAACACATAGGCCATTACCCAATCCCAACCTGGATGCCTTGGAACACAACATCATTGTTTCTAAACTTACCATGGAAGAAACCCGCAGTTGGAATACTCTCTTACTCGATACCTTCTTCAATGAAGAATCTATAAGAGAAATTCTAAAAATCCCACTAGTGACATAGAATTATAGCAATATCTTTGACAAGATCCAATGGACTCATCACTCTTTAGGAAAATTCTCTGTTAAACTAGCTCATGCAGCTTTGGTCCACCCTAAATCACATCATTTGAATACTGCCAACTGAAAAACCCCTTGGAAAATGAAAATTCAAGATCGCCTCAAGCTTTTCCTTTGGAAAGTAGCAAAAAAATTCTCCCCATCAAAATGAAATTTCACAAGTTTCTTCCTCTAGCAGCAAATCAAATTTAGTGCCCTCTTTAAAATTCTAAACCAGAAGACTTAGGTGACCTATTCCTTAATTATATGTATTCCAGGATAGCGTGAATACACTCTAATTGGCCTATAGACACCTCTGCTTTTGTGAGTCAACCTTTCCACAGTTGGGTAAATAATATCCTAAACCTTGGCCATATTCTTAGTATACCAGAAGAAGAACATCGTAATTTCCAACTCTTTGCTTGTGTTGTGATGAACAATCTTTGATTTTTAAGAAATATAGTCATTCACAATCAGATCCAGGTATCCCCTCAAAAGTTCGTGGAGTCAGTCCAAAAATCCTTTAGGAGCATATTAAGGATTGGACTCATATAAAGGAACCTCAGCTACTTACTAAAGACAAGCAATCAACTCAGGCAGATATGATGAGTATCTCATTCAATGTCGCAGTCCGAACCAATTTTAGCATTATAACAGCCATATGCAGAGAGCCAATTGAAGAGCTTTGCCAAGACCGATCAAATCAATAGCACTAACCCAAATGTGGGAGAAGCACAAGCAGCCTTAATGCCTATTAAAGAAGCTGGAGTAAAAAAGATGTCAGTAATTTCCTTAAAAGCTTGGTTTTCATAAATGGCATTAATGGAGAAGTGGAGGATCAAGAATGGATTCTGAGACCTGTTCTAAAAGACATAAAATATCATCTGAGATCCTTTGCATGCTGGAAAACTACAAAAATTCATCAATCACATAATCAATGCATGCACGAGTTGGTGCAGTGGGTAGCGGCAACGCAAGGCCTAGAAAACATTCTCATTATTCACATCCCGCCCAGTCTTCTTCATTTTCATAGTGAGAAAGACTCACATGTTGCTTTATAATTGTGTATGTGCTTGACACTTATTATGTCTTAATAATATCTCTATTTGCTTGAAAAAAAAAGTAAAGGTTTAAATATGCACTACTTGACAGCCATTACTAGCAAAGAAGTGCTAGATTTGTAAAGATAATTACAAGAAAATTATAAACTTATTTTTATAAGTAAGTTAATTTTATTAAACTAAAAAGATAATACATGATGAGGGGGTGGGGTTCCCTAACAAACGCTTCAAAATATAAAAACAAATAGTGCAAAGTAGTAAAAAAAGAAAACAAAATGTTGATTTAGGACCAATTTCTTGATCCATGCCCATGTCCTACAATAGGATGCCGTCTTATTAAAAGACGTAAATAAAATATTCAAAAAAATGCAAACAATAGAACTACAGCTGGAAACAATGAAGGTGGCGGGTTTACTGTCATTTATTATTTTGAGATAATTTTTGGATATGTCCACGATCCCTATTTCAAAATCACTGTTTAAGAAAAGCGATAAGATAGAAGGAAATACGGCATTAGTTGGACAGATTTGCTGCAATTCATTTCGGTCATGCTTCTGTGTGTGGAAACCACACATCGATGTGATGGAGATGGGAAAGGCTTGATCCGGAAAATTCCAACATAGGGAAGCTACTAGTACGGCACGTGTGGCCATTGAATGCATTAGAGTGCGGTGGCCGGTGATGACCACTCACAACAACAAGCCGCACGTAAATGCAATACATTGAGCTTTTGGGTGTCGTTCCACGTCATTCCAATATGAAAAAGAAAAGGAAGATAAGAGGAGGATGAAAGCCACAACTTTACCCTCCCTTCCAGTGACTTCACTCAACTGAGGGATGGAGATTTTAGAAAGACTAGAGACATTCTCTCTAAAGGGATATTTGAAAGACCACGTGACAGTAAGTTATCTTTTAAATCTATTTGAATATAATATATATAAAAAAAATTAACAGTTTTAACCTATAAATCTTGCAACATCGATATATGAACTTACTCTTATAATTATTTTACATGATTTGCTAGATCTTTGAGAAAGGCATTTATAGCCTTCATACCAAGCCAACACCAACTTGATCCATCTACCTATTGTGACTACTCCCCTAATATCAATTAGGGTACTTGAAGACTGTTTAACACACGGATTAATAGAAAGGGAGAAAGCTCAATCAAATGGAGGCTCTCGAAGAGGGAAGCTTGTTGTTACTATGCGGTAATTACGATGAATATACAAAATAATCAAAAGAGAAAGCAAGGAAAAATCATACAAAGATTTAACGTAGTTTGGTGGTATGCCTACATTCACGAGAGCCAGCAACGAAAATTTCACTGTATCAAAAGTAGAATTATATCATATGTATTTATACTTACCCTAAGTGTACTGATGTATTTAAGAAAATTTACAAAATACCTTCGTACTATACTGCAAAAGTGTTGTATATGCACTCTTAACCTAACGAATATAAGATATGATCTACATATTTCAACAAAGCCTAACGAAAATCAAATGCAAAGTCCCATGCATGTTATTAAAATCATATTGGCATACTCTAACAAAAAAAAAAACCAAAGAGCAGATCCCATTGAAGACAAGAGTGAGGTACAACAAGGCCATTTTTGTCTACCGCTCTTCTCACAAAGCTATACGTAGACTTTATTGCTCATACAGGTCCCACTCCTAGCCCGCAAGTAGTTAGCCTTCCCCTATAAGGCTACCAAGAATGAAAGTGTGGATAAATCAACATCAAATAGAGGAAATTGATTTTTCTTTTCAACAATAACATAATAAAAGTATCTCTTTCACAAAAACCTATGAACTGTCTTAGTCATTTCTCCCCTTCTCAAATGAGATGAGGTTTCAGCCATTGAGCATTGTTACAGACAGTCAAGTTTGTGCACCTCTGTACACTCCTGCTGACATGGAGGACATTTGTGTAAAATCGACAAAAAAGCAAAACAAGCTTAAAGAAACTTTGGAGAGAATACGTCTTCTCTTATTTTTTCTCATTTTTTCATTAAATTTATTTCTTTTTTCCATTAAATTTAATGGTCACTTAATACTAGATATTCAAAACAGTAGATATGATTTAAAATTTAGATGAGATTAGTTAGATATATAATTTTAAATTATATCTAAATTTTATATATATATATATCTAAATTTAGATATTATATATAAATTAAATTTTAATTTATATATATAATTTAGATATGATTTAAAATACAATTTAAATATAAATCATATATATATTTTGATAAATTATATAATTTATATATATGATTAAAAATTTCTATGCATTCTTTATATATATATATATATATATATAAAGAGAGAAATATAAAATAATTAAGTTTTAATCTATTTGTCAATTGCATTTGTGAATACAATTATTTGAATAAATATGATTTATTTTTCAATTTAAATTCATATGAAACATTAAATTCAAATAATAATATTTTATAAATTAAATTTTAATAATGATTAAATGGTTATATTTCACCACTTTATATTAATTTATAATTTACTTTTATATAATTATTTCATTGCTAACATATTTTCCTTTTATTACTCATGTTAGAGCTTACATTTTTTTTTTCGTCTATGCATAATATTATTATTTGAAATTTATTTCTTTATAAAAACATATTATTTATAACCGGTTAATTAAACTAAGAAAAATTATCATTTCTAGTATTAAATAAAGTGTGTAATATAGAAATAAAAAATAAATAAATTGGAAGACAGGTTAAAGAAGATGTTGTCCTCAAGAAATTTAGTGAGTTCCATAACATGCAAAAAAGAAATTATATATACAAACTAGAAATCTTATATGAATCTTTTACAACAAAACAAAACAAAACAAAAAAATCGGTATAAAAAAAATCGAAAAACTCATTTTTTATTGATTAAAACTTACATTTTTATAAAAAGAATTATACAAAATTTATATGTGGCAAATGATTTATGCATTTAAGACTGACATTAGTCTAAAAAATGAATTATGTGCCAAATCAATAATATTTGACAAGCTGTAGATGTTAGTTTCGAATAACAATCAATGCTAATTTGTTGGTAGCCAGGATTACCAAAAGAGTAGTTCTAAGGCGACAAATGCCAAATCCCGATTCACAATCCCGCCTGACTTGTACACCTACGTTGGATAACATCTAATTAAAAATTAAAATAAACAAACAATACAACACATAAGGCTTTTTACGGCGTTTGATAAGTCGCCACAAAAAATTTCAGAGTTGTCGCAAAAAGTCTCAAAATCGCCACAAAAGCCTCAAAATCGCGACAGAAAATCATTTTCCACTTTTTGAAGATCGCGGGTTAACCGCAGCGATTTAAGCGTCACAATAAGTCTAATTTCTCGCGGCAAATGCCTAATTTCTCGCCACAATGCTACTATTTACGGCGAGAAAACACAGCAAATGTTACTATTTGCGACAGAATTCAACTCTCAGCTAAATAAAACGCAATAAAAAGTCTTGTTTGTTGTAGTGAAAAATCATTACTTACAAATACTTACAAATACAATTCCTCACAATACAACAATATGTCTCATTAATTCTCAAACCAAATCCAATCCAATACAACCATTGTGGCATTCTGTCGAGCACCAAGCAAAGTCTCTTCATCAATTTAGCATTACATTTATAATAATACAACCACAACAACAATACAATTCATCCGCACATAACTTAACCACAACAATAATGCAACTTACAATTTCTAAAGAAATGAAAAAATATATATTCAGATCAACAAAAAAAAAGAAATTGTCAAGATGAACCACAGAAATCCCAAATGCGAACTTGCCAGAGCAGGACGTTGTCAGATCTAATGTCCGGATGGGAGAACGATTGTTGAAGGCAATGCGAACTCATCGGTCTGATGGGTTAAGATGAATCCAGCAAATCCCAAATGATTTCGCAAGTCCAATAGGTGCGTTTGGAGGTGGGTCTTGGCATCTCTGTCGACGAGACTATCGGCATCTCTATCGGAGGCAAGGGTTGGTTCTCTGAAAAAATGGCTCGAGTTCTGTGAATGAAGATGGATGAGCTCTTGAAATAGCTCCCATTGGACCAGCAAAACTATCAGGGAGGATGAAATAGCTACTAAAATATTTAGTTAGTCAAAGAAACAAAGAGAATTTTGGAGAGATAGAAAACCATCGTACCGGTTCTGTATTGGACTGCCGGCTCAATTTTTAGTAGCTACTGAAATATTTAGTTAGTCAAGATGAACTGGACATTTGGATGAGCTCATGCCAAGGCAAAGTGAATCATCTTGGAGAGAAACAATTTTGGAGAAGAAAAAGGGAAGGTGAAAGGCATTTTGGAAAAGAACTGGGAAAAGGAGAGGAAGAAGACGAAAATCTAGAAAGAAAATAATTGTTTATTTTTTTTTTCTAAGGTTATATCATTCGGCTTTAGAAAGGGGAACAAGCTTCTTATTATTATGTGTTTTTTTATGCCACGTTAGCTATACACCTCAGGCGGAAATATCATCCGGGATTCTTGAGGAGTATGAGTAGCATTTTTATGCCACGTTAGATACCATACCTTGTACCAGCATTATTGAATGCTGAATCGTGGGACTTTCATGTCATTTTAGACACCCGTACAAGTCGGTATCCCAATGACCGGCTTTCGGACTAGATTCAAAATTCCGTCATAAACAGAAAGTATCGCTGACTACAGGAACCTAGTAATGCCGAGAACCGACTTTTGGACTAGATACTTTTTAGTGCGAAGTCTTTTGTAGAATTTTTTTACAAAAAGTGAGATTTATTATTGAAATAATAATAGATTCTGTTATAAAACTAAAAAAAGAAACTACTATTGCAAAAGAGAAATAAGAAATTCTCTCTGAAACTCTTAAGAACTGAAACTTTCTTTCTCTCTCTATATTTTCTTATGAATTTCATTACAACTGAATCCCATATTTATAGGCTTTGAAATTACTATGCAAGTTACTATGCAAGTCACTATGCAAGTCACTATACAAAATTTAAAATAATAGTGGTGGGGTCATTCACATAATTTTAGTGGTGGGACAGGGGCAGCTGCCGACGGCAGCCGACTGATTCATTACACTTCCCCTTGAATGACCACCCATAAAGAATTCGCCTCGTTAAAACCTTGCCAAGTAAAAACCCAGTGGGAAGAAAAATCAATGGCAAAGGAAAAAGAGTACAGTCTTCTTATGTATCCACAAGTGCTTTAAGATTGCCTCATTAAAACCTTGCAGAGGAAAACCCAGTGGGACAAAACCTCAGCGAAGGAAAAAGAGTACAATCAGTACATTTACTCCCCCTGAAAAGTGCATGACAAAAGATCTTTGAGTCTTCGCATTCCAATATTATGCACAATCTTCTTGAATGTGGAAGTTGGTAATGCCTTTGTGAATAAATCTGCCAGATTATCACTAGATCGTATCTGCTTGACATCAATTTCACATTTCTCTTGAAGTTCATGAGTATAAAAGAATTTAGGTGAAATATATTTGGTTCTGTCACCTTTGATATATCCTCCTCTGATTTGAGTGATACAAGCAGTATTATCTTCATATAAGATTGTTGGACTATTATTGATCATGGGAAGTCCACACTTTTCCTGAATATGTTAAATAACTGATCTCAACCAAATACACTCTCGACTTGCTTCATGAATAGCAATGATCTCTGAGTGATTTGAAGAGGTAGCAGATAGTGTCTGCTTAACAGATCTCCATGATATAGTAGTATCTCCATAAGTAAATAAATATCCAGTTTGAGATCTACCTCTGTGTGGGTCTGAAAGATAACCTGCATCTACATACCCAATCAATTCTGGACTTGAACTACGTTGATAAAATAATCTCATATCAATCGTACCATGAAGGTAACGAAGGATATGTTTAATGTCATTCCAATGTCTTCGAGTTGGTGCAGAACTATATCTTGCAAGCAGATTAACTGAGAATGTAATATCTGGTCAAGTGCAATTTGCAAGATACATCAAAGCTTCAATTGCACTAAGATATGGTACTTCAGGACCAAGAATTTTTTCATCGTCATCACAAGGACGGAATGGTTCATTCTTCACATCAAGTGTTCGAACAATTATTGGAGTACTCAGGGGATGAGATTTGTCCATATAAAAATGTTTTATGACTTTCTCAGTATACATGGACTGATGAATAAAAATTCCATTTGGCAAGTGCTCGAGCTGTAGGCCGAGAAAAAATTTTGTTTTGTCAAGATCTTTCATTTCAAATTCATTCTTTAAATATATAGCGGTTTTTGAGATCTCTTCAGGAGTTCCCATAATATTTAAATCATCAACATAAACCGCAATAATGACAAATCCGGTATCTGATTTCTTAATAAAAACACATGGGCATATAAGATTATTCTCAAATCCTTCTTTCAATAGATATTCGCTTAAGCGATTATACCACATGCGTCCGGATTGCTTCAACCCATATAAAGATTTTTGTAGTCTGATTGAGTACATATTTCTAGATGTACTTGTAGATACTTCAGGCATCTTATATCCTTCAGGGATTTTCATATATATGTCCTGGTCTAAGGATCTATATAAATATGCAGTGACCACATCCATCAACCGCATTTCCAATCCTTTTGTAACAACCAGACTAATCAAAAATCTAAATGTGATTGCATCCATAACGGGAGAGTATGTTTCTTCATAATCAATCCCGATTTTCTGCAGGAAACCTTATGCAACAAGCCGTGCTTTGTACCGCACAATTTCATTTTTCTCATTACATTTTCGTACAAATACCCACTTATATCCAACAGGCATCACACCCTTTGGTATTTGGACAACAGGTCCAAATACTTCTCGTTTTGCTAGCGAATTTAATTCAGCTTCAATAGTTGTTTTCCATTTTGGCCAATCATTTCTACGTCGACATTCTTCGACGCTTTTTGGTTCACTTTTTTCATTACTTCTGGAAATGTCAAGGGCCATTTTATATGAAAATATGTTGTCGACAACAGTTTTATTTCTATCCAGAATTTCTCCAGTTTTCATGAAATGTATTGAGATCTCATTATTTTCAGGTACCTGTTCCTCTTCAGGGGAAAGCATTTCATGCACACCTCTTCAGGAGGTCCCTTTTTAGGAGATTTATACTCTTCAAGAGTTTCCTCTTCAGGAGGTTCTGGAATAGAAGATTTAAGCTCTTTAGGAGTACCAATTATATTTGTGGCCTGTATTGTGGGTACGTGTTCTTCAGGAACACCAAATTCATTTTGTATTCTTTTCCTTCTGGGAATTTTGTCTTTTGCACCAATAGGTCTTCCACGCTTCAGGCGTATTTTAGATTCACCTATTGCTGCTTTGACAATTTGTCCTTCAGGGACTTCAATCCTTGCTGGAGTATTAACAGCAGGAATATAAGATTTTACTACACCTTTAGTGTCAGTAAATACATCCGGTAACTGATTTGCAACATTTTACAAATGAATAATCCTTTGAACTTCCCGTTTACATTCATTTGTAGGAGGATCAAAATGAGACAGGGTCTTATTATCCCAAGTAATATCTTGTTGTGCTTCAGGCACCAACTTTTCTTTACCCATTAACGGAAAATTTGATTCGTCAAAATGACAATCCTCAAAACGTACTTTAAACATATCCCATGTAAGCGGTTCAAGGTATCTAATAATAGATGAAAAATCAAAACCAACATATATCCCAAGTCTACGTTGAGGGCCCATTTTTATACGTTGTGGAGGTGCAATTGGAACATATACAGCACATCCAAAAGTATGAAGATGAGAAATATTTGGCTGTTGACCAAATGGAAGTTGTAATGGAAAATATTTATGATATGCAGATGGTCTAATGCGAATTAGAGATGCTGCATGAAGTATAGCATGTCCCCAAACAGAAATAGGTAGTCTTGATTTCATAAGTAAAGGTCTAGCGATTAGTTGAAGCCTTTTGATCAAAGACTCAGCTAAACCGTTTTGTGTGTGTGTATGGGCAACAGGATGTTCAACATCTATTCCTATTGACATGCAATAATCATCAAAAACTTGAGATGAAAATTCAACTGCATTATCCAATCGAATGGTCTTAATTGGATACTCAGGAAATTGTGCTCGTAGTTTAATTATCTGAGCAAGAAGTCTAGCAAATGCAACATTTCTAGTGGAAAGAAGACAAACCATTGACCATCGACTAGATGCATCAATTAGAACCATAAAATATCTAAATGGTCCACTTGATAGATGAATAGGCCCACATATATCTCCGTGAATCCTTTGTAAAAAAGATGGAGATTCAACAATGACTTTTGAGGGAGATGGTCTAATAATTAACTTACCTTGAGAACATGCAGCGCACGGAGATTCATTGGGTAGAAATATCTTTTGATTCTTTAAGTGATGCCCATACAAATTTTTAATAATTCGTCTCATCATTATAGAACCCGGATGTCCAAGGCGATCATGCCAAGTCATAAATATTTTAGGGTCAATGCACTTCTGGTGCATTACCACATATGATTCAATTGTTCTCATTTTTGTATAATACAATACAGAACATAGAGCAGGCAGTTTTTCTAATACGAGCTTCTGGCCCGATATTGTTTTAGTAATAAGAAGATGCTCTTTACTACCTTCATTGGTCATTTCAATATGGTAATCATTACAACGTATATCTTTGAAACTCAATAAATTTCTTCTGGATTATGAAGAGAATAGAGTATCATCAATACAAAATTTGGTGCCATTAGGCAACACAATATAAGCTCTTCCGGAGCCCTCAATTAAATCCGATGAACCTGATATGGTATGGACATAGGCTTTACTTAGTGTTAGATTTTGAAAATATTTCTTTTCTTTGAGAATTGTGTGAGTTGTAGCACTGTCAGCCAGACATATATATTTATCATTCAACTCAGAGATAAAAAACTCATCAATGTGATCCATGATTCTACAAAATATACAAAATTTTTATTACTGATAGAAAGAAAATACATTAATTGAGTGGAACACTTCCATCTCCAATTAAGTGTTCAATACTACCTTCAGGATAATTAAAGAAATCAGATACATCAAGATGAGTAACGTCTACATCTACTGAATCTAATAAATCATATGATGGTTCTACTAAATTTGTTTCATGCACTTTATTCTTTCCTTTAATAGAAACTTGATATAAATCAGCTAAGTGCCTGGCCGTACGACAGGTACGTGACCAATGTCCAGTCATTCCACATCTATGGCACACCTCTTCACTTTTCTTTGAAGAATTATTCTGAGGATTTTTACCCCTTTCTGAATTTTACCACTTCTGGTAATATGGTATATTATTATCCCTTTTAATGTTGTCATTCCTGGGACCAACATTTCTATAATTTCTCCTACCGCGTCCACGCCTCTGATTTCTTCTAAAGGATGCACCATTCACTTCTGAGAATGATGCAAACCTATTACCATTCACTTCAGGGAATGATATTGAGCCAGTAGGGCGTGACTGGTGGCTTTCTAATAAGAGCTCATTATTCTGCTCAACTACTAGAAGACATGATATAAATTCAGAATATTTCTTGAACTTTCTCTCTCGATACTGCTGCTGCAGGAGCACATTCGAGGCATGAAATGTAGTAAAAGTCTTCTCTAGCATATCATCATCGGTGATTTTCTCACCGCATAATTTTAATACTGAGCTTATTTTAAAAAGTGCAGAATTATACTCACTAACACTTGTATAATCTTACAACCTCAGGTGTAACCATTGAGAACGAGCTCTTGGGAGAATGACAGTCTTCTGGTTTTCATACCTCTCCCTTAAATTGTTCCACAAAATATAGGGATCTTTTACTGTGAGATATTCAGTTTTCAATTCTTTATGAAGATGGTGGCGAAGGAAAATCATTACTTTAGCATGTTCCTGCAGAGATGCTTGATTTCCTTCTTTAATAGTTTCTCTCAGGTTCATTACATCAAGATGAATTTCAGCATTAAGTATCCAGGATAAATAATTTTTTTCAGATATATCAAGAGCAACAAATTCCAATTTTGTAAGATTTACCATTTTAGAGGAATAAGGCCACTAGTTTCAGAATTGGTAGAACCGTCATGCTGATAACGTATTATAAAATTAAAGAAAAGAAACTACTATTACAAAAGAGAAATAAGAAATTCTCTCTGGAACTCTTAAGAACTGAAACTTTCTTTCTCTCTTTATATTTTCTTATGAATTTCATTACAACTGAAGCCCCTATTTATAGGCTTTGAAATTACTATGCAAGTTACTATGCAAGTCACTATGTAAGTTACTATACGGAATTTAAAATAATAGTGGTGGGGTCATTCACATATAATTATGTGAATGACCCCACCACTATTATTTTTATAGATGCAGCAACACCAGAGGATGCAGTTGCAAGTGCAATTAAATTTTTTGATCTCACTGTAGCGAGGAGTGCTCTGTATAGGAATGTCTTCCCTGTTCCACCAGAACCGTCAATAAAAAATGCAGAAGGCTCATTTAGAAGGACTTTTTGTAAAATTGATTCGTATGCATGTTGTTGTTCAAGATTAAGAGTTGTTGAAGCCAAAAGATCTTGCTCCGGTATCAAAACTGAAGATTCATCATTTATTTCCCTCAATTCAATTTCGTTCTCATCAAAAGAAATATCATGTTCAATTAAATGAAACATGTTTATATATTTTCCCATCGATTCAAGTATAGAAGAAATGCTTCGTAAGACATTTGTCCTAATATTGACTGATGCTGCATCATTGGTTTGGAAATCACTTGACATATCTTGTTCAAAACATTCCCAAAGTTCTCTAGGATTTGTGGGGTTACAATAGATCAAGATTGTTGCAAATAACCGTCGTAAACTATGCGGTATTTGGTACAAGGAAGCCTCTTGCATACAATCATGTAAACTGGTATCTCTTTCTAACAAACCATGTAATGTAGCTGCTTCACGAAAGGTTGGTGCGATAGTACCATTAACTGTTTTGATATGCTCAAATGACAAATGACCTCTTATGTGATTTAATAACATTCGTAAGTAGTACATTTCCCCCTCAAATGGACTGGCTGTAACAATTCGGCTGATAACATTTTTTTCTTTCTTGGAGTCCATTCTTTATATTGTTAGCTCCAAACAAAACTCTCAGGAAACTCTTTATATAACAGCTTTCGAGC
Organism: Platycarya strobilacea; assembly: GCA_036898215.1. Taxonomy (NCBI): domain Eukaryota; kingdom Viridiplantae; phylum Streptophyta; class Magnoliopsida; order Fagales; family Juglandaceae; genus Platycarya; species Platycarya strobilacea. The sequence goes on along the minus strand of CM072554.1, from coordinate 13,942,265 downwards.
ATTTTGATTGACTCTATTTGTTGAAAAGAATTCAGTCAACATTGATTTTGCCGAGAAGTCAGATCTCAAAACATTATTCAAGTCTTCATGTGCACGAAAAGCTACTTGGTGTTGATCTTCAAGATGTAAATGTAAACTATAAACTGATGGATACATCTCATTAAGAGTAAACCCATATATTCGCCACATGGCTTCAGGTGGTGCAATCCATCGAGCTGATTGGAATTGTTGGATTTCATCAATCTCTTGATTGTTTTGTCCGGCAATTAGATTGAAAGCAACACGATCATGACCTTTGTAAATGTATTTGTAAAAATATTTCACTGCTTTGATTGTTGAGCAAATTTCTACATTGATGTGACAATCAAACTTTGCAACGAGATATGGATTATGCGGAACAACCCAACGGTTATCTAAGTCTTTACCTCGAACTCTGGTAGTTACTCCATTATCACGACGTTTGTACTGTGGGAAACAATCGATTCCAACAGTTGTAGTAGGTGCAAAGGTTTTTGGATAATGATTCTTACAATTGCCATTTATCTTCATGCAGACATTGTTTGGATTCAATACTCCACAAGGGCCATGCATCATATGCCTAATTACTGTTTTGTACAGATATAGATTTGCATCTCTATCAGGTATTTCTGCTGATACAATTTCACCAAAGGATTCAGGAGCATAGATTTTCCAATCTCTTTCTAGTATGATTAAAAAATGTGCATGTGGAAGTCCTCTCTTCTGATGTTCAATCACATATACATATGCTGAAACTTTTCCAAAAACCTCTCTTTTGAATAATTCATCTTTTAGTTCTTCTAATTTTGCTCTAAAGATTCGTGCAATTAAATCAGGACGATTTTGTGCCTCTTCTTGTGGACCCAATTCATTCAATATTTCTTTCCAACTTGGATTACACGTCATGGTCAAAAAGATATTAGGTTTTCCAAAGCGTTGAACTAAAGCCATTGCTTCCATGTATCTTTTGCGCATATCCCTTGGACCTCCAATAAAAGAAGAAGGCAAAATAATGCGCTTACCAACTTTGGAACCACTACTTTCTCCAATTGAAATGCTATCAACTATACCTTGATACACCTCAGAGCGAATCTCTTGTTGCTTACTACGAAAATAATCCAATCTTGATGTTTCAATTTTGACATACATATCAACAACAAACTGCTGCAATAAACAACCAGAGAACAACAAAATAGACTGATAATTTTTCCTGATTTGAAACTTGTAACAATAGTATTCGCGGCATGAGACAACAGGTTCTTTTCTATTTTTTTTCAACACTGCAAGATGATAATGGTAACAAGTTAAAATTTATATGTTTTATTTTGGAACTAAAAATAGAATAAAAAGAATTATTTTGACCTTGTTGTTCCTTTCTAAGCAATTGCTCTGCTGATATTGATTGTTGGGGGTCAATCACTGATCTTGTTACTTGTTGTGGTGGTCTTTCCCCTTTTTTCACTTTTAGTATTCATTAGTGCCAACCAGTATCACCAAAAGGAAATTGTAATGGATATTGCAGTGGATCATAACATCCAAAATAGTATTGGACTATATGAGTCAGACCTGCATGATTGAAGACCACAATATCTCGTCCTCTCAAGTGTTCTGAATCATCATCTTCAATCTAAATTACTGCTACCTAGGAAGCTGAGGGAGTGTTGAAAACACGTTGATCTAAACCAGCATCTGATCTAATATGGATTTTATGGATTTCCAAGTTGGGCAAATCACCAAGACTTCGGAAGAAAGTTGAGTAAGGATTAACATGAAGAATGGCCATAAGTTGAGCAATAATTGATGGATCCAACCTTTCAGTGTCATGAACACGATTTTCTAATTCATGTTCAGTATCATAAAAATAAAGTTGTAGATACGAAGGACGTGGAACCAAGTCATTTATATAATGATAAATTTGACCTTGAGCTCGGAATGTATAGATTCCTTGATTCCTTCTGCATAAATCCCTATCAAATTTAACTCCGAATGAGGTAAAAGCAAACTTGTTGTTATATGTGCGCACATAGGTACGAAAGTTGACAGATTCAGCTGTGTTACTGGTAAACAAATGGTAAAATTGTTCTGGAACATCATTTGTGGTTAAAGAGATTGTTCCATCGGCACAACAAAAACCATTTGTCTTATGTTGAAATCTTTTGGCTTCACAATATTTACAAAATGGAACAGGTGGTAACAAAGTTGCCTCAGATGGCACTGTTTGTAGTATTTTCCTAAACGTAGCCAATTGTTGATGCCGTTTTCCTATGTGAAAGAAACAAATAAAGATCAAAGAAATCAAGCAAACTCTTTAGAGATGCTATGAGTCAAATAAATGTATCCAACATCAATGATACTACTTATAATGAAAAAAATCAAAGGGAAAGAAATATCACCCAATTTTATACATCTTTCCTTACCCCGAAAAGCTATTGATATCCTTGTGTCAAAATTGGGCTAGTATTGGAAAAAAAATGTCTATTGAATAAAAGTTTGAGAATGTGAATAGGAAATATAAGAAGCTTGATTGCAAACTATAGGTGAGAAGTAAATGATGTACAATAAACCTGCTCAACTAGAAGGTCACCAGCATTCTGCACATTTTTTGTGCATGTACTTGTCGTCCCAGGTGTGAAAGACACTGGCATTGTTTAGAAGAAGAGGTTCTGTTGATATACTTGTAACAATGTCAATTTCTTGATAGGAAATTCCACCATTATCAAGATTAGAAGAATATTTTGTTTGTATTATGGAAGATCCGTCATTGGTCCTAATATCACCACGAGAAGTCTGCTGCCTTTTTGTACAACGTGGCAAGACTTCCTTAATATTGTGCATGAATCTAACATCAACCTCAAATATATTTGTTTCATCATGAAGGACTGGTTGGGAGAGAGATTGTTCTTCTCGTTGAATAGCATCGTTCACAGAATTTCTTTGTTGAAGATATCTTTCTCTCCTTTCTCATTGTCTACGTTGTTTTTGTTCTAATGAAAGAGTCCTATACCAATTGTTTATTCTAGAATGTTTTCCAGCACCTTGGAAATTATTACAAATAAGGATTAAAGTTATAAGAATAGAAATAAGGTAATTAATGATATGTTGATAAATTTGTATTGATTTACTAATGTAGGCTTACCACTCTTCATTTATATGTGCAACGAATTAATTCGTGTTGACAATTGGATAGAATAGCCTAAAACCAGATAGAGCATAATTAATTCATAATAGACAAAATAAGAAATTGCCTTTGAAAGAAAATTAAAAAGAATATAGATTTATCCATTGTAATTTTCATACTATTCTTTATACAATTTGTAATTATATATAATGAATCTTGTTCAATTGACAAGAAAAGCTAATCATGATCAATGAATATACATATATCAAATCAAAAGAAAGAAATGATGGTTGTTCAACTCTTTACAAAGTTCTACTTCAAAATAAAGATTCATGTAATAAACCATTACCTTAAAAAAATAAAACATAGCAAACTTCATCAATATTATGAATAAAAAAAAATTTAAAATAAAAAATACCTGAAACGTAATTCTTTTTCTGTGATATTAGCTAAATGGGACAATAGCACCTAAAAAATATTAACAAAATAAATTACGTTTTTTTTTTAACTATAGACATTATTAGATTGCACTTGCAAACAAAGAATGGGATCAACAAGCAGTAACAAGCTGAATTATATAAATTTATCACATTTACATTTGGATAGGAATATTAAACTGACACTCCAAAATTAAGAAAGATTAAAAAGAAAAACTATTAAAGATAACTAAAAACATAATAGATAAAAAAAAAGTAAATTAATTGTATCGATTAATTGAAAAGAATCTCAAGGTCTCTAAAAAGAAAAATAAATTTCAAAATATATGTAATTTTGAAATGCAACATAAGAAAATTCGTATCTAAGGACTTAAAAAATAAGTGAATCAGTCTTTCAAAATTTCTAACATTTTCTCCAAAGGATAGTTTGTTCAAGCTTTATGCATCACACTTGCATGGCTAGATCTTGTTGGAAAAAAATAATGAGAGTGAAAATCACGCAATGTAAGTACATTTTATGAGCTCTACTGAATAATCAAAAATTCGTCTACCGCTTTCGTCTCTAGACCTTTGTATGTCTACTTTTCTTCGCTTGAATGATTTATCTCTCTCGCAGTACAATCAATAATGAAACATTTATCACAAAAAAAAGGAAAAAATGGATAAATAATTTTTCTCCTCCCCTTATCCATCTATGTAAATCAAATATTTTATAACTCCATTGATTACCATTGATTACCAGAAAGTTAATAAATGTAAAAATAAAAATAATGACTCTAATTACTTTTTATTGATTAGCTCCATTTATCACAAAAAGATTAACAACTACACAAATAAAAAAGAATAAGACTAAGCTAGAAAAGAGAAAAAATGAGAATGAACATAAAGAGAACAAACCAGCGAGCTCTCTATTTATCACAAAAAAAATTCATACATTCACAAATACAAATAAAAATAATGAAAAGAAGCAGGAAAAATAATTGCGAAAAAATAATGAGAGTGACCACCACGCAAACATACTAGGAGAAATGAAATCAATTTTGGCAACAAACCAGCGAGCTCTCTATTTATCACAAAAAAAATTAATAAATGCATAAATACAAATAAAAATAACGAAAAGAAAGTTAGGAAAATAATTGGGAAAAAATAATGAGAGCGACGATCACGCAAACATACCAGGAGAAATGAAATCAACTACAGCAACAGAAGGTTTTTTTTTTGTTCTTCTTCGTCTCACACTGGAACGGATAATCAGACAGGAAAAAGAGTGTCCTCCATCGTCCTCATCGAGAACCCAAAACATCTTTTCATCCGATAACGTCACACCATAAAACAGTAGATACAACCAGACGAACGAAACCGAAGTAAGAAAAATCAAAATTATTATAACGAAATGAACTAAACGGATCCGAAAACAGAGTGATATTTTGTAAGGGACGAGAAGAGTACTGTGCGCAATCTGAAGTAGATTTTATTACGTAAGAAGGCATAAACCAACGTACAAAAGCACAAATCATGAAAAAAATAAAACACACCGTATCCACTTAGCTAAAACGTTGCGTTTCGCAGCTACCACATAAACGTAAAACGACACGCACGGAACCACATCCAAACCCGTCGCCACCTTTATTGAGATTAGTCAAATGACCACGCCACCTTCAAGCATGCAAAGGGGCGCAGAGTTAAACGCGTAGAGTCTAATGACCACGCCACCTTCAGAAGAAGTAAAGGGGCGCATAGTCAAACGACCACGCCACCTTCAGACAAAGCAAAGGGGCGCAGAGTCAAACGATCACGCCACCTTCAACCACAGCAAAGGGGCACAGAGTCTAATGACCACGCCACCTTCAGACGAAGCAAAGGGGCGCAGAGTCTAATGACCACGCCATCTTCAGACAAAGCAAAGGGGCGCAGAGTCTAATGACCACGCCACCTTCAGACGAAGCAAAGAGGCGCAGAGTCAAATGACCACGCCACGTTCAAACACAGCAAAGGGGCGCAGAGTCAAATGACCACGCCGCCTTCACACGAAGCAAAAGGGCGCAGTGTCAAATGACCATGCCACCTTCAAACAAGTAAATGGGCGCAGAATCAAATGGCCACGCCACCTTCAAACAAGCAGAAGACGCACACAGTGGGTTTTGTCTGAAATCAGATGATTTCGGGGATGAAATCGAGCTGAGTAACCTTGTGGGTTTTTGGGTTTCATGGGTCTCATTGTGGGTCTCATGGGTCGCGTGGGTCTGTGATCATCTATGCAGGTGTTTTGGCCGTGTGTTAGCTTAGGGATAAATCGACTTGGGTTCTGGTTTCGTGGGTCTCGTGGCTGTGTGTGAGCTTTGTGCGTCTCATGGCTGAAATTTTTGTCTGGCATGAAATGGAGATTTTGAGAAGTGGGTAATTTGGGTTCTGGGTATGGCCGGGCATCATGGATTTTGGGTTTCGTGGGTCTCGTGGCCGTGTGTTAGTTCAGGAGTAATTTTGGATTATGGGTCTCGCGGCCGTGTGTTAGTTCAGGGGTAATTTTGGATTATAGATGTTAAACAAAATTGACACTATTCATTACTGTTTAAATTGAGATATGGGTTTCGTGGGTCTCGTGGCCGTGTGTTAGTTCAGGAGTAATTTTGGATTATGAGTCTCGCAGCCGTGTGTTAGTTCAGGAGTAATTTTGGATTATAGATGTTAAACAAAATTGACACTATTCATTACTGTTTAATTTGAGATAGACGCTTTTTAGGTATAAAGATATATATATATATATATATATATATATGTGTGTGTGTGTATTATAAATACATGATGTAATTTATATAATATTAAAAAGTAACAATATTCTAGCAAATGTATTATAAATACATGTAATCAGCTTAAATACAACATAAAATTGTAATAATATATAAGTAAAAGTATGATAGTATTTTTCATGATATTATTAAAGCATCAATAAAATAATAAAAAAATTATAGTAATTAGAATATTGCTGAAGTGGCTCGAAAAAATCAAAAGAAATGTTGGAGAAAATATTATATAGGTAATGGATTGAAAGAACTACGTAAAAGTGATTAGAGCGAAAGTATTAGTTATCAAAACCCTGATGATCTCAAACTATCATTGATCTCAAATATAGTATGGTACGTACGATCCTCTTAAAACTTTCAAAGAAATAAGAAAAAATATTATGATTGCATGGTTTGGCATATATATTATTCGATCGTCGATGGACGTCGGCGGCGGCCTTTTCCAGCTCGAATATTGCCGATCAATATATACTTGAAGGTTTATATATCATTTCTCTATATTAATATCACAGCCGTACGTTAATAGTGTTGGATGACTAGCGTTTGATGTCCATTGGATTTAGTGGCCGGTAGTCAACTTTGTCATCAGATGACATATAATTGTACGTCAATAGTGTTTGATGACTAGGGTTTGATGTCCGTTGGATGTAGTGGCCGGGTAGTCAACTTTGTCCTGAGATATTCACGGAGGGTACATTGCATATAAATATAATCATGAACATCAAAGACACGGGGCATCCACACGCATTCCGAGCCTCATGAGAATCCCCCACAAAAAACAGTCAGTGTCTCTTCAGCACATCCATATAAATATAATTATGAACGATTCTCCCGCAGGTTGTTGGTGCCTTTTATCGTCATCCATACCCGAAACAATGACATTTGACTCCCATCATTATTTCTTGTAGTCTCTTTTCCCAAATTACGGCGAGCAGAAATAATTTCCATCATTTTGGAAAAGTCCATGAATTATTTACATCCATCTAAAAAATGGTGGAAAAAGGTTTAAAAACCAAAACCAAAAACTTAAAAAAAAAAAAATCTGCTTCTTCTGCAGTCCGATTATATTGGATGAAGTCAATTAATGCAGTTTTCGAGCAATAATTAATTCATGAGCCTGGCATATTGGATGCCTTCCTTTGCAAATTAAAACCGAACTGATCATGTAAAAAAACAACGGGCCGTATGTATCGCGTGTGTGTGTGTGTATGCCTCATTTAGAGCCTTGTTAATTAGGTGCACCTTATAATGGCGTATCTTCCGTGCATGTTTGTGCAGATTATAAATGGCTCTGAGTCTGCACTAGTGTTGGAGGCGTGCGCTCATTCTGCTCATGTTGTCAACTCTGTTATGCACGACTAACTGATAGTGGAAGGCAAGCAAAACAACTTCAAAAATTAAGCCAGCCCGCAGATCAATATCATTGACAACATCTCATCATCATGTAATTTCTTGGGATCAAATTTATATAACATTTGCATGTGTTATTAGCTAGATATCATGTGCAAATAAATTATAAAACCCGTGCATTTTAATTGTTTATTAAGATAAAAACTGGATGACAGATCAAGTTGACTAGTCATAATCATGAAAATGTATTCTTCATCGTAAGAACGGTTTACCAAAAAATAATACTTTTTAAAAATCTGAACATACTTTTTATATCGACAAATGATTGAATGAATATCTTGAGTTTAATAGTTATTTTATTTTCCAAAAAGACGTCTAACCTACATACTGTCAAGGCTTTGAGCCTTTGACATGAACATGCTCGTGATCATGATCATCAAAGCAAAACGAAAACTAGCACTCGTACACGCGTAGTACAAGATTTTGGAGCTTTTACCACAAATTCATTTTCCGCAATATACACTCGTGACAAAAAGTAGCTTATTGGCAATAAATTAGACCGTAGAAATAAAACCAGACTTATTGTGACTAGAGGACAGTGGTGAATAATTTTTGGTGAAAAAAAACTAATTTGCCCCTATAAATAAGGTTATTGTGCTAGATGGAGGTGGTCGATGGTAAAAATTACGTGCAATTATTGTGGTCACCAAAATACTCTTTTTGCCACGAGTTAAAATGCTTTTTGCGACGAGATTAACATTGCAAAATCATTTCAAAATTAAACCCTTCTATTTTCTTACTTCTCCCCCTCTTTCCTCTTCGAAAAAATCTTGGCATCGGCATAATTCCCCTTTCTCTCCCCGCCTAGTTCGTTCCTCTCTCAGTCTCTTTGTGTTAATCCATTTGAAATTCAAAAGCACCCTTGCATCTCGGCCATCCACTCCCCCATCCCCAACCCGTGTCGCGCATCTTCCCTCCCTCGCCCCCCATTTCTAGTTTTTCATCCCGCGAAGAGCCCCTCTACCAAGAGCCACCCGGCGACACTCTTCTTCTGCCAAACTCCACCACGCCGAACCCTCCCTTTGGTCAATGCCATCCCGTTGACACCCTTTGTAGCCCAGTGCTGCCCCTCCCCGCCCTCCCCGTGAGCTCCATTAACGAACCAAACTAGCGACGCTCATCAGATGGAGCTCTGTTTCTTCGCCGTCTCTTGCTCAACTTCGTAGGTAAGTCCACTACCTTTAGCTCACTGTATTATTGAGTTCTTCTTGTGAACTGAGAAAGGGGAACTTTGGGTTTTCTGAAATGGGTATTGAGGCTTAGGGCATGGAGAAAAACAATGGATATTGTTTATAAAATGACCCCAAAATTCTTGCTACCAAATCTGTCTTATATATTAAAAACTTATTTGAATTTTGACCACTCTATCTTACTCAATATTATGGTGTGAAAATATGGGAATGGCATCTTACCTTACAAACCTAGTCTTCATGCTTGCAATTGCACCAAACACATTGAAACTAATGAGAGATAATTATAAGTAGTCATCAATTTGATTAATTGTAAACTCTAGCTTTGTAATAATCAATTTACTATTTGAGTTAAGATTATGTAACATTATCTATTATTCATGTATCCAATATTGTTATATATGAACAAAAGTGCACATTGTAGGTTTTTTATTTAGTTAGAAAAAACCAAAGTGTCCAAAGTTCTCTTATCTCGTGCTATGTATAGATCTTTTAGATTCCCAGTATAAAATTGATGAAGGCAATTGTATACAACAAATACAACTGAAAAAAGGTTTGTCAAAGTGATACAAATCCTATAATCTTGTCTTGAGAAACATATGAGACAAGGAGTCCCTTTGGGTTTGAACTACATGCGAATGTAATTTGAAATTAATTAGGAGAGGTTGGAGCTTGGTATGATATGGAAGGGCATTAGCCTAGTCCTACATGCTTGAACTTTGTCAAAATGTAGACTTTGTCAAGATTTTAAACACTGCACTATTTTCTTTAGGACAATGATGGATTCAGAGTTCAGCTCTAAGTTGTAATATTTTCCTATCTAAATAGTTGGCAGGCAGCATCAAAATGGTATTGATTTAGTACAAAGCATAACTTGTAAACAAACAAAAGCTTGGAAACAAAAGCAATTTTGTCAAAGTGTTTATTGAGCAATGGACTTTTTTTAAGCTTGGAAACAAAAGCAATATTGCAGCAGTGTTCATTGAGTATCCAAGGTGATTCATTAAAATTTGCAATGAGTTTTCTTTCTCATTATGTCTTTTCAGGTTCACCGTCTCTAATTTGTGTTTTCTTGCAACTCAAAACAGGTGATTCTTTACAAAGTCTAAGAATCAAATTATTAGACCTTAACAATGTCCAGCAAAGTTGGGATCCTACCCTTGTTAACCCATGCACATGTCACCTGCAACAATGATAATATTGTCATCTAAGTGCATGCATATGATGTTACTATAATATTCATTTTAATGTAACTTATACTCAATGCTTTGTATCACATTTTGCATAGACATATTTTTATGCTAGTTTTAATCTGGCATTGCAGTGATCTTGGAAATGCAACTTGGCCTACTCGAAAATATACAGAATTTGTATGTCATTCTCATTGTTGCTTTAAAATCATTTAGGTATTTTTGTCATTTGAAATCATTATTAGGGCAGTCGTTTGTTTATATATTAATGTAGATATGTAAGAATGAATGTATTTAGAAGAGCTAGGTAATCTTTGTATGAACATACATTAATTAAGGCCAAAGATTGATATCAAGAATTTAGGGCTAGCATTCTTTTGTTGATTGCTTAATTTGGAGTTGAAATGCTTATATACCCCTATGAAGAACCAATGCAACAGATACTCCTATCTTATCACAGTATATAATTTCTTTTGAATAATTGTAATTCTATACGATAAGATAAAAGTATTATACTTTCAATATTTATAGCCTGAATTGTAGTGGTATTTAGATTTTTTTTTTTTCTTAATCAAATTGCAGTGGCTTGTTAAAAACCTATAATTATAATACTCTTGTTGACTATGCAGTGGTAGGGGGAAGCTTTTATCTGATTTTAAAAATGCATGTTATCACCCCCATCTCTCTCTCTCTCTCTCTCCTCCCCTAGCCTGTCTAGGTAGGGAGTGCTACTGATTTATGTTGAAGAGTAATTTGATATGTAGATGGGGTACGAATAATTTGATCATTTATTGAGACTAATGATAAGATTGCTATGATCTGCTAAAGTTGTTGTTTTTAGATGCTAAATATATTGTTAAAAGTGTTTTAAATCCTTGTAGTTCCATTAGGCTGATGCCTCCCTCCACTCATACTTGAATATTTCACCTCACAGTTTAATTGGTAGTATTTCCTCATGATATTATGTTTTACATTAATCCTATGGCTAATATCTAGATGGATAACTGGTTTTTAAATTCACCAATTAGTTACTTAAGTCTCATGTCCCGAGTAGTGTCAAGTGGAAAAAACGCTACTGCTTTAAAATTTTTGTCAATAACTTGTTCTACGTCAATCTGGCATGTTTTTTATTTATTTATTATATAATTTCACTTTCTCAACTTAGCGAAGTTCTCTTCCTCTTTCATTTTCTATGAAAACCCTAAGAGATTTATCTTAATCGTAATGCTAGTTTGCACATTAGTCTCTATTTTACATGCTCTTTGTTGCTGACATGATTGAGCTTGTGTCGAGTGTAAAATAATAAATGAGCGGATGTTTTTCATGGGATTAGGAAAGTTAATGGGCTCCGATAGCTCGATTAGGCCAACTTAGTTGTGCATGTCCATTTATATCTCTTTTCTCCTTTTAGTAATTATGTGATTTTAATTTTTTTTTTTCTAGAGGTTCATGTAGCAACACAACGAGACGGAACTTTCTGTGTGGGTGATATCTCAAGATGTGCTTTCTTTTGTACCATGTAGTTCTAGTATCTCAATATTTATTTGTTTCTTATACATATGTTTTTTTGTTATTGATATCTTTTGGATGCTAGAAATGCATTTAATATTTTTCATTTCAACCTCAATCTTACTGATCACAAGCATTTGCTGATGGGTTGGTTTGCTGATTGCAAATTAGAAATTCGATTTTTATATTTACCATATCTATTGAACTTTTATGCTTTATTTTTAAATGGATTTGTTCTGCTTTGATTTATGTTATGTTTAATTTTCTAAAACTTTTTAAGCAGGATTCTTTTGTTGCTTTTTCAGGGTGTTAGTTTTAGGTATTACCTTTCATATGTTTTGTTAGCTTTCTCAACACTTTGACTATTTGTATGTGTGTGTGTGTGTGTGTGTGTGTGTGTGTTTGTGTGTTTCTTTTTGTCTTTCTTTCTTGTTTTGTTCATGGACCATATATATATACATGATGCATGCATGAAAATTATTTTGGTCATTAATTATATAATCAACATCAATGCTCAAGAAAAAAGGGCTTTGGAATTATGTTCAATACATTGATAGGATTCTTCATCTTTGCTTTCTTGGTGTTTTAATTTGATTTGGATTAATGCATGTCCACCCTTTCTCTTTGTCATATGATAATGACAGTTAACGAAATTTCTGAATAAGACAATTCCATTTATTTGATTGGCACCAGAGGGTTAGTTCATATGGGGTGTATGTTCTTTATTGGATGTGTCTAGCCATTAAAAACCCATGGTGGTCTCCTAGTTCAAGCATAGTTTAAATGAGTTGTTGCCTAGGCCTATTAGGATCTATAATTTACATTGTTAGATCACTTTTTGTGCAGTCCACAATTTGATATTGTCATGAAGTTACCTAATTACCATAAATAAATTTGGCAATCAGTTTTAGCCGACTTTGTCCAAGTTAGTTTGGGGGTTGCCACAAGTGTTCTTAATCCCTCCTTCTTGAGAGCAATTAGTAGATTTATGAGAGCAATTGTTTTTTGGATATGCAACAATCCTGTCATGGAATTATGTGAGCCAAGTCTACTCATTTTGCTAGTTGGTAATGATCAATTAGAGTGGATACAACAAAGGCTAGTGTAAATGAGTAAACAAAGGCCTAGACCACACTTTTAATGCTGCAAGATGGGGCTAATCGTGGACAGCAGTAAGGTTAAGAACTTTGAACCCATTGTATTTGAAAATTATGTGTTGGAGTTGGTTTGGATCAATCCTCTTGAATTGATTGTGTGCTTATTAATTTTTTTACCAACCACAGAGCTATTAAAGGTTAGACCCTTCTTGAGGGCAGAACATAAAGGTAGTTTTTTGTCATATATTCAAATTGAGAATTTAAAGAGCAGTATTCTTGTGTTGGCAGATTACTAAACTTGGCTCCTTTCGTTATTTTTAACTCTCTAAAAAATTATATAATTTTATTGTGCAGATACACACTTTTTGAAGTTCAATGGTATTTTTAAAGGGAACATACTGAAGCTTTAGGATGAGTCGAAGTTCAAGTCTAATATTTCACTATTTACAAGAACCAGTCTCCCTTGAGCAAACTTAGATGGCTAATTAGCTGGTGGGATTTTTTTTGGCAAACAAGCTGAGTTGAAGATATTTTCCAGTTGGTCTTTTTGCTATACATTTGGTATGTTTTCTTTAAGAATTCACAATTGGCATGACAGATTGATTTTTAGTGAGGTTCTTTCTATTTTTGGAGCAAATTGCAAATTTTGAAATTTAGTATTTTGTTGATAGATCTTGTAGTTAGTAAAAGATTTGTGGATTTGAAGGCAATGAACTACAAAACTCACATACTGAAATGGAAATGTAATTTTTTGGAAATGGTTGTAAAGTATAGGGCTAACATGGGTTGCAGGGAAATCAAATCTTGCACTAATTGAAATAATACATGGCTCTAGTTCTATAGGACACATGTAACTTTGCATTTTATCATGATTTAGGTAAGTGATAATTCACACGGTTTATAAGAATCATATATAGATACCATTGTAGAAATCAAGCTTATTCTTAAGCATGATTAAATTGTCAAAACATGAATGCCACGAAATAGTATAGCCATGACACTTTATAATTCAATTTTTTTTTTTTTTGAACTTGAGAAGAGTGTGGCTAATTTTGCTATAGCATTCTTCACATTATAGCAAACACTAGTCTTATAATATGCAAAGTGACAATACTTACATTCCATCATGGAAAATAATTTGGGGCATGTAGACCTGCATCTATTAGCTCGCTAAGCTCAACAATTACAAGATGTTCAGTCTTAATGCATTTCAACTAGTGGAATTTTTTTCTTTATTTTTGCTCCACTTTGTATCTGTATACGCTATATGCAGTAGTGATGTATTAAATAAATAAACTTTAAACACATGTGTGCTACAACAATTGCTATTACAAGCTTCCCAGGCCATGATATTATATTCACCTTAAATAAGTTGAGCTTGACAAATATTCTTTTCAATTGTGCTTGGTTGATGAAATTGCTTTGATCTAAGAATTCAATCCGATTGAAGGTTGTATATGTGATTAAGACCCATCTCCATATATAACAATTTCAGGGAGGATGGTGACAGATTTTCACCACAACAATTTTAGTAATTCATGGCAAAAGAGCAGCATATAAAATGGTTGAAAAACTTAGATACGAGATTAGATCTTCTGAAACTATATATAGGTGAGATATTTAGACAACGGAGAATTAGCTATATTGAATTGGACAGACATTGTGAAAGTCTTGGAAAATAACTTTTTCCCACCAACATTGTCATTACTATAGTGAATTTGCCATCATTAGAGGATTCAATTCTCACATAAAGTCATTTATTTCATTTGTCACTAGAGGTACCCATGGGTAAAAATATTTAGCCACCAAAATTTACATTTTTCTCATGATTAAAGTCATGTATATAAACATTACCCATGAATCCTTTACGTAATTACAACTAATAGAAATGGTGTGAAAGAAGTATTTTCCATGACAAACATGATCACTATAATATTTTTTGCGGCGAACACAACTGTGGAAAGTATCTATATTAGAAATTGTTGATGAATTTTCAAAACTTCAAGTCATCTCAACAATTCTTTTCCCATAACATAAGTCGTGGGTATAACATTATTTCTTTGAAAGTGTTCATGGATTAAAAAAAAAAAACATTTCCAACTAATTGTCTTCATGAAAAAATGTTCTCTAGCACTAAAATGACATTAATGAAAATATTATTTACCACAAAATTTGAATGTTATTGCCATAAAATCAGATGGTGGAAAAAAATGTTTTTGCCACGAAACTAAATTTTGGTAGGTAAAATCTTAAGTTCATGAATTATATATCACCAACTTCTCACCACCCAATTTGATGGAAAAAATAATTTTTCACTTAACATATACTTTTTCTCACTATAGGCCTTGATGGCAAAAGGCCCAAAATTTTGATACGGTTGCATGCGTTAGGCCTGGTAGCACCGCACGGCCAATTTACACTCATTTTTTAAGCATGAGTACTCATGCATTTCCACCTAAAAAAATAAAATTGAAGATATATACATATATATATATATGTATATATAATGGAAGTCATACTCCAATAAAAAGAAATGAAGTGATTTCCCACTCAAGATTCCGTATAATGAATCGTGTACGTACGATGCAGTGAATTGAGCCACCACGTACGACTATTGCACTACTCCCTGGTCAATTTAAAAGATTCAACATATAAGCTGGAGGCTACTATATATCATGAGGAAGCTAGCTGCTAGCTAGCTTTAATCTATGCTGCAGGCTTTGCAGACATAATATTATGTTTGATTTAACCTCACCTTCCACGATCGAATGCAGGTATGGTATCTCCTTTAAGAACATTTGGCATCATCTTTTACACAAAAGAAAGACTGTCAAAAGGAGAGGGAGAGATAGTGAGAGAGAATGCAGGAACAAGCATGTACAAATTCAGGACATAGATTCCATTTTAGGTGGAGGGTACAAACGTATCATCTTCTTGAAAGATTGCTGGTACTGACTTTATTTAGTGTACTCCAAGACGAGTACGAGAAAACTACCCCATCATGTTCTTGCCTTTTTTATTTTATTGGTTTTTAATAATTGTACTGTTTATGTGAGGGGCTGCCGGTGTGTGGGCTGCCCTCACATTATTGTTCAAATATACCTTTTTTCAGTGCAAAAACTGGTGGGACTTCAGCACCATGGTTTCCGACGGTAATGGGTAACTATAATACATGCAGCACTCTATATGAAGAGCATGTTTGGAGTTAGGGCCAGAAATCCGACTTATCCACCGCCTCCGACTCCGGCTCACCGCCACCTTCTCACCGACTTTGACTCACTACTTTTGACATAACTTTAGACTCCGACTTTAATATTTTGCATATAAACTAAAAATATATATATTATATTTATATAAAAAAAAATATAGATATATAATTATATTAACTTATAAAATATTCTACTGATAATATAATAAACATCTATTAATATATAATGGCATAAACTAATGTTATAAAAAGTTTTAATATGTTTTAAGTTGTAATGTGAAACTATTAACTATAATATATAGTCCTAGTAGTCTAGTATATATAAATATATTAACATATATTAAGAGTCTCTAGACTATACTTATAACTTATAGTATTAGACTATTAATAAAATAACATCTAGTATATTAGTAAATAGTACTAATATTAGTCCAGTCCATAAAATCTATAGAATGTAGACTATACTTATAACTTATAATAAATAGTACTTATATTATTATATTCTTTAATGTGTAACTATTAATTATAATATATAGTACTAGTAGTCTAGTATATATAAATATATTAACATATATTACGAGTCTCTAGACTATACTTATAACTTATAGTCTTAATAAAATAATAAAATAACATCTTGTATATATAAATATATTAACATATATAGACTATACTTATAACTTATAGTAAATAGTACTTATATTATTATAAGTCTAGACTATAACTTATTAACTATATATATTGGGATTTGATTTGTTTTATAATTTATTTTTAATTAACAAATAACATTCTCTCTATTTTTTCACTAATGTATAAGTGATATAAACTTAGAAGTTAGTAAAATTACTAATATAATCATTTATAATATAGTAGATATCTAATATAGTTATAATATATTAATATAATAATTTATAAGATAGTAGACATCTAATATTAGATCATGACATAAACTAATGTAATAAGTTATAATACTAATGTGTATAAAGTGTTATAAATTATTCTTTAAAGAAAAGAGTATTATAAGTTACTAATGTATAAATGATATAAACTTATAAGTTATTAATATAATGATTAATAATATAATAGACATCTACTAATGTAATCACATTCATTATATAAGTTACTAATTTATATATTTACTAATTTCTATTATATAAGTTACTAATTTATTTACTTTATTTATTTATTTATTTAATAATGGTTGAGTGTAATACTAATGTTGGGGACACTATTACATAAAGACTAAATAGTGGATGAGTAAATATAAATAGATAATTAAGTTAATAAACATCTATTAATTTGAAAATAAACTATTTATAAAGTAATGTATAGTAGACATCTTAAAATATAATACTTTTAACTTACCTAAGTTATCTTATCTTAAAAAATATATATTATATACATTTATATATATTCACACCCCCCCCCCTTTTCCCCCCATTTAAGCTTGTAGGCCAATTTAAAATTGAAATGGCGTCGTTTTATCCCGATTGGGAGCAAAACCATTACCCCCCACCCATCTCTTTGCGATCTACTTCAGCCTTCAGAGTTCCTCAATTGTGTGATTTGAATAACCCTAGCAAAGTAGCAGCTGCCAACCATGGCCTCGTGTGACTGCGTCCCTCACAGCCTCGCTTCACAGTCGCCTCGATCTCGTCACCTTCTCACATCTTCTGGCCGCCGCCTCAGACGTTGAAGCTCAAGATATCAACACTCTGTCTCTCTTTCGTTCTTGCTCTCTCTCACTCTCTCACACATAACTTTCCTTTAAAATGAGTATCGTTCAAGGTGATTTTATGACTTGCATCTGTTCCTTTAAGATGACTTACATCTATTCAAGGTGGATCTGATGACCTGATATAGGTCTTTAATTTGAGTTCAAGTTGATATTGTTGCAATTGAGAGTGAGAGTTTGATATTGTTGCAATCAATTCCAAAATAGGGTAAAATGCAAATGAAATGCATGGGGTAAAATGCAAAAGTAAACAAATAAAATGTAGATTAAACATTGTCAAATTTTGGGGTCTGATCTTCTGGATGCAAGACAAACCGACTCAAAACCACTGACTCTGCTCCGAAAAATGGAGTCGGAGGTTGAGTGGTGGTTTACACTTTTGAAGGCGAGGTCGGAGGTCACATCCTCCCTCCAACTCAATCGGAGTCGGAGTCGGAGTCGGTATATGGCCTCTCCAACTCCGCTTGAGGCGGTGCTCAGCCATAATTTGGGGTTGCGTTTCGACGCTTAAAAAGTGCTTTTATGAAGTTAAAAGTACTTTAAAAAAATGACGTGTTTAGTAATTTTATAAAAAGTGTTTTCGGCAATTAGAAAAGTAAAAAACCAATTTTTTCAAAAAGTATCAAATTGAAACTTTTACAAAAAACTCCTGCAAATAACTATATATTTTTAAAAACTATCATAACTAACTCTAAAAAATATTTTAGACATATAAGTTCCAAATAGTAAATGACTTTTTAGTAGTAGAGCTTATTATATTAAGTTTTAAACTATAAGCCTTAAAGTAAAAGCTATATTTTCTACTACAACTCCAAACATGCACAAAGAAGATCAAATGTAGTCATGATCGACTGGTCTAGTCTGAATTAGTAATTTAGTCAAACAAGCCACAGCAGAGCAAACTAGCTAGATACCATTTTAAACGGCCTATAGAAAATATATGTTGTTGCTTGCTGCAAGATCCAAGTGTTTATCCCGGTTACTTACTACAATTGCCATGATCTATAAAAGTCGTCCATGGCTGAAAAGGGTTACCAAATTAACCAATTGATTAATTTGATTGAATATCAATTAGCATGGTTTGAAATTTTGGATGGCAAGCAACCAGAGCATAAAGTAAATCAATTCATATAATAGAGACAAAATACTGATCATTGCCACTAACAAAAAAAGGCATATTTGCAAACAGGCGTACAAGTGTAACACCCCGCTCTCCACGCTTAAGAAATACGTCTTCTTTTTAAAAATTTACCGGAGCTAATGTGTTACTACCGAACCTGTTTTAAAATATATTTTCTTTTCTAAGGGAAGCCAAGTACAAATATTCCTTATAATAAATAGAGTTGTTTTATACTAAAATAGTGAAATCATAAATGAGAGTATGTGAAAGCCTTTATTAAACTTTTTTCTAAATCTATGTCATAAAATCATAACTTAAAATATCTTAACATGATATAGGCTACTATCACGCCTCTCTAGACTAAGTCTCATCATGCAACTCTACCTCTATAAATATCTTGACCTATGGCCGTTTAAATACATAAAATAAATTGATGATTCAATAAAAAATCCATTGTGACGTAAATATACTTAACATAAAGTTTTCATAAAATATTTCATGATGAGGCTTAAAATAATGAATGTTAATAAATATATATGATGAAGACATGCATGACTTATTTGAATTAACTGACTTGTTTGGTTTATCTGAATTATATGATTGTTTTGATTAGTCAATACACTTAATTTTGTTGCAAGATGTGCACGATCCCACATCCTATGGCCACAAGAGAAACCGCTGATCTGATCTGATGAAATATCATATATCTAAATGGCCATCTGTAATTTGATCTTCATCTTACACTTAGTTTTATGAAAATTTACATGTTTTATTTAACGCAAGATGCATAAGATGCATAATACATACATGACTATAATATTTGGAATGAAATATTGATGAATGATATGCTTGTAAATATCGTGACATTTGTGATACATAAACATTGGCTCCTAAAAAACTAACTTTATTAATAATATATAACTAGCTAACATACTAATCCTAATTAATGATTAAGCTACTTACCTTGCAGGGTTGATTGATCAATATTTATGGCATGAAACCAATCATGTGAACTAGGAGTGAGAAAACAAAACAAAAAAAAGCCATCAGAGGAATGAGGCAATTGGTTATTGGCGTGGTGAATATGGCACACTCATGGTGCTAGACTTAGTATCTCGGGTTCGGCCACTGCACTTACGGAAGTTTATAATTTTTTTCTAAATAACAAACATAATGGAAATATTTATAGAGATTTGGGAGAGTGTCAACGAGTTTGAGTTTCGAGTTGGATTTGGTTGTGATCATTCAAGAAAAGAGTTTGAATATAAAAACATAATCTAGTAGTTCATTTAATGGAGGATTGGCAGTGTTTAAGACTGTATAGAGGACTTCAATCAGTGATACTTGTAAATTGAAATAAATTTCTATTATCCATTTTTAAATTCTAAAAAGAGTCTAACTCATTCAATAATAAATGAGATTTGACCTAGTTATTAACCCTAATTAAAATTTCTAATCAATCTCAATAATTATCTCTCGTAAACTTATCCAATATGGCCTATAAAATACAGTTTAAACCTAATAAAAATAATTAATATTCTATCTTTAGAATTATTATCCTGCAGGTCGTTACAATAAGACACACCCTACATACTACTACATATTAGATCGAAAAAGTTTTAGATTCAAGATTTTAAGATTATCTTATAAATCAATTCACACCTTGTCAACAGTCATGTGGAGAATGTAGAGTACAGTAGTGAGAAATATGATTCAAAACTTAAAAATGTACCAAACAATTTTTCCAAAAGAAAGTACTCAAACCCTTTTAATTCTAGGTCTGGGGTTTTTCGCACCAGAGATCATAATAACTACCCAGGCAAAGACAACCTTAGTCGTCTAAGCCTCGACTCGACTGGGGCTGGATCGTGCCAGTTGGACCAAAGTGCTTGTTTAGAACGAATTCCCCAGCCAATTTGGATCGACGCTATCAAGTCATTAACAATTTAACTCTCGTGCTCGCATGAAGAGAGTCGTGATGAATTTCAGGTTACACAATCTTCTAATGCATACTGGTCTTCAGTCTCTAGCGTTGCAGTTTTTCTTTTCCACTTAGCTAGCATTGCAATATACATAAAATCATACGACTAATGAATGCACTAAATAATCGGACTTTTTATTCTCCAATCAGCAATCAGGTCTCATTTGGTGACAGAGTCATTATTATATTGCTTGTATTAAAACAAACATAGATATCTAGCATAATCCAGAGGATACATTAACTCTTTTCAGTAAAACCTAATCCCACATTATATAGATATGATGATGTTTGATTCTCATCAAGTATTAACAGCCCCATTCACATAAAATTACATACACAAAAAAAAAAAAAAAAAAAAAAAAAAGAGGGTTGGGGGTAAGAGTTTGAGTCATGTTTAATCCAGAAGACTTTGCTTAGCCTGTGTTCCTCATTCCGGCTGCAATTCCATTTATGGTGATAAGCAATGCATCTCTGAGTTTGTGGTTATCATCATCACATCTCAACCTCTTTAGTATCTCCACTTGCAACATGTTCATAGGATTGAGATAGGGAAGTCTGCTCTCAATCAGCCTCCTCAAGCTCCGATTATTCTCAGAAAGTTTTTCGTGCCCACTAACCACCAGAACGTTCTTCTCTGCTGTCAAAAGCTCCCCCCTTAATTTGGAACCAAGTTCTTGCCTACTCTTTGAGACAAGGACTTCATCATAGTGCTTGGCAATGGGTATATCTGCCTTCCCTAGAACCATCTCTATAAGGTCTATGGTGGATTGAAAGAAAGGCCATTCTTTGTACATTGCTTTTAGGTCATCGGTATGTCCCTTCTCACAAACACCCTGTAGACCTGCTCCTACTCCAAGCCAAGCCGGAAGAACGAACCTGGTTTGAGTCCATGCAAAGACCCATGGTATGGCACGAAGGTGTCCAATTCCAGTAGAGCTCTTTCTTCTCGTAGGACGGCTTCCTATGTTAAGGAACCCAAGCTCAGCTTGAGGTGTGGCCTCGTGGAAGTAAGAAAGGAATTCTGGATTTTCATAGACAACACTCCTGTAATTCTGGCAACTGATTTTTGAGATCTCTTCCATGAGATTTCGCCATTTCTCTTCCCGGGGTGGGAGTGGAGGACGCAGAGTTGCAAGCAGCACAGCTGTTGTGTATATCTCCAGCTGTCTAACAGCTGTCTGTGGCAGCCCAAACTTGGCCTGTACCATTTCTCCTTGCTCAGTTGACCGAAGTGTGCCCTGCAAATTCCATCGGCCAGGTCATAGACATGATTGTCAAAGTTTAGAGGGTTTTTCTATATGATTTATGAGAAAATATTTATGCAACCATGAATTAGTTAACCGTCGCACAACCACTTTGAAAAAAGTGAAGAAAACATGATACCAATATGAAAAAAATTAACTTCAAATAGTGGACCCTACTCATTTTCAAAATAGTTACGCGACGTTCACGCACTTCATGGTTGTATGTAACATTACTCATTATTTATTAACCGTTGGGTCCAAGGCTATGAGCTTTGAGTTAGATTAAGTACCCAATTTGAAGCAGAACTTACTAATGAAACTAAATGCAAAATTCACAAAAATTGAAAATCGAATCGAAGTTCTTATGAAGTAAACCACAGATATTAGGAGCTCTAAATTGCTTTTGTTGTTGATAGTTAATAAATATTTTGGAAGTAAAATCCAAATAATAATAAAAACCACAACATTTTACACTGGTTCTAGTTTAGACATTAATTGAACTAAAAACACTAGAGAATAAAAAATTTCCAAGTTTGAAATAAAAGTACTTTAAGTATCCAAGCAAACAAGACAACCAAGTATAGAAAATCTCGCATGGTGACTCAATATTTTTAAGTTGATTGGAACATCTACAGTCAAGATATAGACCGCTGTTAATTGGAGAACAAAGAACAAAAAGACTAGAAAAGTACCAAGACCTAAATTTAAAAGATCCCTCACCATCACAGAGCCAGGTGGTTGGGATTGGATGGCAAGATACGTCGGGCCACCACCACGACCAATACTCCCTCCACGCCCATGAAATAGAGTAACTTTAATACCATATTCATTGGATGCAGCCACAACATCTTCTTGGGCTTTGTAAAGTTCCCATGCAGCAGTGAAACGCCCAGCATCTTTACCGGAATCAGAGTATCCAACCATAACCTGGCCACAATAATTTCCGATGCTCCTCAAAGATTCACGGAAAATTTCTGAAATTAATACTAAAATCGGATATATAGAAAGAATACCTCTTGATGGCTATCATGGTTTTTTATGATGTGCTCTCGATACCAATCAATGGATAATAATCTCCTAATCACCGCTCCAGCTCCTCTCAAGTCCTTCACGGTTTCAAACAGAGGAACCACTCGAAGCCTATTCAGATGTACATGAACCTTATGAGAATAACTTTTTTGATAGGTAAACCTTATGAGAACAACTGTTTCAAGTTCAGTATAAACAGCACTTATCTTGACCCAGAGACATAATAAAACATTTGAACAAACTATACATTGGATTTTTTGCTACTCATCTTCTAATCATTTTATAATGAGATGATCAACGTTTGGTGTCTACACAAAACATGCATATTGGGTGTGTTGTGCAGGTGCATTCACAAATCATCAAGAATGATAGCACAAATGGAAACTATGATTCCATGTTCAAACCAGACTAATTTTCATAACAGAATGCAAAACAAAATTATAGAATTTGTTTCAATGGGCTTCCAAATTTATCCAATAATTCCAATCAAAAAAGAACACTGAGGGGTGCAATCTTACGTTCCACCAGGACATGGTCTTCCTAATTCCCCACTAACAGCAAGTCTTGCATCTTTCTGTAAAAGCTCAACAGCAAGGACATCGCTTGCCTGAAGAAAAAAAAAAAGTCAATTATATATACATATATATATATATATATTATCATTGGACTTATACATCATAAAACTAGTAGCAATTGATCATACATTTGAAGCCATAGAAATCACATAGGCTCCAAGTGAATCACTTCCAAGCTCAGCAGCTATGCGAAAGGTGTCTAGGACTTCTTTAACATCAGGAGCAACCTGAAAGACCCAAGTGAGAGTAGGCATAGAAATTCCCCAAATGAAAACAATTGAATGATAAAAGCAACAAATGCTTTGCATCAATCCTAAAAACAAGACATTGTATGAAATCTCAAGAATTACGTTAAATTGCAGGAAAAATTAGTGGAAAGCCAAGCCACGGAAAATTTTGGAATAGAGGAAAGATCAATTTTCACAAGAGGCACATTACTATTTTTTCCAATTCCATTTAGATTTTATTCTGCATAATCCATCAATGAAAAACTATCTAAATACCATACCTCAATACTTTGGGGAACTAATGGCCTCTTCCCTTTCAGCTCTCTTGATAAAAATTCCAGTTTCTTTCCTTCATCCCACTCACTGTATGTACCAATTTCCAAATATCTGGTTATTGCATCTAGTGTATCAGCATGTCTACCAGATTCCTGGAACATTGCAAAGTTCATTTTTAACATAGATTACTAAGCAGAAACATGCTATAACCATAAACTCAAAGCACACCTGACGCAAGTCGAGCTTCATCAATACCATCCCAAAAGTAGCAACTCTTCGGATCAGATCAGCAAGCCGACCATCAGCTAGCACCCCAGATCCACAAGATTGCTGCAAGATGGATTGTTTTACATCAATATTCATAGAACTTCATTTTTGTTTAGAGAGAGGGGCATGTAGATTACCAAAGACTCATAACATAGGAGCAGTGGTTCCAATAATTGATCTGATGTTTCATAGTAGTCCAAAGGATCATATTCACAAGGAAGATCTTCGAGAAGAAGCTCCAGACGCCTTTGTGTCTTCATGAGCTGAAGTACAGTGCATAACAAGATTTTTTCATTTACTATCTCAATATGAAATCTAACTTAACAGTCAGCTAGAAGCTTGTGTGAGTAAACCAAACCTTATCTTTTACATTCCCAAGGACAATTCTATAAGGAGCAATTCCAGGACTTTGAGAGATCCTAGGTTCTAAAAGCTTCTGGAAGCTGGACCTTCCTATCTGGGATTCTGCAAATAGTTTCCTTTGAGCAAGGAGTTGACTAGAGTTGAAAGAAGGAGACCGAGGCGTTACAGCTGACTGTGCAGAGCTAGAATTAGTCGAATTCCCATTTTGTAATGACACATGTAAATTCTGCCGCAAAACCTGAAATTAAAAATCTGATGAGAAGAACACTGACCACCCTATAAAAAGGAAAATGTACGACGGAGAGACTGTGATTGATTTCCACTATGCGACAGAGATTAGGGTAAAAAATCTAAACTGCCACGTAAATGCTCTGCAAATATGTTAGTATCCTAAAACTGGGTTACCTGACGATTCAGTGCCTTGTTATCAGTGCTGGGAAATTCTACTCTGATGTACTGAGATTCACCATGATTGCATTCTACATGAACAATCATATAAGATGCCAACTCAACCAAACAATAAAATAAAACTTACCAATAGGATAATGGATCATAATTATGAACCGAGTGAGTAAAAGAAAATTAGCATGTAGTTAAACCAAAATTGAATTTTTTGGTCTAATTTTAAACAGGTATGATATCCAATCATATATTATTCATTTCTGAAGTGCATTTCATAAGTAAAATGGAAAGCATTACATTCAGGATTAAGGTGGAATTCAACTTGTAGAGACTTAACCGGGGGTGCTGAGCAACTGACAGGGAATAACTCGAGAAGGAAGAACCTTGAAGATGGTCATTGAATTCTACACATAAAGGACCAGATGATTAATTTAACTAGATGCTCCATTATTTACCAGTACAAGAGGGCAGATCTGCTCGAGCTGGAAGATGGGTTGGAATGGTTGGAGCTTGTTGGCCATGAAGCTTCGTTTGACTTCTGTTCAAAGATTGTTTCCAACTCTCATGCCGAACATCGGATGAAGTTTCTGAAAAGAAATTTGACGGTCAAGTCACTGATGTGATTCACAAGTGTGGTTGCTAAAGAAAATGACAAGAAGATTATCTGCTGCACAACGTGATATATACTACTTCGCTGACCATGTGATATATCTTTCACTAACCATGTGAAATATCTCAATCTTGCTGCACAATAAAACAGCAATTGGAAGTGTACTGCATTGTGGGCTTTTTAAGGCATTTCATCTTCATATAGTCAAATATTATCGAGATAAAAGTTGCCATTAGTTGCTGAAAGCAATTATACAACAAAAAATCCTTCATCTGTGAGAAACCACTGTGTTTTCTTTAATCCTTCTTGGGCTGAACCACTCTCTACTTGGATTCAAAGATGAGCTCGACTCATCTCAATCTCATCATTACAACTTTCCCAAACACCCACATATATATAATAGACAACTCCTTTTTTTTTTTAAATTCCAATTAAATAAGCAGCATCTAGCTTCCCCCTCCCCCAAAAAAACAGAAGGTTCTCGCCAAGTGAACAACAAAATATAGTAACCCAGGTGAGAACTAATGCCTCATTACACTTTTTTTCACTTGACTGAAAAGAATAAACAAATAAAGCTGACATAGAAATTCACCAGTATCCAATTTTCAATATATGGTTACTATCATGATAAATCTTCATTCTAATTTACTAGTTCTAATTAAATATAATGTCAGGAAAGGTACTTCACAATAGCCAAATAATTACATCAATCAATATAGTTAGTCATTGAACTGAACAATTAAGAGAATGTACTTTTTTATCAAATTTTCCCAACTGGTTTGGTAATGATTTCAGAGTTTCCCATCTCTCAGAACAGGACATTTGTCTCCAAAATTGAACTGTAACCAGTGCACAATTCATATAAGGATGAAAAGACGAGCAATTACTCCATCCATAAGTATAAAATTAGAACTTCAAGAGAATTTTGAAATGCAAAACCTTCTTCCAGAATTTCATGTGCCAGTTTTGACAACCTATCACTGCACCGATTCATGGATAGTTCAAATCTGATACTATCAACTTCTCGAATGTAAAGGTCAATAGCCATCCACCTAGACAGGAGAGAGACATCTTTTGTGACCTGAAGCAACAGAAAGAAAAGCTTTTATATCGCATTCTCCGGTAGCAAAAGCAGAGTGTAATTGATGTCAGTTTTAGTCAGACGTAAGGATAGCTTTGTAGCACAATCAGAACAATCAGATACTTTTAAAAGAAGTAATTCTTAACAAGAACAACTCTTGAACAGTACCATTTAGAAATAGAAAAACAAAGAAAGCTTCAACTACCTTATGGAATTTTCAAGATATGAAAACTTCCCATATTGATGAAGAAGATTGGTTCTGACAGTGGGTGTTCACCTTTGAGCACCTCAATATGCATAATTTAAAATTTCAAAAAATATTTATAAAAAAAAAAAGGACAAAAACGAAAAAGGCAGCACACACATTCACCTTATGTTTTATGTATCATCGTTAGCACCATCTACATGTTTTAAAGCATGCAAAAACAATACAAAATCTTCATTTTAATTGGATGAATGACTTTTTGATAGAAAATGAAACAGAACCAGTTAGATATGAGAAAAAAGATCGAGAATGAAGTGAAGATCCTCATAAAGAACACAAGGCCTGAAAATTTCAGAATTACACAAAGCAAATAGACAGTTCATATGCCAAGTATAAGGAACATTATTAGTTTATTCCAGCCCTTAAAAAAAATTGTTCAAAGGAAGGAAGCAAAAAAAATGGAAGAATAAAAATAAACTCTGCCCCCCCCCCCCCCCCAAAACAACAGCTACAGAGCATTTAACATTATTTTGCTCCTTAAACTACCAAAATTGAATCATTTCATTTTCAAATTGCCAAAAAGTTACAATATGCACCCTCCCTTGAGATCATGCTACATCACTTTCTTTTCCTCCATCTTAATGGTCAAAATTGAACAAGGGTGCTATTTATCAACTTTTGACTATTAGAAAGTATTATGTGCCAGTTTTGGTAATTTTTCGTGCAAAATGTAAAGAGCCTAGTAGATAGAAGGTGCAAAGCATAAGTTTATCGCACTACAAATCACTAGAGCCTATCCATTAGCGTCTATGGGACAATTAAGAAATTAATTTAGTGCCACGGGTTTTCTTTTACATGCATTCTCAAGAATGTTTCTAGTGTTACTGAAACCATGATTCAACAGAACCTTACAGCAAATGTACAATCATTCAATTTGAAAAAATATATACTACACTAAATTCTAATTGAAGATTTCTAGAGTAGATTGTTTGTCATTGAATTGAGACCAATAATCAAGGGAGCAATATAAGCTCATAGAAATCATTTCATAAATGAACAATTGTAAACACCTTGAACATATCATCTAATACAAGGAGGAGAAATGCATTTCATAGAAAAACAATTATAGACACTTTACCTTTGCTGTTACATTCGGGTTTCCATCTCTATCACCCCCCATCCAAGACCCAAATTTTATTGGTGTGCAAGTTAATGGAAGAGGCCTTCCAGTATGCTGTGAGACAGAAGTAGAGTAAGAAAGGAAAGTTGCAAGGAAGAAAGTATGTGCATCCGAAGAATGCAACAGCTCCCGGACAAGTTTGAAGACAAACCTTCTTCAATGCATTGCTGACACGGCGTAAGTAATGAGGTACAGCTTTCCAAAGGGACTGCTCCACAATGTTCAAGCCTGAGATAATAAAATGAGCAGGTGCAAGTACGTGTCCACATTTCTACAGAGAAACAAAGAAGGGAGTATTTAACAATTCTTAACTTCCAGTAGTTTACCAGCCTTGGCCTCTTCAACAGGTGTGGGTTTGTAGCGCCTAAGCTCATCTGTCTGCCATATTGAAGTTATCTCTCTCACCTACAAAAGCAAGATTGAAACTATGACTCACATGCCATATTTAATTTCTCTCTTATTACAAAACCAGACGGAAGCTGTGAATGACATAAATACAAGAATTACACCAATTTATTTCCACATTATCTTACAGAGGCACGAACAACCCCCAACCACCACTCACACACTTTACAGTGACTTTTTGGAGGGATACCATGCAGTTAGAAAAACAATACCAGGTCTTCAATCAGCATTTCTCGATCTTCAAAACCAAGATCAGATCGGTCATTGTAGTCTAAGAGATGCTGAAAGCAAAAGGCAAAGTTAGAATAAGAGAAAACTCACTGAAACGATATTAATATATAATATTTCGACATATTAAATAGTGTAAATGCCATTAAAAACTTACAGCAAGTCTAATGTGCTTGTATTGTAAAGTGCGACGATTAATTTGTGTGGGATGCGCAGTAAGAACAATTTCAACCTCCTGCAATAACAATCGTTCTAAAATAAAAATAAAAAATAAAAAAGCGGGAGAGCAATAATAAGAACGAGCATCTTATTAAACATCCGCACTTAAATCTTCAGCGTCCATTCAGTTGCTCAAAGAAGTCGAAACCTTAAGAGATATTATTATACTAAACCTGCCACAACAGAAGCTCCACTTCGACAATTTTGCTTACTTGAGGTTAGTGGAGTTGTGAAGTTTTCAGACACCCAGATGACAGATTTTTTTTTTTTTTCCTTGCCGCGAAGGAGTGGGGGGTGGGGAAGACAACGTACTGTCATTTTTAAATTTATCTGTTGCTCATCAGCGCAATTAGAAATTTAGAAAACTGGAAGCTTAAGAACTAACAATAGACCTGCTTGCAAACAGTTTCATAAAGCTCATCTGGGGGAACGCCACCCTGCACCAGCTGATTAAAGATGTCGTCACAGGATTTTGAAAGAGGCACCACATTTCGCACCTTACGAACTCTGCACAAAGCAAAATATTGCCTTGAAGATTGATTTCGGAAGCCTTTCAAAACCAAATAACTTTTTTTTTCAGTAAAAAAAATACTGAAAAAAAAATTATTGAGCACCTTTGAAAACCAAATATGGAAAGTATATCGTGCTAATTTATCAAAAGTAAATTAACAAATTCATCTACCAATATAAGCAACCAAATTAATAAAGCTTGAAAACGACGCATTAACCACGTCGGAAAATTCATTCCTAATAAAAAAAATTGCTTAATAAAGTCTGAACTAGTAATCAATAACTCTCCATATATACCTGTGATGTGTTTCGGCAATACCCATCAAATTGAGATAATGGCTGAATGCGCGAGCGAGGGTCAACGCTTCCTCCAATGTCATCTTCGATATCTCCGAAGCCAGCTGCTTCTCTAACAGCTCCGCCATGTCCTCGATCCCCGCCATCCTCATGTTACAAGCACTCTACACATGCAAATCCCCCATTTGAAATGATTTTGTCAATATCACGTACCGTTTAATCTTCAATTTCTGACTTCTAAGAAAATGTGAGGAAAGTAGGTGGACAAAACAAAACCGATTTAAAAACCTGTGAAGTGAGAATTACTCTACAAATAAAAATTCCACAACAATACTACTGAGCTTAGTACAACTGTTTCAGTAGAGATTGTATATTTTCTTCTTTCGATGCCAAAACATCATAAAAGTGTAAAATCCATTTCCTGCTTTGCTTTATTTATTGTCCTCCGTTTTGTCAGTAACTAAGCAGAAACTCAGAAAAATCCGAGAAGAAAAAACGACGTCCCAAGCAATAAGATTCACAGAACTAGAGGAGCGACTGGTAGATAGAAACAAATAAGTGCTAATGGGCCAATACAGAGGACCTGAGCGAGAGTACGGTTCCTCTCGACTTTCTCCATGAATTTGCCTCCGACCTCGCGCTGCAAGACATCGTTGAGCAGACTTCCGAGCAACTTGCAGTCGTCGTCGAAATTCTGGAACGATATTTCCTCCGCTATGTCATCCGTGGTGTCCGTCATTGTCAAATAAACAGTGCACGAAGAATCACAGGGAAGACGAAGAAGAAGAAGAAGAAGAAGAAGAAGAGCCTTGTTTGTGTACGTACGGGAGTAGTGGGGGAGCAGGGGATTTCTTTTACCGAAAGAGGGCCCAATGTAGTTACTGACAAGTGGCGGTCACGGCAGGAATAGCGGGACAGTTTTTGGTCTCATGGTGACCGAACTTTTGAGAGCCCGTGAACCTGTGTTGTGGGTGACCGGGTGTTTCCGGGAAATGTGTTTGCTATGGAATTATACCGGTTATATTCTTTTACTGCTAGGGCGAGATTCTTTCACGCGATTTATTACACGTGTCAAGTTATCGTTCTTCAATTATACTTGGCATTATAATTAAAGAATTTTTACATGATTAATATATTTTTAGATAGCAACATGATTAATTTTTAATTCAGTCTTTAATGTGCAAATCATTGTATTTCCTATCTATTATTAAAATTTTATTTTTTTATATAAATTTAAGTTTATCTATCTTTTAAAAGAGATACACGAGACTTATATGCTTTAAATTAAAAAAAAAAGTTGTCCTAAGAATTATTAGAATTTAAAATTAAAAAAAAAGTATTTTAACCATAAATAAATTTATAAAAATATTTATTTAATTTAATGTCATACATCACAATATAATATTAATTCAAATTTGAAATAAATTGAAAACCTCAAACCTTACTTTTATAATAAAAATAAATAAATTAAAGAACTGTCTGAAATTGTAGTAGAAATTTTAAAATGTGTTTAAATAAATTTAAAAGAAAAATTAGGTTGTTTGAATATTATATATTAAAGTACTTTTTATCTCAAATAAATTAAAGAATACATTTGAGAAAAATCATCATTTAAAATGATACAAAACGTAATTCGCATTTTTTTTCTAATACAAACATAATTTATATTTAAAAGTAATTATTAATGGACGAAAATACTCATAAAACTTTCATGATATAATTATGACTTTCAAATTTTAAGAAATATATTATAATTTTTAAAATTTCAAATAATCATTATTTTTATTTCAGAAAACACTTTTTTAATTTATTTTTAAATAAATATAATATGATTAAAAGTATTTTAAATATATGATTAGCAAATAGTTCTAATAATAGAACTTATTATTTAAATTATAAATTATAAACATTAAAATTATAAATTATATTTTTTACTATAATCTCAAACATGTACTCTAATAAATTTAGTTTTAAATTATTTAGAAAAAATAATCAAAAATGCTAAATATATTTTAAAAAATTTATTAAAAGAATTATATTTTCATGTGTTCGTTGTTAATATGTTAAAAATTAAGAAATTTATTTTAAATTGAAAAAAAATAAAATTAATCTTATAATTAAAAATAGAAATAAAAATGTAAGTTTATATACCATTAATAAAACATAATAAAGAAAATCTGCGCTGTGCGGTTGTGCCACCTCAGGCGAAAAACATGTCACCAGCTTCCGTCATTTATGTAATGGACATTGGACAAGATCTTAGGTCTGGAATTTAATATATCAAAAGGCATGTAAGTCTGGCATATTTCATGTTAAAATCTCTAAGCTTGATATCAAAAACGAAAAAGGAATACATAAAAGTTTATGTTATAAAACTAAAGAAATAAATTACTATTACAAAAGAGAAATAAGAAATCCTCTCTGAAACTCTTAAAAACTGAAACTTTCTTTCTCTTTCTATATTTTCTTATTAATTTCATTACAACTGAAACCCTTATTTATAAGTTTTGAAATTACTATGCAAGTTACTATACAAATCACTATACAAGTCACTATGTAGAATTTAAAATAATAATGGTAGGGTCATTCACATAATTTTAGTGGTGGGACAGGGGCGGCTGCCGACTGCCGCTGATTCATTACACTCCCCCTTAAATGACCACCCATAAATAATCTGCCTCGTTAAAATCTTGCCAAGTAAAAACCCAGTGGGAAGAAAAACCAATGGCGAAAGAAAAAGAGTACAGTCTTCTTATGTATCCACAAGTGCTTTAAGATTGCCTCATTAAAACCTTGCAGAGAAAAACCCGGTGGGACAAAACCTCAGCGAAGGAAAAAGAGTACAATCAGCACATTTACTCCCCCTGAAAAGTGCATGACAAAAGATTTTTGAGTTTTCGCATTCTAATGTTATGCACAATTTTCTTGAATGTGGAAGTTGGTAACGCCTTTGTGAATAAATCTGCCAGATTATCACTAGATCGTATCTGCTTGACATCAATTTCACCTTTCTCTTGAAATTCATGAGTATAAAAGAATTTAGGTGAAATATGTTTGGTTATGTCACCTTTGATATATCCTCCTCTGATTTGAGTGATACACGCAGTATTATCTTCATATAAGATTGTTGGGCTATTATTGATCATGGGAAGTCCACATTTTTCCTAGATATGTTGAATAACTGATCCCAACCAAATACACTCTCGACTTGCTTCATGAATAGCAATGATCTCTGAGTGATTTGAAGAGGTAGCAGATAGTGTCTGCTTAACAGATCTCCATGATATAGCAGTATCTCCATAAGTAAATAAATATCCAGTTTGAGATCTACCTCTGTGTGGGTCTGAAAGATAACCTGCATCTGCATACCCAATCAATTCTGAACTTGAACTACATTGATAAAATAATCTCATATCAATCGTACCATGAAGGTAACGAAGGATATATTTAATGTCATTCCAATGCCTTTGAGTTGGTGCAGAACTATATCTTGCAAGCAGATTAACTGAAAATGTAATATCTGGTCGAGTGCAATTTGCAAGATACATCAAAGCTCCAATTGCACTGAGATATGGTACTTCAGGACCAAAAATTTCTTCATCGTCATCACAAGGACGGAATGGATCATTCTTCACATCAAATGTTCGAACAATCATTAGAGTACTCAGGGGATGAGATTTGTCCATATAAAAATGTTTTAGGACTTTCTCAGTATACATGGACTGATGAATAAAAATTCCATTTGGCAAGTGTTCGAGCTGCAGGCCGAGACAAAGTTTTGTTTTGCCAAGATCTTTCATTTCAAATTCATTCTTTAAATATATAGCGGTTTTTGAGATCTCTTCAGGAGTTCCCACAATATTTAAATCATCAACATAAACCGCAATAATGATGAATCTGGTATCTGATTTCTTAATAAAAACACATGGGCATATAAGATTATTCTCAAATCCTTCTTTCAATAGATATTCACTTAAGCGATTATACCACATGCGTCCGGATTGCTTCAACCCATATAAAGATTTTTGTAGTCTGATTGAGTACATATTTCTAGATGTACTTGTAGATGCTTCAGGCATCTTATATCCTTCAGGGATTTTCATATATATGTCATGGTCTAAGGATCCATATAAATATGCAATGACCACATCTATCAACCGCATTTCTAATCCTTTTGTAACAACTATACTAATCAAAAATCTAAATGTGATTGCATCCATAACGGGAGAGTATATTTTTTCATAATCAATCCCGAGTTTCTGCAGGAAACCTTGTGCGACAAGCCGTGCTTTGTACCGCACAATTTCATTTTTCTCATTACGTTTTCGTACAAATACCCACTTATATCCAACATGCATCACACCCTTTGGTGTTTGGACAACAGGTCCAAATACTTCTCGTTTTGCTAGCGAATTTAATTCAGCTTCAATAGCTGTTTTCCATTTTGGCCAATCATTTCTACGTCGACATTCTTCGACGCTTTTTGGCTCACTTTCTTCATTACTTCTGGTAATGTCAAGGGCCATTTTATATGAAAATATATTGTCGACAACAGTTTTATTTCTATCCAGAATTTCTCCAGTTTTCATGAAATGTATTGAGATCTCATTATTTTCAGATACCTGTTCCTCTTCAGGGGAAAACATTTCATGACACACCTCTTCAGGAGGTCCATTTTTAGGAGATTTATACTTTTCAAGAGTTTCCTCTTCAGGAGGTTCTGGAATAAAAGATTTGAGCTCTTTATGAGCACCAATTATATTTGTAGCCTGTATTGTGGGTACATGTTCTTCAGGAACACCAAATTTATTTTGTATTATTTTCCTTCTGGGAATTTTGTCTTTTGCACCAATAGGTCTTCCACGCTTCAGGCGTGTTTTAGATTCACCTATTGCTGCTTTGACAGTTTATCCTTCAGGGACTTCAATCATTGCTGAAGTATTAACAGCAAGAATATAAGATTTTACTACACCTTTAGTGTCAGTAAATACATCCGGTAACTGATTTGCAACATTTTGCAAATGAATAACCCTTTGAACTTCTCGTTTACATTCATTTGGAGGAGGATCAAAATGAGACAGGGTCTTATTATCCCAAGTAATATCTTGTCATGTTTCAGGCACCGATTTTTCTTTACCCATTAACGGAAAATTTGATTCGTCAAAATGACAATCCTCAAAATGTGCTTTAAAAATATCTCCTGTAAGGAGTTCAAGGTATCTAATAATGGATGGAGAATCAAAACCAACATATATCTCAAGTCTACGTTGAGGACCCATTTTTGTACGTTATGGAGGTGCAATTGGAACATATACAGCACATCCAAAAGTATGAAGATAAGA
The DNA here is from genome assembly GCA_036898215.1 of Platycarya strobilacea. NCBI lineage: Eukaryota > Viridiplantae > Streptophyta > Magnoliopsida > Fagales > Juglandaceae > Platycarya > Platycarya strobilacea. The sequence continues at coordinate 13,906,994 of CM072554.1, read as the reverse complement.
AATATTTGGTTGTTGACCAAATGCAAGCTGTAATGGAGAATATTTATGATATGCAGATGGTCTAATACGAATTAGAGATGCTGCATGTAGTATAGCATGTCCCCAAGCAGAAATAGGTAGTCTTGATTTCATAAGTAAAGGTCTAGTGATTAGTTGAAGCCTTTTGATCAAAAACTCAGCTAAACCGTTTTGCGTGTGTGTATGGGCAACAGGATGTTCAACATCTATTCCTATTGACATGCAATAATCATCAAAAACTTGAAATGAAAATTCACCTGCATTATCCAATCGAATGGTCTTAATTGGATACTCAGGAAATTATGCTCGTAGTTTAATTATCTGAGCAAGAAGTCTAGCAAATGCAACATTTCTAGTAGAAATAAGACAAACATGTGACCATCGATTAAATGTATCAATTAAAACCATAAAATATCTAAATGGTCCACTTGATGGATGAATAGGCCCACATATATCTCCGTGAATCCTTTGTAAAAAGGATGGAGATTCAACAATGACTTTTGAGGGAGATGGTCTAATAATTAACTTACCTTGAGAACATGCAGAGTACGGAAATTTATTGGGTAGAAATATCTTTTGATTCTTTAAGGGATGCCCATGCGAATTTTCAATAATTCGTCTCATCATTATAGAACCCGGATGTCCAAGGCGATCATGCCAAGTCATAAATACTTTAGGGTCAATGCACTTCTGGTGCATTACTACATATGATTCAATTGTTCTCATTTTTGTATAATACAATCCAGAACATAGAGCAGGCAGTTTTTCTAATACGAGCTTCTGGCCCGATATTGTTTTAGTAATAAGAAGATGCTCTTTACTGCCTTCATTGGTCGTTTCAATATGGTAATCATTACGACGTATATTTTTGAAACTCAATAAATTTCTTCTGGATTGTGAAGAGAATAGAGTATCATCAATACAAAATTTGGTGCCATTAGGCAATACAATATAAGCTCTTCCGGAACCCTCAATTAAATCCAATGAACCTGATATGGTATGGACATAGGATTTACTTAGTGTTAAATTTTGAAAATATTTCTTTTCTTTGAGAATTGTGTGAGTTGTAGCACTGTCAACCAGACATATATCTTTATCATTCAACTCAGAGATAAAAAACTCATCAATGTGATCCATGATTTTACAAAATATACAAAACTTTTATTACTGATAGAAAGAAAATACATTAATTGAGTGGAACACTTCCATCTCCAATTAAGTGTTCAATACTACCATCAGGATGATTAAAGAAATCAGATACATCAAGATGAGTAACGTCTACATCTACTGAATCTAATAAATCATCTGATGGTTCTACTAAATTTATTTCATGCACTTTATTCTTTCCTTTAATATAAGCTTGATATAAATCAGCTAAGTGCCTGGCCGTACGACAGGTACGTGACCAATGTCCAGTCATTCCACATCTATGGCACACCTCTTCACTTTTCTTTGAAGAATTATTCTGAGGATTTTTACCCCTTTCTAAATTGTAACACTTCTGGTGATATGGTATATTATTATCCCTTTTAATGTTGTCATTCCTGGGACCAACATTTCTATAATTTCTCCTACCACGTCCACGCTCCCGATTTCTTCTAAAGGATGCACCATTCACTTCTGGGAATGATGCAAACCTATTACCATTCACTTCAGGGAATGATATTAAGCCAGTAGGGCGTGACTGGTGGCTTTCTAATAAGAGCTCATTATTCTGCTCAGCTACTAGAAGATATGATATAAGTTCAGAATATTTTTTGAACTTTCTCTCTCGATACTGCTGCTGCAGGAGCACATTCGAGGCATGAAATGTAGTATAAGTCTTTTTTAGCATATCATCATCGGTGATTTTCTCAACGCATAATTTTAATATTGAGCTTATTTTAAAAAGTGCAAAATTATACTCACTAACACTTTTATAATCTTGCAACCTCAGGTGCAACCTTTGAGAACGAGCTCTTGGGAGTATGACAGTCTTCTGGTATTCATATCTCTCCATTAAATTGTTCCACAAAATATAGGGATCTTTCACTGTGAAATATTCAGTTTTCAATTCTTCATGAAGATGGTGGCGAAAGAAAATCATTGCTTTAGCACGTTCCTGCAGGGATGCTTGATTTCCTTCTTTAATAGTTTCTCCCAGGTTCATTGCATCAAAATGAATTTCAGCATCAAGTATCCAGGATAAATAATTTTTTCCAGATATATCAAGAGCAACAAATTCCAATTTTGTAAGATTTGCCATTTTCTACACATGTAAATAATGAAATAAATATGTGTATCTCATATTTATAAATTCACACAGATAATCATCAATAAAATATATTAAAGACTTCAAATAATATATTGAAAAACTTACAGAGGAATAAGGCCACTAGCTTCAGAATTGGTAGAACCGTCGTGCTAATAAGGTATTATAAAACTAAAGAAAGAAACTACTATTGCAAAAGAGAAATAAAAAATTCTTTCTGAAACTCTTAAGAATTGAAACTTTCTTTCTTTCTCTATATTTTCTTATGAATTTCATTACAAAACCTCTATTTATAGGCTTTGAAATTACTATGCAAGTTACAGATTTCTTTTATGTTATACGTCTGTTATTGTCCATGCATTACAAGAAAAATGGTATATAGTGGATTGCATTGTGATGCATGCAAAGGTGAATATTGTAATTTTTTATTTTATTTTACATGCATTTAATATTTTTAGAACATAAATATTATTCCTTCCAACTTGATGATTTAGAATAAAGTTGTAATAAAATAAAGACTTGTATATATATATAAAGGAATTATCGCTTGAAGTTTTTTGAATAAATATAAGGTTTCTATAAAAAGAATTATGCTTTTGAACAGATTTTTCTTCAAAATACTTCAATAAAATACAGGCTTTTTACTAAAAAATAAATTATGTTCTAAAACAATATTAAATATGAACTTTCTTGGTTAAAAAAATAAATAAATCTAGAATCAGGAATTTCGAACCCTCCAAAATCCAAATCCATCTTGGTTTCGGCCCAAGTTACAATTCAAGTATACATGGTCCGAGATCCTGCTCGAATTTAGGTCCTGAGAACTGGGTTGAGTATGTCTAAATTTTCAGTTTGGAAATCAGATGTACAATCCTAACTTTAATTACAATTAAAAAAATTATTTATAAGAAAAATTAAATTATTTTAATCATAAATAATTATTTTAATTATAATTAAAATATCATAAATTCTTCAATTTTTTTTAAATGACCATATTTTAATCTCATTTACATCCAACTAAAGTTCTATTATTGGTGTAATTGTAAGGTAGTAGTTTCCCTCGAAAAATGGGAAGTGGTTTAGATCCTCGTGTTTAATGTCCAGCGAATGTGACTCAATTACAGTAACGTCCAAATAGAAAGCCCCCAACTCTCTCGCCGTTTACAACCGTCCAAAATCCAAAAAGCGTTCATGCACAAATGAGCCAAATAATTTTATTTTAACCCGTACGATATAAAATCCAACAAAAAAAATTATACTATCTTCCTTTACACCACGCATTAATATGTAATTTATTAATTCATTTTATTTAATTATACAATTATTAATATATATATATATATATATTTAAATAGAAGAATAAAAATAATAAATCTCATATTGATATATAGTATGAAATAATAAGTAGCATTTATCAAAATCCAAACGTTTTAACTTTTGTGTGCTTCCTAGATAAAAAGAAAGGTAGATAATTAGGGATCGAGATATTTTTGAGCTTTTATTTTAATTAAATATAGTAAAGGTAAGAAATATACACATATAAAATGAGTTTCGTAGTATTTAATATTATTTTAGAGATTTTAAAATAGGATTTTCTTAATTTCAAATATATAAATAGTATCCATTTAGTACAAAATATAAAATATTTTAGCCATTATATTTCTAAAAATGATTACATTTACATTGGTAAATTAAATGAGTTTTATGCCTTTTATCGCAAGTTTTATGTCACAAACATTCCACATAACGAATTTGTGGCAAAAAATTATTTTTTCACGAAAATCATATTTTTAGCCACCATAATTAATCCTTAAAAAAAACCAATATTTTTGTATTGCCTTCCATATATACAACTAAATATTGCAGTGTTAGAAATTATTAAAAGAAATCCTAATCCAATAACTCAAGCCTACAAAAGTTTTGTTAATTTGATAGTTAAATTAAAAGTCCAACTTCAGTTGCTTTCTAAGTAGTTGGACTAATGGACTTTTTAGGTCAATTTGTAGTTGGTTTCATTTATGGTTGATGGAGTTGGTTCATGTGATATATATACATATATATTAATAAACTTGTTTATATGGATAGCAATATTATTTGTTATATAATATTAAGATTCTTAATATGAAATCTAAATTGAAAATACAAAAAAAAATATATTTAAAATTGATAATTTATATGAAAAATAATTAAGAGATTTTATCATCTAGATTTCGTTAAAAACAAAAATTATTTAAAGTCTTAATTATAGTATTACATATTTAATGTTTCACGAAAATATCAAAATTTTAATTTAGACTTAATAAACTAACTTACATGCCATAAGAAAAGATAACATTATAAAATATTATTTGATAGTTTATATGAAGAAAATAAATTTTTAAATATTTTATTACAAAAATAATAATTTATGAAACATTATTATATGAAACATTATTGTTAGAAACTTGAAACATGATATTCCAAAAAAATACTCGAAATATATATTAAGTTGTGTTTTTAGAATTTTACATATGTAGATATAACAAATTATCGATATCTAATCTTTATGTATGGTTATGTTTTATGATTTTTTAATTATATTTTATTTAATATAAATGTGTCACACTGTAAAAGATATTATTCTTTTAAAAAATTGTTGATTCGACCACAGTCCACAAATGTACTCACAATATGTAATTTGATTAGAATTGAGAGGAAATCCTAATTAATAAAGAAAAGAAGAAAAAAGACCTGTTGTTAATGTTGAAAGTATGCCCCTAACAAGTTTTATTTAAAATGCCGTTACTTTTAATAACATTACCTTATCTTTTATTTGATAAACCCTTACTTTTGTGAGTAGTCTAAAGTGAGCCAACTTTCTTATATTTTTTATAAAGAAAATGAATGAAAGTAACAAAGTAATTTTTGTTATCAAACTTAAAGAAATGAACTACTATTGCAAAAGAGAAATAAGAAATTCTCTTGAAACTCTTAAGAACTGAAACTTTCTTTCTCTCTCTATTTTTTTCTTATGAATTTCATTACAACTGAAGCCCATATTTATAGGCGTTGAAATTACTATGCAAGTTATTATAAAAATTACTATGCAAGTCACTATGCAGATTTAAAATAATAGTGGTGGGGTCATTCACATAATTTAGTAGTGGGTCAGGGGGGGCTGCCGACTTCGTTTATAACACTCCCCCTTGAATGACCACCCATAAAGAATCTGCCTCGTTAAAACCTTGCCAAGTAAAAACCCAGTGGGAAGAAAAACCAATGGCGAAAGAAAAAGAGTACAGTCTTCTTATGTATCCACAAGTGCTTTAGGATTGCCTCATTAAAACCTTGCAGAGGAAAACCCAGTGGGACAAAACCTCAGCGAAGGAAAAAGAGTACAATCAGCACATTTACTCCCCCTGAAAAGTGCATGACAAAAGATCTTTGAGTTTTCGTATTCCAATGTTATGCACAATCTTCTTGAATGTGGAAGTTGGTAACGCCTTTGTGAATAAATCTGCCAGATTATCACTAGATCGTATCTGCTTGACATCAATTTCACATTTTTCTTGAAGTTCATGAGTATAAAAGAATTTTGGTGAAATATGTTTGGTTCTGTCACCTTTGATATATCCTCCTCTGATTTGAGTGATACAAGCAGTATTATCTTCATATAAGATTGTTGGGCTATTATTGATCATGAGAAGTCCACACTTTTCCTGGATATGTTGAATAACTGATCTCAACCAAATACACTCTCGACTTGCTTCATGAATAGCAATGATTTCTGAGTGATTTGAAGAAGTAGCAGATAGTGTCTGCTTAACAGATCTCCATGATATGGCAGTATCTCCATAAGTAAATAAATATCCAGTTTGAGATCTACCTCTATGTGGGTCTGAAAGATAACCTGCATCTGCATACCCAATCAATTCTGGACTTGAACCACGTTGATAAAATAATCCCATATCAACCGTACCATGAAGGTAACGAAAGACATGTTTAATGCCGTTCCAATGCCTTCGAGTTGGTGCATAACTATATCTTGCAAGCAGATTAACTGAGAATGTAATATCTGGTCGAATGCAATTTGCAAGATACATCAAATCTCCAATTGCACTGAGATATGGTACTTCAGGACCAAGAATTTCTTCATCGTCATCACAAGGACGGAATGGATATTTATTCACATCAAGTGTTCGAACAATCATTGGAGTACTCAGAGGATGAGATTTGTCCATATAAAAATGTTTTAGGACTTTCTCAGTATACATGGAATGATGAATAAAAATTCCATTTGGCAAGTGCTCAAGCTGCAGGCCGAGACAAAATTTTGTTTTGCCAAGATCTTTCATTTCAAATTCATTCTTTAAATATATAGCGGTTTTTGATATCTCTTCAGGAGTTCCCACAATATTTAAATCATCAACATAAACCGCAATAATGACAAATCCGGATTCTGATTTCTTAATAAAAACACATGGGCATATAAGATTATTCTCAAATCCTTCTTTCAATAGATATTCGCTTAAGCGATTATACCACATGCGTCCGGATTACTTCAACCCATATAAAGATCTTTGTAGTCTGATTGAGTACATATTTCTAAATGTACTTGTAGATGCTTCAGGCATCTTATATCCTTCAGGGATTTTCATATATATGTCATGGTCTAAGGATCCATATAAATATGCAGTGACCACATCCATCAACCGCATTTCTAATCCTTTTGTAACAACCAGACTAATCAAAAATCTAAATGTGATTGCATCCATAACGGGAGACTATATTTCTTCATAATCAATCCCGGGTTTCTGTAGGAAACCTTGTGCAACAAGCCGTGCTTTGTATCGCACAATTTCATTTTTCTCATTACGTTTTCGTACAAATACCCACTTATATCCAACAGGCATTACACCCTTTGGTGTTTGGACAACAGGTCCAAATACTTCTCGTTTTGCTAGCGAATTTAATTCAGCTTCAATAGCTGTTTTCCATTTTGGCCAATTATTTCTACGTCGACATTCTTCGACGCTTTTTGGCTCACTTTCTTCATTACTTCTGGTAATGTCAAGGGCCATTTTATATGAAAATATGTTGTCGACAACAGTTTTATTTCTATCCAGAATTTCTCCAGTTTTCATGAAATGTATTGAGATCTCATTATTTTCAGGTACCTGTTCCTCTTCAGGGGAAAACATTTCATGACACACCTCTTCAGGAGGTCCCTTTTTAGGAGATTTATACTCTTCAAGATTTTCCTCTTCAGGAGGTTCTGGAATAGAAGATTTAAACTCTTTAGGAGCATCAATTATATTTGTGGCCTGTATTGTGGGTACGTGTTCTTGAGGAACACCAAATTCATTTTGTATTCTTTTCCTTCTGGGAATTTTGTCTTTTGCACCAATAGGTCTTCCACGCTTCAGGCGTATTTTAGATTCACCTATTGCTGTTTTGACAATTTGTCCTTCAGGGACTTCAATCCTTGCTGGAGTATTAACAGCAGGAATATAAGATTTTACTACACCTTTAGTGTCAGTAAATACATCCGGTAACTGATTTGCAACATTTTGCAAATGAATAATCCTTTAAACTTCCCATTTACATTCATTTGTAGGAGGATCAAAATGAGACAGGGTCTTATTATCCCAAGTAATATCTTGTCGTGCTTCAGGCACCGACTTTTCTTTACCCATTAACGGAAAATTTGATTCGTCAAAATGACAATCCTCAAAACGTGCTTTAAACATATCCCCTGTAAGGGGTTCAAGGTATCTAATAATGGATGGAGAATCAAAACCAACATATATTCCAAGTCTACGTTGAGGGCCCATTTTTGTACGTTGTGGAGGTGCAATTGGAACATATACAGCACATCCAAAAGTACGAAGATGAGAAATATTTGGTTGTTGACCATATGCAAGCTGTAATGGAGAATATTTATGATATGCAGATGGTCTAATGCGAATTAGAGATGCTGCATGAAATATAGCATGTCCCCAAACAGAAATAGGTAGTATTGATTTCATAAGTAAAGGTCTAGCGATTAGTTGAAGCCTTTTAATCAAAAACTCAGCTAAACCGTTTTGTGTGTGTGTATGGGCAACAGGATGTTCAACATCTATTCCTATTGACATGCAATAATCATCAAAAACTTGAGATGAAAATTCACCTGCATTATCCAATCGAATGGTCTTAATTGGATACTCAGGAAATTGTGCTCGTAGTTTAATTATTTGAGCAAGAAGTCTAGCAAATGCAACATTTCTAGTGGAAAGAAGACAAACATGTGACCATCGACTAGATGCATCAATTAGAACCATAAAATATCTAAATGGTCCACTTGATGGATGAATAGGCCCACATATATCTCCGTGAATCCTTTGTAAAAAGGATGGAGATTCAACAATGATTTTTGAGGGAGATGGTCTAATAATTAACTTACCTTGAGAACATGCAGAGCACGGAGATTCATTGGGTAGAAATATCTTTTGATTCTTTAAGGGATGCCCATGCGAATTTTCAATAATTCGTCTCATCATTATAGAACCCGGATGTCCAAGGCGATCATGCCAAGTCATAAATACTTTAGGGTCAATGCACTTCTGGTGCATTACCACATATGATTCAATTGTTCTCATTTTTGTATAATACAATCCAGAACATAGAGCAGGCAGTTTTTCTAATACGAGCTTCTGGCCCGATACTATTTTAGTAATAAGAAGATGCTCTTTACTGCCTTCATTGGTCGTTTCAATATGGTAATCATTACGACGTATATCTTTGAAACTCAATAAATTTCTTCTGGATTGTGAAGAGAATAGAGTATCATCAATACAAAATTTGGTGCCATTAGGCAACACAATATAAGCTCTTCCGGAGCCCTCAATTAAATCCGATGAACCTGATATGGTATGGACATAGGCTTTACTTAGTGTTAGATTTTGAAAATATTTCTTTTCTTTGAGAATTGTATGAGTTGTAGCACTATCAGCCAGACATATATCTTTATCATTCAACTCAGAGATAAAAAGCTCATCAATGTGATCAATGATTCTATAAAATATACAAAAATTTTATTATTGATAGAAAGAAAATACATTAATTGAGTGGAACACTTCCATCTCCAATTAAGTGTTCAATACTACCATCAGGATGATTAAAGAAATCAGATACATCAAGATGAGTAACGTCTACATCTACTGAATCTAATAAATCATCTGATGGTTCTACTAAATTTTTTTCATGCACTTTATTCTTTCCTTTAATAGAAGCTTGATATAAATCAGCTAAGTGCCTGGCCGTACGACAGGTACGTGACCAATGTCCAGTCATTCCACATCTATGGCACACCTTTTCACTTTTCTTTAAAAAATTATTCTGAAGATTTTTACCCCTCTCTGAATTGTACCACTTCTGGTGATATGGTATATTATAATCCCTTTTAATGTTGTCACTCCTGGGACCAACATTTCTATAATTTCTCCTACCACGTCCACGCCTCCTATTTCTTCTAAAGAATGCACCATCCACTTCTGGGAATGATGCAAACCTATTACCATTCACTTCAGGGAATGATATTGAGCCAGTAGGGCGTGACTGGTGGCTTTCTAATAAGAGCTCATTATTCTGCTCAGCTACTAGAAGACATGATATAAGTTCAGAATATTTCTTGAACTTTCTCTCTCGATACTGCTGCTGCAGGAGCACATTCGAGGCATGAAATGTAGTAAAAGTCTTTTCTAGCATATCTTCATCGGTGATTTTCTCACCGCATAATTTTAATACTGAGCTTATTTTAAAAAGTGCGGAATTATACTCACTAACACTTTGATAATCTTGCAACCTCAGGTGCATCCATTGAGAACGAGCTCTTGGGAGGATGACAGTCTTCTGGTGTTCATACATCTCCCTTAAATTATTCCACAAAATATAGGGATCTTTTATAGTGAAATATTCAGTTTTCAATTTTTCATGAAGATGGTGGCGAAGGAAAATCATTGCTTTAGCACGTTCCTGCAGGGATGCTTGATTTCCTTCTTTAATAGTTTCTCCCAGGTTCATTGCATCAAGATGTATTTCAGCATCAAGTATCCAGGATAAATAATTTTTCTCAGATATATCAAGAGCAACAAATTCCAATTTTGTAAGATTTGCCATTTTAGAGGAATAAGGCCACTAGTTTCAGAATTGGCAGAACCGTCGTGCTGATAACGTGTTATGAAACTTAAAGAAATGAACTACTATTGCAAAAGAGAAATAAGAAATTCTCTTGAAACTCTTAAGAACTGAAACTTTCTTTCTCTCTCTACTTTTTTTCTTATGAATTTCATTACAACTGAAACCCATATTTATAGGCGTTGTAATTACTATGCAAGTTACTATACAAGTTACTATGTAAATTACTATGCAGATTTAAAATAATAGTGGTGGGGTCATTTACATAATTTAGTGGTGGGCTAAGGGGACGGCTGCCGACTTCGTTTATAACAATCTTTTATTTTTTATTAAACCTCTTTACTTTTTTTCTAAACCAATATCAATCATATCCAAATTAATCGTGCGTCCACTTGATGATGATGGCCAATGGCCATCATGCATGCTTTGCATAATGAAGGCAATTCTTATCAAAACTTCTTTATCTCAATCAATTATATCAACAGCAACATCATCATCATCATCATAATAATAATAATAATAATAAATAAATAAATAAAAAGTAACATGTATTCCATCTTCCACTAAATTTTGTCCTGTATTGGAAGCAATGGTGTCGAGTAAATGGACAGACATCATATAAATATGACCAAAAGTATACGATAAACAGAAGATTATTCCTTAGCCACTGCCACGTCATGAATCCGCAGTACTTATCCTTTACTGGGATCCACCTATTAATATATTTATTCAACAAAAATGATAGAACACTACCATAAAGCTGAGAAGTATAATGATATTATTTTATTTTATTTTATCCACGTATTTTGATCACTTATAAATTTATTTTTTTTAATAATATATTTTACTTATTAATTAAAAATAATAATTATTAATATATTGATTTTTTTATATTTTCTAGAAACATTTTAAAAAATAACAAATTAAATTTAACCTAAGTGACATAACCAACACTAACGATCAATAGACAACCTAGCAGCGCGCAAACTCAAAAAATCCCTTTTTTTAGCCTTTATCCTCTCGTGCGTGCAACATTTGTTCAAGGGAAAATATTTTTGCAATTAAAAATTAGGTAATTATCGTATAATTATTTTAAAAAAAGTTTTCTTATCTTAAATATTCATTCCTTATGCAAGTTCTCGTTTAAAAAAATAAAATGAGTTTATTATTAAAAAATTAATTTCTTTTATATATTTCATATTTATTCTTTTAAAAAAAAAATTATGACACTTACAGATTATATGATATAAATATATTTTTTAATACATAATAAGAAATTTCTATGTTGCCTTCTAAATGTACCAATCAAAATTATCAGAGTGTATTGTATACTTTTTTTAATTATTTACAAAAGGAAACATAAATACAATAACGGTAATTTTAAGCAATACATTTAGGAGGGCAATACAATGGCACTCTATATATAATAAATATTATTACATACAGTTGTAAAGTACGCAAACGGCATACAAATACTTTGAAAATGAGTGTTGTCTATTGTTAAAAAATCATTTCTTTTTATGTAGATCTCAAACTTATTCACTTATTTTCAAAGTGTTTGCATGCTATTTCCGTATTTTATATGACTGCAAATATCAATTTTTTTTATATAATTTCATCTTTGGACGACTTTGGAATGTCAACAATATTATATGTTTATATATATTTTTGTAAACATAAGAATGCTTGTACATTAGAATAAGAAAGTAAGCTGCTTTTATCATAATCCCTCTCTCTCTCTCTTTGAGATGAGAGCTCTTCCTCTCCGAACCTATAAACTTTCATCCCCAAAAACCCTAGTTCATTTCCCTATATACTCCCAAAAACCATTCAAAAATTATCAAAGCACCTTTCACTATTACCAACAACCTTCAACAACCACCCTTACTCTATCACCTGATCATTAAACTATCTCTTTGAAACCCCACCAAATCCATCACCCGCTTTCAAAACTCAAAAAAGATGCCATTTTCATCTGTTTTGTTGCCCAAAGATCCCACTTTGCTCTAAATGTCAACGAATATTCCAAACATAGACACTCTAGTGCAACAAACACAAGCTCTTACATAGGATGATCTCATTTAGGAGTCTTCTGAGGAGATAGATGCAAAAATAGAAAATCAAGTATTGATAAGTAAGCTGGTATCATCTAAACCCTTGAATAGACTCACTATGCATTCCACAATTCGTGTAGCTTGAAGCTTCGCCAAAGAGATCAAAATCCAAGATTTTGGTCTAAACTCTTTCATTTTTACCTTCTCATCTCAAGAGGAAAAAGGAGTTTATTCCAACAGACCTTGGAACTTTCGAGGTTACCATATGATCATAAAGGAATGGTCGTCGGGATTAAGTCTGGATGAGATCGATCTAATGCACTCAGCTATTTGGGTACGTGTGTATGGGCTACCACCAAGGTAAATGATTGAGAAAATAACTAATGACGTTGGCAAGGTTCTCGGGAAGCTTCTGGAAATAGGCCAGAACCATATCTTTAGCAATAATGTTACACCTTATCTGAGGATGAGGGTGGAGATAAACACTTTATTTGAGTTCTGTTTCAGTTGTGGAAGGCTAGGGCATCTACACTCAAATTGTACTCACAACTATTTGGACAGGCCACCATTATTCAACTCGAATCTTAGAGTCAATGGTCCAGAGGGACAATCTAGTGGGATCAAATATTTCACTCTTAAGGAGCATAAGCATATGGATCCTCCCATTTCCAGTATCCTACCAATACTTCTTCATTCCAAGAAAAATAAAGAAAATGAAGTGGCAATAGCACCATCAAGGTCCATTTCAGAAGCTGTAAAAGGAAACACACCAGCAGTAGAGCACTTGGGAAAAGGAATCGCTCAGCTCATCCCCACTTCAATGGGATACCGACAGGCATTCAATATCTCTCCATTGTTCACTCCTTCATAGAGTTTAGCGTCAATGGAGTCTATTCAAACATAATCATTAAGCTCTTCAGACATCCAAAAGACAAAAGTCTAAGAGCCAGCGACACATGGAGAAAATATGTTCAACGAAGATCTATAGTTGCCCAAAATCATTGAAGCAAGTACCTCTATCAATATAAGCACTCAGAATTCATTATATTCTATCTTCTCAAATGCATGTGCTATCACCCCAACCGTCCACATGCTAAGCATCCAAACCCTGATGACACATCATTCTCAACTAGGCAAAACAATCATTCAAACCCCAAGCCACCTGGAACTAGAATCAAAGCCCACCCAAACAATCCAGCCCAAAACAAGGTTCTATGGGCTTCATAATCAAATGGCTGACTGCTTCAAGATTTCAAAACAGAAACACTACCCCGCAAGTATTGCTACCTCTTCAGCTATATTTTTCAAGCCCATTAAAACCACTCAGCCTGATCCAGAGGCAAGTGAACCCAATCCATTGGAAGATACTCAATATTCACCTTTCCCATTCTTCAAACACATTTTAGACCATATCCAAACAAAGACTAACCCAAACCAAAACCCAAAATCCACTCATAACCTTTCCTTGAAAATGACCTAATCCGAAGGAGCCTATCTCACTTTTAACACTTTTTAGTTTAACCCAACCCAATACAATGACTCCCTTGAAGACTTCACCCCCTCAACCTAGACCCCTAATCAACCAGTGGCCAAGAACCCCATAATGGAGATCCCGTATACTTCCCCCTTCAACCCACCATCATTCATCCTGTAAAAACCACTGAAGAATCAAGGAAGAGGAAGAACCTCTTTGAGGATGGCAAGATCCAACCCTCCCCACCGAAAAAATATTTTTAGAGTTCTAATGTTGTTCTTGAGGATGCAGGATGTGGGAGCGATTCCTAGGATCTCTCCTTCAGGCCGACACACGGAGTTAGCATTGGAAACTCGAAGAAGACTAAGCACACTAGGAAGGACAAAGGGATCAAGAAGAAGTCGGCCAAAAGTATGATGAAGCTAATCAAATTTGCACTAACACAAACGTTGGACTTCAGTGCATCGAGCAACACAGAATTGCAAGTTCTAGTAATAATGTTTAGACTCAATTTATGAATTTGGCTCTGTCAAATCTAATGACTAAGGTAGCAGGGTCCTAACTGCCACCCAATGAGCCATGAAAGTATTATCCTGAAACTACAGGGGATTAACTCGACCCCGTGCACTTAGCTCCCTGAGAGCTCACATCAAGACTTATAATTCAAATATCATTTTCCTTTCTAAAACTTTGGTTGTTAGTAAAGACCGCGCTACTATTGTAAATAGGCTTGGGTTTGTCTCTTTTTTGTCTACCCTTCCCATGGGTAAATGCGATGGTTTGTTGCTTATTTATAGACTTGGTGTGGACCTAGAAGTTGTTAATATGTCTCATAATATTATGTCTATTTTAGTTTATTCCAATCCTGTTCGTATTCCCTGGTTACTTAATTTAGTATACTGCTTTGCCTTTCATAATCGTAAGCAAGCATTTTGGGACTCGCTTAATCACATTGTGAATTCCTTCTCGAGTCCAATTTTAGCTATAGGTGATTTTAATTCCATTCTTAACCAAGATGAAGAAATAGGTGGAAAACCGGTGGCTCATCCTTCGAAACCTAGGGATCTCCAACTTTTTCAGGAATACATTGGGTTCGTGGATTTAGGCTCTTCTAGTCCTAAATTCACCTAGAGTAAGAATCATCATGGCCCTAATATTATTAGGGAAAGGTTTGATCGTGTTGTGTCCAACATCCTCTGGGTTAACCATTTTCCTCAGGCCACTGTCAAAACTCTCAACTGAATCACTTCAAATTAAGCCCCAATCCTCTTGGACACCTCGAACAAAAGAAATAAACCAAATTCTTGTAAATTTTAAAAATTATGGACTCGGAACCGGTCTAGCATCAAAGTGGTCAAAGAGGCTTGGAACCAATATGTCTATGGAACCCCAACTTATATCCTTACGAAAAAAATAAAAGCCACAAAACAAGCCATGAAAGATTGGAATATCAAAAGCTTTGGGCACATTCAAACCCAACTCAAAATTCTCAACTCCTTTTTGGAAGTCCTTCAAGCCAATACCTCCTTTCATTTGGGTTCCATCAAAAGTGATCTTAAAGAAAACATCCATGAGCTTCTCCTCCGAGAAGAATCCATTTGGAAACAGAAATTCATAATCACTTGACTCACCACTACGGACTTTAACACTAAATTCTTCAATGCTTCTACTTTTATCAGAAGAAAACGAAACACCATTGAGAGTCTCAAGATCGGAAGAGAACAATAAACCTCCGACTCTTCTCTTATCATCAAAAAAATTCAGGACCATTTTCAAAAAATCTTCATCTCGATCAACCCTTCCAATCCTGGGAACCTAGATAGACTATTTCCCACAAAAATCTCAGAACATGACAATATTTTCCTTTGCTCCATTCCCTGAACAGAAGATATCACATCAACTGTCAAACAAATCCCTAGCTGTAAAGCTCCTGACCCTTATGAGTTTATTGGTCTCTTCTATAAAACATACTGGGAGATAGTGGGCAATGATATCATTGAGATGATCCAACATTTCTTCATTCATAAGAAACTTCTGAAGGAACTCAATCATACCAATCTTGCTCTGATCCCAAAAACTGATAACCACAATGATATCAACCAATTCCATCTCATTAGTCTGTCTAATGTTTCCTACAAAACAATAGTAAAGATTCTTTCCAATAGACTGAAAGCCATACTTCCAAAAATCATCTCCCCTTACCAAGCTGCTTTTATTTCGAAGAAAAACATTCAAGATAACACCATCCTAATTCGAGAGAATTTCCACCACTTGAAGAAAAGGAAGGGTAGAAAAGGCATTATGGCAATCAAGATAGACATGACTAAAGCTTTTAACTCTATAGAATAGAGTTTTCTCTTTGAAGTAATGCATCAAGTTGGGTTTAACAAAAAATGGGTACACTTAATCAAAGAATGCATTACGATAGTGTCTTACTCCATACTTGTTAACGGGTCACCTAATGGTTTTTTTAATCCCCCTATCGGTTTGAGACAATGTGACCCTCTCTCCATTCCTTTTCATCCTTGAAAGTGAAGCCTTGACACGTCTTATTGCCCATAAAGAGAATCAACGACACATGAAAGGTGTCAAAATCTCAAGAAATGGTCATAGTATTTTCCATCTTCTTTTGCAGATGATCTTATCCTTTTTGGCGAAGCTACCATGGACACAGTTTAAGCCTTTACTGATTGTCTCAACTCTTACTCTTCTTGGTCTGGGCAGAAAATTAATTAAAACAAATCAACCTTGCATTTCAACAATAATACCTCCCCTGGGTTGAAAATTAACATTCGAAACATTTTTGATATAAAGTCCAATTCCGTATGTTCCAAATATCTTGGAATAACCCTTTTTAGAGGAGAAGACACTAAAAGATTCCTCAACACTTTGATTGATAAAATCCAGACCAAGCTCCAAGGCTAAAAAGCCAAAATTCTCTTTCAAGCTACCAAAACGGTTCTCATTCGCTTTGTTGTTTTGGCGATTCCAACTTATGCCATATTAATCAGTGTTATTCCAACAACAGTTTCTAAGAAGTTCGATACCATTTTTTGACAATTTTGGTGGGATATGGATAATAAGGAGAAAACTAAATTTACCCCTAAATCTTGGAAAAAAAAATTGTACTCCAAAATCTATGGGCGGTCTTGGCCTCAAACTCATGAAACTGTTCAACATAGCCCTGATTTCGAAACAGGCTTGGAACTTTCTCAGCGGAGCCAATTAACTTTGGAAGGAGGTCTTGGATAACAAATAGCTTAAAAGAGAGTCTTTCATGAGTGTCACTTTGAAAAATCAAGACTCTTGGTTCTAGAAAAGCATTATTAAACAAAGATTATTTTTAAAAGAAAGTTGCTGCTTCCAAATTAACAATGGTACTTTGGTCAACATTTGGAATGACCCATGGATCTCAACCCTTCCAACACATTGGCCATTACCCAATCCCAACCTGCTGCCTTGGAACAAGACATCACTGTTTCTAAACTTACCATGGAAGAACCCCACAATTTAAATACTTTTTTACTCAATACCCTTTTTAATGAAGAATCTGTAAGATAAATTCTAAAAATCCCATTGGCAATGAAGGATTACAACAATACCCCTGACAAGATCCAATGGACTCATTACTCTTTAGGAAAATTCTCTGTCCAACTGGCTTATGTAACTTTGGTCCACTCTGAATCACATCATTTGAATACTGTCAATAGAAAACCCTTTGGAAAATGAAAATTCAAGATCACCTCAAGCTTTTCCTTTGGAGAGTAGTAAATAATATTCTCCCCACCAAAATGAAACTTCATAGGTTTCTTCCTCTGGTAGCAAATCAAATTCAGTGCCCTCTTTGTAATTCTGAACCAGAAGACTTAGGTCATATGTTCCTTAATTATATGTATTCTAGGATAACGTGGAGACATTTTAATTGGCCTATAGACACCTCTGCTTTTATGAGTCAACATTTCCACAGTTGGGTAAATAATATCCTAAACCCTGGCCATATTTTTAGTATTTCAGAAGAGGAACATCATAATTTCCAGCTTTTTGCTTGTGTTGTGATGGACAATCTTTGGTTTTTAAGAAATCAAGTCATTCACAATCAGATTTAAGTATCCCCTCAAAAGTTCATGGAGTCAGTCCAAAAATCCTTCAGGAGCATATTAAGGCTTAGACTCATATAAAAGAATCTCAGCTACTCATTAAAGACAAGTAATCAACTCAAGCGGATATAATGAGTATCTCATTCAACATCGCAGTTCGAACCAATTTCAGCATTATATCAGCCATGTGCAGAGAGCCAACTGGAGAGATTAGCTTTGCCAAGACTGATCAAATCAATAGCAATAACCCAAATGTGGGAGAATCACAAGCAGCCTTAATGGCTATTAAAGAAGATGAAGTAAAAAGGATGTCAGCCATTTCCTTAGAAGGTGACTCCTTAGTTGTCATAAATGGCATTAATGGAGAAGTGGAGGATCAAGAATGGATTCTGAGACCTATTCTAAAAGACATACAATATCATCTGAGATTCTTTGCATGCCGGAAAGCTACAAAAATTCATCAATCATAGAATTGATGCCGCACAAGTTGGCCCAGTGGGCAGCAGCAATGCAAGTCCTGGGAAACATTCCCATTATTCACATTTCTCACAGTCTTCTTTGTTTTTATAGTGGGAAAGACCCACCTGTTGCTTTATAATTGTGTATGTGCTTGACACTTATTATGTCTTAATAATATCTCTATTTGCCTGGAAAAAAAAAGAGTAAAGGTTTAAATATGAACTACTTGACAGCCATTATTAGCAAAGAAGTGCTAGATTTGTAGAGATAATTACAAGAAAATTATAAATTTATTTTTTTAAGTAAGTTAATTTCATTAAACTAAAAAGATGATTTATGAGGAGGGGGTGGGGTTCCCCAACAAACGCTTTAAAATATTAAAAAAAAATTGCAAAGTAGTAAAAAAATAATTTATTTAGGACCAATTTCTTAATTCATACTCATGTCCTATAATAGGATCTCATCTTGTTAAAATGCGAAAATAAAATATTAAAAAAAAATGAGAAACAATGGAACTACCCCTGGAAGCGATGAAGGTAGCGGGTGTATTGTCATTTGTTGTTTTGAAATGATTTTTGGGTTGGTCCATGATCTTTATTTCAAAATCACAGTTTAAGAAAAATGATAACATAGGGGGAAATACGACATCAGTCGTACAAATTTGCTTCTGAGATTCATCTAGGTCATGCTTCTGAGATGATGCATGGAGGCCACACATCGATGTGATGGAGATGGGGAAGGTCTGATATGAAAGATCACAACGTAGGGAAGCTACTAGTACAATGTGTGTCGCCATCAAATCCGTCTGAGTGTGGTGGCCCGTGATAAACCACGCACAAGAACAAGCCGCACGTGAAGGCAACACATCAAACTTTTGGGTGCCGTTTCGTGTCGTTCCAATATATCGGTGGTAGAGGAATGCAAAGGTGGGGCATGTGTTGATGAAAAGAGGCCGGAAAGCAACATATCTAGCCAAATTCAAACTGGTGGTGAGAGAAGAGAGAAAAAAACACTGCTAAAAATGGATATACACAATATGAAAGAGAAAAGGAAGATGAGAGGAGGATGAAAGCCACAACTCTACCCTCCCCTCTAGTGACTTCACTCAACTGAGAGATGGAGATTTTAGAAAGACGAGAGACATTCTCTCTCTAGGGATATTAGAAAGACCGCGTAACAATAAGTTATCTGTTAAATCTATTTGAATATAATATATAAAAAATTTAACAGTTTTAACCTATTAAATCTTGCAATATCGATATATGAACTTACTTTTATAATTATTTTACATGATTTGCTAGATCTTTGAAAAAGGCGTTCACAGCCTTCATTCCAAGCCAATACACCTACTTGATCCATCTGCCTATTGTGACTACTCCCCTATTATCAATTGGGGTACTTGAAGACTGTTCAACACACGGATTAATAGAAATGGAGAAAGCTCAATCAAATGGAGTCTCTCGAAGATGGAAACCTGTTGTTACTGTGCGGTAATTACGATGAATATACAAAATAATCAAAAAAAGAAATAAGAAAAATCACACAGAAATTTAACATAGTTCAGTAGTGTGCCTATATTTACGGGAGCAAGCGACGAAAACTTCACTATATTAAAAGTAAGATTACATCATATGTATTTATACTAACCCTAGGTGTACTGATGTATTTAAGAAAATTTACAGAAATATCTTCGTACCATACTGCAAGGATGTTGCCCCGCACCCTCAACCTAATGAATATCAAATGCAAAGTCTCGTGCATCTCATTAAAATCATATTGGCACACTCTACTAAAAAAAAGAAAAAAAAACCAAAGAACAAATTTCATTGAAGACAATAGTGAGGTAAAATAAGGCCATTTCTGTTACTGCTCTTTTCACAAAGCCGTATGTGGATGTTATTGCTCATATAACTCCCACTCCCAGCCAGCAAGCAGTTAGCCTTCTCCTACAAGGCTACAAAGAAAAGAAGTGTGGATAAATTGACATAAAATAGAGGAATTTGATTTTTCTTTTCAGCAATAACATAATAAAAGCATTCCTTTCACAAAAACTTACGAATCGTCTTAGCCCCGTTTGTATTCGAAGACGAGACAAGCTCGTCTTAACTCATCTCAAACTCATCATTATATTTTTTCATATTTTCATATAAAATACAAATTTCAATACAATTTTTCAAATCTAAATACAGTTTTTTCAATTCCCAAGTCAACTTTTTCAAATCCTAAAACAATAATAATATTAAAAAATAAAGTTAAATTAACTCATCTCGTCTCGTCTTCGAATCCAAATGGGACTACTCATTTTTCCCTTTCTCAAATGAGACAACATTTCAGTCCTTGAGCACTACTACAGATAGTCAAGTCCGTGCATCCCCTATGCACTCCTGCTGACATGTAGGACATTTATGTAAAATCGACAAAAAAACAAAACAAGCTTAAAGAAACTTTGGAGAGAAGACGTCTTCTAGTTGAGAGCTGTAGTGAAGCTTCAAGCTTGCTTTCCCTCTCATGAACAAAAAACCAACTTGTTCCAATGACCAAGAACAAAAAGCGTTGCTCAAACTCCCTTTTGAGCAATAATGTGAACTGCTACTGTCAGATCTATTTAAAAACAAAAAACCTAAAATGGATAAATTTGAAATTAAAAAAAAATGAGAAAGAAAAATCGTGAAGAAGATGACACAAACAACACCCCAGCTTTCCCCACCGCTCACGAACCAATTTTTATTTTGCACTCTCGTCTCTACCGACATGTTTCTATACGTCTCTCTTGCCACCAACACTAAATCGATTTTGCACCCACATCTCTTTAACTTTCATGATTCTTGCTCATATTTGATTATGGTTAAAATTGAGATTTTTTCCTGTTGTTCATGGTTTCCAATATGATCAATTGCTAGTTCATTTATAGATATGAGGAAGATGATACACAGTTATGTAATTTTCCAAGCTGTTCTATTTTGCACAATCTTTGATTAAGGCGCCGTTTGAATTTGAAAGTGAGTTGAGATCATCTAAACTCATCTCACAACCATTTGGATTAGAAATGAGTCTACCGTTAGCGCAAGCACTATTCAACTTCAAATATTTATTATTATTATTTTTGTTCACTGTTGTAGGTCGTACTCAATCCTGTGGATGTCGTCTTCAAGTTTTGACCCATCGCCGGCCACTAACAGCTACACCATCGACATCAGAAGACGTCGACGACCAACCCCTGGCAATCACAGTTCCGGCAACGGAGCATTAGTCCCCCACGCGTAGATTGAAGTCCGAACATGGGTTTCAGACTGTTTGAAACTCGTTTGACCCATCACCGGCCATCATGAGCTACACTATCGGCATCACCCACATTGCCTCACGCTGGAGACCAACTCCTGAAGATCCAATCTCCGGCAACTGATTCATCGTCTCCCACGCGCCGTTCAAGAGCCCCAGTACCCGTTTCCAAAAAGTTGTAAGAATTTACTTATATTAATTTTCCAAGAATTTAAACTCATCCCATCTCATTTTCAATCTAAAGACACAAAAATTTATCTCAATTCATCTTATCTCAACTCGTCTCGTTTTCGAATCTAAACAGGACCTAAATTTAGGTTTGGCCCAAATGAGAATCATAACAAACATTCGTCTACCCAAAGAATTTAATCAAATTTCAAATCACTGCTATTGTTTGGCTCCAATTGTTCTCTATTCATCGAACCCAATTTTCAATTGATAAACCAAACGCATTTCTATTCGCACTCAATAAATATTTTAAGCATCCTTAATAATCCTCAATACAAACAACTTCAACTGATTTTCGCATGACATTAAAGACTTTGAAGATGTAAATTTTGTAAAGCTCGATGCTTTTCTTCATTATCTTCTTCTTCGTGAGGTTGCTTCTTCATTCTCTTATTCTTCTTAAGGTTGCTGGCGTCACCTTCCTGAGGTATTCTCTTCGTAGCTTTGACTTCTTCTTTGCTTGAACTTTTACCGGCCATGATGCGAGTAAACAGATGGGAGAATGGAGAAGAAAGAGGGTGCTATGAAGCGAGTAAATAGAGGAGGAAAATGGGAAAGAAGGAGGGCAAGGCAGAACGCACCGTTTTATTAAACCTCCCCATGTCAGCTAGAGGGCGTGAGGGATGCGCCAAATCGACTACAAGCAGAATTTTCCTAAAATTAGGATTTTGAAACATGTCTTCGGCTAAAGTGAGTATTGTGATCTCATCAAACTGAACTTCAAAGCCCAATACAACGGTCCATGGGTTTTTGCTGACTCACATGGATTAATAAAAGCCCAATGCGAACCGTTGAAAAAGATTTCATTTTCCCTTATTTGTTTTGTTATTTTAATAGAAAAGGTGAATTTTAAATGGGACAATGTGGATAAACGGCTCATGCGATTTAATTGGATCAGAGCTTGTTAGAGCACTCTTATTAATCAATTTAAAATATATATATATAAATATTTACATATATCAAATTTTTTTTTATTATGTTTAATTAAAAATGAGAAGAAAATAGTAAAATATATATATATATATTTTGTCTTAAAAAATAAATAGTAATCTTTCAAATTTAAATTAACAAAATTATTTTTGATATATATATATAAATTTATACTCTTTGAAAAAAAAAATTTGACCAATCAACTAAAAATGTATATGAATGACAAATTGCGAATTGCTCAAAATGTAACAGCGTGGTTCTAGAACATTCTGGTTGGTTGTTCTTGCTGTAATTTCCTATGTATAGTCTATAGATCGTAATAGACTTTGCTTTAGACATGCGTACTGACCAAGAAGAACGTACATGCGTTTTAGGACTTTCAACTTTTTTTGAGGCAAGAAAAGAAGAACTAAAATACGACATCTACAGAAAAAGTTAAGGTTGTGCGCATGCAGGCGTCAAGTATTTATGTCGTTCTAGATCATCTCTGGATAAAGAAGAACCTTCAAAATGATGTATGCATATATGTTCCCCTTGTTTTGTTGTTTTTGGTAGACCTTTCCATGCAACCAAACAAATACAGAAACCAATAAAATAAGGACATTTACTTTTATGTCCACCGAATTAGCGTGAGTTGCCCACGTAAATTTCAGCTTGAATTGTGTTCGCCATTGATTCTCATGATGAATAGTGATTTAAGTCTGATTTGATTCTCATTTGTATATGTGGAATTGATGAATAGTGACATTCAACCTTATATATATATATATATATAGTGCAGTAGTTTAGGCTGTGACGAATGCTTCACGCAGCTTGGAAGGTCAATTAGTAATATAATGTGTAAGTTCTGAATATTTATGCTATTTTAGTGCATGGTCTTGGCCTTTAATGTGTCAAAATATTTTTGGTCAGCATGCATCCCGGGAATCAGATGCCTTTTTCAATGGTTTTTTTTTCTTTTTTTAATAATTTAACCAATAATAGCGACGGCCACTCCAATATCTGACTTGTACATGCATATGTTTTGCGTTTTGAGTGCATAATTCACATTATAATATGACTTTTATGTCATGCTAATATTTAAAATATAGGAGTAAGACTTTTTGCTTAGCTTGGGCTTGCATATAATTGTTGGCTTTTTTGGAAGGATGATGAGAGGGCTATTATCTTCCTATTATTTATTTATTTTTTTTATATTTGAATTTTTTAATTTTATTTAATGGTTAAGGAAATGACTATAAATAAAATTATATATTTTTTAAACTTTCTTAATGATTAAAGATGTTAACAAAATCTTTCAAAAAATAGAAAAAAAAGTATTAAATAGATAGTAAAAAATTAATAATCCTATCACTACCCTTTTTGAATAATGGCCATTAATTTATCTAATTTGAAACAAATTGATTTGGAAACTTCGGATGCATTGAAGTTGTTTTTCTTAAAGACAAGTGTTAAGTTAAATTGTTGCTTTAATTGTTTTAATGATAAGTACGACAGATGCAAAGAAATTTTATAAAAATAATCTTATTTTATATACATTTTATTTTTATTATTGTATTCTAATGTAGTTTTTGTTAGAACTTTCTGATTTTTAATATATTTGATTTGTCAAATTATTGACCACGTAGCATTTCTATCTCTTAAAAGAATTATGACAGAGAAACTAATTTGAAATTTTTTTAAAAAAACCATAACATGGTAAAAAGTAAACTAAGGACTTGATTTTGAGATATGCTAGTTTTATCACAATGTGTCACATCATATATTTTTGTATAGCATTTCTAAGCTGGACTACAGTAGATAATCAATTGAAATCTATTGTTTCTCTTGTGCCTTCCTTAATTAGGTTTCGAAATTAATCTCTGAAACCTTAACAGATAGGGAGTTACAGATGGTCATTTACAATGCGCCACGTCATATATTTATGTGTAGCATCCTCAATTCTTATTGAGGATGGAAGCCATGAAACAACTGATGGGAAAAGTGGACACTTGGACGATGATCTGGGTTATGACTAGGGGCTCGGCTTGATAAGCGAAGAATTAGTCGAGGAAGGAATGGAGAGCACAGGAGAATAAGCCAAGGAACCACATCCAAAAGGTCCATATGGGGAGGGTAGGGATGTTGGTGTTGGCCATGATTAGTCGGACTTCTTCGATGGGAGAGAGCTCCTTGTTGCTGTTGGCATGTTCACCACCTGAGCAGATGTATTTTTCTGGGTATGTGGATTTGGAGGGCGTTTGTATTTCCATTGTGCTCATTGAATGCTACAGAGCAATGACAGAGGGAGGAGGATAAGGTGGGATGTCGGGAGTACTGATTTGAGTGGGAAGGGTATAGGTGATGGTCTGTCGGTCGAAATCAATATTTCATGGCACTAACAATGATCTTGTTAAAGTTCATTATAAAACTAAAATGAAGGTAAAATGAAGGTAAAATGATCAAATAATCCTCACATTAGACTTGCCAAATTCAAAATTATTTGGCTTTGATGAATAATAAATCATTCAAACTTATCAAATATAGAGAGTTATTATTTACTCTCTATCTTAATATTTTATTCTATTTTAATATTTAACATATTAAAATTAAATATATTTAAAATATTAAAATCACTAAGACTTGATAAAAATTATTTTTTGGCAAGTTTATTATTAATTAATATATTAAGTCTATAAAATTAATATTTAATATATAGAGTTTATTTGCAAGAAAAAATAATTTTTTAATTAAAATATATAATATTATATTATTATTTAAATATTTATTTAGTTAGATCAATGTAGAATCTTTGACTAAAATCATATGTATTATAGTCAAGAGAGTAAATTTAACTTTCAATTTAGACTTAATAATAGCTAGACCATTATTAATACTCTTAAGCTTATTTGAATTCAGATTTGAGTTGAACTTATTTTAACTCATTTTTATTTTATTATTACATTTTTATAATTTTTTATACAAAATATAAATTTTTATATATATTTTTTAAATTTCAATACATATTTTTAAAATTTTAATATATATTTTTTAAATTTTAATATATTTTTTTAAAATTTTAAAATAATAATAATATTAAAAAATAAATTAAACTTATTTTAATTATCTCATTTTCGAATGTAACCGGAGGCTTAGGGTCGGTCAGAGGTTGACAACTCTGTCGATCGGAATGTTTGCACTTGAGCGTCGGACTGATGGTATGAGTTATCTGTCAATGCAAGGTCGAAAGGGGATTCATCTCTCAATGGAAATACAACATGGTAAGGGTGAACTTGCTGACGTGACGCATTTTGAATGACTGGCTAGCAAAATGTGTTGTTAGCTGGACCCGCCCTAAGATGCACTCTACTCTTTTTTTTTTTTAAAAAAAAACTCATAAATTTCTACCGACAGATGTCAGATATTTAATATTCGATGGGCTAATAAAAGACAAAAACTAAAGTCAAAGTCTTAAAAAAGTTTGCTACTTTTTTCAATGTGAATGGTTAAGGCGCCTTTTGAATTCGAAAATAGAAAATAAAAAAAAATTGAGTTGAATTTAATTTATTTTTTAATATTATTATTATTTTAAGATTTAAAAAAAGTGTATTGAAATTTGAAAAAAGTGTATTAAAAATTAAAAAAAATGTATAAGAATTTATATTTTATATAAAAAATTATAAAAATATAATGATAAAATAAAGATAAATTTAAATGAATTGATCTCACATTCAAATACAAATAGAACCTAATATTGCAAAGTAAAGTGATCCATCCATTATATATTTTACAATAAATTTTATAATAGTAAATATATATCATTTTTTCTTTTTTTCATTAATCAAATTTTAAAAACTGTGCACTTACACAAAACAACAGCATAATTGATTTATAATTTTTTAAAAATAATATATTTTAAATTTCTATAAATATCAAATCAAACAAAAAATCAAATTTAAATTAAAAAAAATATATTATTTTAAAACTTAATCTAAAAAAATCTCCCAAACACATGCTTTCTATTTTGTACCGAGTGCTAATGCACGTAATATGTTTTTATAATTAATTTAAAATTTATTAATATATTTTATTTTATTATTATTTTCTTTTAAATATTATTTTAACACTTTTAATCTTTAAAAATTTATTAATATATTTTATTTTATTATTATTTTATTTTAAATATTATTTTAACACTTTTAATCTTTAAAAAAATACAACTTTACTTATATTCATATTCTTAATCATTAAATAAAATTAAAAATTATAAAAATAATTAAATACAAAAAATAATTATAAAATAATAATAATTCTATCATTTCTATTTTAAAAAATACATTTGAATAAAACATTTTTAATAAAAAAATATAAATATAAATAAAATATAATTGTGTTTGTATACTACCTTACAAGAGCTTTTTTTTAGATTAATTCTTAAAATAATATATTTTTAAATTTAAAATTTATTTTTTGTTTGATTTGATTTTTATAAAAATTTAAGGGGAGACGCTGGGGACCGGTCTGGCTGTCCCTAGCGTCTAAAGCAGCCCAACGTTAGTTGTTGGCTGCTTTATGATGAAAAACACATTAAAATAAAATAAAAAATATGATTAAATAAAAAAAATAAAGATTAAAAATATAATAAAAAAATAAAATGAACAAAATATAATAAAAAACACAATAAAAAAATAAAAACAAAATAAAAAATACAATAAAAAAATAAAATGAAGATGAATTTAAGAAAATTCGGCTATGGAGCGAACGGAGCCGTACGAGTCCAAAACAGATTTAAGGCTGTCGGGGGCACACCGGAGCTCGCCGTCGTAGGGGTGAGGTCGCCTGAGTCTGTCGGTACCGATGGCGTGAGCGTTGTCGCCCACCGCCACTGGCAGCGGCTGCTTGTGTGAGGGGCAGATCGTCTGCCCCTAAGGATTTCTCAAATTTAAAATATATTATTTTATTAAAAATTAAAAATTAATTGTGATTGAATTGCAAATATTTTGTGCAGCGCACGGTTTTCAAAGTTTAATTAATAGAAAAAGAAAAAAATAACATGTGAATGTATCATTTCCCTATATCATAAAATGAGCACCACCAAATAGTCGACATCTCCCTTTTACCCACCGGTTTGAAGCCATTCGAATCACACACCTAATCGATCCGAATATTCGGACCTCTGAGAAAAGTAGGCAAAAATCTATTTCCACGGGAATACATAGCGAGTGTAAACAACAACTTGTTTCCCAAGTAACCCCCGTTGTCGAATCTTCTATTCCCGTATCAATCAATCATCACGTTGCCCACCGTTTCTTTAACATCAGCGGCTAATCGAGCGGCTCCAGAAGTAAAACTAGAAGGGTCATTTTCCTTTTTCCCCACGCTCACGTTGGTACGTGACCAACCCACCAATACCGGTTGCCGGTTTCCCTTTTATAAATAGCACTCCGATTCCTCTATCCCTCACTCACTACTCACTCTCCGTTGTCTTTTGAATCTACTCTCTGTAATCTCCTCTCAAATCTCACCTCTCTTTATAAGTGCGCCATCTCTCCCGATCGTCATGGGTAAATGCCTGTTTCTCCTTCATTGGTTTTGTAATCCGAAATCTTTTCGTTTGCTGATTCTGATTCTCTGTGGGCTTTGATTTTTACAGCTTCCGACAAGAAGATCAAGATTGGAATCAATGGTAATTTTCCGATCTTTGAAATGTTTGTCTCGAGTGGTCTTTTTTGTCTCTACTGTTTTGTGAGTTCCTTTTTTGCAGGTTCTGACGGGTTTTGTTAGTTTGTATTCTGATCTGATCTGTAGGGTTTGGAAGGATCGGTCGTTTGGTTGCCAGGGTTGTTCTTCAGAGAAATGATGTCGAACTCGTCGCCGTTAACGATCCCTTCATCACCACTGACTACATGGTAAGATAAACAAAACAAAAAGAAATAGAAAATTTTCACAGATCGTATTGTTAGTGAGATAACTTGGATCTGGTTAGGAATTAGCTTCAACTAATGGTTGAGTTCGTGACAGACTTATATGTTCAAGTACGACACCGTTCACGGCCACTGGAAGCACGGCGACATCAAGGTCAAGGATTCCAACACCCTTCTCTTTGGCGAGAAGCACGTCACTGTTTTCGGCGTCAGGTAACGGTTGCCATTTTCTATATTTCATCGCATGATCGGTGCCTGCTTCCTTTGTTGTTTCTATTGTGATAAATAGTCTTGAGAAATTATAATTACTAAACGTTGCTTTTTGTGGGAATTTCTACAGGAACCCGGAAGAGATCCCATGGGGAAAGACTGGAGCCGAGTATATCGTCGAGTCTACTGGTGTTTTCACAGACAAGGAAAAGGCTGCTGCTCACTTGAAGGTTTGCTCTTTTCGATTTAGTGAAGGTTAATCTTGGGGTTTTATGGATGGAAATCATACTTCTTATGTGTTACGTGATTTAATTGGATTTTTTGTCTAGAATGGGGATGAGAAACGGAGTTGATTTGTTGAATTTCTTGTAGTGACGTTTTTTACTTCGATTATTTGGTGATCAGGGTGGTGCTAAGAAGGTCATCATTTCTGCTCCGAGCAAGGATGCGCCCATGTTTGTTGTGGGTGTGAATGAGAAGGAATACAAGCCCGAGCTTGACATTGTTTCTAACGCTAGCTGCACCACCAACTGCCTTGCTCCCCTCGCCAAGGTTTTTTTTAATCAAGATTTATGTTGTTTAAGATCATCGGTCATGGTTGAAATTGTATTCTGAATTGTTGTGCTTAATTCTGAGGTGGTATCAAATTTGTGTACAGGTTATCAATGACAATTTTGGAATTGTTGAGGGTCTAATGACCACCGTCCACTCCATTACCGGTAAGTTGTTGGTCACGCAGCGATCCTTCTGTCGGTCCTATTTTTCGATTTTAGTTTGATGGTGTTGGTTGCTGTGCTTTGTGATTCAGCCACCCAGAAGACTGTTGATGGGCCCTCAAGCAAGGACTGGAGGGGTGGAAGAGCTGCTTCCTTCAACATTATCCCCAGCAGCACCGGAGCTGCTAAGGTAGTTAACCAGTTCTTATTGACAATGTTGTTTGCCTGATGATATAAATGTTTATGGTGACTCATTGCATGCTCGCTTGAGTATTTTTGCCAATTGCTCTTCAATACTAACTCTAATTGGGAATCATAGTTAGGAGTTTATGGCATTGCCCTGTGGTCAGTATTCCATTGTGCTGCTGTATTTATCATCTTGAATAATTTTCTGCCTATTTTTGTGGTTATATAGGCCGTTGGGAAAGTTCTTCCATCACTTAATGGCAAATTGACTGGAATGGCCTTCCGTGTACCGACTGTGGATGTTTCAGTTGTTGACCTCACTGTCAGGCTTCAGAAGAAGGCAACATATGAGGAGATAAAAAAGGCTATTAAGTAAGTGTTCGAAAATCCATTTTTTATTCCTATATTTGGAATTCCTATATTACATGCCAAGACTAGTAGGATGGCTTTTTCTACCATATCCATTATATATCTGTTTTAATCTATACTTATCTAACATTGTTCAGGGTTGCATCCGAGGGCAAGCTTAAGGGGATTTTGGGTTACACTGAAGATGATGTGGTGTCTAGTGACTTTGTTGGTGACAGCAGGTAGAGTAATGTTTCAATATGATTGTGTATGCACCGATAAAAGAAATATGATTGTACATGTCTCTTTGGCTTTTGCCTATGTTTTGCAAGCGCCTGTATGTGTATGCTAAAACATAAAATCTAATAATATATAGGTTGTATGTTTTCTTTAAGTTGAAGCTATAATCTGAGTAGATGCACGTTTTTTTAAATTATTCGAAAATAAGTTTTTCTTTTTTGATTTATTTTACTCTTGGTTAAGATCTGATATAACATTGTTATTTTAAGCATGCTTTATGTACTTTATGCAGGTCTAGCATATTTGATGCCAAGGCCGGAATTGCATTGAATGATAACTTTGTGAAACTTGTCTCTTGGTATGACAATGAGTGGGGCTACAGGTAATTTTCTGATTTTCCCTAAATTCTTCCTTCTAATATCGATCAGATTAGGGTTCAAAATCTATGAAATGCTACCTAGACTTCAGAAACCAGATACCCAAAACCATCAACCATTGTAACATTCAGTAATTTAGTAATCTGTCCGGAAGGGATATGGTTACAAACATGTTTATTAGATTCCTTGGGTTGATTGCTGCTACATGACCAGGTCTAACACCATTTTTCCTCTTTTGTATTTGCAGCACCCGTGTGGTTGACTTGATTGTCCACATCGCATCCGTACATGCTTGAAGCTAACCTGAATATTCAAGGCATCATCTTTTATGTGTTTGTTGAGTCTAGTAGGGTTTAAAAATGGGTGTACTCCATTTGCAGTTTGGAATAAGCCTCTTGAGTCTTAGAGCTATTTTTGGAAAAACTACTGCTCTGGGTAGCTTTTGGTCTCTGTTGGATGTTTTTTGTCTTGAAAGTTCTAGAGATTTCCCTTCGTTTTTACTACAAGAAAATGGTAGCGGGCTAATATCAGCTAATAATATATAAAAACATTACATGTTTCTCAAATGAATTGATTGCCATTTTTCCCCTTTTAATGCCGTTTCTAATCTTCGCCAACATTCTTATGAGAATAATTCTGTTTTTTCTTGTTAGTATATTCCCCACCAAACAAAACTACTGAGAGATATAAGTGGCTTCAGATATATGGGATTGAAATTTGAAATAAACTGAGGAACGGTCGGCCTTCTTTTAAGTTTGTTGAAGTCAAAGTTTCAAGTTTTATGTAAATCTATAAATGGATTTTGATGATAATAAATGAATCCAAAGAATAAAGGAGTCTCAAGTTCAAGTTGTCTACATAATATAATCAAGCACATCAAGGTAGCAAGTATGAGCAAGAAGGGAACAAGTTTACATTAAAATCATAGAGTAATATTGTAAATCTCTTAAAAATTTAAAATTAAGATTAAGGCTTAAAATTAATATTTTATTATAAAGCATTAAAATACATTTTCTACGTGTGCATGATATTTTGAAAATTAAATTTGAAAATTTTGAAAGATGATTGATTGTCATCTTTCACATGTGCATGACATGATTAAAGTTTTGAACTTTGAAAATTTTGAAAGATGATTGATTGTCATCTTTCATATATGCATGTTTTATTTAAATATTTTCAAAAGTGGTGGATGCTTTTCTTGACTTATGCAAAAGGTAGATGTCTTTATTTGAAAATTTTGAAAAGTAAAGTGTGCTCCTTTTGTCATATGTAAAAAGTAAAAGATTATATTTGAAATTTTTGAAAAGTAAAATGTGCTCCTTTTGTCATATGTAAAAAGTAAAAGATTATGTTTGAAATTTTTGAAAAGTAAAGTGTGCTCCTTTTGTCACATGCAAAAAGTAAAAGTATTAGATTTGAAATTTTTGAAAAGTAAATGATGATGTTTTTGATATGGGAATCTTTTCAAATTTGAAATTGAAAAATCATTTGCCTATAAATAGCTCACTTGAGTTTTGCAAAATTCAAAACAAGAGCTTACACATCTATTACTAAGTTTTGCATCATTTCTTCAAAACTCTCATTCTCCCTTTTCTAAAATTTTGAGCCTTAATTCTTGTTCTTGTTGAGAGAGATATAGGTTGCGCTGTATTGTTTCTATCTCACTCATTGAGGAGTGTACTTTGATAGTCTACCTACTATCAATTCTTGTATCAGTAAAAGGGTGTGTATAATCCTTGTGTGTGTAGAAGGTGTTCTACACGGGGAATAGTTAAATCACCAAGTGTAAGGTGATTGGAAGTGTAGAAGGTGTTCTACACGTGGAATAGTTAAATCACCAAGTGTGAGGTGATTGGAAGTGTAGAGGGTGTTCTACACGGATTCTTTGGAGCGGTGCTGCTCAAAGGTGTAATAGGTTTTTATCTCCACCTAAAGGAGATTGAATAGTGGATTTGGGGATCCTCAAGAGGTAGCTTGAGGTGAGGACGTAGGCAGTGGGGCCGAACCTCGTTAACATACTGAGTTTGCTTCTCTATTACCCTTACTCTTTATATTTATTATTGTTTCATATTTTATTTATATTTTATATTATATATTTGATTTATAATTGTTATTTTTTTAAATACAACTCAATTCACCCCCCCTCTTGTGTTAGTCATCTGGGCAACAAGTGGTATCAGAGCTAGAGCTCTATTATAAGATTAACTATCTTTTGAGTTAAGATCTTATGGCTAACATTGCAGCTTCATTTGGTGAAGGTCAATCTAGCAGTCGGCCTCCACTCTTTTGTGGAGACAATTACTCATTCTGGAAAGTTAGAATGAGAATATTCCTTAAGGCTCAAGGTCGAGAAATCTGGAAATGTATTGTAAATGGACCTTATATTCCAATAAAAGTAGTTGATGGAATAAAGGTCAAAAAGGAAGAAGAAGAGTTTAATCGTGAAGACGATAGACTTTATACTTTGAATTTAACTGCTATGAATTTATTATATAATGCTCTCAATGATAATGAATTTAATAGAGTAATGACTTGTGCTACAGCAAAGGAAATTTGGGATAACTTGGAAATTACTTATGAAGGAACTTCTCAAGTCAAGGAATCAAAAATTTATATTCTTACTCATGAATATGAAATGTTTAAGATGAATGATGATGAATCTATTTTTAGTATGTACACTCGTTTTACTAACATCATAAATAGCTTGACAGCTCTTGGCAAAGTTTATTCCAAAGTGGAGATAGTAAGAAAAATTCTCAACTCTCTACCAAAACGTTGGGAATCAAAAGTGACAGTGATTCTTGAAGCTAGAGACCTCAAGAAACTCGAAGTGAATGAACTCATCGGGTCACTTATCACCCATGAGTACACATTGAAAAGAGGAGAAGAAGAAGGAAAGTCAAATAAGAGCTTGCCACTTAAAGCTGTTCCACATGAAAGTGAAAGTGATGAAGATGAAGAAAATGACGACAAAGATGAAGAAGTTGCGATGATAACAAGAAGAATTCAGAGGTTCTTAAAGAAAAATAAAACTCCTCCAAGGAAATCCTTCAATAAGTTTTCCAAGAAAGATTCAGGTAAAAATGACACTTTAATTTGTTATAAATGCAATAAACCTGGTCATATCAAGCCAGATTGTCCTCTGCTAAAGAAAGATCGAAACAAAAGCAAAAAAGCAATGAAAGCTACGTGGAATGATGATTCAAGTAGCTCAGATAGTGAAGCAAGCAATGGAGAACCAGGAAATCTTTGTCTTATGGCTAAAGATGACATTGAGGTAACAAATTTTGATAATATTGAAGATCCTTCATATGAAGAATTGCAAAATATTTTAGAAGAAGTATATGAAGAATTTAAAAAATTGGGTATCAAGTATACTGTTTTGAAAAAGAAAAATTCTTCTTTAACAAACGAAATTGATATTTTAAGAAAAGAAAATATTGTTTTGAAAGATGAAAATTTTGAGTTGAAGAAAAAGAAAACTGATTTAGAAAATATTATTGAAAACTTTACGTATGGAAAAAGAAATTTTGAAAAACTTCTTGGTAGTCAAAAATGTATTTTTGATAAGGCAGGTTTGGGATATATGCCAAAACAAAAATACAAACCTTATAAAAACTTCTTTGATAATCATTCTACATCAAAGTTCAATATTCAAAATTCTTTTCATAAAAATAATTTTGTTAAAAAAGGATACTATTATAATCACTCAAGTTCTTCATATATGCCACATGCTATTTGCAATTTTTGTAATAGAAATGGTCATAATTATCTTGCTTGTCCTATTAGAAGAAAACATACAATGACTATTAGGGCCATATGGGTACCTAAATATCTTGTTTCTTCTAATACTAATAAATAAAGGACCCAAAAAACTTGGGTACCGGGAATTGTTTTTAATTGCTTTTGTAGGTATGCATGAAGTATTCTACAGGTAAAAATAAATGATTTTTAGACAACGGATGCTCAAGATACGTGACAGAAGACAAAACTAAATTCATTGGCTTCACTTCTAAAGAAAAAGGATGTGTGATATTTGAAGACAATTCAAAAGAGAAGATCATGGAAATAGAAGGAAAGATCATCAACACTTAGTACAAGATGCAACCAAATAGTGGAAACATGTGAAAGATCATCCAGCGGAATAAATTCTAGGAGAACTTTCACGAGGTGTAAGTACTCGATCATCTCTTAGAAATATTTGTAATCACACACTTTTTCTATCTCAAATTGAATCCAAAATATTGATGAAACTCTTATTGATAAATCATGGATTCTATTTGTGCAATAAGAACTAAATTAATTTGAAAGAAATAATGTATGGACATTTGTTTCTACACCTAAAAATTATGTTGTTATTGGAACAAAATGAGTTTTTAGAAATAAGAAAGATGAGTCTAAAATCATCACTAGAAATACGGCTCGACTTGTAATCCAAGGTTTCAATCAAAAAGAAAGAATCGATTATGATGAGACATATGCACTAGTCGGAAGATTAGAAACTATTCGAATGCTACTTGCATATACTTGTTATAAAGATTTCAAACTTTTTCAAATGGATGTTAAAAGTGCTTTCTTAAACGGTTTTATAAATGAAGAGGTATGTGTTGAGCAACCTCTAGGTTTTGAAAATCATATTTCTCCAAATCATGTTTTCAAACTCACAAAAGCACTATATAGACTCAAACAAGCTCCTAGAGCGTGGTACGAGAGACTTAGTGGTTTCTTGATTGAAAAAAGGCTTTTTAAGAGGAAAAATTGATATAACTCTTTTCATTATATACAAAAATGATGATATTCTTTTTTTAAATTTATGTTGATGATATAATATTCGGTGCTACTAATGAAAATATGTGCCAAGTTTTTGCTAAGACTATGCAGGAAGAATTTGAAATGAGCATGATGGGAAAACTTATATTCTTTCTCGAATTGCAAATTAAGCAAGCAAAAAGTGGGATATTCATCAATCAATCAAAATATATTAAAAAAATTGCTGAAGAAGTTTGGGATGGAAGGTGCTAAGGAAACTGGAACACCAATGAGTCCATCCACTAAACTTGATAAAGATGAATCCGGTAAACTAGTTGATTCGAAGGTATATCGAGGTATGATTGGTAGCTTATTATATTTGATAGCCAGTAGACCAGATATTATGTTTAGTGTATGTTTATGTGCACGTTTTCAATCATTTCCAAAATAATCTCATTTGATTGCAGTCAAGCGGATTTTTAGATATTTTGCCAATACCAATGACTTGGAGTTATGGTATCCTAAACACACTTCTTTCGATCTTATTAGTTATTCAAGTACCGATTATACTGGTTGCAAAGATGATCGAAAAAGTTTTAGTAAAACATGTCATTTCTTAGATCGTGCACTAGTTTCCTAGTTTAGTAAAAAAAACAAAATTCTGTTGCACTATCTACTGCTGAGGCAGAATATGTTGCTGCGGGTAGTTGTTGTGCTCAAGTTCTTTACATGAAGCAACAACTTGAGGATTTTAAAATTATGTACAATCACATTCCAATCAAATGTGATAATACAAGTGCTATAAATCTTTCAAAGAATCCAATACAACATTCTCGGACCAAACATATTGAAATTAGATATCATTTTCTTAGAAATCATGTGCAAAAGGGCGATATTGTATTAGAATTCACTAGTACACATGATCAATTGGCAGAAATTTTCACAAAACCTCTACCAGAAGATAAACTATGCATGATTAGAAGAGAAATAGGAATTATGCATGCCATGAATATCTGCTAGATATTTTTATTCCATTATCTCAAATGACCTACAGAAACTTGAGACGTTTAGCCTCATCATTCAAATGCATTTGCTCCTCATAAATCATCATGCCATCCTTGTCTAAAGGATTAGGCAATCGAAATGCAGAGGCAAGTAAGGATTTTAAATTCTTATTCTGTTGTTTTAAGTCTACTATTTTTTTGTTAGACTCTTGAACAAGTCGTTGAAGAATATCGATCTTCTCATTAAGCTTCTCTATCTCGCGGGTTTTTGACTGCAACCGAGCAGAAAAAGCAACAATGGAAGATGAGTATCGAGTCCCGAGACCCACAAGCTCGTAAATAGCATCATGATCTGATTTATTAGCCAAATCAGTGTTTTGCTGCTTCATGGCACTTACAACAGATGCAGAAATAAATTGATCACGAGAAGTACTGAAGGAGAATTGATGAGCCATTAAGATTTTGTAAAGTGAGAATGAAGATGAACTACAACAATGAAAAGAAGATTTGATGTGGATTAGATAAAGCTAAAGATTGCTTTTATAAAAATGGAAATAAGTAGAAGACAATCTGTCATCTCTTCAAATCTTACTTAGTCAAGCTTACAAGATATGCCGGATGCATATTGTCAAAAGTTACCGAACTAAGCTAGCGAGATTAATTATATTTGTCCTTGTTTCTCTCGTGAAACGCTGCCATTATCTGCTGATGTTGACTCTGTGCTTGAACTTTTACTCGTTCCGATTCCTCTATTTGAAGTTTCAAAACACGAGCGAATTCCGTCAAATCTTTATTTTCTTGCTTTAACCTCTTATTCTTTCTGCCTTTATTTGCAAGCTTTTGATGCAGAACAGATATTTGATTGTTAAGTCGATCAATCTCATTTGCCATCGCTAGTAATCTCCGAGACATGGTCGTAACAGAGGCAACATATTGAGTACTGAGAGTTCTTGATGCTGCAACAACCTCAGAATCAGTTCTATTTGAAAAATGCATTTCTGCTTCTATCATGGTGTTGACAACCTCATGAGATAAAATGACTGGTTGAGACGGTTCCTGATTCAAATCCGGAAGATTATCAGACGAAATTTTTTCCGCCATTCTATCGTTTTGAATAAACAGAAACTGGATCAATGAATGGGGTGAAATTTTATTTGAGTATCCAACAGGTGAAAACGGTCTTTTAAACAACAACTTTCAAATCTCGATAATATTTAATTTTTCAACAATATCACGCGGATTTAAATCTGCTTTCACACCGACTGCTAGAGTTAGGCCTCCAACCTTTACAGGTTTTGTCAAATACGCGTGGCTTTACACCGAATTGCCAGAGTTAGACTTCTAACATTTGCAGGTTTTGTCGGACATGCATGGTTCCGCACCGCATTGCCAAAGCTAGGCCTGCAGCTTTTGTTGTCTTTGTCGGACACGAATAATTTTAATTATTCAACTTCAAATCTCTGGAACATCTAATTCGTCAATAATATCAAGCGGATTTAAATCTTCTTCCGCACCGAGATGATAAAATTCGGCTTCAACCTTTGCAGGTTTTGTCAAGCACGGATGGTTTCAATTATTCAGCTCTTTACAAAATCTCCTTCCGCACCGAATTACCGAAACTAGCCCTCCAGCCTTTGCAGGTTTTGTCGAACACGTGTGGCTACACACCCAATTCTCTACAGTCTCTACTAACGCAGCGTTTTATTTATCTATTGGTTATTGCAGGAATATATCTTATTGATCTAATTATGATTCCTTTTTAATGATGCCAAAAGGGGGAGAAGTTTTAGACTAGAACATTAACATTATTTAAATTGCTAAACTTGTTATATATGTTTGGAATTATATTTATATTTTTGCTTGAAAAACTAACGCACATTCTCAGGGGGAGCTTAAGTATTAATACAGGATTCAGGTTCTATCAAGCATTTGTCATCATAAAAAAGGGGGAGATTGTTGAACCCAAAGTTTCAAGTTTCATGTAAATCTACAAATGGATTTTGATGATAAAAAATGAATCTAAAGAATAAATGAGTCTCAAGTTCAAGTTGTCCACACAATATAATCAAGCACATCAAAGAAGCAAGCATGAGCAAGAAGGGAACAAGTTCACATTAAAATCATAGAGTAATATTGTAAATCTCTTAAAAATTCAAAATTAGGATTAAGACTCAAAATTAATATTTTATCATAAAGCATTAAAATACATTTTCCACATGTGCATGATATTTTGAAAATTAAATTTGAAAATTTTGAAAGATGATTGATTGTCATCTTTCACATGTGCATGACATGATTAAAGGTTTAAATTTTGAAAATTTTGAAAGATGATTGATTGTCATCTTTCAAATGTGCATGACATGATTAAATGTTTGAACTTTGAAAATATTAAGATGATTAATTGTCATCTTTCATATGTGCATGTTTTATTTAAATATTTTCAAAAGTGGTGGATGCTTTTCTTGACTTATGCAAAAGGTAGATGTCTTTATTTGAAAATTTTGAAAAGTAAAGTGTGCTCCTTTTGTCATATGTAAAAAGTAAAAGATTATGTTTGAAATTTTTGAAAAGTAAAGTGTGCTCCTTTTGTCACATGCAAAAAGTAAAAGTATTAGATTTAAAATTTTTGAAAAGTAAATGATGATGTTTTTGATATGGGAATCTTTTCAAATTTGAAATTGAAAAATCATTTGCCTATAAATAGCTCACTTGAGTTTTGCAAAATTCAAAACAAGAGCTTACACATCTATTGCTAAGTTTTGCATCATTTCTTCAAAGCTCTCATTCTCTCTTTTCTAAAAT
Organism: Platycarya strobilacea; assembly: GCA_036898215.1. Classification (NCBI taxonomy): domain Eukaryota; kingdom Viridiplantae; phylum Streptophyta; class Magnoliopsida; order Fagales; family Juglandaceae; genus Platycarya; species Platycarya strobilacea. Next base: position 13,867,512 of record CM072554.1, on the reverse strand, counting down.
TTTGAGCCTTAATTCTTGTTCTTGTTGAGAGAGATATAGGTTGCGCTGTATTGTTTCTATCTCACTCATTGAGGAGTGTACTTTGATAGTCTACCTACTATCAATTCTTGTATCAGTAAAAGGGTGTGTATAACCCTTGTGTGTGTAGAAGGTGTACTACACGGGGAATAGTTAAATTACCAAGTGTAAGGTGATTGGAAGTGTAGAAGGTGTTCTACACGTGGAATAGTTAAATCACCAAGTGTGAGGTGATTGGAAGTGTAGAGGGTGTTCTACACGGATTCTTTGGAGCGGTGCTGCTCAAAGGTGTAATAGGTTTTTATCTCCACCTAAAGGAGATTGAATAGTGGATTTGGGGATCCTCAAGAGGTAGCTTGAGGCGAGGACGTAGGCAGTGGGGCCGAACCTCGTTAACATACTGAATTTGCTTCTCTATTACCCTTACTCTTTATATTTATTATTGTTTCATATTTTATTTATATTTTATATTATATATTTGATTTATAATTGTTATTTTTTTAAATACAACTCAATTCACCCCCTCTTGTGTTAGTCATCTGGGCAACAAAGTTAATAACAGCCCACAAATAATAGTTCTCCTACCAAAAAAGGTATTTTGAATACTGTATCGATCAAAATATTGAAATAAAATATTTTAATACCAATACATTATTTTTTGTTCTATTTTAGAATAATCTACATAAGAATAAATTATATATACACATTTTTAACATTCCAGCCGATATTTGAAACTTTAGTTTTGATAGCACTGTGATGAATGAAACATAATTTGAGAAAATTCTTCCCTGATTTTCGTTGAATAGTATAACTTCCCTCATTTTTTACTCTCTCGCTTTCGAATTGTGGATTTTTGTTTCAGAGGTTTCTCATCCCCTATTTTACTCCTTTATTCACTGCTCTCTTCCTCCTCGGTACCCATTCCACGCCTTTTCCATTTTTGGTTAATTTTTGTGTTTTCATGTGATTGTGCCCATATGAGATGCAGACCTACATGACAAAAATAAACAGATTATATGTGTATTAAAAAGTTAGTTACCAGCACAAATATAAAAATAAAATGAAAAAATTAGTCATGTTAGGGTATTATGTACCGGGAGGGAGGGTGAGAGAAATTCAGATCAAGGAAAGAAACAGCAAGAAATAAGTAAGAATGTATCATTTTTCCAGCTTTTTCCATGAGTACTCTGAAATGAATTCTCCTCTTATTCTTTCTGTTTGTTTCTAATATAAAGTAAAAAAAAAAATCGGGTTGGTTTCGAAGGAGATCGTGTAGATTATTATCGAGTTGAACTCTTAAGTGCATTTTTGAGTATTTTTTTCATTTTTGGTCTGCAACTAATGCTCTTTGTCGATTTCTTTTTTCAATTTTTCTTTTTCTCCATTTCAATTTTTGGTTATCATTTTGGTTGAGAAAAATAGAGGAGGAAAGAGAAAGATGAAGATAGCGCTCTGGTTATCCCATGCATTCGAGTCTACCGTGATTTTAATATGATTGCTGGGGTGGAATTCTCTAAGTGGAGGATTGTTTTTCTTATTAAAATAGATGGGACTGGTTAGCAGTGTCTCCCTTGAAATTTTGACATGTATGGTAACATTCTTGCAACTTTCCATGCTGTCGATTTTCCCGTTCTGTTTAATACCATCAACGTATGAGGAATTAGTCCATGTTAATATATAGAACTCTTGATGTAAAACAATTATATAAAAGGGTAAATAATACAAATTAAAGTATAAAAATTTCAATTCAATATTTAAAATCTTAATAACCTATAAATCTGTAATTAATTTGTTATTTGTTTGGATTAAGACTCATGGTTAAACGTGGTTCAAAGGCATATTAACAAAAGTGAAAGGAAAGAAGCTTTTTACAACTTTGTTTACTCCCATAAACAAAAGAGATCATAAATTTCTAGTCATTTTTTAGATTTAAACATGGAGGCTTTACAACTTTGTTTTCTCCCATAAAGCTCCCATATAATACCTCTCTTTTTCTCTCAAAAGTATTAGTGAAAGGAAAGAGGAAATTCGTTGAAGTCGAAATCTCCCCCTTGTTGATAAAGGCAGGCCTTGTCTGATGTCCCTTCGATCATGAATTGAGAGTTGTAGACCGCAACGCAAATATAACTTTGTGGATATGTTTTCTTTTTTTCTTTTTGGGGATCAAATGTGACTTTTTGGACCGGTAATTGTTGTGGCTTCCGTTATATGTGCTCTTGGATATGCTACCAATATAAGGATTAAAACCTTATCTGAATTAATATCCCAACGGTTTTAAAACTTTTGGAGTTAATAATTGCGTCTTTCACACACGCATATATATATATATATATAATATATAGACTGCAATACAGTCCTACAGATGAAACGATCCTCTCGCCCTCTTCGTGGAATACCCAATCGGCTTCTTCCTCGAGAATGGGTAAGGTTGCAATTTGTTGATTTAAATTTGGTGTGCCCTCTACTTGTTTGTTAAAATCTGTGAATGGGTTCCAATTCACTCAGATAATTCGATGTGAGTAAACATAATCTCTGCTATTGATTCTGGTACTTGTGAGTGGCTTTCTTTTGCCATTAGTCCTTTATTTCATGGAGAAATATGCAAGACTGATCGGATCTGGAGCTTGCCGAGGAGATGCAAATGTAAAGTGTCCAAGCTGAAAGTATCATATATTCTGAAGTCTTAAAAGAATGGTTTGGTTTGGATCATTGAACACTAGTTATTTAGTCTGGAAAAGATAGAAATCTTCATTGTTGTTTGTCACGTAATTCTAACCTAAAACTATCTATTTTACTGTATAGTTTTCACGAGTCTCCATTGCGTGCCTTCCGGATGTTGCTTGCTTGTTTAACTAGGAAACTATGCAAGATTGAGCTGAGCTCGATGCTCCTCACTGTGTAGGTGTGATGTGCCGATGTAAATAAATGTGCAATACAAACTTTTTCTTTTTACTTATAATAAAAAATAAATGAGCAATACAAGGTGAATTAGTGGCATGATAGTGACAAGTTTCATTGAAAGCTCAGAGTATCATCATATATTCCTACTTTCCAGGTTTTTTGCACCAAATGTTCTGAATTGGACCCTCCAATTGTAAATTAATTCTTGAATATCCTACAGTATAGAGTTTGTGAAAGTCTAACCTGCACCCTGCATGCATTTTTGTAGATGCCTTCATTGGAGTAAATATTGGTACACTCTGACATGCCAAGCCCAACTCAGGTGGCGGCCCTTCTTAAAGCTCAGAGTATTAGAAGATATTGGATGCTGACCTGCCAATCGAAACCCGGCAATCGAACGCATAACCCCGCCCGCTCTGCTCGATCTATCAGCCTGAGTTATGTTTATACTTGGGTTCATTGAGGAAATTGCGATCACTGGGAAATCGAAACCCGGCTTGGTACTTCGGCACGTCTCCATGATCTTCCGCTTTGAGAAATGTGCCAAAAATATCCACAATCTCCTTGATTCAACAACTTCTCGTGCCGCAATCCATGCTTTTGCTCGAATCCGGTCTTATTCGTGTCTTTCTTCTCCGCTGGACTCTTCTTCTCTCACTCGGCACGAACAACAACAATGCCAAGACTCGAAAAGATTGTCTGAGCTTGACATTCTCGTAGCTAAGGTTCCTTTTGGAACCAGCGACGATGAAGTTCTTCGGTCTCTATCGCATGATGAAGCGTGTAATAGCATTGGGTTGTCTAGTGACCTTGTTGAAAAGCTGCTTCAACGGTTTAAGGATGATTGGAAGTCTGCATTGGGCGTGTTCAGATGGGCAGAGTCGCGGTCTGGTTATAAGCACACGCCAGAAGCGTATGAGACGTTGGTGGACATATTGGGTAAAATGAAGCAGATGGATAAGATGAAGAGTATCCTAGAAGAAATGAATCGGTTTCATGTCGTTGGGACTGACACCGTCGCGAAGGTCATGAGGAGGTTTTGTGGTGCCGGGCAGTGGGAAGAGGCTGTGAGGACATTTGATCGGTTGGGAACTTTCGGATTAGAGAAGAACACGGAATCGATGAACTTGTTGCTGGACACGCTTTGCAAAGAGAGTAAGGTTGAGCTGGCGCGCGAGGTTTTCTTGGAGCTCAAGTCGCATATTTCGCCGAATGCTCTAACGTTTAACATTTTCATTCACGGTTGGTGCAAAGTGAATCGAGTGGATGAGGCGCATTGGACGATCCAAGAGATGAAGGGACATGGGTGTCGCCCTTGTGTAATCAGCTATTCGACAATCATGCAATTCTATTGCCGAAAAGGCAAATTTGATAAAGTCTATGAGCTGCTTGATGAAATGCAAGCTCAGGGTTGCCCACCAAATGTTGTTACTTTCACCACAATCATGTGTTCACTGGCAAAGTTAGAGGAGTTTGAGCAAGCATTACGTATTTATGACAGAATGAAGATGGCTGGATGTAAACCAGATGCGCTATTCTACAATGCATTGATCCATACTCTCGGGAGAGCTGGTCATGTACGGGAGGCTATTCGTGTTTTTGAGGTAGAGATGCCCAAAACTGGCGTTAACCCAAATACTTCAACCTATAATACAGTGATTGCTATGTTTTGCCATCATGGTCGGGAACAAAAGGCCTTGAATGTCCTCGAGGTTATGGAGAAATCAGGCCTCTGTATGCCCGATGCTCAGACATACTACCCATTGCTCAAGGCGTGCTTTAAATCTGGGAAAACAGGTAATTGCCTGAGTAAATTATTGGATGACATGATCAATAAGCATTACCTTAGTCTTGATATATCAGCCTATAAACTTCTAATTCATGGGCTTTGCCGAGCAAACCAATGTGAGCGAGCTTACGAATTCTTGGAGAAGATGATAGCTCAAGGGATTACACCGAAATACCAGACATGCCGTTTGCTATTGGATGAAGTCAAACAGAAGAATTTGTATGATGTCTCTGAAAGAATTGAGGATTTGATGAAAAAATTATAAATTTTCGAGTAAAGAGCATGTCGTGGTGAGAAGCTGCTTGAGGAAGAAAGGGTTGAAATGCTGCTTTATCTTAATGGAGTGTACTCTCAAGTGTATGACTTCATTTAAAAAGTAGTGTCAATGTTTTCAATTGGGCCGGCTGAGGAGACACTGGACCTGCATTAGAGGATTGGTTTGTCTTATTCATAGTATTTATTGCTTATTCGTTCTTAGACCTGAGTTCAAATGAGATACTGACACTCTTAAATTAGGGAGCTAGTTTGTTGTCTGTTTAAGATTACAAAAACAAATATACATTTAGATTGATTGATCTAACTTTCCTTCCCTTACGTCATGAACATCTGAAGAGCCTGTCTCAGTAGGTATATTGCAAAAAAAAAAAAAAAACTAGTGTTATTTAGATCAATGGCAATGAACTGTCTGGTGCATGTTAGGCCAAGTCTAGTGATGCTTTTGAATTTCATGGTCAAGCTTATTATCTGACTCATTGACTTTGATATATGATTTTATGGTGAAGTATAAATCTCTCAAAAGTATTTTCCTTGGGCAATAGACTTAAAAGTGTACATAGAGTAAGGAGATAGAAAACTCTTCTACTTTGTTGAGGAAATTCCTATTTGAGGCCTATTATAATGAAAATTATGATGGAAGCAAAAGCGAGAACATTTAGTTGGGTGTTTACAAAAATCCACACCTCACAAAGCCTTGTGAGAGGATTCCATATTATGGCTGCATATTGTAGATGCACTGTCCACTCCACTCTTTTGGGAAGCCTGTGGTTTTGATCACCCAATTGTGTTTAATGTGTCTAGCTTGCTTTGCCTTATAGGTTATCCTCTAATTCGGCTTATGGATGGACCTTTAAAATCTTACATGATGAGCGGCCCATTTCAGAATTTATTGATGAATAGTGGCTCCAATCCTGTGTATGATTCAGGAATATGTTGTGTGTTTTTGCTTTGAGCTGTGGGGCATTTTTCCAGTTTAGAGACAACATCAACGACTTTCATTAGGAAACTGCAATTCCCAATCATATACTGTTTCCAAGGTTGGATCTCGCTGCTGACATGATTGCATAATTATTTACAGTTTGTTTCTTTGTTGCACGTTGGAGCAGCACTGTCACATGTTCTTTGTCCTTTGGAGCAGCAGTGTAGCCCCCGATCCAATCATGCTGTAACAAATGATGATTATTTTTACCCATGAGGGTTCACATAATATATATATATATATATATATATATATATATTAAACCCTTGTGTCTTATTGTTTATATGTAGATCCTTGTGTCTCGTTAGTTTTTAAGGTATTTATCTATCATAAGTGAGATTTTTCTCAATAAACTTGATGAGGGATCTTAGACATATGGTCTTAATTCTTCATAAAAAAAAAATATATATTTCTCATCTTGAATTCAGGCATGTGAATGATGGACCACTTTATGATGATTATTATGTTTTTACAAAAGGTGTACTGTTCTAGTTCGAGCTCGGGGGGGACCAATGCATCGTATATATGTACCCGTTCCATACATTAATACATATGTACCCGTTCCATGTGTAAGATGTGTGTATCTATTGCCATGTTGTTTCAATAAAAGTAATTGTTAGAACAAATGACTAGCTGTTATTATTATTTTTATATTTTTAGGAATCATGGAATGAGGTTTGTCTGGAGGGAATGTCCAAGCTCTAAGCTCACGCTTAACGTGCTCTTGTAGACAAGGAGCTCTATACTCATAAAAGGCCCCCTTACTGTACTTTAATTTGACATCATATTACGCGGACGTACTATAATAAACCATTAGATCAATTCTTATTTGTGTTGTGTTTTATTGTGGGCAAAACATATACACTAATAATGGTAAATAAAAGTGAAAGCAAACATAATCAATCATACGATATAAGATTTACGTAGTTCGATAAATTGTTTATGTTCGCACTGCTATAGAAATTTTATTAACTAGAAAAGATTATAATCACTCAATCTCAACTCACTCTCTCTAAGATTTTTTTTGCTCTTTCACTCAATATGCACTCACTAAACAATTATTCTCTTACATAATATACTGAAAAACGTGTTTAATCGGTCAAATACAATATATTTATAGTAAAAATGACGCTGATAATCATAATTATGAAATTTCTACAAAGTTCGTTCGAGCGAGATGTCGAGCAAGTGTTAAGTGAGATCTCTATTTGAATCACATTCAAACCAGTATCAAGCGAGTTTCACTTGGGTCATACTTACTTAAATAAGATATTGGGGTAGTATCGTCTATATATATATATATATAGTAAAGCAAAACCATGAAAAGTAACCACATCCAAATTTATATTCATTTCCTCGACCATAACTTATAATATATACACATGTGCTTAATTGAATCATTATGTTTTCTGCCCTCATGTTCTTTAATAGCTTTAGGATATAAAATTCCGTAAAATCATGACCTTCCATTCATGGTAGAACATAATAGGCCATGATGTTACCATGCAAAAGGAATCAATTAATAGGCTGGCTCTTATCTAGGGAGATGAGACAAGACATTTTTATGTAATCTTTGCATATTTGACTAATATAATTGGCTGTCATTTTTTTAATATAAAATACTTTTTTTAGTCATCATATAAGTAAAATATATAAAAAAAAAAAATTACGTAAAATTGATTATATGTAACATACTGATGACCATATCAACTTTTTTTTTTCTTAAAAAAATTAATGGGAATTTGAGGGATCTAGTTATAGTTACTTCAGGTTCTCATATTAATGGATAATTGATTATAATTATAATTATTTTTTTTATTTTTTTTATTTTTATTTTTTATTTTTACAGAACAACAACAAATTTAAAGTATGGACTGCCTAATCTTACCGACTTTTTAATGGTCATGAATTCCGATCCCATGATTACAGTGTGCCAGACGTTAACTTCTATGGCTGGAAAGAAGGGAAAGAAAGGAAACGTAACATTCATTTGTCAGAGCACATTAGGCAATAAAAGTGTCATTAAATATGGTGGTACGCACGTACACGATAGTGAACCTGATAGAGCAAAGAGCGAAGGCATAGATGGACCAGCCACATGCATCTCTTTCTGGTTCTCAATTTCCAAATATATAAATTAAGAGAAGGGCTAAGAACAAGATAGATGTAATAAAACTGTTATATTTGATCAATGAGAGCACACCATATTGATGTGTACATTTTAAAAATAATGGAATAGAACACATGAGAAAGGCTCACCCAACCACATACTCACCCTCTCTAATCCTAATCCTAACCCTAACCCTTTCCTCTCCCTCTCTGTCTCTACGATTTCACAAGCTAGTCGCCAGATCATTTTTCTGTCTCTCCATCGTCGAACATGTTGAAAATCATGAACTGTTTCAATTAATTTACAATATTTAATTATTCTATTGCCTCTAACGAAAATACATGAACTGGAATTGTGCGCTTTGGAGTCAGGATTTAACCTTCTGCCAATAGGTTTTTCGAACCTTAGAAGTCACGCACCTTGGGGTCGAGATTTTGGGTCGAAATCACAATTGCCGACATCACAAGTGGGTTTATCAGCGTGTTTGGTGACAACCCTCGTTGGCATGTTTGGCCTGTAAAATCACAATGGGAGAGGGAGAGGGAGAGGGAGAGGGATGGGTTCGGGAGACGTATGTGCTTAGACAACATGTGAGTTTGGGAGAGAGGCATGTGCTTATGTGAGCTTTCTCATGTGTTCGGTTCTATTGTTTTTAAAATGTACATGTTGATGTGGCATGCTCTCATTAACTGGGTGTAAGAGTCTTATACTTGTTCTGTTCTTAGCATTTCTCATTAACTAAACTTGTGAATTTTTTTTCCTAAATAATTAGCCTTTTTTTAACATTTTATAGATCCACTAAAATATAGTTGGATCAACCCTAAAGACGGCGAGTTAGGCACCTAATGACCGACCAACCCACCGTCCTCGTTTGTGTCTTGCGTTGCATGACGGTGTTAATGTTGGAAATGTATTTGTAAAAATTTGGTCTGCTTCCAATATATTAAGACACGTCTTATTAAATTTTTGTTCGTTGGATAATGCTGATCTGTCTAATGTAGGGCCGTAGCACAAGCAATCAGTCCACGGTCTTTAGTTTCCACTCAACGAAATAACAGACCCCGCCACGCTAATTTCCCTCGAAATTGTAAGACTACTTTACTCAACAACAAGATCCACTGCATTTCCCTACAAAATGATGAGACTCTCTCTCTCCCCCTGGGCTCTCACGGACCAAAGGAATCTCAATCTTTCTATGCTATCAGTCCATCCTGTTTCCCATCCATACGAAAAGACCCTCCAAGAATCTACCGTCAGACGGTCGTTTTCTTTTTGTTATCTTTCGCATATACTCTAGCCACCATGTTCACACATTTCTAAAGGCCCCTCTTTTTTTTTTTTTTCTCTTTCACTACCTGCTTGCTTCGTCCGTTGCAATAATGGCTTTTTTTGCTTCCTCTTTTTCTTCCCAATTCTCGTGTCCATAGTTCTTGCTGCAATATCCACTGTGATTCCTTTAGTTTTCTAAATCAATATCGTACCGGTTTGTTATCTCTCTGTTTCAGATAACTGTCTTCATCAATCTTGCGCTCTTTCTTCTTTCAGGTAGTCCGAGTGTTCTCTGTTCACTTAATAGGTTCTGCTTGTTCTCCAGGATTCCTCATCATATTCGATGTTCCAGGACTTTCAAATCTTAAAGTATCGATTTCATTGCCCGTTCATCTTCACTTTATAAGCTCTAAGCAGTGTTTCGTATTTCTTCCGGTGAAATCTGGTTTCCTTGGTCAATTCCAGCCAAAAATGCCGCCATCGTACTTCCCACTCAGGTGGGAGAGCACCGGAGACCAGTGGTGGTATGCTTCACCCATCGATTGGGCAGCTGCCAATGGTCTGTATGAACTTGTCAGGGAGCTTCTCCACCTCGACACCAATCTCCTCATTAAGCTCACCTCCCTTCGTCGAATCCGCCGCCTGGAGACAGTCTGGGATGACGAAGCTCAGTTCGACGATGTAGCCAAATGTCGGTCCGAGGTTGCTAGAAGACTCCTTGCAGAGTGTGAAACAAAGAGGGGTCATAACTCTCTCATCAGAGCTGGCTATGGAGGGTGGCTTCTGTACACTGCTGCCTCGGCTGGGGATGTGGATTTTGTTAAGGAGTTGCTAGAGAGAGAGCCTTTTCTTGTGTTTGGTGAAGGAGAATATGGTGTTACCGATATATTCTACGCTGCAGCGAGGAGCAAGAATGCTGAGGTTTTCAGACTATTGCTTGATTTCGCTCTTTCTCCGAGGTGTTGCCTTAGTAATGGAGGTGAATTGGAGGAGCAGTTGGGTGATCTTGATCCAGAATTTAGGTGGGAGATGATGAACCGGGCTGTTCATGCTGCGGCTAGAGGAGGGAACATGAATATGTTAAGGGTTCTTCTTGCTGATTGTTCTGATGTTTTAGTATACAAGGATGCTCAGGGATCTACAATCTTGCAAACGGCCTCTGGCAGAGGGCAGGTCGAGGTAAGGCTTCCGATCTTTATATTCATGGATTCCAATGCTTTTAGACTTTTATGGTGTGGAAGGGCATCCAACTGCTTAGAAGCGGCATTGATAATTTCTTTTATACTTGGTAATTTGTAGGAGGAATAGATTGTTTACTTGTTCGCATATTAGCTGTTATTGCCCGGGAAAATAAAATTGTAAGATTCATTTGACGCGAAGAAATTAAAAAAGAAGGAAAAGAAAACTACACAGCTACATGTTTTATCCAAATCTGATTCTTAAGGGAGGTAGTACTTTTTTTTTTCTCCCTAGTGGGAAGAACATCCAGACTCAAAATTGTAGCTTTAAGGTGATGCTACTTGGTCCTTGAATTGTTATGTCTATTGGGCTCTACGAGCGGAATGAAATGCCCCTTTTAAATTGAAAAATGATTAATTTTTGGAATTGTGCGTACAGTTCAATCTCAAAGAGATTTCAGACGGCAAGGCTATATTCCCTGAGGTCAAGGGACCCATTCAATTGTCAATTGATATGCACCTGATAATTAAACCATGCATTTTACTTATCATAAAAATTAATGTGCACCTGTAATGGATAGAAAGTAAATGCATAGAACTTGTACACATCCTTGGATATGTACAGGCAGGTCGAGAATCATTTTTTTTTTCTTTTGTGAGTCAGTTGATAAGAATCACATTCACATTTGGGAGTTAGATTGGCTCAACTACTAGGTACTTGATTTAACCCAACCCGGAGTAACATGTACTTGGAATGCTGTTGAACATCGAATACCATAAAATAGCGGCTCCATAAATTCATCAGTAGAGATGGCATGCTAGCAGGCTAAAACTTGTTTCATATATTATTGAAATTAATCGGTCATTGTGGTATTTCGGAGGTTGCAATCATGGTTTACTGATAACAACTAATGCTTTTGAGAAAATATGCAAGTCTGAGTTAGTATTATGTTTAAGTTCCTGTTGTCAGTGAAGTAGCTTGTCACTTCTTTCTTAGGGTACCTTTGTTGATTTGTTGTAGTGTATTTGTGTTATTTCATGCCTTTTGGCCTCCAAGTGTCCTCTCTGCTGCTTAACTGCTTCCAACCTGTATAAATTCATTTGTGTGATACCTGTGATTATAACGATAACCATGTTTGGACTTGCACACACTAAAAGAAAAAATTCTGTTTGTCCTAGTCAAGCCTTCAAGTTTTGAACATTGTTTTGACCTCATGAAACCTGCTACTCCATTGGTGTACTGAAGATTAAATTAATGCAGGTAGTAAAGGATCTAGTAGCATCCTTTGATATTATCACCTGCACAGATAATCAAGGGAATACAGCCTTACATGTCGCTGCATACAGGGGCTACTTGCCCGTCGTAGAGGTCCTGATTCTTGCCTCTCCTTCATTAGCCTCCTTGACAAACAATCATGGAGATACTCTTCTTCATATGGCAGTAGCTGGTTTCCGGACCCCTGGTTTCCGAAGACTGGACAGGCAGATTGAGCTCATGAATCACTTGTTATGTGGTAAGATTGTGAACATGGAGGACATCATCAATGTCAGGAACAATAACGGAAGAACTGCTCTTCACATGGCAGTTATTGAGAACGTTCAATGTAATCTAGTTGAACTCCTCATGACCGTCCCATCAATTGGATTGAACATCCGCGATGCTAATGGGATGACCCCTCTGGATATTCTCAAGCAACGGCCACAATCAGCATCTTCTGAAATTCTAATGAAGCAATTGATTTCTGCTGGAGGGATGTCCAATTGCCAGTATTATAAGGCAAGAACCGCCCTTGTTTCCCATCTAAAAATGCAGGGTATTGGGAATAGTCCTGGAACTTCTTTCAGAATCCCTGACGCAGAGATATTCTTGTACACTGGTATTGAGAATGCATCTGATGCCAGTTGTGATCAGGCAAGCATGGATTTGAGTGCTTGCTCAGGTGAATTCAGTCAGTTTGACTCGAACAACTCCTTGGACAGTAAGAATATAGGTTCAGTACGTAATGCTGCAAAGCGGCTCAAGTCCCTACTTCGTTGGCCCCGTAGGAAAGAGAAAGGATCTGCTAGCAGAGAATTAAGAGATGATAGTTCTCTAGAATCATTCAGTATAACTAGAAACTTGGAAGACAGTCTAATCTCACTTCGGCAGAAATACTCAAAATTTCCCCCCTTTCCAAACAATAAAAGAACATTTTCTCTTAGGAGTGATCTTCCAAGCCCATCCACCAAAAAGAAATTCACCCTGGGGCTTATGCACGGTGTTATTAAGGCAATGCCACATCTAGGTAATCCGGCAGACTCCCCTTCTTCAAGTCGGTCAAGATCATCAACTTCTTCGCCTGGTTCAATTTGTAAACAAAAGGGTATTGATATTACTGGACCCTCGTCCTCAGCTGGGTCATTTAATAGTAAAGCGCCACCGATGAACTATGGACAGAATTCCTTGGAAAAGAGGTTGATGAACCAGTATTTCTGTGTTGGTGCACAAGGCCTTGATGTTAAAGATTCAGTTCACTATGCACATCCACATAAGAATCACAAGCAATTAAGTTCTCTAGTAGCTTGATTTGACTCTGTATAAAAGAGTGTTGCTTTTTTGAGTGTGTTGCTTTTTTAGTCCAATTTTGTGAGTTAAAATATTCTTTTCATCCTCTCTTTCTGCGGTGAAGATGTTTGCATCGAAATACATACTGCATGCTTGCTAATCTGTGTGTAGAATATCTTTTACATTACTTAGTAACAGAATATTTGTAAACCTTCTTTGTTGTATCTATCAGCTTGGTATTATAACTTTTTAACTTCTTGCGAGACAAGAAAGAAGCTGAGATTATTGACAAAGCAACCTCAAACTTTCTTTGGTCACTCTGTAAAATTGCAGTCAGGTTGTTTGTCATGCTCAAAAAATTGCTTATTTACTCGTACTGTTCTCCATCTATTATTTCTCATTTCTCCACTGTGGTTATCCGTTCCCACTTTTGATTGAAGGCATAAGAAAGGGTCGTTCTCTACCGTTCTTGATGCAAACTTGCTGTTAATAGAATCAACATTACTTTCTACACATCGGCACTTGAAAATGACAAAATAAAATAGAAGCAAACAATGCAAAAATACAACTTTTTAGGTGGGTAATCCTAAACGAGGAAACAAAAGTTGTCAAGTATGATGCCCCAAATCAGGAGGTGGGCAATAAATATTAAATAACCAACCTTTTGGGCAATAAATATTAAATAACCAACCTTTTTAGGTCCATGAGGCTGCTGAGCAGAGCATGTGCCATCCTTGCCACATGTTTCTTTTGCAAACACATAATGAGTTTCCTGAAAATCCTTTTACCTTTAGCATGCTAATCCCAACACACTTTTGCCTTTTTTTTTTTTATTGGTTGGTAATGCTCTTTCTTTTGATCACACTAATTCCCGCCCCGTTTGCATTGAGAGGTGAGCTCAGCTCATCTCAACTCATCTTTATTTTATTATTATATTTTTATAATTTTTTATATAAAACACAAATTCCTATACACTTTTTTCAATTCCCAATACACCTTTTTCAATTTCCAATATACCTTTTTCAAATCCCAAAATAATAATAATATTAAAAAATAAACTAAACTCATCTAAACTCATCTCAACTCATCTCATCTCTGAATCCAAGCGGGGCTTTGTTGGCATGAATCGTCCTGATACTGTTGACAGATATTGCGCTTATGCAGGCACTCGCACACTGTCGATGGCCAATGGCACTTCTAAGTTTTATGGTTATGCAAGTTTTTCTGTTTCTGAAGGAATGGTTTAACTATAATTATTTTGACCTAATTGATGGTAAGTTCCACAGGCCCAGCTAAGAATTAGAATACTGAACGATTAAAATGGTTTGAGAATAAATAGTCGGAAAAGCTAATAATAATTATCGATTATATACCGCGTAGCTAGCTAGTAGCTATATATATACTGAACGATTAAAGGGCCAAAACCCTAGGGGGCCAGCTCCACCTTTCCTATGATGTTGATATGGTATTTAAATGTACATCTTTGAATTAAATATTAAATAAAGTGTATAAAATATAAATAAATAAAAAAAAATAGATACAGATATTTACTTGATAAATAAATTGGAAGACAGGTTAAAGAAGTTGTTGTCCTCTAGAAATTTAGAGAGCTTCAAAACATGCAAAAGAGAAATTATATATACAAACTTTTAATGCATAAATCTATCTGAATCTTTTACAAAAAAAATAAAAATTGAATCTCATTATAAAAAAATACGAAAAACTCATTTTTTATTGATTAAAATTTAATTTTTTTATAAAAAGAATTATACAAAATTTTATATATTTAATACTCACATTAGTCTAGAAAATGAATTATGTGGGAAATCAATAGTATTTGACAAGCTGTAGATGTTGGCAGCCAGGATTACCAAAAACACCCGATGCTAGAGATACCAATTACCATACCTCGTACCAGCATTATCGAATGCAGAATCGTGGGACTTTCGTGTCATTTCAGACACCCGTACAACTCGGTATCCTGATGACTGGCTTTCGGACTAGATTCAAAATTCCGTCATAAACAGAAAGTATCGCTGGCCACAGCAACCTGGTAATGCCGAGAACCGACTTTTGGACTAGATGGTAGATACAGTTTTTAGTGCAAATTCTTTTGCAGAATTTTTTTACAAAAAGTGAGATTTTTTATTGAAATAGTAATAGATTCATTTTTTTTATTATTATTAAAAGAGAATTCAAGTTAAAATTCTGTCTAACATTACTATTTCTTTAACAATAACCCATTCTTTAAAAAAAAAAGTTGTAGGGAGGTTGCACTTATCTGTCATTATATATACGTACATAGACGTGTGTGTGGCCTCCATTCTCGTCTCTTTCAAACTCCAATTTTCAAGATCACTCTGATTCTTGAGAGAAGCAAACTGAAGATGGCGCAGAATGGGTCAGTACAGAACGATGCAGCAAAGCATGAGAAGGAGATCGACGATTGGCTTCCGATGGCTTCCTCTCGGAACGCCAAATGGTGGTACTCTGCTTTCCACAATGTCACGGCCATGGTTGGTGCCAGTGTCCTCAGCCTTCCTTATGCCATGTCACATCTTGGATGGTATGTTAAATGTTTATTCATTCACTTCAAGTTTGGATTTTGATATTTGGTTTCTGGGTTTTGACCAAAACAGAGGACGATGTAACCACATTTTTTTTTCCTTCGATAATAATAGGGGTCCTGGTGTAACCATTCTTACACTGTCATGGGTGATCACCTTATACACTCTATGGCAAATGGTTGAGATGCACGAAATGGTACCCGGGAAGCGATTCGATAGGTACCATGAGCTTGGACAGTATGCATTTGGTCAAAAGCTTGGACTTTGGATTGTGTTGCCCCAACAGCTGATCGTTGAAGTTGGTGGCGACATTGTCTACATGGTCACTGGAGGCAAATCTCTCAAGAAGTTCCATGACTTGGTTTGCCCTGATTGCAAGGATATCAAGACTTCCTACTTCATCATGATTTTCGCTTCAGTCCACTTTGTTCTGTCTCATCTCCCAAACTTCAACTCTATTTCCCTCGTGTCCCTGACCGCGGCGGTCATGTCCTTAAGGTGAATGCAGAATGCCTCTCAATGTCAACATTATACGGAAGTACATGCGTATAACCATACAGTTAGATTAATGCATATTGGTGTTATATGTGCAGTTACTCAACCATTGCTTGGGCAGCTTCTGCTGGGAAGGGAGTTAAACCAGATGTTGACTATAGTTACACAGCCAAAACCACATCAGATGCTATCTTCAATTTCTTCAACGCATTGGGTGATGTGGCATTTGCCTATGCTGGCCACAATGTGGTTTTGGAGATCCAAGCAACAATCCCTTCAACTCCAGAAAAGCCTTCCAAGGGACCCATGTGGAAAGGAGTGATTGTTGCGTACTTTGTTGTGTTCATTTGCTACTTTCCTGTTGCTCTGATTGGGTTCTGGATTTTTGGGAACAGCGTCGATGACAACATCCTCATTACACTGGAGAAGCCCGCATGGCTTATTGCTATGGCTAACCTGTTTGTTGTTGTTCATGTCGTTGGAAGTTATCAGGTGGGTGCCAGGGTGCGTTTCGATAGTTCCAATGTCTGCTTTATCTTCATTTATTTTCTTCGCTGAAGTGTTGAAAACCGTAGATCTTCGCAATGCCGGTGTTCGATATGCTGGAAACTTTGCTGGTGAAGAAACTGAACTTCAAACCCTCTTTCATTCTGCGCTTTGTTACTCGCACTTCATATGTTGGTAAGCCACCCTTCTCTCTCACATACACACACAAATGAATTCTGAATTACTTTATTATAAAACTCAGTTTTGTTTGCATGAATGCAGCGTTTACCATGATCGTAGCCATAGCAATCCCGTTCTTCGGTGGCCTCCTTGGCTTCTTTGGCGGATTCGCTTTTGCCCCGACAACATACTTCGTAAGAAAAAATTATTTACTTTTCCCTTCGTCACATGGTAATCCAATATTATAATGCTAAAAGATTTAGTTTTTTTTTACTAATCACAGCTCCCCTGCACCATGTGGCTCGCCATTTATAAACCCAAGAAGTTCAGCTTATCTTGGATCGCAAACTGGGTAATGTTGACATTGCTTGCTTCAAACTACCAAAAGAGATCAAACTTGGATTTTGTTGGATTATTGTTGTTTTCAACATATTAAACTGATTCTGTTTTGATTTCTACATGTCAGATCTGCATTGTGCTAGGTGTTGTGTTGATGGTCCTATCATCCATGGGTGGGCTAAGGTCGATCATCCTTTCAGCCAAGAACTACAAGTTCTTCTCGTGAACTAAAAGGTCGATCATCCTAATTCTTATCCTTTCCAATCTATTCTGGTGATGATGAGGATATTTCAAGTGGATGCCATCTACGTGTGATTGAGAATGACCAAAAGGAAAATGTTAGGTTGCCCTTGGTTTTGGCCATGGCTTTGACTACTCATGTATTTTAATTATTTTTAATATTTAAGAAAGTGACTGTTTATGCATTTGTGTATTTTTCAAAAATTTTAAAAATACTTGAAAAAAAGAAGAAGAAGAAGATCTAAGAAATTGCACTGAGAATGCCTCAAACTAGTGCGACAAAGCAATGGCAACTTACATTGGAGTCCAGGAAGCACATTCAAATCAGATAACAAAAAAAAAAAAAAAAAAATCAGCATAGAAAGGGACTCTTCAAATGCAATTAAAAGTGTCACTCATCCTTAGAAGACAATCAACTGGGAAATTGAAGGAATAGCAAGAGATAGTCAATTCCTACTCAAGGATAATTGAGAGTAATCAAAATATATCAATCTCAAAATTGATGGACACATTATATTACGCAATGGCTACATTTCAATATATTGAATTTGAAAATTCTCTCTTATTAAAATTACATATTGTTTATTGGAATTCCACAATGAAAATGATCCTCCCAGCTTAAATCTTAACTGATCAGCATGTGATCATTATGTGGTTTTATTTTGTTAGTTTACTTATTTATGTGCTGAACTTTTGCTTTTAGTAACGAATTAGTAACTTTCCTGATTTCTCAAACATTTTCTCACACTCACACTCTTCACTCTCCGTATAGAATAACGAGAAATATTATTCATCACAAATTCACAATTATATTTTTTCTTATTATATATATAAGATGTAGTATATTAATATTAATAAATATGTCACATCTTATATATATGAAAAATAAAAGTGAGATGATGATATAGTATATATAATTTTCCTAAAATTCCTTGATTTTCCGAGTACAGCAAGAAATATTTTTTGTTGTTGTCTTGTCCCCCTTTTGCTTTTGTAGTGCAGCTTAACTAGCAAGCGTTCTACGGTCTACTTCTACCCCGCCCCAGAATCTCGACATAAAATTAGAAGATGGACTTTTAGCAATTATAGAAAATGTGGGTGACAGGGTAGTTTTATGAAGATCAGAAACCTATTCAATCACATTATCAAAGTTATCGACAATACATGAAATCATGAAAAAAAGAGGAATATGTTAATTAAGGTCATGGATAAAGACATGAGAGTAAATATGTTAAGAATATAATACAAATAATTATATATATATATTACTTTCTATCACCTTAAACTTATAGGATAAGGGATATTATTAGAACATATTAATGGAACATGGTTTCTTATTTAGGCTTCTATGTAACGCTGTCGTCTATTATATATGTACGTGTCTTGATACTGTTTTCTGTATATTTTATTTTCCAAGCAATATGTTTGATGATTCTAAGGCTGCAGTGAAGTTTATCATTACAGTTATTTATTTCTTATTCGATTTTCCATATTCCGATCAGACTTTTCTATTTGAACATATTTTTGGTTTTAATAGATTATTGGATCGATGGGGCCCTTTTACCACAGCAGACAGCTTAATATTGTTTGAACCTTTGGCAGAACTGCAGCAATTGCTAGCACATGCAACATTAATAAAGCAGCCTTAGATGCTTATCATGGCAAGTTTCTGTCCTTCGGTTCATTAATAATTCTTTGAACAATTTTGTTTTTGAGTATTGAGTTTATATGGAGTGAGCATGGAAGTAGTTTCGTGAGGTTGAGATTATTGGAATTTTCTGCAACTCGTGGGACCATGCAGGAAGGCAGAGAACTTTTGTTGATATGGTGGTGCAATCTGCACAGCCTCTCCCCAAGGTGGTAGTCCTGTTTCGCATGCCAAAACTCAAAAGTGGTGGATGGAGAGATTTGTATTATGTTTTCGAAGGAAGAAATAGATAGATCATGAATCAGCCAGTGCCTTTCATTAAATATGCATTAGTACTTTTAAAATTTCTAAGACAAAGACCTTCATTGGATGTGATCATGAGGTCATTCATCTGCAGCAGATGGGGGGCTAACAAGTCAACATATGAAGAGACCACGCAACGGATTTGTTTGTATTTCAAATGAAGAAGATTCTAATAAGGCCTTGTCCAGGAAGGCGTGTAATATAGATGGAATTTTTTATTGTGTATTTCATTGGACTTCAGAATTTAGAGAGGATGTTGAACTTTCGATTGTCTCTGTGTGGGACTCTTTCTTTCAGGTTTATCACCTAATTTCTATCATCAGTCATTCTTGAAAAATATTAGAGCGCCAATAGGAAACTTTATACTCAGAGGTAATTCCACTCATGTGCTACAAAAATTGATGGGGCTAGAATCTAAGTAGAGTTGGATGCTGCAAAAGAACCTTTGAATGCGTTTTGGATTGGCAATCCTAAACATCCTGATAGCATATTCCAGGAAGTGGTTTACGAGAACTTTGCTTGTTTTTTGTGGTAGATGTCAAATGCAAGGTCACAATTATTTTTATTAAAATTTGAATAAAGCAACCTCTTTCTCTCTTTATAATCTCGAAATTAAAGGGAGTTTTTCCCGTTCTGAGTCGAATCGATTGAGGCAAATTCCTTTCCCAAACAAAAACCACTTTTAATACAGCGAATCACCACAAAAAATCGATAGATAGGCATCAAAATTTTAAGGTTGGTTTAATATAATATATATTTTAAATTAAATACTTTAATATTATATATAATATATAAAAAAAATATTATTTTATATTATATAGAATATTTTATATATTAATATATAATTTACAATTAATATTTTATGGCCTAATACTTATTAATAATCTAATATTATATTACTATTAGTAATGTATTTTAAGTCTATATATAAATTACTATATTAAATAATTTCATATGAAATAATAATTTAATAATATTAATACAATTAGTATTAGTATAATAATATTATTATTATCAATGATATAGTTATAAAAAATAAAACTTATTATAACAAATATAATATATAATTATTCTAATCACTATAATTAATATTAATATAGATATTAATAATCTAATTTAAAACTTGAAAATTAGATCAAAACTAATAAAATTGGTACAATTAATTTTAAAAAGTAACTGGTGCATAACCAATTTTTTAAAAAAAATGTAAAATTATTAGTACTAATTCAATTCTAAATTTAAAATAATCAAACCCACCCATTATACCCCTAATGGCAGGTGGGTTTGGACGGAGCTTTTAATGAAAGCATTGAATGGAGAGGTTTTCAAGTGAGAGGTCGACTTATTCTACTGTTCATCATATGTGAGAGGTCGACTTAATTATATTTTAAATAAAGAAATATTTTAATCATAAAATAATATAAAAATAAACTCATAAATTATTATGTCTTAATTTATTATTAAATTATATAATTATTTTTATTATAATACAATTCATATAAAATTATGTTAATTAATAAAATTAATTTTGTGAGTATAACACTCATCATAAAAAAAAAATTCTCAATTTAATTATAAAGTATATAAATATCATATAATCTCATTGAAAAAAAAATTGATTTATTATTAAAAATTTAATTTTTTTAATTTAAATTCTATATTTTCTTAATTTTTTAAAAATAATTATGCAATGATAGTATAATTTATGGTTACAAATTTTTTTTTTTTTAAATAGAATAACTTTAGAATATTCTATTATTCTCTTTTTTTGTTTTTTAATTCTCTTATTTGAGAGGGAATGAACAGGAAGAAAAAGTAAGCTCTCTCTCCCTCCGTTACCCTCCCATCTATATCTTTCATCACTCCATAAATGGGAGGGATAGATTTGGCGTAAAGAGGTTTAGATAATAAATTGAGATGAAATAAAATTTAAAATATAAATAAAATATTATTAAAATATTATTTTTTTAATTTTAAAAAATGAATTACTTATTCTTTTTATGTGATAATTTGAGAAGCTATAATAATTAGTAGTACTTCTATACATCCAAGTTTGCCCACAACTTTTCTTTTATTTTTTTTATTTTAAGCATTATTTTAAAATATGTTTCAACATTTAAAAAAAAAATCCATACACTTAATAAAAAATATTATAAAATAAAATAAATGCTCAAATTAAAAAGACAAACTTCATAATATCAACTTTTTATAAAAGGCAATGTTACAGTCATCACTGAAGTGCACCGTCTTATTGCATTGTTAATGTAAATATTTTTTATTTTTGGTATTTTCACTTTTTGTATTATTTTTAAAATATATAAACATTTTTAAAAATATAAAAAATAAAATATTCTTAAATAATATTTACTTAATCAGTAAATTTAAAACATTTTCTTTTCATGAAACGAGATGACGTGAGCTAAAATATTTTTTATATCCAACCTCCCGATCCTGCCCATAGAGACATGATAAACGTCTTAAATCTTTTGGAAGAACATTAGTATTGGTTACATCAATTTTTTTTAAATAAATTTGATAAAAGTCAATATTTTTACATTTTTGACTCCAAATTAAATTTATCATTAAATTTATTAAAATAATAATATAATTTATAATTTATAAAATCAATAAACATATTTATAATTTATTTATTCAACAAAATATATTAAAATATAATAAAAATACTTGATGAGTGATTAGTAATCTATTTAAGTACTAAAGCTTAAAATTTGAATTAATAAATTTTAATGAGTCTAATAAAGAATTATTTTAGATAAAATTATTAAATTTATATTTGATAAATTTAATAATAAATTCAATACGAATGCTCTAAAAAAACTTACAAGCTGGAAGAATATGTAATCAACTCCGAATAGATTAACATCCTAATCTAATAAATGTAGGTAGCATTCCTCTTCTTGTAATTAGAGGATGTACACGTAATTTCACTGTTTTAACCTTTGGATGAAAAAACGAAAAAAGGGAAGACTTGCAAGTTAATTTAACGGTCAAGCTAACAATGAAAATTAGGTGGCCGACTAGCATTATTATTTCTATAATTGCACTGTTATATTAAAAAAAATTATATAAAAAAAATATTATAAAGTAATTTGGTTCATCTAATTAGATAAATATATTTTAAAATAAAAATAATTTTATAATTTAATAAATTATATTAAATTATATCAATTTATTTTATATAATATTTTTATAGCGGTAGTATTACTATTTTCCTTTCAATAATTGGAGGCTGTAGATGTAATTTCAATTGTGTTAACTTTTGAGGTGAAAAGACAAAAGGAAGGCTTGCAGTCAATGGTCATCCCCAATAAAGGAAAAAGTGGTGAAAGATAAGGAAAAGACAGCTTGTTGTTTCTTTTTTATTTCTTATTTCCGGAATGAACCATGATTCTGGATCAATGCTCTGTGGCCCATTAAATACTATAAGGATGAAGTAGCTTTTGCAGTTCTGGTTGAACACCCAATCGTGATTCGTCACTAGTCTCCCTCGCAAATCACAACGAGCAAGGTAATTTTTGTTCTTCTGTTATTTTCCAAATTCAGTTCACTTAACTTACTTGTGGCTGTAAGTAGTTTTGTTTGGATCCTTTGGGAATACTTTGTGTTTTCCCTTTCCTCGATCTGATCTCTCTTTCTGAGTTTTTCCCAATCTATTGCTACTACTTGATCAATTTGTTGCCTTTTTTTTTTTTCTAATTTTGTTTGGATTATGATGTCTTCTCTTTTTTAGCTTTTTATCATATGATCAAAAGCAAGTTACTATATACTGACACC
The DNA here is from genome assembly GCA_036898215.1 of Platycarya strobilacea. Classification (NCBI taxonomy): domain Eukaryota; kingdom Viridiplantae; phylum Streptophyta; class Magnoliopsida; order Fagales; family Juglandaceae; genus Platycarya; species Platycarya strobilacea. The sequence continues at coordinate 13,844,394 of CM072554.1, read as the reverse complement.
AACATCAAGGATGGACCTGTTTTGTGATGGTTTGATATACTGACACCAGAAGGATCATGGTGTGAACTGTATATTTTTCTCAACGTTAAACTCTGATTTTTTGGTCAGACGTGTCTTGAACTCTTCTTCTCTAGCCTCCTAAACATCCCGCAATTCCTCCAGATCAGGTTCTTACTCGAAAAAATATTTCAATGTAAAATGATATATAAATTGTTAATTAATTTTAAATTTAATTTCTTATTGTCACTCTTTTGGGGCTATGTCTTGGATTTGACCGTGGCTTTCTGCCTTCGTCCCAACATCACGAATCTTACTTGTGCAGATGTCGGACGTTGTTGCTAATTATATTGATTTGAGGCATGAGCATCCGTTGGTACTCTTCAAAGATTTAGATGTGGAAAATGATGGGAACAAGGAAGCGCATGTTTGCTCGAGGTGCGAGAAACCAGTGTTGGGTTGTGGCTACAAATGCTCCGAATGCAACTTCCTACTTCATAAATCCTGCTATAAACCGCCCACCAAAATACACCACCACCCTTTGCACCCAAACCACACCCTTTTTCTCAGATTGCCATCGAGAGGAAATTGGTGTGATGCCTGCCGCCAGAATTGCAGTAGACGCTTATTTTACCGTTGTGAGGAGTGCAATTTTGACCTCGACATCCATTGTGTTTCCCGATGGCGAAATAGCATCGATGAATGTCACCAACATGAGTTCTTCCCCATATTCCCGGGGTTGAATCAGATCCAATTCATTTGCGAAGCCTGTGGTGAGGAAAGCAAGGACGGCGCCATCGCTTACCTCTGTAGCCGCTGTCGATTCTTGGTTCACCGGAAATGTGCTGAATACCCACGCACCATCAGTACAAGGGTACATAAGCACTCTCTCACTCTCACATGTTCTCTTCATCAAATGGTAAAGGAGAAGGATGACATATTCTGTAAACTTTGCCTTAGAAAGGTAAAAACAGAGTACGGAGTTTATTATTGTCAAGATTGCAAGTATGCTGCCCACTTGCAATGCGCAAGGAATGTTAAAGGTGAGTACATGGAGATAGAGTCTGTGCCTTGCGAATCTGATTGGGTCTCGGAGATCAAACATTTCAGTCATGAACACAAATTAGTGATGAGTAAAAAGGAGGTGGAGGATGATATGATTTGCGAGGGATGTATGCTTTCAATCTCTGATCCCCCGTTTTACAGCTGTGAGCCATGTAACTACTTTCTGCACGCTACCTGTTCTATACTTCCTTCCAAGAAGCAACTGCCCCTTCTTCACGAACACCCACTCACCCTCCTCTCACAGCCACCTAATTCCCCAAGTGGCATATTCCGATGTTATGCTTGTGACCGTTTCCAACATGGCTTCTGTTACAAATGTGACTCGTGCAATTACTTGAAAATGGACACTCAATGCTCTTCTCTGCTGGAAACCCTCAATCATGAAGGTCACCAACACTCCCTACGCATTGCTTTAAATCGTGATGGAATAATATGCAAAGGTTGTTATGATGAGTATCCTCCAAATTGCTTATTTGTATGCAGCGAATGCGAAGAGTTCGGCTTGTGTTATAGATGCGCAACTCTACCGTATAGAGTTAGGTATGAATATGATATACATGATTTCTTGACACTCACGTATAGTGTTGAAGATGACTCTGGAGAATATTATTGTTTTATTTGCGAGGAAATTAGAGACACGAGGAAGTGGTTCTATTATTGTAAGAAATGTGACTTTGCTGCGCATCCCGATTGTGTTATTGGCAAGTATTCCCGCATCAAGTTTGGAAGAACCTTCACATCTCATGAATATCACGAACATCCTCTCACTATTGTCCAGAAGAATAAGTACTCTCCTCCCTGTGATTTTTGTGAAGACACTTTTGATGGCTTGGCTGTGGCATGTACTCAATGCAAATTCAGTTTCCACTTGAATGTCCTCCGTTGGAGATCTGAGCGTATCTGTCGAAAGAGATAAATTAGATTCTCTTCAGTCAATTTATATAAAGAGAATAGACATGTAATATCATGATCAGGATATGATGCCATATGGGATTTTTTTATGTATTGTATACTGCACGCGGACATGATCATTTATGGTTGTTTATATCTCTAAATTGAAGCATTTAATTAAGCGTGAAAATTAAACAAGTAGTTGAGAATTACGTTTGGAAACAGTACCAAACTTATAATAAAATGGGAAATTCCATAATTAATGGCCGAGGAGAGGCATATAATTGAGGTTGCACTGGGCCGTGGCTGTAGTACTAGTTATATAAACTTATTATGGGATTCAGTACTGCCTGCAACTATAAAAGGGTCAAAAAATCAAATCATTTGTTAGCATATAGCTAATGCATATATAGCTAAATGCATGTGAAAGACTTAATTAATCTATGTCAACTACTATATATGTGTCGAAATAAATCATTTATTTATATACAAATATATACAAATAGATTTGCATATATATATATATATAGATGATGAATGAAACGCATACAATTAATAATTATATATGGTTTTTTACTCTAGGGATAGAATGTATAGATCACAAGGGATACTCGTGCATGCCTGCATGGCAAGTACATGATCTATTTTTTTATTAGGTTTTTTTTTTCTTAAAAAATTAAAAAAAAAAAAAAAAGAATCGTAGTATTAATTTGGATTCTTTCTTTAATCCATCTTAAAGTTGGCTTTTGACCTTATTTCGTAGTGAACTTTTATCTCGTTTATTTCATGAAAGTAGGCCTACTCCTTTTCCGTTTGATTAATTAACCTAACTTTTTATATTCAACAAAAAAAAAAAAAATCTATGGCGCCCTAGAGTTTTGAAAAATTTTTAAGTTCGGTAACAAAACACTGGTGGAAAACAACAATTCATGTATCAAAACCCTTTAATTAAAGATATTTTATATATGCAATTGGATGGAGAGATCTTGAATTTTTTATGCGAAATAAACCATTTTTTGGGCATTTCAATCAACAATGTTGGGCCGTGGCCTAAAATAGAGAACAAGTGAAAATCTCAAAATCACAAGTACTGGTTGGAACTTGGAATAGATCATCATTATAACATTCCGCTCACCATAGTTACTAATAAGCCATTCATTTACATATCTGATGAGCTGGACTGCTACTATTGGCCTTGACTTAAAAGGATTTTCTTTTATTCTGAAGGAATTGCCAAGTAAAAAGATTCTATAAATAAAATCATTTTTTTTTAATATTGAGATCATAATAGGTAATGCGCGGAAAACAAAATTTTCAAAGTCTATGCTATAAAATGCATAACTTTATAAGATCATGTACATGATCATCTAGGTCACCATCACACCTCATTGGAGTAAATCTCGTCTTGTGTAGCTCTACATTCATAAATATCTTAACTTGTGGTAGTTTAAAATAAATTAAAATGAATCGATAACTCAATAAAAATTTAATCATAACGTAACTATAAATAACATAAATTTTTTCATAAAACATTTCATCTTGACAACTTAAAAATCATAATTGTTGACATAATATATGCTATGACATGTATGACTTATCTGAACTAGTTGACTTCTTTGATTAATCTAAATTATCTTACTATTCTGACTAACCAACTGGTGCAGATCTAAATTGATACGGGTATTAGTTATTTTCTCCAAAACCATAAAAAATAGTATCAATTATTTTCTTTTAAATCATCTAGATTAATATCAGTTATTTTCTTTCAAATTATACATTTATCATATCAATTATTTTTCTCTAAATCATATATTTATATTTATTCTTACCTTGTTAGTAAATAACTGATACCCCATATCAAAATTTACACACATAACCATGTTTGTAAGATTGTTCAGTGGTCCCACATAATTTGACTATAAGAAGAACCGCTAATCTAATATGATAAAATATTATGGTAGATCATGCATGAGTTTGTGGCTTGCACATTCACTATGATTACATTAGTATCATGCATCTAAATATTCATCTAATTAATATGATCTTTATTTTACAACTAGTCTTATGAAAGTTTATATGTTTTATATAACGTAAGATGCATGATATGTATAATACATACATAACTATGATATGGAAAATGAAATATGATCATGGTTTATGAGGAATGACGTGCCTGCAAATATCATAACATGTGTAATACATAAACATTAGCTTCTAAAGAAATGGCTTTAATAATAATAATAATAATAATAATGATAATAATAATAATAATATAACTTTCTAAAGTATACTAATAATAATTTATGATCAAGCTATTTATCTCATAGTGATAATTCTAAAATCTCATCTTGGAATTCATTACGTGAAATGAGACCTAAAACGGATTAAGAAAGCATTTCAACTCATCTTATCTAATTATTATAATTATCACAAAATTTTACATAAAATATAATAAACAATTCAATTTTTTTAAAATATCAATTTAATTCTTTCAAATCTTAAAATAAATAATAAAATATTTAAAATTATTTCATCTTATCTAGCTATCAAAACAAGAGTACAATCTCACAAAAAACCACTTGTAGCTAGACTTTATCGAAATGATTGGATGACATTTCTTCTAATAAGGTACGTGGCTATGCTTTATCAAAATGATTGGCTGGAATTTCTTATAATAACTTTAAAATATTTTGTGTGGATTAGGAGTGGAAGAAGATCGAACGGGACTAGTGGATCAAACCAGATCAGTTAGACTAAATTGGATGAAATTTAGTCCGATCCGGTCCAATTTCTATATGGACCGAATATTTCCAATCCCGGTCCAGGGCATTTCTTCTCCTGGACCGGATCGGATCGGACCGAATGCACATATTTATATATATATATATATGTATATATATTTATGTATATATAGTAATAGTATATAAATTATAATATTAATATTAATATAGATTAAGAATGGTAGTATAACATATTAATATATAATATATACTCTTATAATATTAACGTATTATAATTTATAGTAGTTATAGTATAAAAATATAATATATCTATATAAAGTATTAGTAATAACTTATAAGTAATAAATGTATTCTTATTATTTAATATAGTATGACTAATTTATCATTATTTATTAACATATAAATTTATAATATACTAATATAATAGTGTTATTAGTTATAGTTTACTAACTTATGATCTATCACTAAATCAATATTAACTAATTAGTAATTACTCTTCTTAGTTCTTATGATTACATGTAGCAATTATAAATATTAATGCTGTTCTTAACTATATATTTTTTAAGAATGTCATTTATAATCATTGAGTACTTCACTGATTGTACATTCACAAACGCTCTATTCAGGCGTTCATTAGTAATTTATGAGTATTAAATTAACTAATCAACCTATGGGTTATATATAATATAGAATATTAGTTATAACTTAAAGTATAAAACTATAAGTATTAACTTATTAAGTCTATAGACTATAAGTTATAACTATATATTTTGTTTAATATTTAAAGAAGATTAAAAATTAATAAAAATGATTATTTTTTATGGAAGAAGTACTGTATATAATTAATAATTTATAAACTTATTATAACAGTTAAGTTATAATGGCAAAGATGAGATTAGATGGTATATATATAAACATTTATAAACATATTTAGATGATATTAAAAATTGGCAAAAATATTATAAGTTTATAACTCAATTCTAGATTTACTAATTTAAGTTTTTTTTTTTATTAACTTATGTGCCAAAGCCCAAAAATATGGAAGAATTAAAAAAAAAAAAAAATTATTGAATGAAGCTAAACTCGTGTCCCTGGACCGGACTGGACCGCCCCTGAACCGGACCAATATGGACCGAATAGAAGTTCAGTCCGATCCAGGGTGGAAAAATTCCTAGACCTAATAGAACCGATCCACATTTTTTTCTGGACCGGAACAATTATACACCTAGTGTGGATTGAGAAATAAATTGAGATTAATTTTGAAATTTGAATAAAATATTATTTTATAGTATTATTATTATTTAAAAATTTTAAAAAGTTGAATTGAAATTTTAAAAAGTTAAATTGTTTATTATATTTTATATGAAAACTTCAAAAGTTGTAATAATGAAACTGAGATGAGGTGAACTCATATTCGAATTCAAACGAGGGCTAAATCTACATATGCACTTATGGTAAAGTTAAGGCAAAACTGGATTCAAGAAAAGGCTAGGTTTGGATATAAAAAATTTTATTTTATTTTATCTCATCTCATATAATTATTATAATTTTTTATAAAATTAAAAAAAAAACTATATTCAATTAATTATATTCAAATAATTTTCTAACTTTATAATATTATTGTTCAACTTTGTCTTTCTTATTTTTTAAAACTTAATAAAATATTTTAATTCAAAATATTACAATTTTACTCAAAGATGTTCCAAGATATTATTAGTGTCCAAACCAAACCGCGGTTAGGCCTGGCTTGGGTAGTAAAATCCTTTCAATTCATATTATTTGATCCAATCTCATTTTAATGTCCAAACATCATAGACATAAATATTTTTTAATTTTAAATCTTTATTTTTTTAAACCAATCATTACCTAATTATCAAAATTTTCTCAATCTTCCAAACAAAAAAAAAACATATATTTTTAAATCCCAAAATAAGATAATTAAAAATTTATATTTTAATTTTATAAAAGTTTTATTTTACTTTTTTTTTCTTTTTTCAAAACTGCATAAAATAAATTATTTTATTATTATTTACAAACTTAGGACTAAATGTACAATTTCTTCACATCCTAGTTAGTTCTTAGATGTATCTAAGGTTAATTATGTTTGGATGTTGAGTTGAGTTTAGATGAGTTAAATTCTTTATGAATAAAAATAAAATGAAATGATGGAATGATTTTGTGGAACTTATCTAAGATATGTTTAAATCTATTTATGAGAATTTAAAAAATATTGTACCATGTCTCGCATAATGAAGTGTTGAGTTGAAAAAATACATAGATCTCATATATAAAGAAGGTCTTGAGTTGAATAATATTTAATAAATTGAGAGTTTTATAAGAATGTTGTGTCATGATTACATTTGAACTCAACTCGTATAACTCGATTGCTTCTAAATTCCAAATGTTAGCTTGAAGTTGGCTTTTGGGCACGATGATGACCGTCGGCAAGCTATGTTGACAGTGCCACTGCAAAACTAGTTCCAACTAGATTGCCCTTGCTTGGTCATGGTAATTATCTCGTTTACTTTTTTTAGCATCCTACTTGTTTTCCATTTGATTAACCTTTTTCTATATTCATCAGAGAAAAAAAAAACAAGGGGAAAAAACAAAATACAAATAAAAGCAATTTCAACCATTTGATTAATAGATATTTAATACTTTGTTTTCCAGTCGTAAATTGTAAAACATTTATGTTAAGGAGATGTATAGTCTATTACTCTATTTGCAATTGGATGGAGAGATGAATTTTTACACGAAATAAATCATGTTGATACCATTGTTTAGACATTGCAATTAACAATATTGGTCGGAGGCCCAAAAATAGAGAACAAGTGAAAAACTCAATCAACGAGTAAATGAGGTCAAAATTTATGCACTTTGCTTACATTTACAAGAGGTTTCATTTGCTTTTGGATATGACTCGAAATCAACGATTCTATTCGATGGCTTGCTGAATTAGTTTGTGATAATAAATACTCGCTCGACTAATAAACGATTCATATCCAAGTAAATCAACTCAATTTGATTAAGACTCATTAAAGACAACTCATTAATTTATATTTGAGTCGTCTCGTTTGCATGACTCAATTAAAACTGATTCATATTATAAGAAATGGGCACTCCTTCACCTCCCCTGAATAGTTAAGAAGTGATTCGAAGTGATTCTTAAGTTACTTTATGAATCTTGATCGCTAGTTCTTAATAACCAATCGGGAGTTACATTTAGAGAGCCTATTTGTATAGCCTCTCCCCCCTTGAATAGACACGGTGTATAGAAATCATATAGGCCCTTTCTCAAATAGTTCTATCTAGTCTCAGCATCTAGATTGTAAAATTTGTGGGTGTTGCTCTAATGTTACCACGTAACACACTCCACCATCGATGTGAGATTTTGGATGAATGGCAACAATGAAAAATTCGTGAAATAACCGTACTAGATCTGAAATATTTCTTACGAGATAATAATACTTCCGTTATGAATTTTGATCTAATATTTTTAACATTGGTATTAGAGCAAGATTAATTGTTCTCAATTTGCATTTTTTACATGCATATTGTACTTTCATTTACTTAAATATTCTTGTACGAAGAAAATTTTTTTATGGACACGACGAGAAAGAAAGAAAATCGTCTCTCGGTAACCACGGTCACCTGGGAGGTTGAAAGTACCTCGCAGTCATGATCATGGTGGCTTATGGTTGCAACAATGATCATGGTGCTGAGTGCACCAAATGGGTGAATCGCAACTCATGACTTCGAGCATTGTTGCTCACAGAGGATCACGGCGCACCTTGATGGTGCAGCGTTGAACCGAGGGTAAGGCGCACCTTGACCGTGCAGCGTGTACCTGCACTGTGGAGTGATGGAAGAGTGCATCTCGCACCCATGAGAGGGCAGTGGGCACTGCATGAAGTGGCAGGCACATGCCTGGATCGATCACAGCGTGCAACTACTACCACTTTAACGCGTCAATATTAAGAGGGGTGCCCTGCACCGCCTCAGAACTGTACACAATATGGAGCGGCAGAGCCGCTCACAAGGCCAACACAGCACTCTGCCACGAGGGGCATCGTTGAGTAGTGGTGCTACGCTACACACAGTGGAGTGGGGCGACGCTACCACGGCTCAGTGTTTCTGCCTGGAGCTTTGAAGTCGCTGTTAATGATCCTCACGATGAAACTGGCGACGCTGCCATGGCTCGGCAGTTACAAGCTGCGGTTTTAAATTTTATTTTTCCGTTACAATGGTAACCAAAACCGTGAGGATGAAGATGGTGTTAGTGAGAAGAGTCAAAATCCTGGATTCAAGGCGTGATACTTCTTGTACATTCAAGACTTGATTTGATTTTATTCTTTCCAATTTTCTCCTGTATATTCGGCTGCATATTTATGTACTGGCTAATTTTATTTCCTTGTACAACTCTCTTATTTTATTTCCTTGTACAGCTCTTAGTTTCCAAACTCTGTAATGTAAACTCTGTATATAATGAGAATTACCCCCACGGTATTGGTATATTGAACCATACCTTTCATAAAATCTTGCATGGTATCAGAGAATTTTTGCTGACGCTAGATAATTGTTCTATTTTCCTTTTACTGCATTTCCATGGCTTCCATCAGTTCAGCCGCTCCTATGACTTTCTCTCAATCAAATTCTTCTCAACTTGTTTCGGTGAAGATGGATGACTCGAATTACCTTAACTGGGTTTCTCAACTGCTGTGTGTTCTTCGCAGTAACGATTTGCTTGGGTTTGTGGATGGTACAGAGACCTGCCCACAGTAATTCGCTCTTGATTCTGAGGGACAACTTACAAAAACTGTGACTCCTGAATATGCTCTTTGGCACAAGAAGGATCAGTTTGTTCTTTGTTGGCTTAATGCTACTCTCTCAGGCAAGGTTCTTTGTTGGCTTAATCAGTAATACGCCTCTCACTCTCCTACACATGTTAATCGACTCAGAAGAAAATTGCAAACTCTTCAGCAAGGTAATACTATTTGCACTGAATTTTTGGCTACTGCAAAATCTTTGGCTGATTAATTGGCTGTTGTAGGAAAGCATGTGGATGAGAGTGATCTGCTCTCCCATGTTTTTAGCGGATTAAATTCAGTTTTTACTCCCTCTGTCACTTCTGTGTCTTTTGCTTTACGCCATTGTTCGATCGATTTTGATGACTTTCAATCTAAACTGCTTTCCTACGAGATTATGATTGAAAATCAGGTTCAAAGGTCATCTCATGAACAACAGAATTTTGCTATGCTAGCTGGGAAGAATCCTAATTCAGGAAGGCATTGGCACTCAAAACAGAATTACCCTCCACGACAAGGCCAATTCAAACCTCAAAATGATAAGCAGCAGCCACCTAATAAGCGCCCCTTTAAGATTGCGTTTTGAGACTTAAAAAAGTATTTTTAAGTAGTTAAAAATATTTTTAAAGAAAAAATGACGTGTTTGACAAATTAATAAAAAGTGCTTTAATTGGTTAGAAAATATAAAAATGAGCTTTTTCAAAAAGCATCAAATTAAAGTTTTTATCAAAACACTTCTGCAGATAACTATATATTTTAAAAAACTATCGTAACTAACTCTAAAAAGTGTTTTAGAAATATGGATATTAAACAGTAAATGACTTTTTAGTAGTATAATTTATTACATTAAACTTTAAACTATAAATTTTAAACTAAAAGCAATATTTTTCACCGTAATCTCAAACATGCACTAAGCCACAAGGATTTTATCCAAACTCCAATACTGGTAATCTACCACCTCGCACCCCCTGCCAGATTTGCAGTAAAACAAATCATTAAGCATTGGATTGCTATCACCGTATGGATTATAGCTACCAAGGCCGTCATGCACCAGCTCAACTTGTTGCAATAGTTGCCCAAAGCAACTCTGTTTTTGAGGATTCCAATACTTGGTATGCAGATTCGGGTGCTAATCAGCATATTACTAATGAAATTTCCAATTTAACTTTGCAGGAAGTTTATGGTGGTGAGGATTCTGTGGCCATAGGTAATGGATCAGGTCTTTCTATTGCTAATACTTGTTCTTTCTCCATTCACACTCCATACAAAAAATTCTCTTTTAAGGATGTCTTACATTGTCCTGACGTGATGCTTAATTTACATTCGATTAATAAATTGCGCATGGTTAATAATTATTTTTTCATCATAACCGACTCTCATTATTTTGTGAAGGACATAACAAAAGGAAAAACACTTTTGGAGGTGGCAAGTGAAGGTGGTCTCTATCCTACTGCACTAGATAAAATTTCTCAAAACACATGTCGTGCAAATGTGGCTCTTTTAGGCGTCAAAACTTCTCTTGATATTTGGCATGCTCGACTTGGACACCCTTCTTCACAAGTGACCAAGCATATTTTATCCTCTTTCGAGCTTCCTATTGTTGGTTCTTTAACTCAAGAGTCTGTTTGTCCTTCTTGTCAATTAGGAAACAGTAAACAATTGCTGTTTATTTAGTCCCATAAGAGTGTCGGTTAGTCCTTTGGAATTAGTCCATTCCGATGTATGGGTTTCTCTTGTTTCATCTCTAAGTGGTTGTCGGTACGATGTTATTTTTATTGACGACTACTCGAGATTTACATGGATGTATCCTATTTCTAATAAATCTGATGTGTTTTCATGTTTCATAAAATTTAAATTGTTGATTGAAAATCTCCTCTCGTAATATTAAACAATTTCAATCCGACAATAGTGGAGAATATACTTCACATCAATTTCTTTCTTTTCTAAAATTCAAATGGGATTCTACACCGTCTAAGTTGTCCATACACTTTTCAACAAAATGGAGTAGCAAAAAGATAACATCGTCATATTATGGAAATTGGATTGTCTTTATTAGCTCAATCTAGTCTTCCTCAAAAATTTTGGGTTCATGCGTTCTCCACCGCAATTTTTCTCATTAATCGGTTGCCAACTCCCCTTCTAAAAAATGAGTCTCCATATAGTCTCCTCTTTAAAAGGCCACCTGATTATTCTTCTTTACGATCTTTCGATTGTGCTTGCTATCCTCTTCTTCATCCTTACAATAGTCATAAACTTGTGTTCCATAGTAAGCTATGTATCTTCATTGGTTACTCATCTAATCATAGAGGATACCGTTGTTTTGATCCTATCTCCAAGAAAACTTACTTGTCATGACATGTTTTTTTATGAGAAATTGATTCCAGCATAGGATAAATCACACCTCGCTCCACCAAAGGAAGCAACTTCTCACGTTGAAAGTCCTATATTCTTTACTACCAATAATTCGAGTTTATTGCAGAATAATTTAGATCCATCAAGTCCTCATCTCTCGGACCAACCAGCCCCTCAATTTTCTTCTCCATCAGACATCAATTCCAATCTCACGCCTCTCCTCTGTATTTCACTTCCACCTAACTTTTCTCCACCAACCACGCATACCTTTCTCCAATCTCCTATAGTCAACCCACTAGCCAATCCACCTCCCACATATTCTCCTCCAATAATCAATCCCAATCTCTCTTCAAATTCTAGCCAAGATCAAATCTCTCACCGTATTGTGACAAGATCACAAACGGGTTCTCTTAAGCCCAAACAGTTTCCAAATTTTATCTCTAATTATTCCACACGCCATCCTATTACTGTCTTAGCCACCTGTTCATTACCTAAGGATCCCTTGAATTTCTCACAGGCCATAACTTCGATAGAGTGGAAAGCGGCAATGGATGTGGAATATGCTGCCTTGGTGAAAAATGACACTTGGACACTTTGTCCCAGACCTCCCAACCACAACGTCATTGATATAAAACGGGTTTATAAAACCGAACAAAATGAGGATGGCTCGCTTGACCGTCAGAAGGCTCGTCTCATGGCCAAAGATTTCGATCAAATTAGCAGGCTTGATTTTTCAGAGACTTTTAGTCCAGTTATCAAACCCGCTACTGTGCGAATGGTCTTAAACTTAGCCATTCATTTTGGTTGGGATATTAAACAGTTGGATGTCTCTAATGCTTTTCTTTATGGGACTCTTGATGAAGAAATGTATATTTCTCAACCCCAAGGTTATGTTGATCCTCACCATCCGGATAATGTATGTCGGCTTAATAAGGCCCTTTATGGATTGAAACAGGCTCCTCGAGCTTGATTTAATTGTTTTTCGTAGTGCTTATTGGATCTTGGTTTTCAGGGCTCTTCCGCTGATACTTCTCTCTTTACTTATCACAAAGTTGATATTCACATTTTTCTCTTGGTTGGTGTATGTTGATGATATTCTTATCAAAAGATTGGATACTCCGTTTATTCAGAACTTGATTACACAGTTGCATGTTGAATTTTCACTAAAGGATTTGGGCTCTCTGCATTATTTTCTTAGTATTCAGGTTACGCGTGATTCTACTAGTTTACATCTTCTCCAGTCAAAATATATTATGGATGTTCTAGATCGCGCACACATGCTTAGCACCAAGCCCTATTCAGCTCCTTGTACTTCTGGCTCCAAACTCTCATCTACTAGTGGCAATCCTCTACCTAATGCTATCGAATATCATCAGATTGTTGGAGCCATTCAATATTGCACTCTTACACGTCCTAAAATTGCATTCTCCGTCAATCAGTTGTGTCAACATCTCCACTCTCCTACTACTGATCATGGGACGGCTACTAAGCGTGTTCTTCGTTAACTCAAGGGTACCATTGATCATGGTTTGACTTTGTCGAAAGGGAGTCTTCATCTCCAAGCTTTTAGTAACTCTGAATGGGCTGGTGATCCCAGTGATCATCGTTCTACTACAGGTTTTGGAATTTTCTTGGGTCCCTGTTTAATCTCTTGGTGTGCCAAGAAGTAATCCGTAGTCGCTCGGTCTAGCACAGAGGCCGAATATAGAGCTTTGGCCATGACCGCGCTTGAATTGTATTGGCTTTGTATGGTGTTAAAGGATTTATCTATCCCCCTCTCTCATGTTTCTATTGTTTGGTGTGATAACTTGGGTGCTATTGCTCTTGCTTTGAATCTCATCTTTCATGCACGGACCAAGCATATAGAAGTTAATGTCCACTTTATTCGTGAGAAGGTGGTTAACAAGGATGTTGTTGTTCAGTTCATTCCTACTCAGGATTAGATTGCCAACATCTTCACTAAGGGTCTTACCTCCACTCGTTTTCTATTTCTCAAGGACAAGCTTCTAGTCGGCCTCCCTCCCATTAGCTTGCAGGGGGATGTTAGTGAGAAGAGTCAAAATCCTGCATTCAAGAAAATCCCTGCATTTTAGGTGTGATACCTCCTGTACATTCAAGACTTGATTTGATTTTATTCTTTCCAACTTTCTCCTATATATTCGGCTGCATATTTCTGTACTGGCTAATTTTATATCCTTGTACAACTCTCTTATTTTATTTCCTTGTACAGCTCTTAGTTTCCAAACTCTGTAATGTAAACTCTCTATATAATGAGAATTACTCCACGGTATCGGTATATTGAACCATATCTTTCATAAAATCTTGCAGATGGGAGGGTGGCGTGCAGCGCTGCACACTGTGCAGAGTAGAGCGGCACAGCCATAGCTTGGTGCCTTTGCCAGGAGCTTCAAAAGTCGCCAGTAATGGGCACACGTTGCAACTGGCACCGATTAGAAGTTTTTATTTCTTCTGTTGAAAGTTGAAACACCTGCAACGTTCGGCTAATGAAGAAGTTGAATAGTGCCGATTCTTTGTGTTTCAAGCATATGGGCTTATCTCTTTTGGGTTATTTTCTCTAATTTTCTTGAGAATTTGGAATAAGTAAATTCGTGAGTAGAGTTTCCTATTTATAAATTAAAATAAAAGGATATTTATAAAAGTCACAATTAAAATAAAAGAGCACTTATGAAAAGTCAAAACTAAAAAAAAAAAAAGAGCATTAAAAGTCATAACATTTCAATTTGCAGTGAACACATTCAAATTTTTTTTAATTAATTGATGGGCACAACCACTCGTTTTGAAGCCAAACGGTTAAGACTTCTATCCCTAAGAGGCATGCATTAATTCAAGTCATCAATGCACCTCTTTATTTAAAATTTTGACTATCGAATTGACACATTGAACCATAACAATGATTTACATTAATTTTTTACTCAACAATAAAATATCTGAAAAATCTAAAACCAACATATTTTTATCCTAAGATTGTTGTTTAAGACTAAAAAAGCAAATATACATTTAGACTCATGATTGTACATCATTTAGTAACGGAATATTTGTAAACCTTCTTTGTTGTATCTATCAGCTTGGTATTATAACTTTTTAACTTCTTGTGAGACAACAAAGAAGCTGAGATTATTGACAATACAACCTCAAACTTTCTTTGGTCACTCTGTAAAATTGCAGTCAGGTTGTTTGTCAAGCTCAAAATTTTGCTTATTTACTCGTACTGTACTCCATCTATTATTTTTTCCCTTAATTTTCTCATTTCTCCACTGTGGTTTTCTGTTCCCACTTTTAAACTTGCTGTTAATATATAGAATCAACATTACTTTGTACCCATTGGCACTTGAAAATGACAGAATAGAATAGAATCAAGCAATGCAAAAAGACAACTGTAATCCTAAACGAGGAAACAAAAGTCCTTACGTATGATGCCCCAAATCAGGAGGTGGGCATTAAATAACCAACCTTTTTGGGTCCATAAGGCTCTAGAGCATGTGCCATATTCTTTGTCACATAACTAATTCCCAAAAGCACTTAATGCTGAATCCTAACAATATTGACATATTTGTGCGTATGCACTAACACACACACACACTCATTGTCATGGGCAATGGCAATTTTTGGTTATGCAAGTTTTTCTGTTTCTGAAAGAATGGTTTGGCTAATTATCTTGACCTAACTGATGGTAAGTTTTTCGCGGATCCAGCTAAGAATATTGAACGACTGTAATGGTTAGAGAAAAATTAGTGGTTGAGAAGAGGGATTTATAGCGGCTGTAATTTTATAATATTGTGTTGATATATATGACTTTGTTCATCAACTATTTATAAATCAGTTCTTCTTTTTTAAATAACAAATTATGTGATAGCTTATTAATTAGATCATTGATAAATAGTCTCGTATGATCATGATATATAGTAGAAGATTCAACTATTGAATTCAATGTCAAATGACTAAAGGCGAGGTGTTTGACAAACTATTAGCACATTTAATTAAATTATAAACTAATTCTAAAATGAGAGATGATATTTGCAGTCGTAGAGTTCTCAAGTTTTGCACAATTTTTTTTTTTTTTAAAATGAGTAAATATGAGATTTATTGGAAAAAAAATTAATTTTTTAATAATGAATTCCACCCTTTTTTAAAACGATTATACGACGACGCTGATATACTTCACAACTATATATATATATATATATAGCAATAATAATAAAAGTGTTTTTATAATTCGTTTAATTACAAAATCGTGTGTTTAGTCTTTTATAAAAACATGTAACACTAATTTTGAAACTGAATATAGAAAATTAAATATTAGTTCAAATTTTACAGAAATTGACAATCAAGCACAAAAGAATTTTTAAAAAACTTTATATTTGTTTTACTTTTATCTTTATTAATTTTCTCTCAACTATAAGAGAAAGGCTTCGTACTTTGAAAATTAAATATTATATATTCCTCCTCGAGCAAACGCGCTCTGCATAAGAAAAGTTTTTAATTATTAATTATATTATATTGTTTAGTTATGTTTATAAATTATTGATGCAATTTCTCAACGTCTCACAAGTTAATTACGGTCGAATGACTTATTATGATGTTTTGACCTTGATATGGTATTTGGTTGTTCATTCTTGAATTAAATAGCAAATAAAACTTATAAAAGATAAATAAATAAATAAATAAATAAATAAGAGATAATTACGTGATAAGTAAAGTTGAAGAAAGGTTAAGCCTAGTATAACTCTGGAAAAAGAGTCCTAAAAGAATGTAGATATGAAGCTTCATATTACTAGAGATCATCTTCTTTTATTGGGTCTTCTTTTTCTTTTTTTCTTTTTTGAAATAATCAAGTCATACTTATTTTATTCACTTGCATTTTTTTTTTTTTTTTTGTATGCCAATCAACTATTTTAATTTTATTTAAATAAAAAAATCATTATTTTTTTTCTTATCATCCTAATATAGCATTAAATAATAAGTGTATAAATAAAATATAATAAATAATCTTAAATTATTTAATATTATATTATAAAAAAAAAAATTCAAAGTTAAGATGATAAGTAGCTTAATATGTTGGATTCGAATTATAACAGCCAATGCTAATTTGTTGGCATGAGACTCCGGCACTCGAGATCCCATACCTCGTACGTATCCAATCAGATTCATCGTATGTACGATTTTATAGAGAGCTAAAATTACCAAATCCAATTCTAGAGTCGGTACGATAACGTACCACTATACCAGCATCAATATCATTGACTGCAGAATCGAGGGGCTTTCATGTCATTTAAGATACCTGCGCACAACTCAGAATCCCAATGAACGGCTATCATAGATTCAAAATTCAGTTATAAGCAGAAAGTATCGCTAACGATTACTACGCCACCAATTTTCACGTTTCATTCTTAGCAAATTCGATTTTCTAATAATTGTGGGATTCTCGATTTCCTCGGATTGCAATACATATCTCTCTCTCTCTCTCTCTCTCTCTCTCTCTCTCTCTCTCTCTCTCTCTCTCTCTCTCTCTCTCTATATATATATATATGTGCCTGTGTGGGTGTGTGGCCGTTTCCATGTGCGTGAGCATGATCGTTCTGCGACTCAATCTGCCTCCATTGTTTGTCTTTCAAACTTTGATTTCCAAAGAGTTAGATTCTTGAGAGAAGCAAATTAAAGATGGCGCAGAATGGGTCACAGAACGATGCAGCCAAGCAGAAGGAAATCGACGATTGGCTTCCCATCACTTCTTCTCGGAACGCCAAATGGTGGTTCTCTGCTTTCCACAATGTCACCGCCATGGTTGGTGCCGGTGTTCTCAGCCTGCCTTATGCCATGTCACATCTTGGATGGTATGTTTATTCATTCGCTTTTGATTTAATTTGGATTTTGATATTTCGTTTCATGGTTTTGTGCAACCTAAAACTTGATGCTGATCAACGATAATGACCATGAGGTTTCCCTCTAGAATTTGATTCTTTTGAACAGTTCTTGTTGAATATTTAAGATGTCTACACTACGTTTCTAGCGTTTAAAAGATAAATTTCTTTCTGTTTTCATATTTGGATGTCTAAAATCATGCAAGAGAGACAGACTGTTCGATAAAAGTTAATTTTATTGGTTTTTCCCCCAACACGATCCTGTTAATTTTATTGACAGACAAATTACCTAAAGAAATATCTGGCCTTAATAATATACAGTTTAGAATCAACCAAGTTTTGTGTCTGATCACAAAATAACAGATCTATCGTTGTCAACACACGATGTAACGAGATCATGATTTCTTCCTTCAATAATAATAGGGGTCCTGGTGTAACCATTCTTATACTGTCATGGGTGATCACCTTATACACTTTATGGCAAATGGTTGAGATGCACGAAATGGTACCCGGGAAGCGATTCGATAGGTACCATGAGCTTGGCCAACATGCATTTGGTGAAAAGCTTGGACTTTGGATTGTGGTGCCCCAACAGCTGATCGTTGAAGTTGGTGTCAACATCGTCTACATGGTCACTGGAGGCAAATCTCTCAAGAAGTTCCACGACTCTGTTTGCCCTGATTGCAAGGATATCAAGACTTCCTACTTCATCATGATTTTCGCTTCAGTCCACTTTGTTCTCTCTCATCTCCCAAACTTCAACTCTATTTCTCTCGTGTCCCTGGCCGCGGCGGTCATGTCCTTAAGGTGAATGCCTGTCTCTGTCAACGTTGTCTGGAAGTTATGTACAATGAAGCAATTAGATTAATGCAGATTTGGGGTTATGTGCAGTTACTCAACTATTGCTTGGACAGCTTCTGCTGGGAAGGGAGTTAAACCAGATGTTGACTATAGTTACGCAGCTAAATCCACAACTGATGCTACCTTCAATTTCTTTAACGCATTGGGTGATGTGGCATTTGCCTATGCTGGTCACAATGTGGTTTTGGAGATCCAAGCAACAATCCCTTCAACTCCAGAAAAGCCTTCCAAGGGACCCATGTGGAAAGGAGTGTTGGTTGCATACATCGTTGTGGCCATTTGCTACTTCCCTGTTGCTCTCGTTGGGTACTGGATTTTTGGGAACAGCGTCGATGATAACATCCTCATTACACTGGAGAAGCCGACATGGCTTATTGCAATGGCTAACATGTTTGTTGTTGTTCATGTTATTGGAAGTTACCAGGTGCGTGCATTTCCATAGTAGTTCTAATGTCTGTTTGCTTTATCTTCGTTTGCTTTCTTTGCTCAAGTGTTGAAAACCACAGATCTACGCGATGCCGGTGTTTGATATGTTGGAAACTTTGCTGGTGAAGAAACTCAACTTCAAACCTTCTTTCATTCTTCGCTTTGTTACTCGGACTTCATATGTTGGTAAGCCAGCCTTCTCTCTCACGAGCACATACACAAACGAATTCTGAATTACTTTATTATAAAATAAAACACTGTCCTGTTTGCTTGAATGCAGCGTTTACCATGATCGTAGCCATAGCAGTCCCTTTCTTTGGGGGCCTCCTTGGCTTCTTTGGCGGATTTGCTTTTGCCCCGACAACATACTTCGTAAGAAAAAATTACTTTCTTTTCCCTTCGTCACGTGATAATCCAATATAATGCTGAAAGATTTTGTTTTTTTGACTCATTACAGCTCCCCTGCGTCATGTGGCTCGCCATCTATAAACCCAAAAAGTTCAGCTTATCTTGGATCGCAAACTGGGTAATGTTGACATTGCTTGCTTCAAACTACCGATCGAGATCAAACTTGGATTTTATTGAATTATTGTTCTTTTTCCTTTTCTTTTCAATTTATCAAACTGATTTTGTTTTGATTTCTACATGTCAGATCTGCATTGTGCTAGGTGTTATGTTGATGGTCCTATCACCCATTGGTGGTCTAAGGTCGATCATCCTTTCATCCAAGAACTACAAGTTCTTCTCATGATCTAGTGTAACAGGAATCCAGACACTTCCCCAGATGATAATGAAGACTAGTATCTCCCTCTATGAAAATTCCAGTTTAAGGCTTCACAAGTTCTGTTTGTTTGCAGAGTCTGCCTGTGAACACATGAATGTAGAATTTAGCACATAAAAGTGATCTGGTATTAGGATTTTCTATTTCAGTCTCGTATTTGGTATTATGGTTTGGACACTTTACTTTCTTTTCTTTTCTTTTTTTTAAATTATGGTCTGTACACTTTCGAACAATTTCTGGTATATATATTATATTAAGCTGTTCTTTCCATCGGATGCCCTTTTCGTTAAATCGAGTTCTCGAAAAAAGAAATAGTTTGATAAATGCAAATGGCACATATCTTTAACGGCAAACGCACTTAAGAGTTGTATAAAATAATCCCAAGACTAATAATAATAATCGTTACTGAGACTGAAACTGAGCGAAAATCAAACAGCAATTATCTAAGTAGGTTAACCATGGTTTTTTATGAGTATTATACCCTGCCAAGGATTTTTCTTCTCTCAAGTAAAACGCTCTCAAAAGTAGAGTCTGATAACAGAGGAACCGAAGCTGTTCTTAGATCTAGTGGTGGAATTAAAGGAGGAAGGGACAGTTGAGGATTTGGCTCTGTTTTTTCTCATTGCCTGGGGATTCTGGTTTAGAAGGAAAAAAATTATTCATGAGCCAGACAGATGGAGTACACTCCTAATCAGGTTGTAGCTCAAGCTTTAACCTTACAAAATTTTCATAAGGAGCTCTCAACAAATCTTAAGTAGAATCAGAAGACTAGTTGCAGCCGGGAACCACCTCCTCATGGTTTTCTGAAGGTGAATGTCGATGGGGCAATGTTCTTTAACCAACAGAGGGCGGGAGTTGGAGTAATCTTAAGAGACGAACATGGGGAAGTCATGATGGCTGTTAGAAAAAAAAAAGAGAGAGAATGAAGTGGAAAAACCTGCAGCAGTAGAGCTAATAGCAATGCTCAGAGGTCTTCAATTGTGTCTTCAAAGAGGCATTACCAAGCTTATTCTTGAAAGTGATTGTTTGATGATGATTAAGGAACTGCAAGAACAAGTGAACAACCAACACCAACATACTCGGTTTGCATAATCTAGTGAAGGAGACTTATGGATTAATGCAGAGGTTCACTGTTTGTAAGCTCCAACAAGTTCACAGATTAGGTAATGACTAATGAGGCTGCTCATTGCTTAGCTAGGTATGCTTGGAATGTAGATGATGCTGAATGATGTTCTGTATGAAATGGATATAGTAGAAAAAGCAATGCTTTTCTTCATCCTAATTCTTGTCATCTCCAATCTCTTTTGGTGATGTGGCACATATATGATACATTACTATGTACGATTGGGAATGACAAAATTTAATAGAAAGCATCAAAATCTCAATCCCAAATTACTTAATTCCCAAAATAGAGAGACAACAATGCCATCCCATAGAGCTCACAATTCCCAGAAACAAGGGTTATAAATATAAAGTGCACAGAATCTCGACATGAAAGAAGATGGGTTCTTAGCAGCCATAGAAATGTGGGTGACAGGGTAGTTCCATGAAGAGAATCCATGTATTCAATCACATAAAGTTCTCAACAATACGTGGAATGTTTAGTAAGGTGGATCAAGACGGATAAAGACAGAGCACAATCGGGTACAAATATCCATTTTCCATCGAAGCAAAGAGACTTGTGGCAGAAGCAATACCTCGGAAAGAAAAAGAACTTGAATCACAGCATTTTTGTTTTTAAAAAAAAAAAAAACGGAGGGTTTGGTCCATATCAGCCGGAAGGAAGAAGAGTTTTATTTCGGGTT
This sequence comes from Platycarya strobilacea, assembly GCA_036898215.1. NCBI lineage: Eukaryota > Viridiplantae > Streptophyta > Magnoliopsida > Fagales > Juglandaceae > Platycarya > Platycarya strobilacea. Next base: position 13,822,791 of record CM072554.1, on the reverse strand, counting down.
ATGGTGTAATTAGGCAAAGAAACAAAGCTTTAGATCAGGAGATTCTATTAACTGATACCTGCTATACACGAGCAAAGCTACCAGATGTTAGCTTGTCTTCTATAATTAGTCTAAGATGGGTTCTCTTAATTTTCCACTTTAGCTTATTTTTGGTTTTACTAGATTATTGCATCGGGGCTTTTACCCCAGCAGGCAGAAAACAGCTTATTGTTTGCACCTCTGACACAACTGATAGCATATGCAACAAGAAAGCAGCCCCAGATGCTTATATTGGTAAGTTTTTGTTATTCGATTCAATAAATCTTTGAACAATTTTGTTTTTGAGTGTCTTAAGTTTCAGTGCTTCAATTCAATAATCATTTTATCACCATTTTGCATCGAGTGAGGCAAGCATAAAGAGAGATAAACCAAGTTGCTGATTTTCTTGTCGAGAAAAGCCTGCCTAGATTTTGACTTCTCCGTTTCGGGGCAATAGCTTACCAAGAGGATGATCGGTAACTGATTTGAGAGGATGATCAGCCTTCTCGATTCAGGCATACTTGCTCGATGTTGGCAAGGACGAGCGATGGACTCAGGTAACGGACAATACGTTAGATTTTGAACTAGCCCCAAAGGTGATTATAGGTTTTATGAGACTTGATAGGATAGGATTACCGGTGATACAATGTAAGTAATAGGCTATGATTTTATAACTATGAATAGTTAATTGTTAAGGGCTTTAGTTTTAGAGAATACTTGGGTTTGGTCGAACCAAACCACACCCTTTGCAGCCCTCTCTGCTGTCGCGAGCGGTGGGCGACACCGCCCACCCCATCGGGACCGGAGGGAGCTGGCGACCACACCCCTACGACGGCGAGCCCTGGCGGCCTCAAACCCGAAAATGAGGCTGGCCCTCCAATCCCGATGAGATGGGCGGTGTTGCCAACCGCCAGCAGCGGCTGAAGGGGCTGGGTAAGACCGAATCTCCATTAAAAATTCATCTTTATTTTATTTTTTTATTATGTTTTTTATTATATTTTCTTTATTTTATTATATTTTTTATTTTTTATTATGTTTTTAAAATTTTTTTTTATTTGTATTTTTTAATATTTTTTTATTGTGTCTCCCTTAGTTTTATTATTTCTGATCCTAGTTCATTTTACACTTTGGTTTGGTTGTTTTGCAATTCTCAAGGTGTTTGATTGATTCTATAGTATTGTTCCGCCATAAGTAAAGGCATCAATAAAATTTGGATCTCGTCCTCTTATAAAAAGAAGTGTGGAAGTTTCGTGAGGTTGACATTATTGAAATTTTCTTCAACTGGTACCATTTGTTTTGGTGCTTATCATAATTGTTTTAGAGAAAAGTTATTTCTGATTCTTTAATCTCTATCTTTTCTCCTGTATATTGTTTAGTTTGAAGATTATGCAGAATGCATGGGTTCTTGTGCAATCTTAATGCGATGTAAACCATGACTTTGTTTTCTCTCAGATAAGGTCTTTTTTAAAGAAATAAAATAAATGTGAACTCGGTATCTGCTACATTTGGTGGCTATTCTCTTCGTTTATTTTCTTTTACTTTTGGTTCTAGGCTTCTAGCTTGCATGCAATATGCATGATGGTACTCCACTGAGATTATATGATTTCTGAGACATAGAGTAAAATGGAATGGGTTTTGTGCAGCCTCTTTTTGATATCCAACCACCTGATCTCAAGCATCGGGACTCAGTCTTTCAGCTTTCGATTCTAAATATTTTTCTTAACTTTCGGTCACGCTTATTGAATGTTGCCTTTTCTATTCAGATCCACCAGTCTCACAAATCCAGGGCTTTTTGCAAATCAGGTTAAGCATCGATGGAAACTTGTCACAGAATTATGGTTACCTCTAGTCGCCTTTTCTAAGACGGTATCCATTATCTTTGCAATAATTTATCCATTTCTAGATCTAAGATACAAGAATGAACCCAAAACACTAAAAACAAAACTTCAACTTTTATCTCAACTCAACTCAAGAAACAAATGAGGAAAACATCGTGATATGCTTGAGATTTTAATTTTGGAAAATGGAAAGCCCTCGTGTACAGTTGAATAATATCTGTTGAGTTCTTAAAAATTGGCCAAGCACAACTTCAAAAGAAACCTTGGCTTAAGGCTGTCCTACGGTTAAATTTTATCATTTCTAGACTTTCAACCTGTTATAATCCATCGGCCTTGACGGTACAGAGCCTTTGGCCATTAAGAAAATATACGTGGAACAAATTTTCAGGACATTTTGGAAGTGAAGCCCTTCACAATTTGGTATTTCAGGTCAAGATAGGTTGCTGCAGCGTGGATATTCTCAAACACCTTAACGGAGAGGAGATGTCCCCAAACCCAACAGATGGAACAACCAGTGATCGCATGAGTATATCAGGGTACTAGGGTTTATTTATCTCACTTAATCATTGGGTTAAAAAGGCTCAATTCCCAAGGTAGACCGACCATATTAGCTAGCGCAAGATCACTCCAATTCAGAAGGATAGGACAGAAAGTTGGAGAAGAATAGCTTAAGAGAGAGTCTAACCTAAAGTAAAATCAAAGTCAAAGAGATTATCCAATTCTGTGTTCAGATTAATACTAAAATAGTCACACCCAAACAGGAAAACAATCCATTCTCTACTTCTTCTAAGCAAATAGGCTTTGGGATATCTTCATTGCAACAAACATCACAAATGCCGATTGTCCATGATCATATACAGATAAATGTTGTATTTTCCTCAACAATCACCCATGAATTTAACTAAAAATTACAAACCCTTTAATTACAGACCTTCATTATTAACATTGTAGGGATCCATAATCTCACTTCCAATTCTGACTTGACTGTAGAACTGTTGAGCCCCATGATTCCCAATTTCCATCCAGCTAAAAAAGAAAAAGAAAAAAAAAAACACAATTTTGTTTTACAATTTACCTGACTTTCTTCTGGGCTTGGAGATTTTTTTCTTTATACCAAGCTATCCATTTATTCAAAATCCATAATAAGCTAATCAAGATTGCAGAAACAATCACAACCATCCAGGAAATCCATGCCCACCTTGGAATAGCATTATCAGCTGCCCCACTTGCGTAAAACATCCCCATCTTAAACACCACCACCGTCCCCAAAATCCCTCTAACAACAGAATAGAAAACATAGAAAGGAGGAGACAGAAATTCGTACAATTTTGCAGCCGCAGGAACATCAGCTTTTTTCAACCTAGCAAGGCTCCACACGTTCTGACAAGCACTGGTAATCTCGGCCAGAACAAGAAGCACGATAATCGCCAAGGCCCCATGACGAACCACAAAACGACAGGTCACAATCACGTACAGCGTGGCTAAATGGTGACTGATGAATAAGATGTCGTTGGGGAAGAATACCAGGTAGTGGATGAGGTCCATCAAGAAGTAAGCTATGCTGAATTCCAAGATGGTGTTTTGGAAAGGAGGGTTCGGAGAAGCGAAACTAAACGGCGTCGGGGCGTTTCTCAGTGCGTGGATAGCCATGATAACAGCAGGCGTGCCATGGCTAAGAGAGAGGACACAGCTCGTAGCGTCCGGTCGATGCTTTGTACCCCAGTTGCGAAGAATTACAAAGAAAGCAAAGAGATATAACAAGACAAACATGAGGAAGAATGTAGGGAAGGTTGGACTGAAAAGATTGAGCAGAGTCTCCATGAAAACCCAGATTCGGAAACTCCAAGATAGACGCTAAAAATCAAAGCTTCAAGCGTTGAGAGTCTGAAGCAATTTAGCCCAACCAAACAGCAGAGTCGGAGAGGTTGTGATGAATTGGAGGAAAGGCGTCCACAGAGAGGCGATGGAAACTTTGAGGCGAAGAAGAAAACAAATTGGGGAAAGTTTTGATGCGGACTTCCGATCAGTTAATCCGCAAAGAATGAACATATACGTATTTGCAGATGAGACAAGATCAGAAGGGATCATTGAAGAGAACGGGTTTGGCGGAACACAAATTGAAATGGACGATGATTGTCAAGGGGCTTAGATCATTACGGTAGTCGTTTTGTTTTGGGGACCAAAACTATTTAATTAAGTTTTAAGATACATAGGATTATCGAATCATTGATTTGAACTAAATAATTATATTTGCTTGTGCTGCGTTGGCTTTTGAAAAAGAGAGCACGTTCAATGAGGAGTAATACATATAAGAAATATTGCGTATCTATGTTAATATTGATATATTCCTTTCATTAAATCTTTTTTTTTTATTTTAATATTGATACATATATATATATATATAAAAAATCTACTCAATTTTTTACTATTCACACAACTTTCACACATCACATATTATTTTATTTTATTTTTAATCAAATATTTAATATATAAATAATGAATAAAAAAATTAAATTAATTTAAAAAGAACAAATTCAAAAAAAAATATTAAAAAAATTATAAAAAATTAAAAAAATAAATAAAAAGTAATGGTATGTGAAGGTTGAGAAGTTGTGTAGAAGTGCTCGTGTATATATATGATAAAATCTTTAGAGCATCCACTATTGAGAATATCTATTGCACTCATAAGTAATATTTAAGAGAAATTGATCAATTTATCTTTAAACATTACTCATGAGTGCAATGGATATTCTCAAATAGTAGATACTCTCTCGCGCGCGTGTGTATATATATATATATATATATATATATCAGTGTCCAATATTTATTTACCTTTAGAATTTTTTTATTCTTTGTGCTTCCGCGAATGGTCATTTGGTAATTTGGTATATTCCTTCATTCCTAACCCCCCATTGTTTGCAGGCAGCATCTTTGACTCATCTACCATACGGATTTTATTGGACACCAATAAAAGTTTCACACGTTAGCATTACATAAAATTGAGATTTACATCTGATTACATCATAATAAAGACATTTTGATATATTATTCAGTTCTATCTCTTCATTCTTTACCAATATTTTTAATATCGTATTATATCAATTAATATAGTCGAAATATATCGTACCAGTCGATTATCCTATACAGGATCTAGATGTGTTTTGTATCAGCTGATATTTCGATCATACAAGTCAGTACACAAATTATCAATCGAAAATTTAAATATCGGTAAGTAGTAACTGATATCTACATTTCAATTGTACTGGATTTCAACCTTCCATTTTTTTTCATTTTTTGCTATTATTTTACCTCAATTAAGACTAGACTAATTACATATATATTTTTATATATAATTTATTTATATATTGATTATTATTTTTAAATATAATTTATATATGTATTTATATATATAATTTATTTATGTATAGAGTATTTCGAAATGGTACACGAAATATTATCGATATCAAAATATTTCATTCTAATACTTTGACCGATACACCCACTAGTACGGTATTCAAAATATTGATCTTTACAAATCCTTCGACTTTCACCCCCCATACAGCCGACCTCTTGTTGCCCTTCAACCTTGTAGCAAATCACCAGTTGCCAGGCACCTCACGCCACTGGTAGCACGCCGCCTATCGCTTGTTGCTACCTTCTCACATCACACCGATGGTTTAACTCTAGTGGTCGCAAGCCACTGGTCAGACGTCACTAATGATTTGCGCACCGTTGTCCAAATCTTGATCTCGCAAATCCTCTTTTGCTCTATTATCCTTCTTTTTCTTTTTTCTCCTTCTCTACCTCTTCGTGGGTTCTATTTTCTAGGTTTGGATTTTTGGGATTTATGGATTTTTGCTTTCAAATTTGCCAAACATTATCACTATTTTTGTTATTTTAAGCTTAGATTTCAAGACCCTAAGTGTTCTTCAAAGCTCGAAATGGCAAAAATTAGGATTTTTCTTTAAAGAAGAGAGAGAGAGAGAGGGGGGGGGAGGGAAGGGGTGAAACGAAACCTGTCGTTGTCTGAGATGCAACAAAATCCTTTAAAATGCAATGCTTCAATAGCAAAATGTGGGCTCTACGTGACATTATCTAATTTGTGTTTGTTCTTTGGGGATAAATGGGTCAATCCGATTTAAAGATTTTATTATAATTAAAAAATAATCAATTGCGAAGCGATGATTTTAATTAGAAAGTGACTCTCAAATACTTTCATTAGGTATATTCAAATTGGATTGAATCGAACCAAATTGGTGGGTATAATTTGATATCGGATTTGGTTTGATTCGATGTTGATTTTTTATTTTTCAAAACTAGCCAAGATCGATCTAGTTTTGATTTTTCTTTTTCTAACACTGGACCGGACCGATCTATATATATTTTATTTTTTATATTTTAAAAAATATTTTTAATATGATTTTTATTTTATCTAAATTTTAAAATCATGTATCACTATAGTCTATCGTATTAATGGTTATACTAATACTATATTAGTATATATTATAATGTATTATAATATCACTCTTTTATACATTATAATATATCATTATAGTCTATAATCTAATTATAATATATACTAAAATATATTATTATATACTATATTATGCTAAATTATATACATTATAAAATATGCCAGAAAAATTAGACTAAACCGAATCACAACCGTTAAAATTGAAAGTATTGATTTCGAGTATAATTGATGCAGTATCGATTTTTCTAATTTTAAAATCGGTATATATCAGTTTGATTCTAAATTATGTTCAAAATCGGACCGTTACACCCTATCATTAGGCTTCATTTTGATGTTTAAATAAGTATAGCTCATTTCAATTGAATTCTGTTTTAAATCTATTCCAACATCTAAATACGTAATTTTCAAATTACTAAACATCACTCAACTTAAAAAAGAGTGATATCATGCTTCCTCAATTTGCTCACTTTGTGTGTCCCTAATGCAATTTTTTTTTCTTTTTTCTTTTTTCTTTTTATTTCAAACATTTTTTAACATGTTCAAATACTTTTAAAAATAAAATAAAAATATTAATATGATAATAATTACTTACTTAACTATTATGCAAAATTAAAAAATAAATACATGAACGGTTAAAATGAGAGGGCAAAATGAGGCGGTATAGTAGCATTTTTCAAAAATTAAACTCATTTCATCTCAGTTCAACATTTAAACATAGTTGAAATATGTTCATCATTGCATTTTATTTTCTTTTCTTTCTTAATAATTAAGAAAGTGAGTATTAGTTTTTATCAAAAAGAAATATTAAATAAGTTGAGTATTACTTAGTTTCTATTTTTTTTATATATATATACTTTTTTTAATAGTTAAGGGTGTTTAAAAAACATTTGAAAAAGGGGGGGAAATCTATTTACACTAATGGGCATCTTAGGATTGTACATTATAATTTTCACATGCCTTCTCCTTAGCGTTATAAAATGTGTAAAGAGATTGATTTAACCAGTGCGGATAATAGATATTGTGTACTTCCTAGAAATATATATATATATATATATATATATATATATATTTATCATTAGTGTTGATGGTCGAATGGGTTAAGACGATGATTTTTTTCACGTTGATTTGATGTTTGGAATTTTGGATGATTGTTAGTATGAAATAAATAATAAGTGAAGTAAATAAAATATAAATAAAGACATAGCAATAAAAATTTGAGAAAATATATATGTAATTGAGAATTAAGATGCTGTCACTTTATCATTTAAAAATAAATAAATAAAATATGAGAGTTATATATAAAAAAAAAAGCTAATTTTTTAATAATATGTTTAATTATTTTTTAAAATGGTTATGCAAGAGTTATACACTTACAGATGTACTAAGAATTATTCTCATATAATTTTACGTAAAAGTCTACCTCTATCCTTTGAGGATGGAGAGAAAATCTCACGAGAGTCGTCTAAAGAAGTTCTTAGAAAGTTATATCTAATCTCTCGTGTTTGTAGATATCTCCTTTTTTAAAGAGGTATTTATCCTTTTAATTTGGAGTCGTCCCTTTAGTAATAGAGTCACACTTAATATGGAGTTCTAGTTTTACTCATTATTCTTACCTTATACTGTTTCTAAAATTAAAAAATAATAATAAAAAATAAAAACAAAGAATAAAAACAAATATATGATATAGAGAATCGGAATGATGAATAAAATGGCTCTTTTTATATATCAGTTAATATGACTTTTAACTTTTATCTTTTGGTTCTCTTATATCTTCATATTATGAGCGATAAGTTTGTTCTTTCTTCTTTTCCTAACCGCATTAGTATTGAATTCCTCAAAAATTTTATTTAAATTTGATAAAAAAAAATAAATTAAGATAATAAAAAAAATTATTATTCAAAATTTAAACTAGAAATACTTATATTTAATTGTCTTCACTTTTTTTTCTTTATTTTTTATTAAATATGATAATTTTTTTGATAAATTAAATGTAATACTTTTTTTAAGTACTTTTTTTTTTATTAAATTTCATAAAAAATGTTAGAGTCTAATATTAATGCTGTAATGACAACTGATATGTTGAAGCAGGGCGGTGGGAAAGACAGGAAGTCCAATAGGCTGGGCCATTATTCATTCATTTATACCTAACAACAGGTATTGAATGCATATTGTTAAAAAAAAAACGAAAAATACGTGTTAAAAGAAGAAAAATAAAAAAAAATATCTATTTAATATGCAAATAGATTATAATTAGATTGTAAATATGGGACGATATGTTTAAGAACTTTGGTTACTTTTAAATCTTGTTTCGTTTCTCTTAAGTTTTCTGACAGCCAGCCTTACTACGAACATTCTTTTGCGTGTAATTTACCTCTATGTAATTAAGAAGAATATATGAATATGCTTGTCGTGTGGCTAAGTACAAATTCGTTTTCACGTTCCACGTTCCGTCTGTACGTTGAAGTAAATTGAGATAAGTTAAATTTTTTATAAATAATAATAAAATAAATTTTGTGAAGTTTATTTAAAATAAATTTAAATATGTTAAAATATATTTATGATAATCAAAAAATATATATAAATAATTATGAATTTCTTGTATAAAAATATTTAAAATTGACATAAATTTAATGATTTAAAAATAGAGTGATTAGAATTTTACATGTTAAACCCAATTTAAAAAATCAGAATTAGTTTATGTCAGTTCAATCCAATTCCAAACGGGCCAATACCCGCAAGATTGGGATTTTTTCCAACCTTAAATAAGCTGGAAACTTGAAATACAGAAAACGGCAAGTCAACAAGAAACGGAATCACTATCTACGGCAAATAAAATGAATGGAGGCATTAGATTATTTTTTTTTTTTATTAAGAGACTAGAGATCATCAAGTACTCAATCAATGATCATTCTACGTCACGTTAAAGAAATTAATCATTTTTATTTTTCTGTGAAGCAATGATCAATGGTTATGAAAATATTGTATTGTTATAACGGCGTACAAGAACTAGTCATGATCGTCTTGGCATTTGGCCTGGTCGTCAAAAGTTTCAGCAACTGCTTGTCCGAGTGCGGCTGTTTGGGCCCTTGCCCTTGAATTAAGTTCCATATTCGTTACTGGAGGAAGCGAACGAGCTCTTCGCTCTGCACCGGACGCCAACGCAAGGCCGGACCTGACCCGAACCTAGCTACCACACCCAAAACCGGACTAAACCACTGATCATGCCGAAAGTGATCAGCGTATTTACGGTCGAGGAGGGTACATTCAAATTTCGCTGCGAATCTGAAGTCCATGAGTCGGCCACGACGTCTGATCCGGCAATGGAAGAAGCCAATATTGCAGCTCCGAACCGTTAAAGAAGAAGAAGAAGAAGAAGAGGACGAATGGGAAGCGCGAACTTTAACCAGAAATGAAAGCAGATATTAATACATGCTTTAATTTTATATCTGCTTTCATTTTGAGTTGCCCTATATATATACAAGTTTCGTACGTGCAGTATTAACATTATATACAAGTCTCATGTTGAATGTTTATATTTATTTACAAATAATAATTATTATTATTTTTTATATTAACTTAATATAATAAACTTTTATAATAATAAAGAGGCTAATGCATTAATTATAAAGATACTTATAAGAAATAAATTATCTTTTATATTTAGTTTAAAGAACCTAAAAATACAAAGATACAATCATGATAATAAAATAAAAAATAAAAACATATTATTCATTGTTGTTACAACTTGAAATACACTTTTCATGAAGCATTAATACATGCAATATGCATGCATATGCATACAGGCTGCCGGCCTAAAAGAATAAATAATCTATTCCAAACTGCGTATTACATAACCAAGTTATTTCACGATTGCATTTGCAACTTTCGCGAAGCACATCATCATATTCATCCAGCTCCTCGTCCTTTGACAGCCACGGCCCATACGTGATCTAGATTTTTATCTTGCATAATTCCTTACCCACATACGAATGTTGTCTTCTAGTAATAATGTTCTTTTTTAGCGACCACATGCATATCCACATCCTTCTCTTTATTATTTCCCGGCATTTTTTCATTCTTTGACGTCCCGATTTAGCCTTTAAAGAAGACAAAATCTGCATCCCTTGCAACTTTGATTCACAATGATCATCATTACCATCCCCAAACATAATAGAATAATACTGTAAATGTACGTTGCCTCCACGTGTCCATTCTTTGCCACTCTTTTCAAGTATTCTAATCCTGATTTTGTCATTCATTGATGAAAATAATCGAGCATTTCTTGCTATACAACGACTCAAGATTTTTATATTCTTTGCAGCGTTCCAAAAATGACAAGATTTTGGGATTTAGATTATATGAAATTGTAAAAAAATGATCTAAGGATATGCGTTGAAATGTTTGATCTTCTTCCTCCGATAGTTTGAGAAATTCTTTGCAACTCAATTTTGCGTGGTATAAATCGGTAAAAGAAGCTGAGCCTGTGAGGACGAGATATTTTAAGTAGGGCCCAGGTCTATTATTAAGTGCACTAAAAAATAAGAGTGAAAATGAGTTAAATAGATCAGATCACATTGATAATAGGCCATAAAGACAAGCAACTGACACACATAAAAAATAATATCCAGACCAAAACTTCTATATAGAAAGGCAACCATCAAAATATAAAACTCTCGCTCGATCAATGACTCTCTGGCTGAACAATAATTCCTCTCTTCTCTCGGATCACCTATTTCTTCTTTTCAAGTGAACCCAATAGTTCATACCAGTAGAATTATGTATTTTATTCACGTACAGTAAGAGCTCTGAGAGACTGTAAAAATATTAATTATAGTGGATTCTCTTCCCCAAATCCCGTGAACGTAAGTCTTACGCCGAACCACGTAAATACTGTGTTTCTATATTTATTTATCTGCTATTTGCGTACATATGGCCGCACCGAAATCTTACCGGGGGCCCAAACGACACCCAATGACGTCCAACTCGCTCCAGTGGGCTGGGAATGATTTATTTCCTTACTCTGACCTATTAACCAATTTTTGTGGCATCAACATTGGCGCCATGTGTGGGATGATTAGACCAGAGGTGGGAAAATGATGATTTTCTGGGACACTGGACGACTTCTCAGACATGCAAACGATATCCCTAGATGAGTATTCTTAATTGTACTATTTTTGTAAAATATCTCGCCTAAGAAAAAGATTTGTTATCCTCGTATCTTTTATGTATAACACTCAGTATTTTCTCACAGACACTACACTTGCCACTTATTATTTTTATTTTGTAAAAATAGCATGTATACAAGCTCGCCAGATGAAAGCTAGGCGAATACACTCATAGCACAGTGCATACATGCGGATTACGTGCACTGGAAGTGGGAAAGCACTATGCACTTAAGTGCACAGTGCAGTCACGTGTGCATGGCACTGCACAGTGCCATACACAGCGCACGGGCACGGTAGGGTGCCGTGCCCAGTTCGTGGCAGGTGCTCCGTCGCCCAGAGACTCGCGGCGCTCCGCCGCGAGTCGTCAAGCCCTGCCGAATTGGGACAGCCAGAAATTTCTGGGCCCGCCACCATGGCGGGCCCACCACCCAAAGCACGGGCATGCATGCCCTACGTGCACCCATGGGACTGACCTTAGTCCCGTGGGCTCTCCACAGGGTAGTCGCCGGCAGTCACCACAGTGACCTCTAGAGTTTTCTGTGTCCAGCAGGGCGTCCACCTACCGGAGACATGCACGGCTGCATGCAAGCCAGCGAGAGCACCCAAGGCTCACGGCACCACGTCGTGAGCCCAGGAAAATCGCCGGCAGTCACCACCGTGACCGCTGGAAATTTCTGGGCCCGCCACCGTGGCGAGCCCATGGCCCAGACCAAGGGCATGCATGCCCGTGCATGCACGCCTGGCGTACCCACGAGACTGGCCTTAGTCCCGTGGGCCCTCCATGGAACAGCTGCCGACGGTCACCACCGTGACCGCCGGAGTTTTCTGTCTCCGACAAGGCGTCAACCTACCAAAGACATGCCCGTGCATGCAGAGCACGACAGGGTGCCGTGCCCAGTACTGTGGACGGGCGCCCCATCGCCCAGGGACTCGCAGCGCTCCGCCATGAGTCGTCGAGCTTCGCCAACAGTCCCAATGGGACCGCCGGAATTTTCTGGACCAGCCACCATGGTGGGCCCACAACCCAGAGCACAGGCATGCACGCCCGGCATACCCACAGGACTGGCCTTAGTCCCGTGGGCCCTCCACGGAGTAGCTACCGGCGGTCACCACCGTGACCGCCAGAGTTTTCTGTCTTCATGCATGCTCATCCAGCTCTCCAACTCACCGTGGCACACACGGTCACCACACGGACTTGCCTCATCTAGCTCGCCCGCTGCAGAGCCAGCTCACCGTGCTTGCTCGCCACCCAGCTCGCCATGTACAATGCTCGCCACCCAACTCACCATGCATGCTCACCACCCAGCTTGCCATGCACCATGCTCGCCAAACTAGCTCGCCGGCAAGCTTCTCCTCACCTCGCCAACCTCACAGCTCACACTCGCCCAAGACTTTTCACAGCTCGCCACCTTTCTAAAAATTCCTCTCGCCACTCGCCCAACTCTCTCACGGCAAAGTGGGGTCGCCAGTTTACACAGCTCACCCAACACAGATGAGGGCCCGCCATTTATCTGGCGTTCACCATAGACCACCATGATCGCACAGTCTATTGGCGGGCATCATGCTCGCCCAGACCATCCTCAAACAACCTGCCTTCTCACTAGCTCGCCCTCTCGCCAAGCTCACGAAATTCGCCCAAAACATGACCATCTGACTTCACTTGAGCACCTCCTAGCTTTCCCAGAATAGCTTGAGCACGCCCGACACGTCCACAACACCCACGGAGACCATGTTCGCCAGCTCATCACACTCCCGCCAGCTCGCCAATCATGCTCGCTTAAAAAAAAAAAAGTTACTCACCAACTCATCTCGCCCATCTCCCTTACGACAGTAGGGACTCACCATGCATGTTCGCCTAACACATATAGGTTGTGTTCCTAGCTCATATGACTCGCCTATTTTCTATTTTATTTTTAGAGGTCACTCGTCACCTCAGATTATGGGAATTAAAAATGCTGCAATACTACGGAATCGATTTTCACAAATTTTATACTTCGAATGCACATGCAAATTCGGACCCAACACTCGGACTTAGTGGCATGAAAATTCATATTTCTATTTAACAAAATTGTTTTGCAGCGCCAAATTGACACACCCATTCCACAGTGACACCAGCTCCATGCTCGTCATACGGAATCAAATTTAGTCACGGGGTCGTCCGGCCACCCATGACCAGCCCAACGATTCGTTCGTTAAAGGCTCGAGACTTGAGGTCAAGCATGCAAGTTCACTCGTCAAGTCCTTACATCCATGATAGGCTTGAGGCTTGCGATCCGCCCACCAAGTACACTCGACAAGCCTCATCTTGGATGCTTGCAAATCACAAAGTTGAATCTCGGATCTAGGCTTGCACGTAAACCCTCGCACACCTGGTTTCCCGCCAATGACCGCTTGTGGATTGCGGGGTCATAAACTCTCACACCTTACGGCATTTTCTTGATAACATATATATTGCTTGTTTTTATTACTTCAGGCTCGAAAGACGAACTACCACCTTCTCGATTTTCGGATACTTTAGAACCAAAGTGTATTTGATAAGAATTTGCGGGGTTGTGAGGATGAGATATCCCAAGTAGGGCCCAGGCCTATTATTAAGTGTACTAGAAGACAAGAGTGAGAAGGAGTTAAATGGATCAGATCACATGGATGATAGGCCATAAAGACAAGCAACTGACACACGCAAGAAATAATATCCAGACCAAAACTTCTATATAAAAATGCAACCATCAGAATATAAAGCTCTCGCTCGATCAATGATTCTCTGGCTGAACAATAATTCATCTTTTCTCTCGGATCACCTATTTCTTCTTCTCAGATAAACCCAATAGTTCATACCAGTAGAATTATGTATTTTATTCACGTACAGTGAGAGCTCTGAGAGACTGTAAAAATATTCATTATAGTGAATTCCCTTCCCCAAACCCCGTGGACGTAGGTTTTACGCCGAACAACGTAAATAATGTGTTTCTATATTTATTTATCTGCTGTCTACGTACGTATGGCCACACCGAAGTCTTACCGGGGGCCCCAAATGACACTCAATGACGTCCAACTCACTCCAGTGGGCTGGGAATGATTTATTTCCCTACCCTGACCTGTTAACCAATTTTTGTGGCGTCAACAGAACATTGTAACACCCTACATCTCCATCCCAGAAGCAGAAATGACGATTTAAATTTAATATATATATAATACTTGTAGTTAGTATTATAATTTTTATAGATATTGTAATTTTAATATTTGTATAAAATTATGCTAAATTTAATTAAGTCAAACGAGTTAATTTCAAGCATATTCAACACATTTACATAAACAAGTTGAAACGTATCATATTTTGTTATGTTAATTTATTTCGTAATATGCACTAATAGATTCTAACAAGTTGATACGATACGACACGTTATGTTAACGATTCGTGTTAGGATTTGAGATTTTAACACAATAAGTTTAACGGATCGAATTAGGATTAACCTATATAGTATAATATATATGTTTTGACACGACACAAATACAATCTATTGACACGATTTAACACGCATAATGGCAGTACTAGAGAAAAGCACTCAGTGTCCAAAGATTGGACAGAAGCACTTTCATGAATTCCAACTTGTAGGTGTTAAGAGTCAAATTAACCACAGCAGAAACCAAGTGACGATCAATGACATTTTCAGTAGAGCCGTTTAAATATTCCCTTTACAATTCAGTATAAGCTAATGAGTGCGAGAAAGTTTATAAGAAAACTGAAGTACCTGTTCTGTGTCGTTCTAAGAGTACAACAACGGCGTACAAGAACTAGTCATGTTGGGAACCCAAACTACAAAAAAGTTATTTATTTGTTATGATTTATTAATCATAAATAGATTATTTTAATCATTAATAATCTGTTTTAAAGTCTGTTTTAATTATTAATAATCTTTTTTATCGTAAATATTATATCATTATTATCCATTTTTCTTGTGTGCAGTGCCACTAAAACATATATCGTATTGGCATTAGGCCGGGTCCTCAAAGTTCCTGCCTAGCTATTGCGATTGAGTAGTTCCTCCCTACGACACCCAAAACCGGAGACCACGTACTCATGCCGAAAGTGATCAGCGTATTTACGATCGAGGGTACATTCAAATTTCGCTGCGAATCTGAAGGCTATGAGTCCACGACGTCTGATCCGGCAATGGAAGAAGCCAATATTGCAGCTCCAAATTAAAGAGTCTCCGAACCGTTGAAGAAGAAGAAGATGACGAATGCCATATATATATATATAAGTTTCGTACGTGCAACATTATATTACTCATGTTGCGTTTATATTTATATATAAAAAATAATTATTAATATTTTGATATTAACTTAATATAATAAACTTCTATAATAATAAAGTGGCTGATGCATTAATAAAGATACTTATAAGAAATAAATTATGTTTTATATTTAGTTTTAAAAACCTCAAAATACAAAGATAAAATGATCATGATAATAAAAAAATTATTAAAAAAGATATTATTCATTGTAGATACACTTTTCATGAAGCATTAATACATGCAATATGCATGGCTGCCGGCCTAGAAAGAATAATAATCTATTCCAAACTGCGTATTACAGAACCAAGTTATTTCACGATTGCATTTACAACTTTCGCAAAGTACATCGTCATATTCATCCACCTCCTCGTCCTTTGATAGCCACGGTCCGTTCGAGATCTTTTTTATCTTGCATAATTCCTTACCCACACACGAATGTTGTCTTCTACTAATAATATTCTTTTTTAGCGACCACATACATATCCACATCATACTCTTCATTCTTTCTCGGCATTCTTTCATTCTCTGACGTCCCGATTTAACCTTCAAAGAAGACAAAATTTGCCTCCCTTGTTGCTTTGATTCACGATGATCATCATTATCGTCTCCTAAACATAGTAGGATAATACTATAAACGTATGTTGCCTCCATGTGTCCTTTGTTTGCCGCTCTTTTCAAATACTCCAATCCTGATTCTGTCATTCCTTGATGAAAATAATCGAGCATTCCTTGTCTATACAATGACTCGGGGTTTTTACATTCTTTGCACCGTTCCAAAAATGACAAGATTTTGGGGTTTGGATTGTATGGAATCGTAAAAAATTTATCTAAGGATATGCATTGAAATATTTGATCTTCCTCCGATAGTTTGAGAAATTCTTTGCAACTCAGTTTTGCGTTGTATAAATCGGTGAAAGAAGCTGAGCCCACCTTTGCAAGAACTTCCATTATTAATTCATCAGGAAGAGATTTGATGGTGGTAGAACCCCGAAATAGCTTGTATTGATGATTTGGTGTCTTCTTCGCCTTCAGCAAATCCATTAAAGTAGCTTTTAAACTTGCGTACCGATTGGAAAAGAACTGATCTCTTTATTAATTAATTACGCCTTATGAACATTCTTAGCTCTATGCATACATATCTGAAGGCCGCATGGAATTAAAAACAAAATCACAGATGATCGGTTCTGTGTGGAGGAAACGGGTTCCCAAGTATGCTATATTTATAGAGAGATCGACTGGAAATCCAAATCCTGTTGGGATTAGGAAAGTCGGAAAACAAGACCAAAGTTATCATTGCCTCTCTCTGTCTCTTTTATTTTGATAGTTTCTATATTTGGTGATTCGAAATCCTACCGAGCTTAGGAAATTTGTATAGGAAAACCGTTGCTTGCTCACTAATTAATAAAGCCTTACCGGCTGTTTTTCAAATATTCACGTGAACCGATATTTAATATAACAATTGAGTTTTAACTCTTTTTTATCTCTTTATTAATCTCTATTAAAAGATCCGACCATCGAATCCAAAAATCTCATAACGGTTAGATATTCATATGGTTCAATTTTTAGATTTTAAAATCAAAACATTCCATCATATTTTCGAATTTAGGATATACAGCAACCCACTCTATTGATATTGATTTGGTGATAATCATTTACGTTTTGACGACTTTACTCATCTGTTAATATTCAATGACTCAATACCATATTCTTATATAATATCCAGACATTTTAATCCAAAAATATTCAACTAATATTAATCCAAAAATCTTATGATTATTGAATATTAATTTAGTTAAACCTTTAACACTCAAAATATAATATCCAGAAAAATTTTTACCTTATTTTATCATATTAGAATATTTTTAAAAAATATAAAAAATATATATATTAACATATTAATAATAACTTTCTTAATCATTAAATAAAAAAAATTAAAATATGTCAAAATTGATGGGTATAATAAACTTATTCTGAAACAAAATCTTGTCTATGATTCCGTATAGAGGTGTTCATCCGGGAACTCGAATTTAAAATTTTCTTAAATATTTTAAAAAAAAATTCAAAAATATTAAGAAATAAATAAAATTTTAAACCGGGCCGAGTACAACCCAGCCCGGATGAACACCCCCTAATTCCGTATTCCACCAGAACGCAACCATTGGGCAATGACGGGCCGTCCTTGCTAGAATAATTTCAAAAGGATTCCGATTGTGACTATGATTTGTCTTCTAGGAAAACAGGTTCAAATGTGACTTCAAAAATTTTTTTGGATAATTTCTTCGTAACTATTTCTACTAATTAATAATCTCCTTTGTTGCAAGTGTCAGTGGCCCCTGAGAACAGAACATTGTGATACCCTACATCTCCAAGCCCAGATGCAGAGATGGCGATTTAAATTTAATAAATATTCAAAGCAAAAATAACAGGCTATGGACCATCAACGTTGGAAGGCATGAAAGAATACCCTGATTAGATAACAACCCACAGTTTACATCAAGCTTTATGGCATATATAGAAAACTAGAACGTGGATTTGGGCAAAAACATCATGCACTTTGTTGCGGTCGTTTTTTGGAGTTGTTCTTGGGACGAACCTTCACGAAAGCTTTTTCCAAATCCTGAACACGTTAAAAAGATGAGCTCATACAGGGTAAACGTCAGCTTAAAGTAATTTGCATCCATAAGTAAGAGAAGGCAAAATACCAATACTGCCATGCTGCGTTTAAAAAAATTAAAAATAAAGAATGAAAAATAGAAGGAAAAAAAACGCCCATACGATTTCTCATTCTCAGTTTCAAAGAAGAATAATCACTCATGCTGAACCAAGAGAACCGTACATGATCAATGGATTAATGAGGTTTCTACCATTTTCTTGGCTTGGCTTTTCTAACTAACAGACATCTTGAATTGCATTATGGCTTTTGCAATTTCTAAAACAAGAGGTAACCTTTCATGGTGGCCAACAAAGGCATACCTCTCCCTCATCCTCCCCCGCCCAACCCCTGGTTTGGCAATGTAATACCCAACTCCTACTACGTGGACTTTCATATTATTTTAGTGTTTTTCTTTTAAATAAAATATTCTTTTATGGATTTTATAATAAAGAGTTTTATTATTTTAATTATGTTATGTGTGATTGTATTTTTTTTTATAATAAGGTTTTACTAAATAAATCAAAGGGGGATAAATATAGTCTTATTTAATTTGTCTATTTATCCCAAGTCCCCAACTTCTAGGATTTTAAAAAGTGGCCCAACAATCCCTACCTTTGGATTTGGGCTAGGTGAGTAGATATTTGATAAGATGCTATCTCTACCCTTGGATCTACTTTATGGGAATGGGGGAGTCTTATTTACATATAATGCCATCTCTTTTCCTTTTCACTTACACGGCTAACACAACGACCAAAAATCATTTTAACACTTCATTTCTCATCTCTCCCGTCAGCTGCACAAGGCAAGAGGAAATCTAGCTTTCTTCAACCCCACCTCCATTACTCTCTTTCTTTCTTATTTCTTCTTCAAGCAAACAAGAGCTCACTTCCATCTCTTTTTGGAAGCATTGAATCTAGAGGTAATAATCCTAAAACTCTTTTTCGGTTTGGGTTGGCTTTTGGAAGTAAAAATAGGTGCTTTGGCTTGAGTTTGAGTGTTTTATAATTATTATAGGCTCTAGGTCCGAATGCTTAGTTTTTGTTATCTTAAAGCATGTTCAAATGGTCATTTTATTATACTATAAATGGGATTTCGAAAATATATATTATCATGGGTTTTTGGGTTAGTCTCGGATGTCTTTAACATAGTGTTTTAAATATTTGTGAGTTGAAAGTATATCATCTGCAAAAGATTTAGTGTGTGTCCAGTTTTATGAATTAAAAGTGTCATTGATGCTTGTTCTTCACTTCTAATTTTGTAGTATACTTTTAATACGTTACGCGAGACCTCGAGTCGCTAGTAATTAATTAGGTAATATTTGCATGGTATGCTAGGTTCTCTATGTTAGTTAATTTGGGATATACTATCTATATTATTTATTATATTTGTTTGGGTGAGTGAGTTAGTCTATAATTACTAGACTTAGGTTTGACGTGTACGTTATTTACTGTTATAAGACCGTTATTACCGAGCGAAACTCAAGAGCCTAAAGGTAAGTAGTATGATCATGTACACACGCCATGTTTTCCCTAAAAAGAATACCTCTCTTAATACAAGTGTTTTCTTAAAGAAAATAATAAATGAACATTTATACTATATAAAGCCTTTCTTGAAAGCCCCTATTAAGTACCCTATAATTATTGTTGGTTGTAAATACGAAATAATGCATTCGCACTCATACTCTAGCATCATGACTTCTCCTCATGCATGTTTTCCAAGCATATTATCAAACTCTCTTGTATGTAGTATAGCATGAAAAACATTTCCTATTACCAATTGCATATGCATATGTAAAGAAGAGTTGATAAGATTGCATGAGAGAAAAGGAATGAGAAGAAAGGAAAGGAAATGAAAGCTTTAAAAATGAAAATGTCAATGATCTTCATGATTATTGTTTAAGTAAGCAAGGACTGTAAGAAAGGGCAGATTGCAATGTCGGATCGGTTTCACTGGTTATGCACCCAGTGACACCATCCAAAGAAAGGGATTCCTGACCTGTTGGCCACGGGCGGAGTCCGGGTCCCTAAAAAGACCGCTAACCTTGCACACAGGACGTAACAGTGTGCAATATTAATAAGAAATGAAAGTACTATTGTCTTCTAAATATTTTATGCATGTAAGCATGTTCAGATACTCAAAATGTTTATGTATGCATGTTTCAACTAATGAATAGATGCTTATTATGTTAACGGCGTGATGTACTACTTACTGAGTATTCAACTCATTTTGTGTTTAATGTTTTAAACGTTCAGGTATTGAGGACGAAGCTGCGGAGCAGGATGGTGCTAAGGAGAGAGAGGCAGTGACTTAGGACCTTCCCTATTTGACCTGGCAGGATCATGGGTCTCTTTTGTTATAGTATAGTTATTTTGGGTCCCGTTGTTTGGGACAATATGTAGGATTCAACTTGGGAACTTTAAGTAATTGTACTTATGTAGTAATGGAGTGGGGTGTTATAACCCCATTCGCGTTTGACTTGTTGACCTTGGATGGGGTGTAGGTAACTCCATGGTCTATTTATACTCTTTTGTATGATGGTGCGGATGGAGTCCCTTCATGATTTATTTTGTTGTATATTAGAAACAGAGTTTAGGCCCAAAGAGCCATTAAAATAAATGTTTAGGGAATGCTATCAGATGTTTCTTTCCTAAATTAGAAGTGTATTGTACCCTTACGTCTTTTTCCAATTTCAGGGTTAAAGAAAAAAAATTGCATAGGTCACATCAACGAACTATGGTGGCCCCCTTTTAGGGCAGGGTCATTACAAGCAAGCTCAAAATTAGAAGCAGCATTTCAATCACACCAATAACCCATACGGGTATTGAAACCAAAAATGGTTAAAACTCCTGGTAAAATACAGCCATTCAAAATCATAATCCTTTGTCCATCGAGCATTTTCGCTGTGATTGGTGACCGTCCCTTACTGCTTATATACTGGCCATTGTTTATTATAACATGCTTATATACCGGGGATCCTGCAATGCATGCAGGGGAAATGAGGGGGCATGCAAGCCTCACCCGCACAGGCACCTACTCAAGCATGGGGGCCCACAGGCCCCTCTCTCAATTAGCTGCCTGAATTGCAGAGAATCCCCACCCTTTCTAGAAAAATGATAAACACACATTACTTTTCACAACACTTTACACAACAATGTTTTAAAATGATGGGTATTTTTGTAAAATACCTTAAAAAACTAACATCATTTTACAAAAATACCCTTATTATATAACATGTATTGTAAAATGTGTTGTGAAATGTGTTTTGTGGCTATCACTACTCATCAGATGACTATTCATCCCTCCAAAAAGATGATGTGTGCAGCCATGCCTGCATACAGCATAGATGCAGCCACTGCTACCAAAAACTCATCTGCACAGTGAGGTCACATGGAGGGTATTTGTCATGCACCACCATGCTGGAGCATCGTAGCAGCATAGTGTTAGGAACGATACGAGGAAAAAAAAAAGTTGGAACCAATCATACACAATATGAGATTTGCATAGTTCAACAATGTGCCTACATCCACAAAGCTACAGATAAATTCATTTTTATGATAACCAAATTATATGGTTCGGCAATATGTCTACGTCTAGTTTATGATCTACCAAAATACTGTAATAAATCTTTGGTAGGGTCATCAACCTGACTGCCACTAACAAAACTAGGCCCCACACAAAAAAATCCCCGACACATGGCTGGCAGCACTGGAGAAAAGCACTCAGTGTCCAAAGATTGGACAGAAGCACTTACATGAATTCAACTTGTAGGTGTTAAGAGTCAAATTAACCACAGCAGAAACCAAGTGATGATCAATGACATTTGCTGTATAGACGTTTAAATATTCCCTTTACAATTCATTATAAGCTAATGAGTGCGAGAAAGTTTATAAGAAAACTAAAGTACCTGGGCTGTGTCGTTTTGGGATTTGTCTGTGGTCCACAGACCCTCCAAATTGTAGTATTCTCTAGCCTTCTCATCAAGAGCATGAACAATCACTTTGCCTGAACAAACAAAAAAAAACCACTATAAGGAACACAAATAGATAAATATATGGTACCAACAAACAATGTCATTAGAACCAAATGTCATTAGAACCAAACATTGTGAATAGTATAATATGGACATTATAAATAAATATACAGGACGTCCAAGTAACCATTTTAATTTCCCTTTGAAGTGCAAGCACCATTCGCCCATTGACTAATGGCTGGCATACTGACAGCTAGTTTATTTCTATTGTTCAGTATCTAAAAGTAGAATTGGGGGATGATACCGGTTATAAGTTCTAAACACTTCCAAAACAGCCGCAATGGGAATTCTACAAGAGCGGTACTGACCAGAGTCGATGACAATCCACTTTCCTCCCTCTTCCCCTTCCACACTTGGCAGCACTAACCGAGCCGCTCCTTTCTGCTTTTGCTTAGCCTGTTCATTCCAAATAATAATCGTACAAAAAAATAATAAGCAAAGAACTTAGACAGATGAAGAGAAATCACAAAACAGTCGTTACTTTGCACCCATATTTGCCATTGAGAAAAAAACGTGGAAAATATTTTGCTTCTTAGACTTATCATATCTGCCCAATTTCCCTTCTCTTTTTCCAATGATTAATACCCCATAAAAGCCTCGGTGTTCTGTTCTCCATGAATTTCCTCAAAATTCTCAAAAAGTAAACAGGGAGTTGGGAATTCAATCTTTTCTTAATCAAAGATACAGCTGAAGGCATTATATATCATGAAAATGAAGCAGAGATTGAAGTATTTTCGCTATTATATTCCGTCTGGCTACTAAGTGGGAAGAAAAAAAGGTCCTACGCTGAACTCGAGATAATTCTCATTTTATCTTCCTCCCGTATATTCCCGGAATTATCTTCCTCCCGTATATTCCCGGAAACCAAACGGAAACTAGAAGGCTGAGCAAAACGGGGAAGGTACCGAACCTGCCTTATAGATTAGGGCTTGAGCAATATTCTTGACGTGCCAGGTAGACCTACCGGTGGCGACCACCATGAAATCGGCCCAGTCACAGTGCTTCGGGGCCGGTATGACCTTCACGTTGTCTGCTCTAACGTCACTCAGAACATTCTCGATCTCCGGAAGATCCAGCAGGCCTCTATCACTGGTAGAGGACGAAGCGGAGGTGGTGAAGTCGAGGCCGAGAAGCCCTTGCTTCCATGGTCGGAAGAATGCAGAAGCTGATGAAGATTGCGCTGAAAATAGGAGGGAGCGAGATCGTAGAGCGGCCCACATATAGTCGGATATGAAGCAGAAAGGCTAAACCCTAACATTTGGTATTGCAGGTGTTTTTGTTACTTTTTGGTGCTGAATGCTGATGCATGTGTGAGGAGACTTACGGCGTCGTTTTGTAAACTATTTCAATGATATCTATTTTTTATTTTATTTTTTTAAAGGAAGACTTAGGATTTCACTTCTTTCATATCAGATTGCTAATACAAGAATGAAAAGTCTCAATAAAGATTCTTTCTTCTTCAAGATTAAGAGCATTTTAGGCAAAAACATGGGCCACCATATTAGCAAACCTAGGATCGTGGGCTACAAACCATCTATTGACAAGCCTTAAAAGCTTTTGAGAGTCTTGGATAATTAGTCCTACATAATTCTACTTTTCTTCTTTGCAATTTAGGGCGTCTACCATGATCTTGGTGTTGCCTTCCATAATCAAGTTAGATTTCAATCCAAGCTCGAGATAGAAGGATATGGCTCGTAGGATTGCTACTGCTTCTCCTAATAGTGGGTCTAGATACAGGTCTTTGGAGTCTTGTAAAGTGGCGATGCCAAGGCCATGATCGTCCCTGATTATCACACCAACACCCAATCTGCAGTTAACTTTGTCGATTGCGACATTCCAATTAACTTTGAAGTGATCCTTTGGAGGCTTGCACCTCTTCGAGGGAGATTCATTTTTCGTTGGCGAAGATTTAGGGCTCCATTTGCCATCTCGACACGTTTTTAGATCTTACAAATTAGATTAGACATGTTGCACGACTGGTTAGGGTAATGAGAAGAAGAATTAAAGACTATCTTGTTTCTCCTTTGTCAGAGGTGTTTGATCATTGATCACATAGGCTGCCTCCTTGATGCTAGCCTCTGAGCTTGTAGATAATATGTGGTCTAAGATTTTGTCAATAAGATTTCGAAAAAAGAACCATCCATGACAGAAAATTTTTGTAACTTCCTCAAGCAATCATTCCATACATTTTGGGTGGCGACGCAGTTGCGCAGGTCCACAATGCATGGGTGGCCTTTTTAAGGTATCAATGGCAGAGAGGACATTTAGGAGCATCGAGCACTCTCTTCTTCATCAAGTTGACCTTTGTGAGTAGTATGTCCTTCCCTACTCTCCAGAAGTTGACCTTTGTGAGTAGTATGTCCTTCCCTACTCTCCAGAGTAATGTTAAGAGTGAGGGTGGCAAATGTTATTTCCATAGCTTAGTCCATAGATCAATAAAGGGTGAAGTTTCTGAGGATTAGTCTGTCTTACTTGTTGTTATGGTTCCTTGCAGGTGATAGGCAGATCGCACTGAAAAATTTTCGTCAGATGAGCATCTCTAGGTCAGTTGATCAGAGTTGCCACACGGGCTAAAAGGGATCTTGAGTATTGTAGTAGCTTTCATTAGGCTCAAGATTTGTTGTAACAGGTTACGCTTCCACTGTTTGGTATCTTGGTCTATGAGAGCTGAAACTTTGGCTTCAGGGCGTAGTGATGAGGGGAGAGATTAGATTTTGTATATTGATGCAATAGTCACCCACTTGTCCCTCCAAATGCTAATTGAGTTTCAGTTTCTTATTTTCCATAGCAAACCTTCACACACTAGAAGTCTTGCCGCCATAATACTTTACCATACAAAGGAATTGTCTCGCTTGAGCTGTGCACCTAGGAAGTCATTACCTCTAAAATACTTAACTTTTAGGAGTCGGGATGCCAAGGCAAAGGGGTGTTGGATAAGCCTCTAGCCCTGCTTGGCTAGGAGGGATAAATTAAAGTCCTTAAAGTCCCTGAAACCAATACCTCCAAACTACTTAGAGACTCATAAACCTTTGGAACTCGTCCAGTGAAATTTGGATTTATGTCTCTTTTGTCCCCATCAAAAGTGTTGTATTAACTTATTAATGCTCTTTAGCGTGGCCTTAGGGATCTTAAATATACCCATGATGTAAGTTGAGATTGCTCGGATGACCGATTTGATAAGGATCACTTTTCCTGCTTGTGAGAGGAAGCTGGTCTTTAAATTGCTCATTCGTAGCTTAATCCTCTCCAAGATGGGATTGAAGGCAAGGGTTCTATGCCTGCCCAAGAAATAAGGGAGTCCTAAGTAAGGGTCCAATTACCCTGATGCCAACTGTGGACAAATGGCTTGCTGGTATTCCACCTTGGTATTGTTGCTAAACATGATAGAGGTTTTCTCAAGGTTAAATCTCTGTCCCAATGCCAATTCATAGGCATTTAGGATATCATATAACATATTCCATTCAGAAGGGAGAGCTTTACAAAATACAAGGCTGTCATCAGCAAAAAATAAATGGTTAATAGAAAGGGAACCTCTAGAAACAAGAAAATCCGAAATTATGTCTATTTGCTCAGCTTTGTTTAAAGATTGGCTAATAATTTATGAATATAAAATAAAAACATAGGAAGAAAGATGGTCGCCCTGTCTTATGCCTCGTGATGGTTAAAATTGTGCTTGAAAACTCCTATTTAGGAGGATAGAATAAGAAACCATTCCAATACATTGCATTATGAGTTCCACCACTTTGCTGCCAAAACTCATTTTTGTCATTGTTGTATGTAGAAAATTTTATTATACTCTATTGTAGGCCTTGCTCATATCAAATTTTAAGGTCATACAGCCTTCCTTTTGTCTTCTTAATCTGTTTTGCATAGAATGGAGTAATTCATAAGCTATTAAGATGTTGTTTGAGATCAAGCAACTTAGAATGAAAGCACTTCGTGTAGGAGACATCAATTGAGGGGGGATTCTCTTGAGCCTATTGGCTATTGTCTTTGCAATAATTTTGTAGAGAATGTTGCAAAAGCTAATTAGCCTATAGTCAGATACCAGTCGAAGGGAGGTTTTCTTGGGGATAAGTGAGATATAAGTGTGATTTATACCTTGGAAACCCATTCTGGCCTGGAGCAACTCAAGGGCAGTATCTATAACACTGTCCCGGACAATTGACAAGTGGTCTTAATAGAAAACTACAAGTAAAACGTTCGAACCTAAAGTCCCTAAGGGATTCATCTCGATAATTACATTCTCCACCTCCTCCTTACAATAGTTCTTGGTTAAAGCCCGATTCATCTCCTTTGTAACTGATGGAATTGTCTCAACCAGGTAATCCTCCAATCCACTGAGATGGCTTGAAGTAAAAAGTTTGGTGTAAAACTCTTGAACTACTTCCTAATTTCCTCAGAAGAGTGAACTGTGATGCCCCTTTAATTATTGATTTTGTTAATGGGGTTATATTCCTTCCTTAGGGTTGCACATTTGTGGAAGTAAGATGTGTTACTATCTCCCTTTTGTAACCATCGTTGTTTAGCTCTTTGTTTTCATATAGTGTCTTTCTCCTCTAGAAAATCATCCATCTCTCTTTGCAAAAATTTAATTCTCTCCATGAGGTGACTTGAATTAGCAACTCGGAGAGTTCTTAGAGCTTCTCTTTTTTGCCTAATCAGTTTCTATTTGCTGCTTCTTTCCACTTGATACCACTCTTTTAATTGGAAACAACATCTCTCGCTCCCTCTTCTTAAGATGTCTGCCTTTGATCCTGATTGCCAAGTTCCTTGCCAAGCCTTTTTAATCACCTCAATATATTTAGGATGCTTTGACCATGTTGCTTCAAATTTAAAGATTTTTTCCTCAAGATTAAATCATTGCTAATGATCCATAAGGGACTATGGTCCGAGCATTAAACTGGTAATACTTGGACAGAATTAGCAAAGAAAAGGTTGTGCCAGGCAGTTAGTTAGAGCTCTTTCTAACATTTCCTTTGTGAAGTCAGACTTTTGTCTATTATTATACCAAGTGAATTTGGAGCCTTCAAAGCCGAGATCCCTTAAGTCATTGTTTGTGAGTGCACTCATAAAATCTTCTATTTACCTTTGAGGCCTTTGGAACAAACCTATTGTTTCACCTTGGGAGATTATCTCACTAAAATCTCCCAAGCACAACTAAGGAACAGTAGGTTGAGGTTTGAGAATTTGAAAAAGGTTCCAACTTTCCTTTCTTTTAGCCGCCACTGGTTGTCCATAGAACCCCATCATTAACCCATGAGAATTTGAGAGTGTAACTTTAAACTTAAGAAAGATATGCCTTAAAGAGTAAGAATCTAATTCGAAGTCAAAATTCTTAGACCATAAGGAAGCTATACCCCCACTCCTTCCAACACAGTCCACCATGAAACTATTATCAAAACCAATTTTATTCTAGATTGTTTCCATTTTACCACGTCTACATTTTGTTTCAATGAGGAACACAAGATCCGGGGATTTGTCTCACACCATAAGGTGGCGTTCACAAACTGTCTGAGGGTTCCCCAACCTTCAACAATTCTACCATAGGATTTTCATGGAGATTGGCAGGGTTGTGGAACAACCTCTTCTAGTAATGTAAGTTTAGTTTTTTTAAAACTCTTGGTGGATTTTCCATCAGGGCTAACAAGTCTTTTTTTTCCTTCTTTCTTCATCAATTGTTTTGAGGGGGAATGCAATAATGGCTTAGAGAAGCAGACAACCTTCCCCCTAGCCCTTATTTTCTAATTAGAAGATGAAGACTTTTTGGATGGTTTTTTTGGATCTTGGGGTAAAACGTTGTGTGAGAAACTGAACTATTAACTTTGTTCAACATACAACATGTTGTGGTCCAAGCAACCTGAAATTGATGTGCCTTTTGCAAGATCAGATTGATCAATCCATGCCATATTTAGGGGTGTAAAAAAAAATCGAAAAACTGGAAAATCGGCCTGAATCGGACCTGTTAAACCGAATTTGAATCGATTCGGTCTGGAACCGGTTTTTAAAAACACAAAACCGGTAAGATTCGATCCGATTCTAGTTCTTTTCTTTTTAAAACCGGACCGGATCGAACCGGACCGATCATAATAATTATATATTTTAAATTATTTTTTTAATATTATGTATAATATGTTTTTACATTTTATATATATAATACATAATAACATAATCATATATAAATAATACTATAATATTTATAAAATAAAAATTTAATTTTAAATATGATATTAAAACCCTTTTTTTATAATATTAAAGCAGATTTTTATATAACAGTTTTTTTTTACATAACAATTTTTTTTATAAAATATTTTTTATTTTATAACAGTTGTTTATATTATAGATTTTTTTTATATAACAGTTTTTTGTTAGGCTAATAGATTTTTATCATAAAAAATTAAGTTTTAAACTAGATTTAAAAAAAATATATATTTGTTTTAAAAATTTACAATTTATGAGAATTGGAAAATCAGACCGGAATCGGTAAAATCGGTACTACTGATTTTTGAGGATAATCAGGGCATAATCGGTTTTGCATTTTACAAAATCGGTGGTACTAGTTCGGTTCTTCATTTTGGCTAAAACCGGACCGAACCGGACCGGTTACATCCCTAATCATATCCCACTCTTCATTTGATGTCAGCTGAATAGGACTATCAGGGGGTGTTGAGTAATCCACAATTGGAGTTAAATGTGTCTTACCGATATTAGAGCCTAAAAAGTGATTTGTAGAGTTGTTAACAGAAGCGTACTTTCCTTAGGTTGCTTATGGATATCCGGTATGTGGTCCGATCCTATAGGTGCCACAGAGGTGAATCTCAAGCATTGTAATCCTTTTAGGGGTCTCATGTTTCTCTCCCTTCCTTGCAGTTAGGTCATTAGAGACATTTTGTCAACCAGTGCGAAACTCCTCCTCGTTATCCTTGCTGCCGGAAATGGATTGAAACTAAGGGTGTACATCCGACCCAGCTCGACTCGTTAGCATATAATTCCGACCTGACCCGCAACAGGACATTTCGTTTGGCCAACAACCACTTGCCCAATAACTTGACCGATAACCCTTTTCGAGTGATCGAGTATTCCCATTTTTTTTTCCTTCTAAAGATCTTTTGCTAGATTATAAAAAAAAACTTTGTGCGTTAAGAGGGAAGAATGATTAGACCTGATCTATTTTTTTTGATTTTATGAAAATAAAAGTGTTAAGTCTTTTAGTATTGATTAGGATGACTAGGATTTTTGGGTTATGGAGGCGTCGCAGAGAAATAGAGCTCATCAGGTTAAGGGTCTATAGAGCCCCGAAGAGGATAAGATGTTGTCAAAGCTAGTGCAAACCCACAGGACTCAGAGCTGGTCGGTGCTTGGCAAGGCAATTTCGAGGCGGTCCACAAAATCTTGTAGCCTCCGATGATGCAACCAACTCTCGCTGGAGGTGGAGCACCAGACATTCACATCGGAGGAGGACCAGATCATCCTCAAGGCACATGCCAAATATGGCCACAAGTCGGCCACCATGTCTAGGCTTCTCAATGGCCGTACAGACAACGCGATCAATAACCATTGGAACTCTACGTTGAAGAGGAAGTGCACCTCTATGAGTAATGACACTGCCGCCACTACAATCGTCGTCGACGAAGCTGGGCCGCTCAAGAAATCTTCAGAAATGCATCCGTTTGAGTTGGTTTTGGGTCGACGTTACAGTCCATGTACCACGTCCGGATCGGAAGGCAGCAATTCGGTTCTCCTTGCAATCTCCACCTCACACGTGGTTCGGCCTGAAGTGAGAACCATCGCAGTCCCTTCACCTTCCCATGGGAACGAGTCACAACCGAGTCAGCAAACTCAGCGCCTAACAAGGCGGACAATTGCCACAACTGCGACGAGCCATCGACTTAGGTTTCCCTAAATTTTCGGCTTATTGGCATTACCCGATTGAAAACCAGTCGAGTTGGTAACTGTAGCAGAATGAGATAGTTCCATTTTCAGCTTATCGGTTCGGGCATTTCTAGTCTGTAACGGGTCAGAATAACGGTCGATTCAGGCTTACGGCTGTTTTGTTCACCCCTAACTGGAAATGCTTCAAATTTGGATAAAGGTCATTCTCTGATCTAGGGACCATACGGAAGTTGTTGAACTACTTGAGTTCTACCATCAGAGTTGGAGATGGAGCAACCCATATGAATGTGATGAATGACACCATAATGGAAATAAAAATTCAGCAGCCACTCATACTTAAATGTAATCTATCGCTTGGAGCCACCAAAATTAAGAACCTGACCCCTTACTAGAAATATGGAGATGTTAATCGTTATTTTAACACGAAGGAATCTCCCATGGGCTCGATCATTATCATAAATATTTACTATGAGAAATTTACTTATTGATGAACCAAATTTCATCTCGATGCCTTTATTTATACCTACAAATGGAATGTCATGAAACTGAACCCATAAGGGTTCGTGGGAGAAATGTATATCTCGTAATGCTATGCTGCCCTTACACTCTTGAAGGCACACCAAGTGTTTGTCAAAGGACCAAGGACGACCCTGTAACACTTCGTTTTTCTCTGTGGGGGTTTGGAACTCCACAAGAAGTCGATTATTTCCAGTATCCTTGACAGTGATGCTTCCCTTCAATTTACAGACCTTTGTTGTGGTGATTTTGTATGCCCCTCAGTTGATGTCTTTATCCTCCACCACCATTGCTACAAGACACAATTTACTCACTTTGTTGAAGCGTAAGACCTTCTCTTCCATAAAAAAGATTTCTTCTCATTCTGCTTTCGTTTGCTTGAGACCTTGACATATATTAGCTAACTCTTCCTCCATCTTAACAAAACGCAATCTTAAAAAGAAAAAGAAAAAGAAACAAGGTTCTTCAGATCCAAGGATCTAAGAAACGAACTCTATACCTTTAGAGAGAATATGGAGAGAAACGTCTCACCAAAGAGACTCCCAAGCTTCCAAAACCCCCATGAGCTTTATAGTTAATAGTTATGCCGTCCACAAATTTCCTCAATATTTAATAGATATATGGATAATGGTTCTAATAATATTTAACATTATTTGGTAAGATTCTTACATAATATTAACCCAAACATTATTTGCAAGATTCTTAAATAGTACTAACCCATATGAACAATTAATAATTATGTGCATTGGATCGTTCAATTCAGATAAATAGATTAAGAGAACCTCTATTAACATTAAAAAGTTGGATTGCCCCATAATCATGACAACTGAACTAATTAAGGTTTTAAAACAATGAATCAAAATGGTAGAACTTTGAAAAATGTAGTCAACTTTATTTACATTACTCTAGTCCCTAAACTAAAAAATCTAACTTCTTCGGCTGAGTATAGATCTATAAACTTATGCAATATAGTTCACAAGATTGGGTCTAAAGTACTAGCAAATAGGTTGAAAGTTTGTCTTTCTCACACCATCTCACCAAGTCAAAGTGCATCTGTACCTAGTCGACTGATTTCAGATAATGTCATAGTTGCTTTTGAAGTTCTACATTCTATGAAGATTGGGCAAAAAGGAAAGGTGGGATCAATGAATATAAAGCTTGATATGTTAAAAGCTTATGGTAGATTGGAGTTGAGTTTTTTGGGAAAATATGTTGCTCAAATCGAGTTTTTGTCAAAGATGAGTCAAACTAATGACGCAACATGTCTCTACAGTTAGTTATGCTGTTCTTGTTAATAGAGACCATGTCATATTTTCATCTTACAAGAGGTATTAGGCATGGAGATCTTCTATCTCCATACATTTTTATTTGTGTTGAAGTATTGAGTGCTATAATTACTAAGGTAGAATTGGAAGGCTATATCAGACGTGTTAAGGTTGCAGGAGGTTGTCCACCAGTTAATCACCTCTTTTTTCTGATTACAACATTTTATTTTGTAGAGTAGTTTTATCTAATGAGAACATGCCAATGGCATTTTGAGAAAATATGAGCTCTCATCTGGTCAATGCTTAAATCACAAAAAAAATTCAGTTTTATTCAACACAAATACTAGTGCCAACATCAAACAACAACCACAAAGGGTTATTGGAGTTTTTAGCCATGATAATTATGAAAAGTATTTAGGATTGTCTTCTTTTGTAGGCAAGTCTAAATATAATTCTTTTAGATGCATAAAGGATGGGATTTGGGCTAAAGTGAATTCATGGAAAACTAACTTTCTTCACAAGCAAGGAAGGAAGACTTGTTAAAGGCAGTTGTGCAAGGTATACAAATCTATTCGATAGGAGTTTTTAAATTGCCAAGGAAATTGTGCAAGGAGATGACCTCTATCATGTCAAGGTTTTGGTGGAGTCACAGACAATATGACAGAAAGATTCAATAGAGGAAATAATAAAACATGAGTGACATAAAAGCTAGGAGAGAATTGGAGTTTAGAGACCTTCAAGCTTTCAATAAGACTTTATTAGTGAAGCAGATGTGGAGAATGTTGTAAGATCCCCTCTCTTTTATTGCAAAGATTCTAAAGAATAAATACTTTAGATATGTCAGTGTGATGAATGTAAAGTTGGTTCTCGACTATCTCACATATAGAGAAGTCTGATTCTAGCTTAGAGCTGTTAAGGGTAGGTGTAACTTGGAGGGTGGGTTTTGGTTTTCAAATTAGAATTTGGAAAGATGGTTGGATTCTTTCAACTATATCAAATTTGGTCCAATCTTATATTTATGTTCTAAATGAAGAAGTAAATGTGAAGTAGTTACTGGATGAGGAGACTGGTACATGGAATTGAGCTCTATATACCAACTTTTTAATTTGCAGGAAGCTGAGGTAATTTGTAAAATCCTTGTTAGTTAGTGTGGAGCATAGGACACAATAGTTTGGAGGATTTCTAATAATGGTAAATTTAATGTCTAATCAGCGTATTATTTGGCAATGCAAAGAAACCATCATCTGAAGGGTGACTTCAACGATAAATTTTGAAGAGAGATCCATATGGAAACTCAAAATCCTTGATAATATGCAACATTTTTTTTAGAGAGCATGTCATGCTTCTCTACCTACTAAACATAGTTGAGGATGTATTGTGCCCTATATGTGAGAGAGAACAGGAAACAACTATATATGCAATGTGGTCTTCTCCAACTACTATTGATTTGTTTTTTATTTTTTGTTTTTTGTTTTTTTTGGGGGGGGGGGGATCAAAGTCCATTAAGGAAGTGGCCTACACAAATGGATACTTTTTGGCAATTATGGAAGTATGTGATCTGAGAAGGTTTTTGGATCAAAAGAAATGCCACAATTTTTAGGAGATACTTGATAAACCAGACCAAGTAATTCATAAAGCACTCAAGACAGTTGCATACTATAAAGATGCTCAATCAAATTCACAATTGCTGTATGTTTCTGCACTACCAAGAGAGGTGGCTACATGGAGAAGACCTCACTTGAATCAATTGAAGGTTAATTGGATGGAGCAGTGGACTCAATGATGAAAAAATCTAGATTGGAAATCATTATCAGATAGGTTAGTGTTCAGGTTCAATTATCTTTATGTGCAAACATAGAGGCAACATTAAAACCTTTAATTCTTGAAATAACAACTTTGAGGATAATCATGTTTATCTACATTAAGTTGGGTTCGTCAACTTTAATTTTTTAGGGTGATTGCATGGAGCTAGTTAAGGCCATTTCAACCTCTGCATCAGGATATTCAAAAGCGACTTATAATTAACTATAATGGTTGGCAGGTTTGTTTTAATTATAGAGAAAACAACAAAATAGCAAAATAGCACATATGTTGGCTAGGCATGCATCATCTCTTAAGGGAGAAGAACATGTTTGAATGGAAGAATGCCCCATTTATGTATTGGTTGCTGTGTTGTATGATTAATGTAACTGATGTTATCGTTATTAATGAGAAGTATTATTCCATTTAAAAAATAAAAGGTTTTAAACAATGATATTGGCAGCACATTTAATCACGTTATATGCCATACTAACTAGCTCTTCAATGAATTTCGTCCTTCCACATTGACGGAGTCTTGATAAGGGAATTTATGTCTTTAATTATCTTGATGGATCAGGAATATGAATTTGGCAATTGGCACCAAGCCGAATAAAGTTTTTTTTTTTTTTTTGACGATCAGCTAATAAATGGAAATTATAGATTAAGATTGAGAAAATGCAAATAGAGAAAAAAAGTCTGAAATTGGGATTTCTTTATAAAAATCGAATATATCCTCTTAATCCCATAAGTCGGGCTTAAACAACTAAGACAAAAATAAAAATAAAATAATAAAATAAAAATAAAATAAATATCTTGTTAAAATATAGCTAAAATTTGGAATAAATATATTTATTCAAAATAAACATTATTATAAAAGAAAAATAACCAAAAATAAAAAATAACTTAAAATGATAATTTGAAGTGGAAAATGACTGATTTGTAACCAGGATGATAAGGTATAGCACAGTAAACACAAATTCATGCAAAAGAAAGCTTTTTGAATCGAGATCATATGCGTGATTTTGATACTTGTAATTAAAATTATCATCAAAATACTAGCATGTGTGCAATTTCATACCCATTTTCTTGCCATTCGATGAATTTCATTAGTAATAAAAACTCTCGTTTCTCATCCAATCAATAAATTTTTATCATTTTTTTGTTTGTATTGTTATGATCTACATTTTTGAGATAATCAAATCTTTTAGTCAAGCACCATCAAGTTCAGATTTCCCTGCATCATAATTGGCTTGGAAGTAGCATCCATTACCATTAACAAGTCTTCTTCAAGATATAAGTTAGTTATTCATCCTAAGTTTTGCGGTTTATGGGATAGTAAACAATGTAGCTGAAATTTTCAAATTCATCCCGGGACGTGTCTCGTTAAAAAGTGAAAGATGAAAGTTAATTTTTTATATATTGGGATCGATCTTGTCTATTTTATCATTTTAAAAATTCAAAAAGTATACTACACTACAATATTTAAATAATTTAAGGGTTAAAATGCAATATTGTAAAGAAACGCTTGATCATCCAGTCT
Organism: Platycarya strobilacea; assembly: GCA_036898215.1. Lineage (NCBI taxonomy): Eukaryota > Viridiplantae > Streptophyta > Magnoliopsida > Fagales > Juglandaceae > Platycarya > Platycarya strobilacea. The sequence goes on along the minus strand of CM072554.1, from coordinate 13,787,304 downwards.
TCCAGAATATACCTTTTTCATATAATAGACCTGAGTTATTTTTAAAGATTATATGAGATGAAATAAAATAAAAATTAAAAAAATAAAATATTATTAAAATATTTATTAATATTAGTTTTATTTTAGAATTTAAAAAATATGTTTTGAAATTTAAAAAAGTTGAATTTTTTATTATATTTTGATAAAATTTAAAAAAATATAATAATAAAATAAAATTGTATTTTTAATTTTATTTCCATCAGGAAATCGGACCGTTTGCATTAGAATACTTCTTTTTGTTCTATATTCATCAAAGTTAGAACTCAGAAATAAAAAGATAATATTAAAAATTTTGACCTGATTAACATAATTATAATTTTTTAAAATGAAGTTATGAAATTTGAAACTTCCTTATCTAAATGTTTAAAAAAATAAAAATAGAAAGATAATTATGGTTTCTAGAATTGTTGTCAATTCTATGACTTTTTAACTGTCGTGTTTACGAAAAGTTTGACATAAAGTTGATTGAAGAATGGTTTTTGATTTGACTTTATTCTCTTTAGAATATTGAAAAAATCTATTATCTTCTTATTATTCATACAATTTTTACACATCACACATTATTTTATTTTATTTTTAATTAAATATTTAATATATAAATAATGAATAAAAAAATTAAATTAATTTAAAAAAAACAAATTCAAAAAAAAATATTAAAAAAATTAAAAAAATAAAATAAATAAAATAAAAAATAATAATATGTAAAAATTGAGAGATTGTATAGAAGTAGTTTTAGTATATTAGGCCATCCTCGTCTCATGATACACTTATTAAATATAAATTTAACAATTTATATTAAAACTTATTTGGTATTAATCTCGTTTTCTTAAATTTTAAATTATAATGATATTTAAGAAACTCTTTAAATTTAAAAAATTATTATTTATCATTTATCTTATTATTTTAATATATTTTATTTTTCTTACACATTTTCCTCATTTTATCCAAGGAAAACAAAATAAGAAATGGTTATGAATTTGATAAATAGCTATATGAATTGAATTTGTAGTTATTTGACGCATGTTTGGGTTTTTAGGTCTTTGATTTGGGATTGAGATGGGGCCCCATAAGAATTTTATCCAAGGAAATCAAAATAAGGAATGGCTATGGAGACCCTCTTCCGTCTCTGCCCAATATTCATTGCCTATAAATTCTTGAATTCAGTCATAAAAATCTTGATTTTTGGGAGAATTCGAACACTCATTCAGGCATCAGAATTTTCCTATTCGAAGTCACCTTTCAATACTGTTTTCACGACCCATAAAATCATATAGCATGTTGTCGACTTCGATTACCACAACAAGTTGACTTCTCAATCTCGAAGAAAAGAAAAAGACGAGCAGTCGAGTTGATGATTGTTATGCATGATTTGCCGCTCGAGTTGAAGGATTTGGTGTGGCCAAACTTATTATGAGTTTGCCGAAATAGGCGACGCCATTGCCTCTTATTAGATGACTATATTTTAGACTTTTAAAATTCGACCAGACCATAATATTCTTCAAAAGATATACAAATATAAATACTAAAAAACACATAATTTGATATAAATGATAAATACCTATATTCTACTATTATTCATTATATAAACAAGAAAGATTATATTCATTATTTTTAAATCATATATTATACATAATGTTTTATTTTTAAAAAATGATAGTATACGAATGATGAACAAAATCAATTAATAAAAGATAAATAAATAAAAAGAAATATGATATATGATGTGAGGAATGATGAATGATGAAGTTTAATAAATAAAGCTACAGTTGTAATTAGAAGGAGTCGTTGAGTCCCCGGGGCCAGGTGGCATATAGTCGGACATTTCAATCCTAGTTTGTCGTATCAATAGCCGTAATTTGCCAACCATAAAGACACGGGGCGCACGTGTCCTTGGAAAAGGGAAAGTGGAAAAAAATTAGCTTTGAACTGGGGTTTGGTTGCATCGGTAGTCGGGCAACAAGATCTTTGGAATTCGGGAACACATCGTGTAACGGAACTGCCAAAATGTACTTACTACCTCCGTAATCCCCAAAAATCCAACCATAGTCAGCTTGTCGTAGACTTTCTGTTCGGATCCAACTGATCTCATTCATCTCTCTTCTTTTCAAATAGCCTCATTTACGAGGAAAACATATACTTTTTTTTTTTTATTTCATTTTTAATTTTTGTTATAGTAACAGATATATTTATTTTAGTTTTTTATAACATTAACTAATTATTGGGACACACCAATACATATGACGAATAATAATAAATAAAGCAGATAACCATTTCTTACGTAAATATGTGAAGACTAATTAATCTATTATGCATATATAAGTAGTGATTTGTATATATTTTAAACAAAATTTTTATGTGCAGTCATTTTTATATATTTTTATGCATTTTATTAATATAATTGATTGTATTATTCTTTTAATATAAAATAATTACTTTAATAAATCATGCTAATAAAATACATAAAAAATGAGTACTTCTACATAATTTCTCAATTTTTATATATTATTATTTTTTAATTTTTAAAATTTTTATGTTGAATTTATTTATTCATTATTTATATATCAAATATTTGATAAAAAAAAAAAAGTAATACTTAGAGATTATGTGAATAATAAAAAAATTATATATATTACAAAATAAAAAAGTAAAAAAAGTATACTTTTCAACCTCTAAACTTTTTGAAACTCCTAAAAGTTAAAATCTGGATTAACAATACAAGATTATAATCATTATCACGGTTCAAGCTTTTCACAACAAACATAATTTAAACGTTTTGTTTTCTTCTTAGCACACAACTCTGACTTCATATTCAAAGGTTGAGACTTGAAACTCCAATAATTGGTTAAAAATGAGCATTCTATCATTAACATGAATTCCTTTGAAGCTATCCAAGACAGCCAGTCACCAACCAATTAAAAAATGACATCATTTTAAAATTATTTTCATTAGTGGGTGTGGTTGCTAAGCGACAGCTTAGTTGTTATGTTGACTTTTTCCCATACTTGACCCCACACCCTCTGTTCCTTATTTAGTACACCAATTTTTTTTTGCATTATCAAGCTACAACAGTTGTTAACAAAATGTGTAGTCCCATTCAAATGATTAAGAATAAAAAATAGCCGTTGTTTTCATTGTCAGGTTGCTAAACCATTTCATGATACATATTAATCACCTTTTTGATGGAGAATTGTGCCAAGAACATATGCACATGCAGCTGTTAATGTGTTTATATTTTGTAAGATTTCGTTAAGTACATATTTAGAAATGTATTTAATCATGTAGCAATTAATGTATGATGTTGGTTCACCATCAATAAGATGGGGCTGTCAATCCTTCCTTTATTAGGAGCTGCAACAAATTGGCCTTTTATCTTGTTATATATCTAGGATTAGGAAAATCGGATAATATTGTTTTAAAATGTGTATATTTCATATGAGTATTTAATGTTTAATTACACCATCTAATTTGTGAGAAAAATAGAAAGAATCTTCATATGAAACTTGACAAATTATATTTGCGGTTATAAAATATACATGTCTCGTACATTCATTTTTAAAGTAGAATAATTTTGAAATTTACATGAAAATTTATTTTTTTAAAAGTAAACCTATATTTTTCTAAAAATATATGCACGAGAGTTATATAAGACTATATATCATAATTTTAATATTGTACCGTACTAGTCGATATAGTTGAAATATGTCATGTCGGCTGATTGTTTGGTACATAACACATAGCAGTTTCGTATTGATTGATATTTCGATTTTTGTTTCTGCCGTATCGAATTTCATCATTTCACATTTTTTTAATTTTTTTCTACCTTAATTCAAATTAGATTAGTTTTATTTATATATTAACTATTATATATTTATATACAATTTATTTATATATAAACTATTTAAAAATAATATACAAAATAATATTAATATTAAAATATTTTATTTTAATATTTTAACTGATATGCTATTAAAACAATATTCAAAATATTACTATATACAACATTAAGGACAATAGAAATTCATCCCTTACAAACAACAAGAACAATCTGTACTATCAAACTTGTCACTTGAAGTAAAGACATGGATTAAATGAATTGTGACAAGGAATACAATTATTTTCTGAATGGGGCAGTGGTAATTTATAATCTCTGCGGCACAGCTATAGTACTACTCGTCCAATTCTACACCTTCAATGCATCTATACTTATTACTTTGCACCATTAATTGAAGAACCACATTTAATTTAAGCCTTTTATTTTTTAACTTATAATGTTGGGTTAGATTTTTAGAGCTTTATTTTATTTTATTTTTTATTAAGTTCAAACTTAAAATTTAATAGAATAATAAATACGTTATAAGTGAAAGAAAGAAAGGCAAACATAAAATAAAATAGAAAAAAGAAAAAGAAAAAGAAAAAGACAAGTAAAAATCTCAGAGCTGAGAAAAGCTGAGAAAGGAAGAAAAAGAAAAGAAAAAAAAAAAAAGAAAGGGGAAAATGAATGCTTGCTGTGGAGGAAAGAAGCAAATCTAAACCACAACAGAAGAGGTTTTAGTTACTCTGAATCCTTGTTTTCTCGGAAAGGAGAGAATGTTGCGAAGTTTCTTCAGAGTTCATTGGAGCCGATCGATCTGTTTGCAGTTTTCTGATCCGAACTTCCTCGCAAAGCAATAAATGTTGCAGATCCCGAGTGTCTGATGCGGCATTCGTGGCATTTCGTAACTGGCGTTTAAGCTTTGCTTTCTTTTTGATCTTGAGATCGTGGTCGCACTCGACGGGGTTTCTAGCTCTGTGTTTGAAGAATTTTGACTCGGTAAAGTTGGGTAAGTTGAGCTCTTGCGGGTAGTTTTCAGTGGTGAATTTTGCTCTGTAGATTCAACTCCAATGGCGGGCTTGGTAGCTTCTGCGACTTGGATTGGGGTTTAGTTGAGTTGTCACTGGCACTGTTGGGACTTTTAGCTGGACGAAAATCTAGGGTTTCAGATTCTTAAATTGGTGTTTTGTTTTGTTTTGTTTTTATTATTATGGACGTCGAGCCTCTACATTTTTACTGGTACAGTTGTTATAGTTTCTATGTAATTATATGCAATTCTGTGTTCAAGAATAAGATTGTACGCTGAGTTGACTTGGTCTTACAAAGTATGGTTTTCGATTGGTATTAGGTCGGCAGAACTGGAATTAATCTAATTTGGGTAGCCGGCAATTCAAAACCAAGCACGGTCTTTTGTACGATTATGATTGTGGGCTGAACGAGCAGAAGAACATCTGTTTTGTAGTTAGCCGGATAGCTACTATGCGGTATTTGTTTTGGTTCAACTGTTGTATGGTTTCGAGGCGTATAAACAGGTTGGGGTGACAATTCAAAAGTTTTCGCTTTGGGTGCCGTGATGCCTCCTTCTCCGTCATTGAGATGCTCGCCTGGGAGAGAGCCTAGAGGGGCCAATCACAAGCGAGGACGGAGTCTCGAGAGTGGATTGTTGTTCAGAGAGAAAGATGATCTTGCTTTGTTCAACGAAATGCAGACCAGAGAAAGAGATAATTTCTTGCTTCAGTCGACTGATGACATTGAAGACTCATTTTGTAATCTTCTATACTGAACCCGGTTCTTTAATTTGTGTGTGTGTGTGTTTATTCTGTTTTCCCTTAGATAACAATGCTGAATTTCTCTTTGAATTTGAATGTCGTTTACAGCAACAAAATTGAGACACTTTTCTGCTAATAAGATTGGAATCTCCATTCCAGCACGAGGAGAGGGTAGTGACCTGCTCAATGTCTGTGAGGAGAAGAATGACTATGACTGGTAGGTCTTCTTTATCATAATCTGATTTAAACCTTTCATCTTTGAATCACTATTGTAATTTTATTTTTTTTCACATATATGTTCAAATTTGCAATGATGCGATTGAATGGGGTCATAATTGAAGTGTCTTGCGGCTGGAAATTTTATTGTCTTGCAGAATGAAAAATATTACCTCTTATGTACAAAAAAAAAAGAAAAAGATTATGGCTTGCAAGTAAGTAGAAAGAGGATTTAAATTGCAACAAAATTGTCTACTTCACTACAACACATTAATGGGAAATTACCTACTTGATAGTCCAGTCTTTCATCTTGAAGCTGTAAATTTTACTGTAAAACAATTGTCGACTTATTCCCCTGATCACAAGAGTTTTGGAAGATAGATATGGCACTTTTCTCTAGCATGATGGTTTCTAGCTGGTATAATTGGAATTTTCCTTCGTGTATCATGTGGTGTCTTTGGTAGGAGCGTAATGTGCGGACTTTTTTAGACAGAGAGATCGAAAGGGGAACTAAGAGTTTTATTTTATAGCACTCTATGTACCTGAGCCACTGCCGTTGATTTCAATGGCATGGTCCTTAATGATTTCCTTGTCTCCCTTGCACCCTCTTAAATAGGGCTGCCTATTGTATATCCTGGGCTAGGCCTATTCTTTAGTAATAAGGCTTTTGTTTACCGATTAAAAAAAAGAAGGATTTTTCCTTTTTCGGTTCTAATGGAATGCCCGGTCTTATTCATTTTACAGGTTACTAACCCCTCCGGACACCCCTCTGTTTACTTCATTGGACGATGAGCCACAACCAGTTAATGCTGCACCCAGGGGCAGACCTCGGAGTCAACCTATTTCTATATCAAGATCCTCCACAGTAAGTGTTTGGAACACTTTAATGATCATAATTAGCTTGCTTATACTAGAAGTTTCCTTGATGACAAGCATGCTCGTCATTATGCTCTGGCTGGTTAGATAATTTGTGAATCTTTTTTGCAGATGGAGAAAAGTTTTAGAAGCAGCAGGGGCAGTGCCAGTCCAAATCGCTTAAGCCCATCTCCTCGGTCTGGGAGTAGCACATTCCAGTCGAGGGGAAGGCCTTCCTCAGCAACTCATTCCAGTCCACCCCCAGGTCTACGGCCTGCTACTCCATCACGGAGGCCGTCCACTCCTCCAAGTAAACCCTCAACACCTGTTCCAAGGTCTTCTACCCCAACTCCTCGGAGGGTGAGCACTGGGTCCAGTGGTAACATGGTCTCACCAGTGACTAGAGGACCTTCCCCCATAAAGACAATTCGAGGGAACTCTGCTTCACCAAAAGTAAGGGCATGGCAGGCAAATATTCCAGGTTTTTCCTCTGATGCGCCTCCCAATCTTCGTACTTCTCTGGCTGATCGACCAGCATCATATGTGAGGGGTTCCTCCCCAGCATCCAGAAATGGTAGGGATTCTACCTCCAAATTCAACAGGCAATCGATGTCCCCAACTGCTTCTAGAAGCATCAGTTCATCTCATAGTCATGATCGAGACAGATTCAGCTGTCACAGCAAAGGTTCTGTGGCATCGTCTGGTGATGATGAGGTAGACTCACTACAATCTATCCATGTGGGGAGTTTAGACCGAGCAACTTCAAGGAGAGTTGGTGCATTATCAAACAACCAAGCTCTGCCCTTCTCTAAGAAATCAACTAGAATGGTGTCCTCAACATCTGCTCCAAAAAAATCCTTGGACTTTATCCTGCGACAGACGGTATATTTTAGTTACACTTTTGTTCTTCATCATCAGCTTTTTGCAAGTGATTAGAGTTGAAAATAATTAATGTTCTCGCATCTCTGTTGAGATTGAATGAACAAACATAGAGGTTTAATCCTTAGAATAGTTGGTCTTTGTGCATATATTCTCAGACTTTAAACTTTTTACTTTTAAGATTTGACTGTTATCTACACTTATAAAAAAAGAAAAGATTTGACTGTTATCTACTTGCAAAAGAAAAAAGATTGTATATGTCCAGTGTACTTGGTTATTCCTATTGATATATATAATATTTTTACTTAAAAAAAATTATGTGGCTAGTAGAAAATTTTATGAGGATTCCCCCCTGCCCCTTGGTTTTTGCAATGGTGTGAACTCATGAAGATTTGTCAATTAATAGTTCATATTTATTGTATCTGATGGGCTTAAGCTATTCAAAATTTGAGCAGGATAACCGGAAAATTCCTCAGAATATGTTCAGACCGCTCTTATCTAGTGTCCCCAGTACCACCTTTTATGGTGGAAAATCAAGTTCTGCATATCGTTCACTGATATCTAGGAACTCCTCGGTCACAACAAGCAGCAATGCAAGTTCTGATCAAGGTGTTGGTGCTGCCCTTGATACTGAAGGTAGTGATCCGAACCAGGATGATGCAGCAAGTGAATGTGGGAAAGTTGCGTATCCTGACATTCATGAAGAAGTATTTGCCTTTGATAAGATGGATGTAGTAAATGAAGGTATTGGGCATGAAGTGCCTGTTGTGTCGCTTCACATTCAGCATGCTGACTTTGATAAAGACCCTGCAGTTGTTTATGTTAATGCTGACTCTGGAAACTCCGGTCACCATGGTATTGCTATGGGAATTAATGCTACTTCTGCAGCTTTTCATGCCAAGGCTGACTATTTAGAAGTTGATATTCTTGAAAATATGGAAATTTGTTCAAAGTGTGGCTCTACATACGTTGCTGTTAATGAACTGGAAGGAGGCATTGAACTTTGTCCAGAATGCTGGAGGAAAGATAAAATTTTGAGCGCCATAATTCCTGAAACAACCACCGTAGTTCCTGTAAAGTCCCCATTGATGCCTACGAACATTTCTGCAGAAGAAAAACCTTTGGATGAGATGGAGCCCCAAATTATTATACCTGAATTTGAACACATTGCTTATGTGGACGAATCAAATGTTTCACAGGGTGAAGAGAATGGTGAGCATGGCCAGATTCCCCCGAGTGAGCAACAACAGAACTACTCTCGAGAATATGCAAAGTCGTTGATGGAGGAAGCTGAGCATAGGGATGTCAACGAGCAAGAGAGGTGCCAACCAACTGTTGGTTCCAGCATAACTGATAATGAAATTGGGGGTCAGCAATTGCATCACTATAATGAGCATCCAAATTTGAAGGTTGACTTTTCAGAAGGTACAGGCATCTCTATACTGCTGAAGAGGTCAAGCAGTAACAAGGGGCCTGTTTTTCGAGGCAGAACATTTACTGCTGCTACAATACCTTACGACGATCTTTCTCTTGCAAGAGAGAGTGTAAGCAGTATGAGAAGCTCCGTTGGGCATGGAAGTTTCTCAGCATCATCATCTATTGATTTCAGCTTAGCTAGACAAACGGAGAGTCGTGTACAACGACATGTAAGCAGCAGGAAATCTGACCTGGAGAATTACCGATATGACATAAACACGAAGCCTCAAAGCAATGGGTCATCTTTATCTGGAAGTCCAAACCCTACTCACCTTGGATCAGATCTTGCATCAAGCACATTTACAGAAGAAAACTCAGAGGTTTCTGCTGGGAATGTAAAAGATGCTAAAGTGGAAACACCAACAGCATCTGAAGAACAAGCGCTTGTGTTGGAATATATGCAAGCAGGTGCTACTGGTACATCTTTTAGTAGGACAACAGTTGTTGAGAATGATAATTTTGGATGTGATGATGGTAGTAGAGTACTTGATGCTTCCAACTTTGAAATGTCCAGTCAAGTTGTCAGTGTTCAATTAGAGGACAACATAAATTATGAAGATTGTGTTTCTAGTGGAAATGGCCAAATTTTCACCGAAAATGCAAGGAGTACCATGGATACGGAAGCATCAAATAGAACTCCAGATTCCCCTTTTGGAGAAGAATTTGCCTTGCTTAATGGTAGAATTGATGAAGTGGACGTTGCACAGGTTCCTTCACAGAGCACTTTGGTTACTATGTTGGATGGGAAAGCTGAACAATGCTGTCAGAGTGCCTCTGGTTCACAGAATGATGAAGTCTCTCTGATTTCGAAGAGCACCAAGGAAGAATTGCAGGAATCTTATGTTACAGCCTCTTCAGAAGGGGATTTAATTGTTGCAGTTTCGGAGCCCAACACCTCTGATCATGCACATGGCATTATTGGTACGCATGTCTTGCACCTTTTTTTTTGTTTTTGTGTGTACTTGGGATTTACACTATCATAGTTGCATCTCATTGATTGCCCATGAAATGTATGGTGTTTCAATGTTTGGTCTGAGCATTTTAATTGGCTACCAAATGGCTCCATCAAACCTTGAATGTACTTAGTTGTTTGTGCAACAGAAGTGAGTTTTCTGACATCTCAACATTATTGCTTATACTCGGACAAACTAAGACAGACATGTGATGGATGATTTTTGGTGACAGAGTTCTGTTTAAATCATTTTAGGTTGTCTTAGCAATAGGATTGTGATAGATCACATTATCCTGATTTGCTTTCTAGCATTCACCAGAAAAGGTAGATTATTCTAGAACGGACGGTATTCATAGGTTTATTACCAAATTGCTACTAATTCCCATACTTCATATTTGGGTTGGGATATTCTTGCAAAATTTTCCTAATTGAATGATATTTCATGCATTCAGTCTATCCTCATTTTATGCCATCACTGCCTACATTTTATGTGCATCTGTATAATGATGACATTACCATGTATATTGATTTGCCTTCATTATCTGGTCTCGATTCTTCTCCTCTTTTTACTGGTTGATTCCATTTACTTGAACACTGCATTCCATCTTCTGCAACTTTTCTGACTTTGTTACCGGCTTTTACAGCATTTGGAAATTCAGTTCTTGTGACACATTTGATGTGCCAAGCCCTGTTTTGAGATAAAATTAACAAATCTTGGGAAATTTCTCTAACGTATTCCTAATGTCTTTGACAGAGGAATCAACAGTAATGGTAGACGGTCAGGGTGGAAGTAAGTCAAGAAGTCTAACACTTGAGGAGGCAACAGATACAATACTCATCTGCAGCTCCATCGTCCAAGATCTGGCCTACCAGGCTGCCACCATGGCGATGGAGAAGGAAAGTTCAATCCCATTGGAAGATTCCTGGCCAACAGTTACAATACTGGGAAAATCAAATTCTGAGAGAAAGGTTGCACGAGGCAGAACTGCTGGCAAACGCGCTTCGAAAGCCCAGAAGGCCAGGCAAATGCAGGTGGAAACAGAAGCAAAACCCGCATCCAATAAGGCTGAGAATGATGAGAATGTTGACGACTCTTTGACCCGATATGTTGGTATTCCCAACAAGGTGGACAGCATGAAGCCTCCCAAGCTGGAATCCAAGTGCAACTGCACAATAATGTGAAGTCCATTTTTTATAAGGTCGTGCTCAATGGCGCCCAACATGCTATTCCCTTGACTTGTTGCCAATCGGTTCCTGGTAATCCAATTTATTTGTGAGAAATGCCATGTTGTCTTTGGGGGCAGTAATTGTAAAGTAATATTTTTTCTTTCCTCTTTCCTCTTTTCTCTCTCTTTTTTTTTTCTTTCTTTTTCTTGTTAGGCTGGCATTAGTGAGAGGCACTGGAGTTTGTGTTTGCCCCAGTAGCCACATTCTTGTTCCCTTTGGTTCAATCCTCCATAAGAGATGTGTGAACGAAATTCCACTCAATTCTTATTCATTATGATTGTGAAGTATATAGCTTTGTTTCATTTGCAGTTTAGTAAGGCTGGCAACTCTTATCTCTTGACAAACTAATTTCTAACAACTTATATTATTTGGGAAGCATGAGTTTTGCTTCTGGTGAATTTTGTTATTTCATTCTTGTGCATAGTTTAAGGCTTGTTTGTTTTAAGAGATGAAGTGAGATAAAAATTAAAAAAAGAATAAAATATTATTGTAATATATTTTTTTAATATTAGTTTTGTTTTAGAATTTGAAAAAGTTGTGTTGGAATTTAAAAAAAGTGAATTATTTATTTTATTTTGTATGAAAATTTGAACAAATGTAATGATGAGTTTGGAATGAGATGTGGTGAGATGTGATGAGATAAGTTGAGAAAACAAACAAGGTCTAAAATTTCATTTTGTCCCGGTCGTTTCGGCCAGAATTTCTGTTTCACCATTTCAAACAACTTGTAATATTTGATACACTATACATTATCATTTCATTTCGCTTCAAATTGTGGCCCCTTTCAACCATTGCGATCAAATTTTCGCCATTATGGCTAGGACTAGCATTCCGGGCCCTATTATGTTTCAAATTTTAGAATTTTTGTAATATTTTTTTTGTGCTTAAATGATATTTTTGTAAATTTTAAATTTAGATAATATTTAATTAATTTTAGAATTTAAAAATACTAGAAATTAAAAAAATTATATAAAAATTGAAGATTTTAAATTACAAAAATTAAAATTATAAAAATACAGATATAAATATTCAATTTTTGTAATTTTTTGTATTTTTATATAATTTTTTGTTCGTTTTATAAATTCTCAATTTTCCATATATATATATATATGATACATACGTATACATGTATTTATTCTACTAGTTATTAGTTTATATTTAAATTTTTTTATATAATATATAGTTAATTTCGAAATGGTATATTAGAATGCATTGATATTAAAATATTTTATTTCAATGCTTAAATTTGAATAATCACCATAGTAAAATTTAAAATCTTATTTTTGAGTCAAGTGACTATAAATTTGGCAATAAAATAATTTTAAAAATTTCATAACAATACTGTCAAGTATTTATTATTAATTAAAGAAAGTCTATCAGGAAAATTTCAAAATAAAACTATAAAATTGGAGATAGAAGAGAAAATCTATTTAGAAGTTTTATTTTTTACACACTGAGCACATTAAAACTTTTTCATATCAATTATACTAAAGAATAATTAGTTTATATTTTTCTTAAAAAAATATAATTGATACCAATATAAATGATAGGCCAAACTATAACTGTATATATTTTTTATTTTTATTTTTTGGTATTTTAAATACTATAAATGCTACATAATCATACAAGTCTAGGCAATTTTATCCTACACATTTTTTAAAATTGCAATAATATCTTGATAAAAAAATAAGACTTTTATTTATTCAATAAAAGGTCTGGAGAGTGCAAATAATATATCTCGCCAATAAAATTCTCATTCTAATTATACAAGCCCGTGATTAGTAGTATTTAAATAAAAAGAAAAAAGAGAAATGCTAGAATGAAATCACACTCAAAAACACACACTCATATAAACAGTATTATAAATAATAATATAATATTATTCATATAAGTGTGTCTCTTGAGTATGAATTTTTTTATCGGATTTCAACCGTTAAGTCTTAGAAGACCTGAAATTCTTTTTTTTTCGTTTTGTCTTAAATATCTTTTTCCAAGGGATTCCTTGAAACTTCAGGGGTATCTCTGGTTATTCAAGATTAAACAGAAAGTTCGAAAGGTTTTGGCGGGAAAAGTAAGAGGAATAAAATTAGGAATCCCTTCCACCGTGAATCGACCCATCGATATTTTCATGGAATCAGACTCAGAGTCCTCTGATGGCTCTCATATTTCCGCCACTCCTCCCAGAGACCCAAATCCTCCACCACCACCACGACCTGCTCTTCGCTCTTCCAACAAATCCAGAATTAGGGTTAGAGCCTCCTCTTCTAATCACTCTACTCCCATTTTGAAGTCCAAAAATCCCTCTTCCAATCCACCCTCAAATTCCGACCCCAAACCCTCACCCAAAGACCGCTCTCCCATCCCCTCTCCCCTCTCTGGTCTCCCGTTCCAAATCCGCCGCCCGTTCGATCAAATTTCAACAGGCTCCTCGGTCGAATCCCTCCCCGCCAGGCATCTGTCCAGCTCTGCATCTTTCTCGAAATTCCGGAGGCCCTCTCTCAATTTCGAAGATGACCCATCCCCTCCTCCCGTGTTCGATTCAGAATCCCAGGTTGAGAGTAGTGGAACTCATCGACTTGCATCAGGCTTGGTTTCGCAAGAACCAAAAGGTGAAGCTGTCAATACTTCAAATCCGGTGAAGAGACATCCCAATTTGATAGGAGGTAACGCTCCTCAGCCGCCTGTGAAGCTGCGGAAGTGTGGCAATGAAGGGAACTTTGTGAGGCTAAACTTGAATAGGAATAAGCGCAGGTTTTTAAACAAAGGCAGTAGAAGTAGAAACAGTTCTGTATCAGGTGGTCGAAAATACTATAGAAAACGTAGGAGAAAATTGGAAGGTGAAGGTGAGCCTGAGAAGAGTACATGTGAAGAAGACGGTCTGGTTGTTGAAAGCCTGCAACAGAAGCAGAGGAAGGAGTCCCAAAGTGAGAAGTCAGATAGCAAATTGTATGGGGAGGTGGTATCTGTGACTAGAAATGATCCATCGGATGAGAACCTGGTGAAGTTGTTGAAGGTCATGTACGGTTATGATTCATTCCGAGATGGGCAGTTAGATGCGATTAAGATGGTGCTTGCTGGGGAATCGGTGATGTTGGTTTTGCCAACTGGTGCCGGAAAGTCATTGTGTTATCAATTGCCAGCGATGATTTTGCCAGGGATAACGGTGGTGGTGAGTCCATTAATTGCATTGATGATCGATCAACTGAAACAGCTGCCCCCGATGATTCAGGGTGGTCTTCTTTGTAGCAGTCAGGTACGTAATGCTCCCTCTCTTTTTTCACACAAAGTTTTTGTACAGGTTGCGTGACAGTGTGCTTTCTATTGTTTTAGACAGCTGAACAAGTCTCGGAGACACTGAGACAGATTCAAGAAAGGACCATTAAGGTGCTTTTATCAATAATCTGTACATAGTTTTAGGTTTGTCCATTGTCTTTCGAACATATCTGCACTAACACACACTGAGGTCGAGAATCATATCGCTAGCATGAACTGGGTGTCACGCCTGTGTTGTTTGCTGCAAAATAATTGTTGGTATTCTTTCAAGAATGTAATTTTTTGATAGGTATTATTTCGTGAATGTAATGTTGTAGATTCTACAGCACATCTAGAGCACAGGTTTTTACCACTTGCAGTATTATTTCGTGAGTGTAATTGCAGTTTCTATTTCAGGTACTTTATGTCTCACCGGAGAGATTTTTCAATGCAGAATTCTTGTCATTATTTTCTACCAGTTTATCTGCATCACTTGTTGTGGTAGATGAAGCTCACTGTATATCTGAATGGTGAGTGGTTGTAGTACCTCTTGAGTCTTGTCTACTTGGGTTTTGTCTTGTTGGTGAGATCAATGCTTATTCTAATTAAGATCATGTGATAGTCCTCTATTTTCCTGCTAACATCAAATTCTTATGTGGAAATTTTGGATAAACCTATTTGAACAATTTTACAGGTCGCATAATTTTCGGCCTTCATACACAAGGCTCAGGGCATCAATGCTTCGTGCTTCGCTCAATGTTAAGTGCATTCTTGCAATGACTGCTACTGCCACTATCACAACTTTGCATGACGTTATGTTTGCCCTCGCCATTCCGCAAACCAATATTATCCAAAAAGCACAATTAAGGGACAATTTACAATTGTCAGTATCTTTGAGTGGAAATAGGCAAGTGGAAATAGTATTTTAATAAGGGACAGCTGCATTTTGCAATCCATGCTACCATCTTAATTTTAATTTGCACAATAAATTATGTATAATTCTAGTGTAATTGGATGCGCCTATGGTACGTAATGGGATTTTATTGGTTAATAAAAAAATATATATCATAAACTATCAAAACTGACAATTGGCACCTTAAACTGCCAAATTTTGGCAATTTGCATCCTTAGTTAAGATTTGACCTTAAGAATGTGCCAATTGTTAGTTTAGTAGACTTCATTCGCCCGTGGAGGTGAGTGGAGGAAGAATCAAAAAATGGAGAAAGGTATTGCAAAGTTGCTCGTTCATAAATTCACTCGACCACTTGTTAGTCTTGCTACATACACTACACGACACGAGTCTAGGGTGAAGTTGAAGCAGACAAGGTCAAGTGAAGTCGACTTCACAAGTGATTCAACATACCATATGGAAATCATAAAGGAGAGAAGGGTCTCGCCCAGGTGGCTAGGTAGTTTGGGATGTGTAGTGTAAAATGACCGTTGTTTAGGGCTGCAAAAGGCAATTTCCCATTTAGTCTATATTCACAAATTTCCAACTTTATTTGATTACTTAAGATATCCATATTTAACTGAACTAGTCTACTGTTGAATTTATATATTATTACTATAATGAATATAATAGGTTGAAGGATTTGCTGATGTTGTTAAACTCCCATCCCTTCAAGGAAGTTCATAGCATCATTGTATACTGCAAATTTCAGGTATGCACACGCAATTAATTGATTGTTGAATATTTCATAGTCTATGGTTTGTTATTTTTTTTACGCAACGACAGCGTTTGATTCCATAATACTGTTTCGAATGGTGGTTCTCTGCACCTCTGGAGGTTGAATCTCATCCATTGCAATTTTCTAAAAATGTCTGTTTGTATTGTGCATTAGCATCCAAAGCTCCTGATTTTGAATCATGAAAGTGTGCACTTTAATATTTCTTGGTGTTGAACATTACATGAATTTTTTTTTTTTGTCATTTGCATAGCTTGGGTGGTCACCAATACTTGTATTTTGGTTTTGCAGTCTGAAACTGATCAAATAAGCAGATATTTATGTGACAACAATATCTCTGCAAAGGTTGCCCCTTCATTTTTCCAAGTTTTAACAATATCTCTATGATAACAATACTTCTCTTATGGGCTTTTAATGCTTAATGGCAACCCTGACAATATTAATGCCATTTGCCATTAGAGCTATCATGGTGGAATCCCTGCTAAAGACCGTATCCGCACACAGGATTTGTTTTGTTCAAACAAAATTAGAGTGGTAAGAAGCTTATTCGCAAGGCTGCAGTCTGAAATATATCTCATTGTTAGGTGTTCAAATTATATCATGTATTCACTTATTTGTCCATCTTGTTAGTGGTTCTATATGTTGTATTACATACACTCTCTCTTGCCTGAATCATTCACTTGCTCTTTTTGGAAGGTTGTTGCAACTGTGGCATTCGGTATGGGACTTGACAAGCAGGATGTGGGAGCTGTAAGAAGATAACCCACATATATGATAATTGCTACTTCTCTGCATTATATTCTCATGAACTGGTGCCCAGTAGGGAAGTTTTTGGTTCATTCATTAAAAGGGCACATTAGGATGGCGTGCCAAGAGTATAGTGAAACAGATTGTGTATACATACTTGTACAAAAAAAAAAAAAAAAACTCATTGTGCATATACAGTTGCTCCAGCATTTGTTGTGTCCTGTGCTCCAGGCCTAGGGTTATCCTTCACTCAAGTTTAATTCCATTTCAAACAAATTACGTTCTCTCAAGTAATTTTTTTTTTATGGTTAGAGTAATAAATGGATACAATAATCTGGTGTTGGAATCTATGAAACGCTTCCATCTAGTCTGTCTATGACCCCGAGATATTAAAAGATTGGTTGTTCTCAGCTGGCATTTTTCTGCACTCACATGAATGTTTAGCTGTCCATTTTGACATATCTTTCCTATTGCAATATCCATGCTCTTGAAGCTATCACAGAGAAAGCGATACCAAAACCTCCTGCACTTATTTTTTCCAGGTAATTCATTACAGCTTGCCAGAAAGCTTAGAGGAATATGTTCAGGTGGAAATATGGTTACTACTCTGCTTGGTTGTCAGAATTTTCTGTGTTGTTTGCTCAATGAAATGATTGATACACTTGTGTAGGAGATTGGTCGTGCTGGAAGGGATGGGAGGTTGTCCTATTGCCATCTCCTTTTTGATGATGACACTTACTTTAAACTCCGTAGTCTTATGCACAGGTAGTCAAATATATATTGCACCTATGCCATTCACCTTTTCTTCTTTGAGGCTTTATCAGTCCAGAACTGACTTGCAGTATGGTGTTCTCAGTGAAGGAGTAGATGAATATGCCATAAACAAGTTTCTAAGTGAAGTTTTCACCAGTGAAAAGAATTTGCATGGGAAAATATGTTCATTAGTCAAAGAATCTGCATCTCGCAAGTTTGATATGAAAGAAGAGGTCATTTCCTTGTATTATTGCTGTATCAATGTTGTAATTACCGAATTACTAGAGATAATTGATGTTTATGGATAAATTTTGGGCAGGGTTTTCTTGTGGTATCATCTCATAATTTCCTTTCTGTTAAGGGGGTCACTTTATTTTAACCCTTAGGGGTCAGCTCAAGTGGTAAATGTCTTGGTTTTGGTGGTATGCTTTCTCTAGGTCTAAGGTTCGAATCTTCTTGGGTGCAAACAATTTTTAGTGGCCATTGGATGATTTTTCCCTTAAATTACCTGAGGTGCATTTGCAAGAAACTCCTTGCCAAGGGCTTGTGCATCCTTGAGATTAGTCAAGACATTATTCTTAGACACCCGATGCCAATAAAAAAAGTGATCACTTTATTTTAATAATTGAAAACAAAAAGAAAAAGGAAAATCTAGTATGAGCAAGTTATTGATTGATCCAAACATTTAGAAGAATTTCAGACCTGACCGAGTAAAGTGGAGTATGCATTCACCAAAAAAGGGATCAGTTCCTTAGGATGAAGTTCCTTACAAGGCTGACTTATGTAAAATATCCTAGGATTCTAGCTATGTAAGGGATTGGTGATTGTACTTACCTTTTTACGAGTTGTTTATGGAAGTATTTATATCAGTTCTGATGTCAGTTATTTATAAAGAGGTAGAGACACTTGTTCTGATGAAGGAGACCCTGTTTGCTGATGTCTTAGAGTAATTTGTTGAGGTTGATATGTTGATTATAATGGTACTCTTGTTAATGTAGGGTCCTTTCTTTCCCCCTTTGTCAATTTTCTAACCTGTAGCTGACAAACAATGTAATATTGTGCTACGTGGTCTGCTTAAATCACTGGCATGTGTTATGAAGGCAAGGTGTATTTGCCATGCAGCAGCTGAAGTCGTGGAAGATACTATGATACATGTGCTCTGTTGTCTCCTTTATCTATTTCAGGACTATAATTCCTATGATGCAATACACATAATTTGCACTTTTGCATGGATGCTCGACACTAGTTCTGTCTTCTTGGTGCTTGCAAACTGTGAATAGGGATGACGTGCCTTGTAGAATCTCCCCTGGCATATTCTATGTGCTGAATTGCTTGTTGCTGGTATTTGCTCTTGCAGGTGATGCTGACAATTCTAACTCACTTGGAGTTGGGAGAAGTGCAATACTTGTGCTTACTTCCACAACTGAATGTAACTTGCACTCTAAACTTCCATAAGGCAGGTGGCAAACATTTTTCAATTTTTATTTTATTTTATTACTATTAGCTTGCTTGCATGTTCTAATGGGTCAGGAGGTATGCCATATTTTTTTATTGAGATGATTTTATATCTTTATTTATCATGTTATACCCTTCATTTCATGATGCTTAAAGATTTTGGTATCTCTCAAGTGTAGACTCCCCCAGTGTTGCTTGCTGAAAAGGATATAGCAGTTGCAGCAATTATTAAGAAGTTAGTAGACTTTCTAACTTTGTTTACAAGCAACTAAATGCTACTAGCTCATGGATCTCTTTAGTAAAACAACTTATGCTGAATGAGATTTTTCAGATCTGAAACCAAGCAAGGGCAATATGTTTTTGACATACCCACCACAGCGAATAGCATTGGGATTACAGCGACTGACCTATCCAATCAGTTGCAGAATCTAAAGGTTCAATATATAGGCCACACCAAAGTTATTTCATGTTTTATTTTCTTCTCTAGTTCTAAGAACTTTATTATGTTACTTTCTCACTCTCTTTTAGATGCTAATGCCTATCAAACCATTTCTCTTGGTTCTTTTTATTATTATTTCAGTTAAAGGGAGAAATAACATATGAGCTGAAGGACCCAGCATATTGTTATACAATTATGGAAGTCCCTGGGGATTTTTGTTCTCTAGCAGTGCATCTTACAAAATGGTTATCAGAAGTCGAAATCAGTAAGGTGATTGATTATACTGTTAACGTGTATCCATCCATCCATCCACCTATCTATATATGTTTTTTAGCATTGGATGTTGAATCACCTTTCCAAAGCTCCAATTGACATTTGGCAGTGTTGTCAGGCCCAAAGTTTTCAAGCCAGATGGCTGAAAGAACATATTAAAGGAGAGGTTCAAGTGTTGGAGGTCCATTGGGATTGGACCGTGACTCCGTAAATATTAGCCTTGTTTGTTTTGGGGGATGAGATCAAAAACTCAAAACACATTTCAAATTCATCATTACACTTTTTCAAATTTCCATACAAAATATAATAAAAAATTCAACTTTTTCAAATTCTTATATCACTTTTTCAAATCCCCATATAAACTAATATTAAAAAAATATCTTACAACAATATTTTATTCTTTTTTTTTTTTTATCTCATTTCTGAAAACAAACAAGGCTGTTATCTATAGATAAGTGTTTTTAGATTTGTATACTTAAAATGATGAAAAGCATTGGTATCATGGTTGTATTTTCAAAGAGTAGTACTAGATACAGTTTTAAGGTGTGCAAGTCTCGCATAGTCTCTTTGAAAAAGAGTAGGGTCCACCGTTAAAAAGTTAATTTTTTAATGTAAATCCCATATTATTCACTTTTTTTAAAGGGAGTGCATGGGGCTTGCAGATTCTAAGATTCCAAACATCATTTCTCATTTTTAAAATGATTATAAACCTTGAATTTAACTATTTATGCTATGAAATTTGCAAATTAAATATTTTTGTGCTAATGTATAAAAAATATCGTAATATTGGAAGGAAAAAAAGTTACATAATAGTGTAGGGCGAACGCACGAAATATCTATTTCTTAGTTGGATGGTTATAGTTCAAATCCTACCATTATTAAGCTTAATAATTTTTTCAAATTGACTCATGATAGTTAATTTTATGGTTTGAACAATCCTTATTATATCGATATTGTAGGTGTTGCTCTTGTATATGTCCCATGTACTTGGCTATGCCTTTTTTTTTTAACAAAATTCTTATTACTGATAAAAAATGATATCAGTATTGCAAAACTCTTAACAATGTAGCATTTATTGTTTTACATAAAAATGTCAAATTGGCTTGGATTGGCCCCAACACCCACAAATGGGGGTATGCTGGCCAACCGTTTTACCGCTGATTTACCCACAAATGTGCTAAACCAAAAGAAGACCAGCTTGTGGTTCAATTGGTTCAATTTGGATTTATAATATTGGGACAGGGGGTCCATAACTTATCAACTTAATGATACGAACTATCTATTATTGCTGTTATATCATATAAATGTCTGTCTTAGCCATTTTATATTGTCTATAAGATTATTAATTGTTTAGTCTATATGTTACTTTTTTATTAGTTATTAAGATATTTTTCCTTTTTTTTTTTCTTGAAAAGGGGTGGGGAGAGTCTTTGCTCGTTACTGTTTCAACCCACAAATGATACATCCTACACTTATTTTTTGGATTAGGTACGGAAGTTGAATGCAATGTTTGATGCTGTAGTCTTTGCGGTGAATGGGTGTGAGAAGATGCATGGTTGCTATGGGTGCCAACATACGCCATGCCTTCAAAGGAAGATTGTGGCCTACTTTAATGGAGAAGATAATTTGGACATTTCTAATAAGACGAGTCAAAGCAGGTTGATATGTATCTGTATTACCATGACTTCTGTCATAATATATTACACATGCATGACTAAACTTCAAACGTGTGAATCTTGCTGTTCATGTAATTAATTTGAACCTTAAGTATCCATGTTTTTATTTGAAGATGCTTTTTCATTGAACTGATAACATATTATTTTCATGTGCAGCCCATTTTTACGTGCAGATATAAAGGTGAGATGCTGTTCAGGGGTGCTTATATTTTGCAATAATGGAGACTCGTGTTTAGCAGTATCAATATATTTGATTTGTTTTTGGCGTAACAGGTCTTTCTACAGAGTAACTCACATGCTAAATTTACCCCCAGAGCTGTTGCAAGGATAATGCATGGGATTGCAAGCCCCGCTTATACTTCCACAATGTGGTCTAAAACCCATTTCTGGTATATCAAAATGATCTTCTTTCCAATTTTTACCAAAACAGTTGGGTTTTGGTTCATTTTTAGGCTTTTAGTGAGGTCAACATCATTCATTGTTGATGGGGATAAGCCACTTAAAGACCTGGAACAAATCTTAACTTACATGTAACTCCTTTGTTCATTTGCTACCAGTGATATTAAAATTAACATCAGTGCTTCTAATCTATTGTATGATGTCAGTTTGATTGCGAAAATGTCAAAATTATAGTTTTCTTGCTTCTTTTATCCAGTGCAAGGTCATGTTGGTCATGTGATAGGTCTCTTTAGGAGGTATCCTGGACCAAATAATGCAGTCTGTCTGTTAGCCTTCAAAGGAATATTAATCTTTTACAGTTATCCATATCCTTGAGTAGTTCATGAAAATGTGGTCATCAGATTTTTTTTCCTTCTTAATAACTCTTCAGTGGTAAAAAGTTTCTAATGGGTCTTGAAATGATTCGGGATGTAGCTTTTATGGATATTCTGTAAAAAAGAAAAACAAATGGAAAGTACATTCTGACCCAGAATAAATATGATCCCGCGTGGTCCTCGAAATAGTCAGGTCCGCTGGTCATGGGCCATGATGGATTTGAATGTTTTGTGAGGTGTGAATAAAAATGGAATCATCTTAGTCTAATTTTGATGCGAAGAAGATGCAATGACTTGATTGGGAAATTGCAATGCAATTCTTAAGTTAGTGATTTTACTCTACCTTAATGACTCCCATGTGAGAAAATCTAGGGTAATTTAAGCTTTAATTTGTATGCACTTGAGCCATTAGCATAGTATGCTCTCGCAAGCAATTTCTAGTTAGTGGTAGTTGCTTAAAACTATTTGCCTAGGAAGAAGCTGAGCTAGTATGCTATTTCTGGGTCACAGGGGAAGATATACAAAAATGGAGTTCCAGATGGTAATGGAAGCGGCAAAAGCAGAACTCATGAATTTTGTTGGGAAGGATGCACTTTAGCTGTTCAGGATCAGGCATCCAGCAACTAAACTGCAGGGCTGCTGGAGGTAATATAATGATGAAAAATAATCTTTAAGAATCATGCATTTGTTCAAGTTATTTTTTCTTTGGGCTATGAGAAGCAGATGTTCCCTGGATTCATGGGTCATTTTATTTGTCATCGTTCAAAGTCGCTATACAAAATAAATGGTATGGACAATTTACAACAAGGGACGTTGTAGAATAGATGAATATGGTATGTGTGGACAAAATCCTCTACAGCAACATAATTTGTGCGTGATTGACTAATGTTGTTTGTGCCCGGACTTGCAGGGAACATCTAAATCCATATAGCCAAATATATTACAGTAGAATAGGAGAATTATGTTCATATCTAGAAACAGTGAAATTTGTGTTTAATATATTCATTAATATAAGAATTTCCAAATAGATTTGTTGTCTATTAGCTGATGTTAATTTATAAGCTAGTTTTCTTTTAATTCTATTATTTATTAAAATAAATATAAGAATGATCAACTTGATAAAATAAAAGAAATAGTGGGGCAATTACTTCACTAGTACAGTGGTATTTCTATTATTTTTTATTCCTGCACTACAGTTTTGCTGTCGTATTGTTAAAAATGTAGAACAAGTCATTTATGGCTATAATGGTTGAGGAGTAATAATTGATTAACTAACGTTCGAAATGCATCAAGGCGAAGTGACTGTCTTTGGCATTGTTGTGGTAGGAAGGGGTTAAGCCGAGATCTGATGGCGGGAAAGAGCTCTGGCCAAGATTCAAATCCTCATAGTCCTCTTTAGAGCCATCATCTTACCATCCTTACAATTGTGGCAAAGTTAGAATAGTGCAAGGGGTTTTAGGACCCATACAGCAGTAGGAATGATCTAATCTGCATCTGCCATCAAAGGGATTGTAGCGGAGAAGGGCTAGAAGAAAATGAGCGCTACTCCAGTTCTGGATCCTGATCACCATAGATTGCATCAAATCCGTGCCATTGTTGGACTTGCATCGAGTTAAGTAAGTTTGCTTCTAAGGGGTCATAAACAAGTTAAAAGACTCAAACGATGATAGTTTTCTTGCAATGCTTAAATGGTAAGATGGGGTGCCTTGCCGTTAAAGCACGGTTAATCATCAGCTTTACTATTATTTTGTAGGGTTCATTAGATAATAGTTGATAATCAAAATTTGCATTCTTTAATTAGAAGGGAGACAGATGGGTTTGCATGTACTTCAAAGAAACGGCACTCCCTGTTGTAACGAAAGGAAGATGATTTTGGCTTTTGGGAAGGATGCTTAATGGGGACATGAGTACAAAATTTTTGAACTACTTATAAAAAAAAAAAAAAGAATACAAAATTTTTGAACTCTCAATATGTAATATAACATGTGGATGCATATAAACCTGCTTACCAGTCAAAAATGTCGTCTATTTGACCCGGAAGAGGATGTCATGGCAGGATAGAAGTTGCCGTTTGATTGGATTAGAACTTGGGAGTCGGTCCACGGTTGGCTCGATCAAGTTAATAGAAACCTTCGACCCATGATTAGTTGAGATATCCCGTTGACTGACCCTTTTGGTTTTTATTTTTTATTTTTGTCAATGGGTAATGTGGATGTGACCACGTGGTGCACATACATGATACAAGCCTTTAATGCTCGCAGCATCAACGTGATGTTCCAAAAGCTAGCTGAATATGCCTGCTCGTGCGTGTATATTACATTGAAAATGCTAATGATCCACAAAATGCCTGCCCCGTAAAATGAAAATTTGAGCGTTCATTCAATTACGTTAAAAGTTTGGAGGGAAAGGAAGGAAAGAGAGATCTATACATAAAGAAAGGGGATGGGGGGTAGAATATTCTAAGCCATGATTTGATCAAGCGAGGAGGCTTTTTAAATTCGGTTGAGAGAGACGGGCGAAGACCGTTAGTTAAATAAGGAGAAAATTGAAGAGGCCTTATTTGTTCTTTGTTTTGGTCTGGTTCTTTCTCCCTCCTTCCTCCTCCTCGGTCTTCTCTTCGGTCTTCTCTTTTTCTATCCAAATGAATCGGAACTCGCCACCTAAAATAACGCTTTTGTAGGATCCCAGAACCAGCCAGTCCTACCTTTATTCCATTCCGACAACACAATATTGTATCGCGGGAAATCGAGATTTGGGATCCCTTCTGTTCCAGGCGAGAGAGAGAGAGAGAGAGAGAGAGAGAGAGAGAGAGAGATGGTTGAGGTGGCGGCTACATCGGATTCATCATCGACGTTGTCATCTTCAATCTTTACGAATTACCCTCTCCTTTCTGCTCTCGCCGCCTTCGCTATTGCCCAGTCCATCAAGTTCTTCACTACCTGGTCTCTCTCTCTCTCTCTCTCTCTCTGTTAATGGGCTTTGGTTGTTTTCGAAAATAGACATTGAAAAAAAAATGGATTTTCTTGGCTCTCGTTTTGGTTTTCAAATGTATGTTACAAAATTCAATGCCTTGTTTTGTTGTTTGCCTTGGATCAAATATAAATCTTATACTGTGTCTTGAAATTGTGATTTTGCTCTCTGATTACATCTTAAAATAATAATTGTAGCTTTGCCCTGATCTTGAAATGAATTTGCATAGCAACTTAGCGAGTCATTTCGACAAAAAGCATTAAAACCCAAGTTCATTGTGTACGATTTTTTTTTTTTTTTAATATTCAGCTGTATTTAAGTCCATCACCCCCATCAAAACCATTGGGTGCAGCTACTTTCCCATTTCTTCTCTAAATGACGACTTGTGGAGTTAATTCAGTATCAACCAATGGTGTCATTATTATTATTATTAGTTTTTTTTGCTCCAAGTGATGGAAAAGCGAATGTTGGGAGAGTAATTACGTAATTATAACGGTAGATAAGGAGTTGGAAGCTTATCTGAAAGCTTTTGTACCTTAGCAAGGAGTTTTTTAGCTATATGATGCTTAGCTTAGATTGGTGCTACTGTCCTGCTTAAATTTAGTTTCTCCTGAGAGTCTTAACCCTTATAGATTCGCAGGTATAATGAAAGAAGATGGGATCTCAAGCAGCTTGTTGGATCTGGCGGAATGCCATCTTCTCATTCCGCCACTGTGACTGCTCTTACCGTGGCTGTGGGGTTCCAAGAAGGCTTTGGAGGATCCATATTTGCAATTGCATTGGTCTTAGCATGTGTTGTATGATTTCCTTTCTTTGCATATTTGGGATTCACATATTTGAGTAATATAAATAAAACCCCCTTAGACCTTCGTATAAATACTATATTGTCTGAATGTCACTTTTGATGTTTGAGGTAGTTATAATTTATTTACATCTTTTAACTATTTTCAAATGAAGTGCTAGAAGATTCATTCAAATAAAAGTTTTCCCTTATGGAAATTCCTGATGTAAAGAATTTGGTGGCAGGTGATGTATGATGCCACTGGTGTGAGATTACATGCTGGACGCCAGGCAGAGGTTTGCTGGCATGCACTTGTTGATCGTAGCTTTTGTTGTTTGAATTCATTTTGGTTTAGATCTCTATTTATAACATTGAGATGCGACTGTGTCTTGCTTTCGTTATAGTTGAATCAGTCTCATGTATTGAAACTGAACTTTTTTTTTTATTTTTTTCAGGTTTTGAATCAAATTGTGTATGAACTTCCTGCTGAGCATCCTCTGGCTGAGAGTAGACCATTGCGTGAACTTCTTGGTCACACCCCTCCCCAGGTATGCTTTATTACATCAGATTACCTTCATGATTAGACAGTAGATCCGCATGACATACCCATCAGGATTGAAGGCATTATAGTTTATAAATCTATCTAGATTTTTTGTTATTTTCTTGTATAACCTGTCATGTTTTTGTTTAATTTATTGGATATTTTTCTAAATAGTAGCTAATGGATCATCCTAATATGCTTTGTAACAATTTATGCTCTGTTTTGCTGAGGACCCGTGCATCCCTGAGATTAGTCGGGACGCTATTCGGACACCAGTGCCAATAAAAAAAAAAACAACAATATTTGCTCTGTAGATTGGTAGGAATGGTGATGTTGATATACGTCGGCATTTAGTTCATTTTCCTAGAATTCTGCCTTTCATATAATGTTACCGTATATGAGGGCTGCGTGTGGGTAGCAAGGAGATCTTAGATATTTTGTAAATAGTAATGAAAAAGTAGTAAAAAGTAATGATAAAATATTTAATAGTAGTGAATAATAGTAAAAAATAGGTAAAAAGAAATTATAAAATAATAAATAGTAGTGGAGTATTCTCAAAACTCATCAATCTTGTGTTTATGGTGCATGTATTGCTGGTCACTGTAGAATTTAAATTTTCACGCTTATGAAGGTGGAATGTGAAAATCCTCTATTTTGGGGGCATCCCCGCTCTCTCAATAAAGAATGATGCAATGATGGTCCATATTTTAAACTTCACGTGCATTTTTTTATTTGGCTGAACTAAAAGAAATGAATTGTGTTAGCCATTGTAATCATTTGCTCATTTCATTGTTTGATTACAGGTTATTGCTGGTGGAGTGCTCGGGATTGCCGTGGCATCTATTGGCCATGTGATCACCTTGGCTAGCAGCTGAGCTTGATGCTCAAGTATATCTCGGATATCATCAAGACAGCATCTCTGATTGCCACTTCTCTTTTGAGAAATAGGATGGCAGAACTGTCTTTCTAAAAGTGGCTCCTTATAATTTGAATACGAAGCTCTTGTTCATGGTATCTTGTACGCGCGTTCTTATATTAAACTGCGTTCTTTTCATATAAAACAGCATAGCGTTTAATGTAACAAATCTCTTTTAAATCTTTAAAAAAACAAAAATACCGTCTAATTGTACCATTCTCCCTCGCATAAAACACCAATCCATTATAAAAAGATCACACTTTCTCAGCTTATCAATAGTCAGGGAGGCTAGCCAACCAAAGAAAGTAATCTTGAGAGAAACATTACTCCTCCAAATGTTCTTCCAAGGGAAAACAATGAAAGAATGAGTCGATGTTAAGGATCTGACCGAGAAGTTTTTATTCTCCGAATGGGCAGAAACTCGAAAGCAACCTATCCTCCCCTCTACCCTTTAAATTCAGCACATAAAAGCACTTCAAGATTTAGTAATATCCCCACGTCTCAATCTTGGACAGCTTCAATGATTACAGACCATTGAAGAGAACCAGTAGAAATGTCCATGTTATCACCTACCGAAAAGCACCCTTATCCAACGCAATCCTATAAAGAGATGGCAAAGCATTCTTTAAGGCAACATCGACATATCAAATATCATATCATAATCTGATTCATGTTCCCCTTCCCCCCTCCAATCTGAAATTGCTTTAAAAAGCTTCCCATTCATTCCAGATAAATTTCCAAACTCCCACACCATATGCCCCTCTTCATTTGAGCAACAAGCTACCAGATACTCATATTTAACATCAATAACATTCCTCTAAAGAGCATCCCCTTCTCGATGATGCCGTCTTAACTATTTTCCTAATAGTGCATTATTGAATGTTCTCAACTTTCTTACCCCCAAACCGCCACAAGAAAAAGGGATGCATATCTTACTCCACTTAATCAAATGGAAAATTTTCTCATCCTCTAAACCTCCCCTACAACAAGAAATCACAAAAAATCTTCTTCAATCTATTCACCATCCTACAGGCAAGGGAAATAAAGATAGAAAATATATTGGAAGATTATTGTATTGAATGAGATTATTTTTAATGACTTTTATGTTGATTTTCACAGCACTTAACTTGCCTACTTAATGTGTACTATGACCTTGCCTAGTTATGCGGATTAATAAATTCTTCCTACTTTAAAAAAAAAAAAAAAAAAACTGCTCACTCTCAAGCAATTTGAAATTTCATAACTTACACCCGTTAGTCGGTATAAAGTATCACACCAAATGTTGTCTTTGTGACCAAGTTCAAAACAAAACTTTCGATCCCTTTTCTTTTTGGTATCGTTTTCGTTATCGGTTTCTTTCGCTCCACACTTTTCCTTTTACGTCTTTTAGGAGAGTGAATTGTTGCCACTTTTTGGTGAGCTTGTCTTAAAATTTAAAAGTAACAGAGAACATTCAAATAACAGTTCAAGTTATGATACCTGCGAAAGATAACACCCACAGAAAGCAAGCTTATAATAGCATAAACTTCTGCCATGGGATTGCTTCCACCCAAGAAATTTAAGGTCAAATTCCACGAACGGTCAAATATTCTATGAATCATCTATAAAGAATTGATCAATCAGATCTGCTCCAACATTCAATTTGCGAGAGATCTGTGGCACCTGTACTTGCAGACAATAAAGCATCTTCCAAACCAGATGGAGAATTCAAATAGAGGTCATAGCATTAGTTGCTGGTTTCATACATTTTTGTTGGCTTTACACCCAATATTGTAGAAAAAACCCTCTCCATCTCCCTAATAGGATCCCCAACAATTCCCGACTTCATACGCCAAGCAATGTGCTCATCAGGCCTAACTAGAATGGCTCCTTTGTCAGTCATCTGACATATATCCCACCATGATGGTGAAGTTGGTGACCTCTTCACTTCCACAACGTTTACATAATCCTCCAAAGGGGTCAATGCCACCTTACTTCCTGCTATAATCCCCCTTACAGTTCGATTAGGCCATAAAACACATACCTTAGCAGAAGCTTTGAATTCCTTCGCCACCTTCACTGCAGCACGAGCAAGAGGCCAGGACTCATCAACTGGTGCTATAATCAGAAGGAACTCAACTTTGTCACTAGATACAAGATCCAGTGTCGAAATGATTTCCTACAAAAAAATGTTTGCTCACGTTAAAATTAATACAAATGGAAAACATGACATGCTAGCATATAAAAAGCATTCAAAACACTGGCAAGGTTGACGCTTCAGGTTTCAGGAGCTCTATTTCAATTTTCATCCAGCAATTTGTTACCTAAAGGCTCAACGATGTCTAATGTAACTATCATACAAACATCTAGCAAATCTTGGTACGACAAAAGGACCCTTTGAGGTAATTTCAAGACGAAGCTAAAACAAAAATAAGTGAATGATTACATACCTCACTTGATAGATCAGAGAACACCCTCACATCCATATGAGGCAGCCTTGATCCTGGATCTGCAGAAGGAACATAGTCCCTCCGACGACCAGTAGGCGGTTCTGGAGCACCCAGTGAACTATTACTATCAGGAACTAGTGCTCCCTTGAGGTACCTAAATCAGTAAGCCATAATTATACAGGTGTTAAAAAACCACTCATTCAACTGATCTGACAAAAGTTTATTAAAAGTCATGTTTCTATGAAATCACATTATTAGTTAGAGCTACACAACACTAGGGTTTAGTTCAATTGAATCAACTCTGAATTTCAGCACAGGGTTGAAGTCCACTTCAATAATCTTAAATTTTTAAGATAAGTACTTCAATAATTTTAAATGAAGCAGCACAACCAACTATTGAGTTGAAGAGATGTGATGCCTGAAACCAAGATCCTCAGCAGGGAACTGAAGTTGAAGGCTCTTTCCTTCTTCAAATATACTTCTTAATCTAGCAAGCCTCAAAGAACCAAGTGGGTTGCTTTCATTCAGAAGATACTCAGAGAGCTGTGCACGACCTACTGTAAATATTCCATCCAGAATTACTCTCTGTAGTCCATACGGTAAAACAGAACCAACTCCACCTTTAATGATTTGATGTACTGTAATTCCAGAAAAAGGGTCAATAAGTATCACGTCATCAGTGACAGGAAGTGAAAACATCTCAGGGTTTAAAAGGCTTGACTCATTGATTAGCATACAAAGATATTATTCAAGGCAATAAGATGTGTAGATTTACCAGAGTTTGCAACGGCTGGATCAAGACCAAGTGCTGCAGGAACTGCCATGGCTGCTCTAAAGTTTTGAACGCTAAGTGTCGTATTAAAAACGGCAATCTGGTGATGACGAATAATATAGGTAAAGGATTCACTTACATTCAGAACTAAAATTAATGGGAACCAAATTAAATTTTTTTTTATTAGTGGGAATCAAATAATACCGGCTTACGTTCCATTTCATAAGTTTCGAGCATTGAAGATGGTGCAATACCCTTTACAAGGGAAGCTATTTTCCAAGCAAGATTGTGAGCATCTTGAATGCCAGTATTCATTCCTGCACAAGTTACGTAAAATTATTTAAAAGATTATTTTTCTTAGACTGACTAAAAAAATTAGAAATATTTTTTTTTACAAGTAAAAAAAATTAGAAATATTCCTCCTCCAATCAAGATAAGTAGATCTCATCAAGCAGGACATGGACAATTGTTTTCATCTAATCCCTCCTATATAGGCTACCTGGTTTCACGAGTGTACAGTATCCATTTCTTTCTTTTTTATAAGTATGTACGGTATCCATTTCAAAATTATATCTATAGATTAACTCTGATATCTTTCTCTTTTAAGTGATAAAATTTTATTAAAAAACACAAAATGTGAAATCCAGGTACACAGGAAATATACAAGAGAAGCACCTATCTAGAAAGAGAAAATGCTACAAGAAAATCATTAAAATTAAACCCATTGAAGTCTATAGAAGCTATCCAAAGGATGAGAGTATTGAAAAGAAAGCTTGAGCTCCTCCATCGTCCATTCACAAATCTAAAAACTTTTATTTTTGGCCAAGTTCAACCCCCAAAATTTCTATCATTCATTTTCCTCCAAAAACACAGATGATGCAAGTGGGACTTCAAAGTGGGCTACCACCTAACCCTCCTCAAAAGCCAGAAAGATACATTATTCTTTGGGACATGATCCAAGCCAAGCCAACCTGACTAAAAAAATACTCCACCAAGCACTAGCCATCTTGCAATGAAGTAGAATGTGATCCATGGACTCCCCCACATCTCTTACACATGTAGCACCAATAAATATCAACAATGTGTCTTTTTCCCGCATATTATTAATGGTGAGGTCCTTTCCTAGGGAGACTTTCCAAGCAAAAAATGCAACCCTTGAAGGTACCTTAGTCTGTCAAATACTTTTCCAAAGAAATGGATTACTAACATGGGAAACAAGAACATTATAGAAAAAACAAACATTGAACTTCCCTTCCTTGGAAAGGAGCCCAGAGAAGCTTGTCTTCACCTTCTTGTCTCAAACTAATGGAGTGGCATGGAAAGCTAGTTCTAGAGAAGCATGGAAGGCAATGACCCAGTAAACTATTGGTTTCATGAAAATATGTAGAAAACTCATTATCAGCATTTTTGCAAATTAGATGGTTGGTGACATGACTCCCACACCATGTGCGCTTGACATATTTTTCACACATACAAAAAACCCCTGCATACTTCTGAAAACAAGTGTGTTGTTTATAGATGTCATAAAACCCTAGATTCCAAACCTCAAACCATTCCTAAACTGTCTAATATTCACATACAACCTAATTCGAGGTGAAAAGACATGCATGCTCAGTATGGAATCTTCATGTATACACAGTATTTCCCCTCTTTCGCATTGGCACCTTAAGGGAATGCACTGAATCCAATTCACAACACATTACTAGCATCCAAGTATACAAAATAATAGCTTAAAGGCAGTAACTCCTGACATCCTCGGCAAGCCACAAGTCATGAAACAGATTCTTCCCAACCATCTCATTGCATGAAGAACAATTTCATTCTTAGTGATTCATGATTCTTTCAAACTTTAATTTAAAATTGTAATTATCAAAAAAAAAACTTCAATTTAAAATTGTTCACAAAGTTAAGACAAGCTTCAGGGAAAAACAATTTGCATCATAGATGCTAAAGGAATTGTAACGTCCACACAAAAGAGGGCTACTGACCAAAACCACCAGCAGGAGGAAATCGATGGGCAGCATCACCAGCAAGTATTATGCGATTGCCATTACATACAAACTTCTCAGCAACCTCCGCATGCATCACCCATGGCTTTATATCAATCACATCTATGTCTGAAAGCTCTTGACCAATCAATTTGAATATCAACTTCTCGCATATCTACAAAAAGTTTAATCCTTCACAGAAAAACTAACAATAAAATTCATCACTATGGCTATAAAATGCTCAGAAGGTTCGTCACATGTAAAGTATCAAGATTTTCAATAGGGCTTCTCACTCTCTCAAGCTACCTAGTAATCTTCCTTTATACCTTGGGAGTGAAATCTTCAAGGTTTTGCTGAGGCGGATAGAAAGGTATCTGTAAATTCATAGGCATTTAGTAATTTAAAATTTGAGTTTATGGTGCACATTAATAGCATTATTACCTAAACCTGAAATACCTGCAATACGAACTCCCCTTGCTTGAGATCATGAGCAACAAGGACCCCAATGGCTTCAGTATTGAAGATAAAAAACAACATACCGGGTCTCTCATTGAGCAAGTACTGTCCAAGGTCTCTGCTTAGAAAATGGACACTGACAAGATTTTGTAAGTTTCTCTCACCTATCAAATCTATTCCTACGAGCTTCCGGACAGTACTTCCAGCACCATCAGCACCAACAAGGATGTTACACTGAATATTCTTCTGCATATACTTCCCTTCCTCGAGAAAAGCTGCAGTTGCTTTAACACATTGGCCAGTGGCATCAATGGACACACACTCATGCCCCAGCAAAATTTCCCTTCCCTTGAGGGGCAAATGATTCATGCCTTCTAGGGCTTGTGATGTGTAAACATGGAAGCTAAGATCTTCGAGCCGCTTAAGTAGTGATGCAGTTAACTTGTACTGTGAGAAGTGTGCAACAGAGACTGGGCTCACAACTTTCTCGAAATCTGGTGTCAAGAAACAAGAGGATCATGTCATGCTTGATCTTTTGAAGGTCACAACAGTCACATAAAGTGTTCTCATACCTCACATTGCCTACTGGTAGAAAATGACATACATCAATGGGCATCAAACACTTTTTGAAGTACAAAGGCATAGAACACTTGCACAATAAACAAAAATAATACTCATGACTTCACATATAATTTTTTTGATAGGTTAGTAGATCTGATGATATTGAAAGAATAGTGGTATCTGTTCCCCGCCATAGTGTGAGACACTGAAAAAAACATACCAATGGAGCTAAAATCTTCCAATTAATCTCCAAAGAAAAATAAGGAAGTGACAGATCTAACGGAAAAGGGAAATGCTCAGGGATAATACGGCTCAGGTGGGAAAGTGGACTCAATAGGAAAACCCTAGAGAGAACTGTACGTGATGATTTCACATATAATTAACTAGCACACCACAGGTTTTGATCTCACAACCTAAATGAAAGAATGACTGCGAGTAGGAAATATACCCAACAGTATTGCATAAAGAACGGCAATATTAGAATACTGAAGAAAATGAAACCTTGAGGATGCATATGGTCCACTGAACCAAGAACAGAACCAGTGAGTGAAGTACAATATATGAACTTTCGCCATAGATTAACAGGTGATTGAGAGCTCTGGATCTCCTCTGCTAGCCCATCTATCTTGCGAAACACCTGACAAGGTAAATCAACACAATTAATGAAGTTGGAACTTTTCTATTAGTAAAAAATAAATTCCAATTTGGAAAAAAGACAAGGCGCCCAATTGAATTTTATTTTCATGCGTGCTATCCAACCTCCATACTTCGATTGTTAATGAAATGTGCCTGTGGATGTTTAGAAAATGTCTTGGCTTTCTCCAAAACTGCACATTTCACACCTACAAAGACCATTAAGGATGATAATTCAGCAGTGGAAAGAGAGAAGTTCTGTAAAACAAACCTCAAAATTGCATCACTCACATCAATGCGCAAGGGGGAACACCGAATGCTGAACAAAAAGAAGGATTGCACGAATGACAGTTCACTGTTAAACGATAAGACTAATAGCCTCCTACAACAACTCCGAGCATTTTAAAACGAACAATTGCCTTACCACATGAACCACTACATTCTCACACACCCCAACTAAAACAAAGTACCAGCAACCATTTTCCACTAAAATAAGCATTCACTGCCCAATTAAACATAGAACTAATACACAAAGATGGCACCAATATATCCAGATTCGCATTTTCATTATCATCCCCAAAAAAAAAAAAATCCAGAATCTTTTACACACAATGAATAAAAGCAACACATCCGGACTTCGTTTTCACTTCACAAACTCTCTAGGCAGCCAAACGACATAGAAAAGAAAATACTAGGGTCGAAGAAGTAATACCCAGTTTGGTAAGAAGTATAGCGAGAACGAGACCGACAGGTCCAGCCCCCACTATCAGAACCGGAAGCACCGTATCTTCTTGATGGCCATTAAAAACGTTGGAGTCTGATAGGCCTCTTCTTCGAATCTGATTGAACGGAGGTGGGGGTACTTTGATTCTGGCAATATCATCGTTGTGTAGACCATTCAAGCTCTTCTTCGCCAACCCCAAAAGCTTCATGATAACTGAAATACGAAGCTTCACAGCCGCAAACCGACGTCGCTATTTTCACACAAAAGCAGTCCGACTGATGAGGGAAGTCGGAGCCATGTTCAGGCTGGAAGGGTAAAATCAACGTACAGAACGTAATCAAAACGACGTCGGAGCCGTCCACCATGTTGAAAAAGTTATTAATGGGTCAGACGTAAATCTGGTCGACAATGAACGACGTGGGTAGATATATTCCGTTAGTTTGAGTGAAGACGATGTTATTGGTATTGATCAGATCGTGAGACTGCATGTGATCATATATTTAAAGCATTTGATTTGATTTGATTTGGTTTAATAAATATCTATTATAATTTATTTTTTTTAAAATTTTTATATGATTAGCATCTATTCCTGATTTCTAAACTCCAGTTCTGCTTAAACCACAAACTTCACTGCTTATGCAGACTCTTGTTTGTATTTTTGAGCTTCATTCTTGCAAACGTATTTCCTAGACGCGATATTTAACACATTAGTTATAGTATTTTTGAGCTTCATTATTGCTTTTTCTTTGAGAAAATAAGTTTACGACTACTCGTATGTAGAAGAATGGTTTAATTTTAAAATATAATAAATAATTTTAAATTTTAAATTTTAAAATAAAAATTATATATTAATAATATTTTATTTAAATTTAAATTTTTATCTCATCTTATATCTTATATACATAACCAAACGACACCTAAATATTTTGAATTGGACGTATTTTCATCTTAATTTAATAGAATGTTTGAAATTTGATGTTAGTTGACAAATGATTAACCTCAAGTAAAACTGTAGAAGTCTTTTATTAGTGAGTGATGCTAGTACAAATTTTATATTTTATTTTATTATGTTTCATATTTTTTAAACATTTTTAAATATTTAAAAAAAAAAAAAAGATAAGGAGACAAACTCACGGAGCATACTAATATTTTCCTTAATTAATTTCACAAACCATGATTTAACCATCTCAAATCATTCCACTAAGTTATATTTTAGGATTTTAATGGTATTGTTGTTAGATTAAGTTTGGATGTTAAGAAAAGTTATGAATAGTAGTAAAAAGTAGGTAAAAAATAATAATAATATATTGAATAATAATAAAAAAGTAATGAATAATAATAAAAATAGGTAAAAAATAATAAATAGTTATGAAATATTTTGAAAATATCTAAAATATTTTTGATTGTCAAACACAACCAAGTATTGGTTTGGATTTTAAATAAAAATATTATTAAAATATTGTATTATTATTATTATTTAAAAATTTAAAAAGTTAAAGTAAAATTAAAAAAATTGAATTATTTATTATATTTTATATAAAAATTTAAAAATATTATAATAATAAAATAATATGAAATGAATTCCAATCTTCCAAATCCATACGGGCAGATCATCATGATAAAAAAGAACACGAACTATGTTATCTTGGAATTAAATAGTGAAAATTCTATGATAAAAAAATTAGTAAAAATGCTAATAAATTCAATTAGTCTTACATGTTGCAGCAGTAATGGTCAGTAATCGATATTTTCAGTCTCATAATGTATTATCGGTGGGTTATACAAATCAACTTATCTCGTCTTATTTTATTATAATTTTTTAAAATTATTTTATAAAATATAATAAATAATTTAAGTTTTTAAAATTTCAAAATAAATATAATATTTTAACATTTAAAATTTAATAATATTTTATTTAATTTTTAACTTATAATGGATTATCTACATACACTTTTCTCTTTTAACGCAGTTGGAAACTTGGAGGACGCCGTCGATCCATTAATTTATATAACAATTCTGTAGAAATGAATGAATTTTAGGGACAAATGCTAAAAAAAAATGAATCAACACATGGACAGGAACTCAACACTGAACATGACAATGCTTAAGGGCATTTTGGCATTTTGGCATTTTGGATGGGCAAACAAAATTGTCAAATTATCAAAACTTCTCATAGTTTATCAAACATTACTCAAACACAAATCAAATTTCAATCTTAAATTTTCAATTATTTCATTTAAATCCCACTAAATTAGTATTTAAATACAAAAATCAAAATAAATTCTACACAAACTTCAAAATAAGACACAAAAATCAATGTAATTTTTATAAACTTCTAGACAATAATTATATCAAAAAATTATACTCAAATGTTTTTTAATTTTATAATATTTTTAATCAATTTTTTCTATTTAATTTTCTAAAATCTAATAAAACATATTCACTCAAATATATTGCTACTAATTACAAAATTCTGACATATTCCAATTATCTAAATTAGGCTTGTTTATATTGGAATAATTTTTGCCGTCTTGTCTTTCTGAGTTATTGGATACTGCCTGAGAATTTTACTGCACCAGATATTGGACTTAAAAATTCGAGTTCAAAAAATGAGTAATTTTTTTTGAGAAAGTGTCAAAATTATTAAAAATAAATAGCACTAAATTGGACAAAAACTCTACTCGAATGAACCTGCCTAATTCAAACATAATTCAGAAGTTACAATAATTAATAAAAAGTGGTCACTTTTGCAAGCAACATGGAATTTTCAGGATCAATGATTTCTCACACAGTTGAAAAATATCCTATTTATGACCTTTGTTTTATGTCAGAGAGGGGAAGCAATATAATTGAGGATGGAGCTTTCGGCTTTAACCTCTGTACAGTTTCTGAAACAAGTTGGGAGCAGGAAGAAGGTCCACCAAATGGGGCTTACCATGTTACCCCAGAAAGGGATATACTCTCACGCGTTGGCATGAAATCACGTGAGTTTTTAAGAAAAATGATAGTTATAATTGTGAATTTAGAAACAACAAATAATCATTTAAAAAAAAATATATATATATATAAGATCTATATAAAAATAAGTTAAATTTTTTAATAATAAAACTTTTTTTACTCTTCAAAATAATTACATACCGTTTATAACCCTATAACTATATCTATCGTTACTTAATGCTCCGACTCCTTCGTCTGCTCACTGCAGTTGAATATGGTGACCATTGCATATCCGTTACAACACTCTCATTACCGTCCAGCAGTCCCAAAAACCTGGTCAAGATGGGGGCATCCAATCAAATCTTTAATTATCCTTTTCTACAATACATTTTAGACCCCACATCTGTTTGAACTTTGGACCTCTCATGGACACGTGAAAAGGACAGAAATCCACAGGCTTATCACGCATCAACAGGGAGAAAACCCGTTCTAGCCTGCCCCACAGCACATCTAATAATCTGACACTCTTGTCAATCCTTCACCGTCCACGTGTCACCCTTCAAATCCGACGTTCAGATACCAACAGTGAAAAAGGACAACATATATATATATCTTAAATCTCCAATATATAAGTTTTGTACACATTTTTAATAAGAAAGCCTACTTAAATTTAGAAATGAAATAAGTTAAAATGAGTTAAGATGAGTTTAATTTATTTTTTAATATTATTATTATTTTGAAATTTGATAAAGATATATTAAAAATTGAAAAAGGTATATTAAAAATTGAAAAATATATATATAAGAATTTGTATTTTATATAAAAAAATTATAAAAATATAATAATAAAATGAAAATGAGTTGAAATGAGTTAAGATGAGTTGAGCTCACGTCTGAATACAAACGGAGCTTAAATCTACGCTATAGCTTTTGGAAGAGAAGTTCAGCAACACGTTGGGAGAAATTATCAATAAACCTCTAGTTAATTCTCTCATACGATCCAGTTTCCCTATTTGTTCTTGTGACTTCACTCTTATTCTTCTCTCTTCCACGACATTCCGATTCTTTCATTTTTCTCTCTCTCATTGCCGAGTGTTTCGTCGGAATCTTCTCTCTCCTTCTTCTCGCCCCCTGATAATAAACCTCTAGTTAATTCTCCCATACGATCCAGTTTCCCTATTTGCCCCTGAGACTTTACTCTCATTCTTCTCTCTTCCACGACATTCTGATTCTTTCATTCGTCTGTCTCTCATTGCCGAGTGTTTCGTCGGAATCTTCTCTCTCCTTCTCTCCCCCTCTCTCTCCTTTTTCTCTCCCCCCTCCCCCCACAAAACCCTTACCCTTTCTCTCCACCATCGCGACTCCTCTACGCACAACCCCCCGAATCACATCCACTCTTCCACCCCTAAATCGTTGCCCTCTCTTGGTCTCCATTTTCGTAAGTTCTCTCCCTCTCTTTTCCTTGTCTTTTCATTGTACTTTACGTGATTAACTCAAATGATGGTTTCAAAATTTGAATTTTGTGTAGATGATTTGATACTTTATTATTTTTTAAGTTTTAGATTTTGTTGAATTTTGCCAAATTTTGTCCAGTTTGGATTTTGTAGCTGAATACTCATGTGTTTAGGGTGTATCTGTAAAGAAACATATTTGGAATGATTTGAGATATATGTGCAAAATTCTGTGATTTTACTGCAGAAAAATAAAGTATTGTTGATAATGATATTGAATTCTGAATCCATAATTCAACCACTACCTTATTACTTTGAACTTCCTACCACTACATTTTATGGGCAATTACTCGACGAGTGCATGATTACTGCACTAGAAAATCCTAGATCACTTGCTCTGTAGCTTAATACAAGTCAAAAATCTTAGATTACTTGCTCTGTAACTTAATACAAGTGAAAAGTTGATTTGTGGTTATCAGATTTAAAGGCTTCCATGAAGATATGGAATTTGTAGTAGTTAAGGACATAAAGTAGAAGTGTTTAGCTTTTTAATGGCATTCTACACATTGATAATAAAAAAATACCACAAGTTCATTTCTTTCGAATCTTGGTCTATTATATGTATATTAATCTGTTTTTTTAAAAATTTACCTTTTCCTTGATTCAAATGTTAATACCTAATTGTTGTTGATTCATGTGGTAAAGCTTATGTGCAATATGTCTACGGCATCAAGCCAATTCTCATCCTTAGTTAATGATTATGTAGTGGAAGCACCAACTTCTTGGTATGGTTTAAAAACACTATTGGAGACTTCCCACACTACGAAAAATTCAAGAGCGTGAGCACGATCTTTGGAAAATGGAGGATGATGTGAGAGAGGTAGCAAAGAAGCTGAAAAAGAAAAAGTGAAAACTATTTTTTTTGTATTGGCTTCTGACATTTGTAATATCGTTAGCGTGATTCGGATAAATTTTATGTTAAAGTCCAATATATGGATTAGATTTGTTTTGAATGCCTTTTAGGTTGTGCAAATGGTTTGATGATAACTATTTGTATAAATTGTATGGTGTTAAATCACTTTATTTATTGATTTTGTCTTTAATGTACTTCAATATTCAAAGAGAAAATCTCTGTGATGGATGATTTATGTTTAATTTTTGAGCATAAGCAGGATCAAATTTATGGGCCACGTCTGGGCGTTAGTTACTTTAGTTTAAACATACATTTTTTAGCATAAGCACATGATTCAAGTTAATTTCTTGAAATCGCTCATTAAAAGAGATGCAATCCACTCATTTCCTGAGATGAAATCCACCCATATCATTTCCCAACAAAGGACGAGAATGATATTAATTAGAATGAAATCCCACAATTTGATCACTTAAAAGTTAAAACAAAAGCAATATCAGATCAGTATGCCTTTCGATGCCATATTACGAGCAAATCTAACAAATACATTCACATATTTTGCCCACGTACTTTCTCAAGAGATGGAGGAAAAAACAAACAAAATACAGAAAATACCATTGGCATGATACTTTTTTATTTTTTTTAATCTCATCGATCGTTTTTGTGTTTGAGATAATCTCATATATAATAGCTACAGACTTGTTTTGATTTATACTGTGGACTTGTGTTTGATGGTTCGAATTCTTGCAATGGAAAAATGATCCTTGAATAGCGTTTTTTGTATGTCCTTTATCGACGACATGTCAACTTGGTTCATTCTTTCACCCTTGAAATTGCTTCACTATCACACTTTGCTAACAACAGACCAAACCTGAAAAATACATTCACATATTATATTTTCAGCTACCAAACTGTAAACCAAGAGTATGTGGATGAACGAGTTAAATAAAAACTAAGAATGTCTTCCGAGGCTTTAAAGGTGAATCACATGATGTCAAAGGAAGAAAAATGAACATTAAAGGAGTGTATTTGTGTCAATCCATATATGAACTAACATAAAATGTAAAATATAAAAATGAACATTTATGGAATGCAAGTAAAGAATTAACAATTTGACATGAATTGAATTATCGTGAAACGCTAAAAAGAATTATTAGATGGATCATATGCTTTACAAATTTTCATTGCTAATGGATTGTATTGGTTTGATTGTTTGCAGAATCTCTGTTGTACATGTCTTCTAATTGGTAATTGAGAACCCCGATTTTTTTTTTCCGCAAAGTATTGAATTGCCATCTACATAGTATTGTTTGCAACGTCTCTTTAAACCAATTATCAGCACTGCCTTCTACCTATAAAATTATCAGCATATTTCATGAGATCGATTGCCACGTATGCCTTATGAACGTAAACATCTTTTTAAACCAAACACAAATGACATTATTGATAATATAGAAGATTTTCTAAAAGACTAGAAATGTAAGCACCAAAGAATAGGAAAAGGAAAAAAATTCCATTAATTTGAAACAATTAATCTACAACAAAACAAGATTCATCTCACATAACTGCAAATTATGAAAAAACGAGGGTCAGACTGGAGTTTCAAAGTTTCGATTTTTGTCAAGCTTATCTATGTCCTAACATTCAATAAACCCTAGACAAAACTAAAAACTTACCTATCTCAACCAAAAAGGAAAAACGTAACCATAAAGAAGGAAATAAACAAAAGAATAGTATTTACCATCAGCAACAAAGCAGAATGTTTTGTCGGTTTCCATTAACTAGCCTTGCAGGGAGAAGACACTGGGCAGAAGGACTCGTTTCTCGAGGTGGAGATGAACAGATCGGTAATGTCTCTTGGTGGCGCGGCGTTGCCGGTGGCAGTGAGGGCAATGCGAGAAGACTCATTTTGCAGGACTAAGATGTCGAGTTTCAAATCTTCAAAAGTTAAAACGCATATTTTTATTTTTGATTAAAACAGATAATAAGAAGAAGAAGGAAAACCACACGTTTTCAGTCAGCTATGTTTTTAAAACCGACATGAGTGTGTCGTTGGACTTTTCTTTCGCAGGCTGTAGCATAGAACAACTATTTTAATAAGAATGTGAATCTTCTAAAAAAATTTACACTTTTCTATGATGAAATTTATTTTTTTATAAAAATTTGTGCTACTTTTATATTAAGAGGGATCGTGAGGTTCGGTCCAATCAAACTTTTTCCTTTGCAACCCCTACTATTCTTGGCGGTGGTGGTTGACATCGCCCAGTCCATGGGATCGGAAGGAGTCGGCGACTCCATCCCTGCGACATCGAGTCCCGGTGACTTTCGGTGTGTCCCCGGTGGCCTTAAACCTGAAAATGAATACGATGGTGGCGGGGGTTGGGCTGAGGCCGAATTCTCTTAAAAATTTATCTTCATTTAATTTTTTTATTGTGTTTTTTATTATATTTTTTATTATATTTTCTTCATTTTATTATTTTATTGTATTTATTATTTTATTGTTTTTTTATTGTGTTTTTTAAATTTTATTTTTTTATTATATTTTTTAATATTTTTTTATTATATTTTTATATAAATGATAAGAGTTTAGGAGGATTTAAAAAATGAGCTATAAAAATGTTAGAATGAAATCTAACCGCACTCCAATGTCATCCTTACATTAAAAACTTACATATATCATATATATATATATATATATATATATATTTTCCACTGCCTTGTTACGAGATTCTCTTATGAGTTCTGTCAGGAAACTCTTCCCCAGATTCCGTTGTGGGTAAAACTGTGGGTTGCATTTGCACCCACACCATGCATTAGTCAGTAGTACTACTAACAATGCTCACATATTCCCATGCAAATAATTAACTTTTTTTTTATATTGTTTTTTTTTTTTACCGTTGCTGCCAGATGTTGGCTGGTTCAAGTTTCAACCACGCAACATTTCATTATTATTATAACATCCAATGGATCTGGATTCTGGACTTCATCTCTACCTCTGCAACTCTCAAAATTCCTTGTTTTTAATGTTCTATTCTCTGCAGATAAGTTCCCAAGCAAAACCCATCTGGCAGTTGTGTTGTTGAACGTTTAGTACGTCAATCTTTAGTGGCTCTAAAGCATTTTTGAAGCTGTAATTCATATACCATGTGCTTTTTCTCTAATTTGTTTGGTGAATGACTGTTTAGATTTTTTTAAAATCTTTTTTTTTGAAGATCAGTTACTTCTTGTATAATTATTAGAGGGGCCCCTTGCTGCAGTGAGGGAAGTCTAAGATGTTTGGCTTCGCATTACTAATTCTTGTTTCGCTTTTAACTTCTGGCAATGTTTGTGTTTTAATTGCATGTAAAGTCTAAACCAAATGGTTGGTAGAAAGACGTAGGCATTTCATTCACAAGTATTCAGTTGTAGGCCATTACTTCACTTTTGTGACCGGTCCATATCTTATCTCCTACATTCATAAAAGCAAGAGTTTGAGGGAGTATAAATGTGGGACTAAGTCCAGATGCCCAGGTTCTTGTTCAAAGTTCGAGTTCTAAGGACTTCAAGATAGGACCCGGATCATATTGATTCCCTAAGTTCTGATGTGCACAAGGAATGCAGGTTTTGAACTTCCATTCACAATGAAGTGAATGGAGTTTTGGTCTGTTTGTCCTCTTAACCCTTGTGGGTGAGACATAACTCGGTTGGGTGAAAATGAGATCTGTAGAAGACAAGGTGTGCTATAACCATGAAGGCCCAACGCAGGAGATTTCAGCGAGTAATGCCACAAGTTTTGATTTTCGCAAAGGGAATGTAGCTACTCGCAGTCATAGGACTGCCCTGGGCAAACCAACACCATCAAAATGGGATGATGCACAAAAATGGTTGGTGGGGTTGTCAAGGGTGGGAGAGAAAAACCAATCATCGAAAGCCAAGCCACGGAATTCTAATGCCGATGACCTGAGACTAATAGCTCCAGTTCCTCAAAAGGAGCAGGATTATTCGAGTGGTGAGGATGATGGTGAAGAAGAACAAGATAGATTTGATGTTTCTGGAATGACAGCTCAACTTGAAGTTGAAACAAAGAATGTAGATGAGTCAGTTTGGCGTATCAATAAGCCTATAGAGAATTCAACACCAGTTGTGCGATCGATATGTGTGAGGGATATGGGGACAGAGATGACCCCAATTGCAAGCCAAGAGCCTTCAAGAACTGCCACCCCCATTAGAGCTACAACTCCTGCAGCAAGGAGTCCAATAGCTTCGGGATCCTCCACCCCAATTAGGTGTCAAAATGGAAGGCAGGCTGCTGAGGGCTATCAAACTGGTTTAACATCCACTGATGGCAGAGGAGAAGCCATTCCTATTGGCAGGGGAAATGACACAAGCAGAGAGTGTGGGGGAGATTCAAATGCTTGCAACATGCCTGAGAACAAGAATTTAGATCAAGCTAGAGAGATGAATTCTCTAGAAAGCAGAGCAATGGCTTGGGATGAAGCAGAACGTGCCAAATATATGGCAAGGTTACCAAATAATGCTCTTTTCTTATGCTAGTGTAGTCATTCATGTAATATATTA
Organism: Platycarya strobilacea; assembly: GCA_036898215.1. Lineage (NCBI taxonomy): Eukaryota > Viridiplantae > Streptophyta > Magnoliopsida > Fagales > Juglandaceae > Platycarya > Platycarya strobilacea. The sequence continues at coordinate 13,742,402 of CM072554.1, read as the reverse complement.
AGTATGTTCTACTCTATTTCAAGGTTGAAGAGGTAAGTTTATTTACACTGAATAAAGTTTCATAGGCCACCAGAGGCCTCAGAATGTTCAATTGTTAAGTATGATATGTTTGTCTGTTGTGAATCCGTAGGTATAAGCGCGAAGAGGTGAAGATACAAGCCTGGGAAAATCATGAGAAGAGGAAAGCTGAGATGGAAATGAGGAAAATGGAGGTACTCCTTTATAGATTCATAATTTCATACTCAAAAACATATAATTGCCTCATCTTAGATGTCTTGCAGCAATTTTTCTACCTATTTTTCTTGTGGCATCTAACCAAACCAGATTTCATAAGAGATGTTGTTGAACCCCCTTCCACTGTCATGCCTGCAACACAAACTCTTTTGTTTCATTGTTAAAAACACTGATAAGCATCACCAATATGCAGGGTAGTATTGTATTTTTTTCACTTGAAAACAAATTCTTTTATAGATGCTCTCTCCGAAGAGATAGAATTCATTAATTGACAATGCATATTTTGTAATGTTGCTCTTATATTATACTTGGCGACGATTGCTGCAGTAATTTGTTTGAAAGAATTATTACTTAAATAGCATATCACTTCGACATATAGTCTATCATATCTGGCCTTGTGATTTACTATTAATTTTACTGCAACATGTATGATATCAGCTCTCTTATTCCTAATGTTCTGTAACTAGGTGAAAGCTGAGAGGTTGAAAGCTAGGGCACAAGAGAGGTTGGCAAACAAACTTTCTGCGACTAGAAGAATAGCTGAAGAAAAGCGAGCAAATGCAGAGGCCAAACTGAATGAGAAAGCTGTGTGGACTTCTGAGAGAGCAGACTATATAAGAAGGACTGGTCACTTGCCCTCCACTTTCTCTTTCAAGTTGCCTTCCCTTTGCTGGTAGCAACTCTACAGTAAATTACACGTAACCTTCGCCAGTAATTTTAATAACATGTGGATTCATTGTGGAGCTTTTACGTATGTACTGTTGCAAAATGCATTCATAGGGTTTCAGTAAATTTCGGACAATCATATTTGGGTTAGTGTTCCTTGTATAGTTTAATTGCCAACATGAGCAAAGGAAGCAAATGACAGTGCAAATTGGTACATCGGCCATTGCAGATATTCCTTTCTTGACTTGCTGCTGTACCTGCCTAGTCCACATTTTGCAGCAAACCCGAGTCGCTGAGGTAAATAAGGCTGCATCAGTTGTGATATTCTGTTGCTCATACCTTGCCTTTAGTTATGCTTGGCCTTTGAAATGTGATCAGTTTCTAAGGTGTTAGGAGTCCAAGTCCCACGAAGTTAGGCATAGTGTATTCGGATTCCATTATAAACTGGAGGCAGAAAGCAAGCATTTATTGAGAGCGTCATTGCAACAAATGGAGGCATCACATTAGAGTCCATGGTTTTTGTCAGTCATTTATCAACATCACTGTTCTTGGTTTTGTTTTTTGGTTGGAATTTTTTTATTGCTATAGTCACAAAAAGATTATATAAAAATAATTGACATAATTTCACGCGATTCATTAGATTTATTTTATAATAAAAATAATTTTAAGTTTTTGTGGCTAAAGTTTATTGGAGCCGTTAGTCTACTCCCGTGAACACCAATGCATGCCGAGCAAACCCTGACATTGGAGCAGACCACACCACTTATGCTCAAACAAACAGCGCACAGTCCTCAAAATGTTATGTAATATCAAATAATGCACAACCCCCTGGCCCTGGTGGACCCTGGCATCAGAAGGAAGGCTGGGGACCTCTCTGCAGCAATGCCATGCTTCTTACTGTACATGCTAAATCATGTAGGGGAGCTACTAAATGTGCACAAACTACACTTCTATAAATAAAAAGGCTTTTGTTTCTAACTGCAATTGAAAAAACCCCTCCTATTAGACCTCATAATGAAAGCATCCCATAATCAATGTTCACAAACATTCTGGAAGGACAAATAATATTTATGTGTAAACAGTGGGTATATGTTATTTCAAACCATCCTAGGTTAGAAGATTTTAATTCAGGATATGCCTTTATAAATATATATATATATATATAAACTCATAGGCATAGCCTGCAGTAGATTTATATTTTTTTATTGATACTGAGTGTCGAGGAATAAAGTCTCAACTAATTTTGACAATGCACGTGTTTTCAGCAAGAAGGCTTCTGCAAATGCACTTATGTTCATGCAGAAAATCATCTATTCGCCCTTAGAAACTATTTGTATTTAATCGCTCCAAGTTTAAGGCTTTTACCACTTAAGGCAAATTCCTAAGATTAGAAGTTAGGTCCTAATACCCAAAACATTGCCCATATACACACATACACACACACACACACACACACACACACATATATATATATATATTTGTAAGCAAAAACATTGCCCATATATTAAGGAGTAGTTATACACTTATAACTGTTTTACAACTTTTAGGAGAAGCATCAATAGTACTTCTAAGGGAAATCAAAGTAGTTTTATAGTTAAACATTGAGCACATAATCTTGGAAGGTGATTTTGAAGTGATTATTCAAGCTATCACCATATTCTCCCTTGTTCAAGATTGAGTTTTGAAACTCATCATTAACGACATCAAATACCACCTAAAGGAATTCTAGTCTTGACAAGAGAGGAAAATTCATTGATCTCTAAATTAATATAGGTACAACCTAACATACTGGGTTACGAATATACAAGCTCTTAACAATATTGCCTTTATCCAAATCCCTCCATATCTCCTAAACTTTAATAGTGGGAAAGATTCACTATATAATTATTTGTAATTTTGTCACGTTCTGATATGTGTACTCGACTTTTATAATTAATATTAGCTGCTATTTTGCTTAAAAAAAAAAAAACTCTTTTCACAACTTTTATATAATCACGTGCTAAATTGATGATATTTATACAAAGTGATGTTACTTTTATTAAAGTTGTTTTACAAAAATATTTCTAATTTAACACGTTGTATAATATTGTAAAAAATAATTATAATTATATCATTTTCCTATATATTAAGGGTCGGTGAGAAAAAAGAAAGAATTAAAATATTTAGATGAAATGAGATAGGATGAGATGATTTAGACGAAAGTTAAAAGTTGAATGAAATATTATTAAAATATTATTATTTTGATATTTGAAAAAATTGAATTAATTAATATTATTTTATGAAAATTTAGAAAAAAAATATGACGGAGACTAGCTTCTTGATTTTCCTTAACTATTTCTGAATCCTTAACGGAGCTTCTTGATTTTCCTTAACTGCCACAAGCATGCACTATCCAATTTTTTTTTTTTTTTTTTTTTTTTTGTGAATATACAAATTTGATTTTATTTTTTATAAAAAAAAAATTAAAATAAAGGATCGAACCGTCACACGATTTGGGGTAAAATCGAATTTAAGCGGGTGGGTCTTGGGTCTGGTCTTGAGAGTTGAGATAAAAAAGATCATCGAGAGAGCCCAATGGTATTCGGGCAAAGCAACAGGGCCCGCCCATATATTTTGACATTTCCCCAATAACGAAACCGAAAATAATCGAGAGCCAGCCACCCTTTCCTTCCCAAACCCCAAAAAAGCAATCCCCCTCCTTTTCTCTCTCTTCTTACGTTTCGGTCGTCTTCGATTGTGATTTTGATTTTTGAGGGTTCTCTCTCTAAGAGGCTGCGCTCGCCGACTTCTTTTGCTCACCCCCCATACCTCATCGGTAAGCAGTGTCTATCTCTCACCAGCCATTATTTCGCATGGGAGGTCGAGGATTCTCCCGCAGTTGTACTAATTTGTAGGGTTTCTCTTCGTCTCGTGCCTCAATTTCTTGGTTTTTTTTTTAAACTGATTCTTTTTCAATCTCCATTAGTCCGAGGGAAAATTAGAGCTGAATTGCACGAAGATTGAAATTCTGCTGGTAATTGTGGTAATATGCTTTATTTTGTCGTTTCAACCTCGTTTTGTTTTTGGATCTGAGTTTTTTTGGGTTTTGGGTTTCGCGTTATAAGCTCTTGGTTTGTTTCTATTTTAATAGAGAAGTTGGGGAAACTTTTATGTCTTTGATTTGGTGACTTTGGGTTAGGGTTTTATAGTTTTGGCATTGGGATTAAAAAAAATTGGGTGGAGTCATCTTTTTATAAGAAAAAAGAAATATGGCTGCTGGGAGGCATGGGGGATATCGAGAAAACGAGTTCAGAGACCGCGATTCCAGCAGTGAATTGTCAAGGAGGGATTATGCGAATATCAAGGAAGAGTATGATCGAATTAGGAATAGTAATGGTAATCTTGACATGGAAAGGGGCCATATCCGGGATGCAAGAGATAGGGGTAGGGTTAGGCAGAAGGATATTAAAGAGAGGGAGGTAATGAATGGGGGGTATCGATCAGCTTCAAGTAGGAGTGATTCAGGCAGTAGTAGTGGTGGTGTTCGTGGGCCCAAGCGATGTGGGTTTGTGGCTAGGGCTGTGGATAGGGAACCTGGTGAGTTGTCAAGTGAATCTGATGATGCTATTGAATCTGAATCGCAGATTAAGGATCCCGATGATTCTAAGGCAATGGATAATGGGGTTCGGTCACCAGCTCCAGAGAGAAAGAGGAAGTTTTCGCCTATAATCTGGGATAGAGATGACAAAGAAGTCAGTAATTCATCGAGAAGTAGGGTGTCCTCAACAGTGAAGGCTCTTCATCGTCCCCCTCTTTTACCCAAGGCATACCATCAGTCTCCTGATGTTGTTCTCGATGGGAGTGCACAAAATTCTCCCGGTAAGAATAGCAAGGATGAGAATTTGCTGCAATATTCATCACCAATTAATCCCCCTTTGGCATCTGAGTCTGTGGGGCATGGTGTGCCTGAGTCTCCAGTAGGCTTGTCTTCTGGGTCGCCAAGCCAGCAGTGGGGTAATGATTTGGAAGCACAGCAGCTAGGAGATGATGATTATGTTCCAACACGGAACATATCCTCTTCAAGATGGGCAGCTGGGAATAACTCTCCAGTTGATGAAGGTGAAATTATAGATGATGAGTTAGTACATAAAAGGAGAAAGAAAATGCCTTTGGCAGATTCATTGGAGGCCAAAGCACATAACAAGTCATTGAGTCCAGAGCTGGGGGAACTCAGAAGAGAAGGCTCTGAAAGATCTCAAGCAAAATCATCTGATTCTGATGAATTTGTCAACCGTGGAAGGTCTTTGAATCAGGATGATTATGCTGATAATGATTCAGAGAAGGATGACTCCATGCAAATTGAGGAGGAACACCATAAGAAATATAGTAGTGCTAGCCAGTCAGATACAGATTCAGGGGATGAAGATGATTCTCATGGAACACCAGAACCTGCACCTGCAGCCACTCCACTAAGGAGCGTAAACATGCTACAGGGTTGTAGAAGTGTTGATGAGTTTGAGAGACTTAACAGGATTGATGAAGGCACTTATGGTGTTGTATATAGAGCTAGAGATAAGAAGAGCGGGGACATTGTGGCATTGAAAAAGGTGAAAATGGAGAAGGAAAAAGAAGGTTTTCCATTAACTTCTCTGAGGGAAATAAATATTCTTCTTTCTCTTCATCACCCCTCAATTATAGATGTTAAAGAAGTGGTGGTGGGTAGTAGCCTCGATAGTATATTTATGGTGATGGAGTACATGGAACATGATCTTAAAGGACTCATGGAGACAATGAAACAGCCATTTAGTCAGAGTGAAGTTAAATGCCTAATGCTTCAGCTTTTGGAGGGTGTTAAGTATCTCCATGATAACTGGGTGCTTCATCGGGATTTGAAGGCGTCAAATTTGCTTTTGAATAACCGGGGTGAGTTGAAGATTTGCGACTTTGGGTTGGCACGTCAATATGGGAGTCCATTGAAACCATATACTCATTTGGTGGTTACCCTTTGGTACAGGTGAGCTGCAGTTGCATTTCTACCTAGCATCTCCTTTTGCATAGAAGATGCATTTGTCCTTATTGTTCATTACAGAGACACCCTCCCACATACTCATGTCTTATATTATTGGTCTTGTTTAAAAAAATCCATCTCTAGGGAACATCTGTTTGTAGTCTTTTCTTTAATATACAATTTTCCAATATTTTAGTTAATTGAAGACAAATAAAGTAAAGAAAAAGGGTGTTGACTTTTCAAATGAAGTAAGGGTATATTTAGAGAATTATTGAAATTGTATCAGGACTTCATAGATTATAGGTTTTTGGACATTCTAAACTGAAATAGAGAACCAACACTATTGAGTGGAGGATATATTTCTGCAACATGTTTTGTACTGTTACATGCTAAATTTGATCTTGGAGATTCGTGTAATGGTCTATCAGTTTTTGGTATTCTTTTTTTTCCTCTTCCCTCGCTCCCAACACCCCCTGCCTTAAAAAAATACACTGTAAAGTTCCAATGAACCTGAATTTAATTGAATTGGATGTTGTTCTTTCCTTACAGTAATTTGTAATTGCTTTCCATCACTTTGTGGTTGATTTGCTGACCATTCAATACATTGTTCTTTTGGTAAGTTTTGGGGGCACAAAACTTGGTACTATCTTGTGTTACTTGAGTCATTCAATCTTTTTTCCCTAACTGACAGGATGTTAACCGTGATAGATTCAATATGGTAAAGGCTGGTAGCCACTTTTATATGTTTGCCTTGTGCTTTGGTTTCAATGGATCCATTCCTTTGTTCTTTAGCCTTTTTTCTCAATTGAATTCTTTCTCTTTCTCTCTCCCCCCCCTCTCTCTCTATATATATATCCTTATCAAAATACACGCACACACAAACACAAACACACACATTGGTGTGTGTTTATGTCTACACAGACACTCCCATCTACACATTATTGGCATAAAGATCGCATCATGAAGTTCTTTTCCAATTGACTTGTTTTACAGGGCACCCGAACTTCTATTGGGAGCAAAACAATATTCCACGGCAATTGACATGTGGTCGCTGGGTTGCATCATGGCTGAATTCTTATCAAAGGAACCGTTGTTTAATGGGAAAACCGAGTTTGATCAACTTGACAAGGTAAACTAGAGATGGGTGAATTTTGCTTGTTCTTGATCTTTTTGACTCTTAGCTGTTAGGGTTCCATCATGACTTTCAGTACTAAATCTTAAATGTTTGCAGATTTTTAGGATTCTTGGCACACCAAATGAGACAATTTGGCCTGGGTTTTCCAAGCTGCCTGGGGTCAAGGTCAATTTTGTCAAGCATCAGTAAGTATAAGTGATGATCTATATCTAAACTTCTACCATATACTGTGATTATGGTTTTCTTATTTCTGTCACTGTTTTCCCAGGCTTCCAGCTTTGGGTGGTTCTGGTCTGGCTATCTGGCCTCCTATGGTGATACTTTCAGTTGGACAATTGTACATGTTTTTATTAACTATGACATGTTCCTTTCAGGTATAATCTATTGCGGAAGAAATTCCCTGCTACATCATTCACTGGATCTCCAGTTCTCTCTGATTCTGGATTTGACTTGTTGAACAAACTTCTAACTTATGACCCTGAGAAGGTAAATTACTAGCAAGCTGTTAAATAGCTTACCTTTAAAAAAAAAAAAAATCTGGTATAGTGACTAGGATCTCTGTGATGCGTGCAGCGAATTACAGCTGAAGATGCTCTTAATCATGAATGGTTCCGTGAGGTACCTCTTCCCAAGTCCAAAGAGTTCATGCCAACTTTCCCTGCTCAGCATGCTCAAGACAGGTATTATTGACATTATGTGAACAAGAAATAGCTGGCAGTGCGAATTCTGGTTGCATTATTCTTGATCATGCAATAGTAATGATATCGTGTTTGTTTCTTTTTATAATAGACGTGTGCGGAGAATAATGAAGAGTCCCGATCCTCTGGAAGAGCAGCGTAGAAAGGAGTTGCAGCAGGGGCATTTAGGGACTGGTGGTGTGCTTGGTTAAGTTAATGAATCTGCAGGGTGGCCTTGATCTCCTTGCTTTTGTTTTGTTCAACGCTGACTAGTAACGTGGTTGAGGTGAGAAGACATGCATTGAAACGAAGTTACAAAAACTGTTTGTTGGGAGATCATTCGTGCTGTTTTTTAGCAGGCACTATTCAGTTATTTGGGTGGACACTCTTATGGCCTTCCTGTCAACCAGACTTATTGCAGGTTAACTTTGTTCTCCAGCTTTGGTCATCATTGCTTGCATTGCAAGGTGTGGCATGACTGCCTTTCTTCTGAAAAATGAAGTTTCAGCAGAAACTTGTGTAACATATTCTCTTTGCTACATTGTAAACAGTTCTTTTGAATTTTCTTGAATATTATAAAAGTATGGAATTTCCCAGCTATCAGTTCTATCTTGTTTTTTTTTTTTTTTAATTATCACATTGTGTTTGCAAGAGACGGTTTGATTGGTGTGAAGTGGAGGGGATGCTCTTTGCTTTCCATTGACGAAGTAACTGACAGTAATCATAATGCTTCAAGGTAATTTATCCACTTGATGTCTTGTAGTGCTTCCATGGATCATGGTTATGTTTTCCATCCATGAGGGATTACATTTATGATTTGAAATAGGAGCATACACTGATTTGGTGTATATAGGTTCAGTTGCCATGGTGGGTGGTTACTTTCCATTACTTGACCTGCATGAATTGTTGGTGGGTGGTGGAATGTTTACTAGGGTTAGCAACCGTTTTTGCTGTGCGAAGGATTGTTAACCATGTTGAAAATGCACTAAATGCTTGTGTTTCATTCTGAATGTGCTGCTGCTTTCATTGAAGGATTGCTGCTACTGAACTTTATACTCATTATAATGGACTTCATTCCTGAGATTAAGGTTTTGGTTGTTCCAAATGTGGCATTTTGAGTCTTTTCTTTCATAAAAACATTTTCATGTACCCGTATTTTACAAGTTGTGCTTATGCGTATTGGAAGAATTAAAATACGAGAAGGCAAGCTGGAGACTTGGCATTGTAGAAGTGATAATTTTTTTAGGTTCGGGCATGAGCCATTTTTAGAAGGCAACTAAACAATACCATGCGCGTATGCCCTAGGAATGGGCTCTTTAACATTTTTCCAGTAGCGTTCTCTTAGGTGTGATTTAGTATTTAAAATTGGGCACCCTGTCACCGGCATTTAAGTGATGATTAACTCTACGATTGGAATCCTGTTCTGTTCCATTTGTGATGGGCAACTCAAGTGTCATCGAGAAATGTTGTTTGATTAGGGGATACCAAATTGCTTGTTCTTTAATATTTAGTTGTCGTTCACTGCTGAATGTTTCCTAAGCATAGTATTGTATTCACACATCCTTAAGAAGGCATGGAACTGAACAAATTCTTGGCTCTGTCCCCTGTTATTCTCTTTGTACTGATGGTGTTACAAAGATTCAAGCTTTAACTGGTCCTGGAAGTTTTATGATATTTGTCTGCAAATGTCACTGCAGCATCAAAGCAAGCAGGTTGAGGAGGTTTCCTGTGTACACTGGAATTTATAGATCTTCAATTAGGTGTTCCTTCTGGCTGTACAAGGTACAATGCAAACCTTTGTTATCATGTGTTATCCTAGTGTCATAATTTATTGTCCCCTATTTTTAAGATATTCAAAAACAAATTTAATGTGTGCGTTGATTTGATGTACACTTGGAATTCTGGGGTTGAATGCACATTTGACAGTCTACTCTTAAAAATGAACATGGCGCTTACTTGTCAAATAGTTTACTGTACTAATAGACTTTCATTTGATTGAATTAGTTGAATAAAAGGAAGATCAAAAGATGGTGAGAAATTCTATCCAGAATTTGATGCTAGGTGTAATATGCGTTTTGGTTGGTTATATTTTGTTTTCATCTTTGTGAAAATGAACCATGGCGTTAAGCGGCCAACACTGCAGTCCTTAAGTGTACCGAGTCATTGAGTTTCCATAGTGTAGCTTTTTTCACAATCATTTCATTTTCTTCCGATTTTTTTCCCTTAAAGTGGAATATTTAAATTAAAGAGAATAGTTTAGCATATTGACAAGGTATGTTATCATTACATGTATAAATTGTATAGATGGATTGCAAAAGTTGATGTACAGTCTGAATGCTAGGATGGGATAGAGCTTGCTTGATCGGTTAGGATTTCAAATATAGGGAGTAATCAGTAATCTGTGGATCTAGTAAATAGAGGAGGGTATTTTAGTTTCAGTCTGATAACTTACAAATTCTAAAGCACAATTTCTATTTTCCTGGACTGCTATTCCTTATTTTACTCGAATTATTAAATGATACTGCTACTTTGTAGAATCCTTTTCAATCCCCCATCTTGTGCATAGCTGTGCTGATCTTTGCCTTTTTTTTTTTTTTTTTAAATTTGCTGCAACTTATTTTGTTCAGATTTCTTAGTCAGCTGTTGACATCTTTTGTAGCTCACATGTGATCTAATTATTATATTATTCTTGTCTAACCTATCAAAAATTATTCTCTCACCATCCCTTGACACGACATCATATGATTGGCTTACAAGTGCAAATAGTCTTCAATTATATAATACCGCATTATGGAATGATAGGAGAAGGATAATAATAAAAGGGATGGTTAGTAGCATTAAGTCATTAATAAAGTATTATAGTCCCCGCTGGAAGAATGAGTTTACTGGATATGGAAAAATTACGGGAATTGTTCGCCACCACCAAAAAAATTACGGGATTTTTTTTATTATATATAAATTTTAATTTTAATTTCAATTTTTGAAGCTTAATTTTGGTGGTGGCGAGTTGCTCTATTTGTTCCTTTTAGGTAAGCTTAATGATATTACTACAGTAACTATTTATGAATTATGTGGGAAGTCCGATTCAATGTTTTACTGGAGAATCGCTTTTCGTGAGTAAATCTTTTATTCAGCGTTTGTTGCTGTCCGTTGACCCCAAATCTTATATCTTACCAAAACATGTAAGATTTAATTTTGACCGTATTTCTGACATCAGCTTTGGGCCCCTCCGCAGTGGGGTTTATGGCTCTGCGTAGCTGCATCCGGCTTGGCCTCCACACACGATACTGGCACTCCTTTTTGAAGAATGGCGTGAAAATTGCCTGTAAATTTGTTAATAAACTAATTTTCAAGTTTCTTTCTTAATATTGTTATATTTGAACCGATCCTTCTCTTCTGTTTCTTTATGAATACTGTCGTTCCTTGGGAAATAATGCCAGGCTGGCAGAACCCCGACACGTTTTCCGGACAAACCATATGATATAAATCGTGTGCACATGATCATTTTTGTTGTCTTGTAGCATGTTCGGTGCAATGAGGGCTTTAAAATGAAGTTAGGGATGATGCATTATTTGACCTTAAATTACTTTTATTGTAAATCTTTATTCCTTGCCCGTTCTGTAACTAATTCATCAATCACCATTTCGCTTTTTTCGACCCTTTTTGTTAGGGTTGTAGTTGTCGCTGTACAAGACAGCTACCCAGGAATGCTGCTGCTTTAAAAAAGAATGCTCTTCATTTAATGTACTAGAGATTCTAAAACCCATCAACATCTTGAGATTTGGGATGAGTTGTTTTTGTTTTAATGCACTAGAGATTCTAAAGCCCGTCAACATCTTGAGATTCGGGGTTTTATTGAGATTTTTTCTCTTTTTCTTCTAGCATTTGCTCTTGGACCTACAGCTTGTGATTTTAGCAATTGGTATATAATTATCCAAAGACTGTAAAACAAAAAGATAATCAATCAGCTTTTCAGGCCAATCGACAATGAGTTCAACAAGAAAGATTTAAACCATATTCGGGTTTTACTACTAATATAAAAATTAGAAAAAATTTATTTATAATTCAGTTTGAATAATACACTTAGTAAAGCATTCATAAGGCATGATTTAATTTGGAAAAGAAAATTTTTTGAAATTAAATTTAGTCATATAAGCGTAGTGACGCGGATGATTTGTCGTACACATCAGCTTGTTAAATGGATAGAAAACTCTAGTAGTGTGCTCTGGTTGGAAAGCTTTCCTAAATCCGAATAATTGGGATGGCAATTAAAAGAAAATATCGTGAAACTCATCATTCTCTTAGAATTTATACAAGATTAAAATGATTCTTAAGAGAGAGAGAGTATAAATTTTTAGAGACAAATTTACATTAAACAGAATTAAAAGAGAGACGCTTTTAATACATTGGGGAAAATTGGAATTATAGAAAATTTGAAACTAATAAATTGGGGAAGAGATCTACAACACTTTTAATACATATACTTATTTATTATAATAATCAAAATTATTCTAATGTATAATTAGAACAAAAAATTACGAATTTCCTATATATTAAAAAATATATTTTAAAAAAGAGATTTTATTTTTTGAAATTATAGAATAAAGTTGGCCAACAACTTCAAAATATATTTTGAGACCGAAATTTTTTTATGATAGATTTTTCAATTACTTATAAATATTATTTTTGATTAATATGTTCATAACAATTATTTATATAATCAAAACTATCTCATCTTATCTCATCTTTACTAAAAAAATCTCACTATTTCAAACATTTCATGATCTTATCTGAAATGTGTAACCAAACGAGCCATAAATCACAGGACTGACGTTGGAGTTCTAGTCGGTCAGGGAAACCTTTGTGCTGGTGGGAGTACAAATCTTGCAAAACAGAAATTTGAGAGACGTGTGATTCCAACAGGCAACGGCTGTCTCGCTCGAATGAACTGTAATTACACCTATGACACCAGTCACCATGTTTCATCCAAAGGATCAAGGTCTTTGCATTAACCACTTCAGATGAATGTTAAGATATCGCAACAAATATCTGGAATTTTGTGTGTAGTACCAGGTAAAGCATCATCCAGATCAAAATCTGAGGTAGCACCTGCAATATCTTCACAGTTTCCTCGACTACTTTCGTGATGCTGATGTTTACACTCAGAGTGGAAGATCCGAGGAGGAACCATGGCGTGATGGAATCTTTACTCACTTGAAGTGAAAACCATGGTCTTGCCGAGCAAAAAGGTGATCAGAGACAGTTCAAAGAAAAATAGTGTGTTAAGGAGGCCCCTATCAACCGTATAACCAAATATAGTGATTCCTCCAGGATTTGTCTGCAAATACGTTACTGCATTACAATACCCGAGAGAAGTAAGGACTAATTGCCCAAATGTAATAAAAAAAGGGTCAACAGTATTGCATATATACCATATGTTTAGTCTTTATAAGTAAATACCAGAGCTATTACCACATTTAAATTCATGACACATGAATAAAAATAATTCAGCTGCCAGAGAAGAAAGCTCCACCAGGCAGTACTGTTTCTTATTTCTCTTATGTTTTTTACTTTTGAAAGTGAGAGTTTTTACTTCTTCAATGTCCTATATTCCACAATTTTCTTTTTTATTTTTTGTCAAAAAGTTAGAAGTCATTCCACCTCTAATATAAATAAAAACATTTTAGGAGGATCACCGTTTGTTTACCTTTTCGTTAATAATTATATCATTTCAAAACAGTACGTCTATTATATGATAGAGACAGTATCACATACTAGTTTAGCCAAATTATGTGATTTAGTTATTGTGTAGTGTGCTCTAGGCAATGCATTGGGTTTCCACGGTGACACAAATAGTGTAGTCCAGAGAAGGTCTCTTACTGCTCGCTTTTGTTTGACATGTTCATTTGGAACAAATAAAAACTACAACTACACTTGAAGTGAAAGTATTGTTGCGAAGTCCTCAAAAGTTGCAGGGGTGCTTCCAGGAGGTCAAAGGCGACAAAGCCGACAAGTGGGCTTATTTTGCTCATGAACATCTTAACCCATGTACCAAATTCATGAATTACAAACAGTATTTTTCAATTTACCGCTTTAACAATATCAGTGTGTCGAGACAACACTTACTAGAGGAACTCGAAGATTCTTTTTCAACACTATTTGCTTTAGATTTTAATGGGCTTAATGTTCAAGATTTCCTTATAACATTTTTCTTTCTAGTTTGATGTTTTCTCGTGTATACATCCCAGTGTACTTGACTGTGCCTACTGATATTAATAAATTCTTGGCAAATAAATTCTGGGTGTGTCTGCTGAAGTCATCAGGTTTACAGTTTTTTTTTTTTTTTAAGGTAATTGGTGCAGAAGTTTTCAATTGTGAAGCTGATCAATTCAAGTACTGAGCACACCAACAAGAAATAAAACATGATTCAACGCCTATCAAGGAGAATATAAACACAACTTCATACAACATTTATATAAACTTTAGGTTAAATCAGAAGCAATGGAAAGTAGCTATGGCATTTAGCATAACAGTTAATTCTAGAAAGCAGACTACATCCAATGCATTTATTAGTTAATTAGTTTCGTTTTTTTTTATAAGTTATAAACTTTATTGAATAGAATAAAACTAGGCAAAGAGACTTACTACTGATGTATGAGAAGAGAAATTGTCTCATCTGAGTAATTTAATTATCCTAAGCATGATTTCTTGATCTCTGACTGACTAAAAAAGATTATACGGAAAGAAAAAACAGATGTAATATTAAAAAGAGGATGTATGAATTTCATACCGAAGGCTTGTCTTTTGTGATATGACATATAGGAAGCCAGTTGAGCATTAGTAGGAATTGGAACATAATTCGACGAGTCCACATCACTTTCAGAGTAATTTATTTCCATGGAGTCCAAATTAATTGCAGCCTCCAAGTTCGACGAGTCATAATCATTTTCAGAGTAATTTACTTCCATGGAGTCCAAATTAATTGCAGCCTCCAAGTTCCCCACATTGTTGGAAACTCTGTTATGCAATGAATCTATTGAACTGCATGTTAGCATAGCATGCCACCTGCTTGCAAGAGATGCAATACCTTGAGCTCTATGGGAAATTTTTGTGGCTGCATGTAAGCAAAAAATAATCCCAACAACCTGAACAACTGTGGACACCTGAAAAATTAAAGGAAAAATGGTTGAATGTATTTAACAACTAATTTTTTTAATAGATGGTTATGATGAAAATAAGAAAAATGATATGGATTAAGTGTGAACGAAGCAGCTACTGTTGCATTTAACACATAATTTTTTTTTTCTACACGTGATAAGCTTATAGAGTGAAAAATAGGAACCAACTTACTGCAAAATCGCCGCCATTTGTTATGGTAATTGTTCCACTATATGCTGTGATCCGCAGTAGGGTCACAAATTGGCTAGCTGTGACAACAAAGAACCCTAGAAGAAGAAAAATTCGAAATCTATGGCTTATCTTAGACAGATGATACCGCAAACGGATGTGCTCCTGTATAAAAACCAAGACATCTGATTCTCTTTCCAAGAGCTTCCCGTAATCATCAAAGTGGATAACTTGCAGATTGCAGACCATGTGAAACAAAAGGCTGGCTGATAGAGAGATCGTACTCACATAAGTCCAGGGTATAATCAAAGCTAATAATATAGCAACTGACTGCCACCATGAATCACGATTTACATACAACATGCGGATGACTTCCCGTGCAGTCTTGAGAGCAACGCATGGCAGTGACCAATATAGGAGCAGGCGTAAAGAAGCCTATTATATTCCAATAAATGAATTCAGTTCATCATATATCAGTCTTATGACAACACTCCAGAGTTAAATCTGGCATTAAATTCAGAAAGCCCCATGATTCCATGATGTGCATATAAAATGGAATGACAGCACATGCAGTCTTCAGAATGGCATGAGGCAGATCGCAGTAAATGAGCTAGCATAAAGAAACCAGACTATCCCAATAAATTATCTCAGTACATCATAAATTAGAATCGTATGACAACACTGAAGAGGTAAATCTGGCTTCAAATTCAGAGCCAAAATCATCCCAAGAACAAACTATTCGCATACACTTGAGAGGATACATCTATGTCCCATCCAGAGTAGTGTCTTTAGAAAAGGAAAGCATGGTAATTTTGGTAAGCACATTATGATCGTACAACAGAATCCCCTGCCACTCTCACAAAATATCATCCTTTTTCATTTGTTATAATGCATTCATACTCGTTACTATAGACCTCGAGTTATGATCACCAAAATCCATCTAATCATACATATTTAGGGAATTATAATGAATGTTGATCACGGGATACCAAAACTGCACGGATTGTCAAATTTTCAAGCACATCAGACAAGCAAAAGCAAAAGCAAAACGCATTCATAGATGTTGGTAAATGCTCACCGCAATCTGCTTAACGTAAACGTCATGAAAGCGTGACATTTGGCCATTAAATCGGTCAACGAAGAGGAACTTTCGAATCCCATACTTGCGGAGATTGTGGGAAATGCAGAGCAAAGAGACAGCAGCGAGAAACGCCTGCGAGGCCACGATGTCCAGTTCGAAAGCCTTAATCTGGTACAACTCGCACCCCGAACAGTCGGAGAGCTCGAGCACCACAACAGGGAGTGCCACACCTATGAGCACGAAAGCAGTCCAAGACAGAGCTGAGCTCATCCAAGACGACTGCTTAAACCCGAGGAAAGTGAGAAACTTTTCCAACCTTTTGAGTGTCTGATCTAAAGGGGTCTCTTCGTTTTGTCGTTGTTGTTGTTGATGTCGTGGTTCTTGGGGAGGAATGTGGTTTTGGTTTGAATTGAGAAGTGGGGTTTGGGCGGGAGGGTCTTCTGCGCGCACAACATGAAGATCAGCCATTAAACAAGCGCTTAATTGGAATTCCTAATTCAGAGAGTGGAGAACTATCAACTACCCCTTTGGTCGATTATGGCAGAGACCCAGCCAAGATATTGGAGGTGGTTTTGGGAATGGGATTTGCAAATATCTGAGGTTTCCTATGCTTTTCCAGCTTCTATGGGATGGAAGATTGTGCAAAATGATCCTCATACGCACAAAATGGCAACAACTAACAAAAATGGGAATGACAAGAAACAGACAAATATCACCTAGACATTATGGTACTAGTTCAGGTCGGATCTCTGTTTCTCCAAGCTCGTCGTGTCCCTGATTGTGGGAACACGGATAACAGAACAACTAGTTGCCTTCAATTTATGGCCCGTGAAATTGGTCTGGACAAAATTTCAGTCCAAGTTCGTAGGTTTTGACTTTTAAGAGAACAATTTTGATGGACGACCAGGATTGGAACACGACTTTTCGGACTTTGGAGCTCTCGTTAAAGATTGGCTTCAATGTTTTTTTCCCCCTACATGGCACACACTTTCAAAGTTTGTGTGATTAGTTCAAATTAACCCAAGTCTCAGATCGTTTCATAAGGTTTATGTTCCAGAAAATCACAACACTTCAATTTTCAATGACTTTTGCTATAGTTTGAGTGTTTTGACTGTTTGTTAAAGGAGTCTTACTTGCAAATCGGAATAGAAAGATAAAGCTCTTGATATATTATCCATACGATAAGATTTGAATTTTAGGATAATTCATATTTATAAGCTAATATTGATGTTCTTTTGTAAATCATATCCTATAATATCAGGAGATTGTGAAAATTAATATACCTTTTTCTTATAGTTATTTCACCATGCTAAATCATTTTTCAAGACTTTTATCAAAGAAAAAAAAATGTTATTTATTTTAAATCTCTTTAATTTTTGAATTGTGAAGCCACTAAACATGTTGCATTTACATTCACAGTATATCTCATATATTCTAACTATATTTTATTCAATTTTTAATTTTTATTGTAACACATTTAATTTAATTTCATCTCATTTACAAAAACAAATGAACAGAAGTTAAATGAAGGTCTTGCTCTCTCATTTTTTTTTTAATTTTAAAAATCAATTATTAAAAATTAATTTGGTTTTATTTTAGTTTTTTGAAAAAAAAAAAGATGTTAAACATGCGGCAGCCTTACAATGTAATCCGTGTCTTCTATTAATTATGGTAGACAAAACTATGACGAAATGAACTAATTCAAACTTGTAATTCTCTTAATATATATATATATATACTCGTATGGTTGTCCAAAATTTTCTTTTATACAAAATATACTTGTACAGTTCACATAATCTTCAGTAACAAGTACGGACCATGCAGAACTTACTAATACACTAGTCACTACTATAAATAGAAGAAGAATGGGGCTGTTGCTGGATCGTGGAGAATGTTTGTAAAGGACGCCGACATTATTATAAGGCTTTTGTTTTTCTGACAAAAGCACCAAGTATTGAGCCAACTACAGTGACATGAGAAGCCTACAAAAACTTAGCATCAGCTAAATCCATCAGATGGAAATGCTATTCGGGATTCCACGACCCGTGACTCCAGGTCCTGATGATGGAAGGAGCAGCTCATATGGAGGAACACCTGCACCACTTCTATTTCTGAGATGATTGTCTTTGTTTCTTGCATTTATTATCTCCTCTATCTCCTCTAATCTACCAGAGAATTTCTTGAATAGTTTCAAAACTTCATTGTCATTGATCCAATGGCTGTGTAGTTGATTCACCTGACCCAAGTACTCTTCATCTGGCGAGTGAGTCGACAGGGTGTCTTGAACTGCCATTACTTTGGTTGCTTGAAGTTGAGTTGCCAGAGAAGACAGGAAAAATTGCTGAGGGTTATGAATAAACTTCTCATAATCAGGGTCACCTTCTTGTGGAATGAGTCTTCTCATAAGGGTAGGACGGTTAGGGACGTATCCTCCGAAAGGATACTGCCCAAAGTTGATGGCTGCATGCTGACCTGAAGCTATCCAAATTATTGAGGTAAGAATGGCGGATAAGTCCTCCTTGGTATTCAATTTAGGCCACCAAGGTTCATCCCTTTTGTCATAGTGACCCTTCTTCTTGATTTCATTCCACCAGGCTTGCAGCTCAAGATCAGATGTGACGGAATTTGGCTCGGTGTAGAAATGGTTCACATAATTTTCCACCCATTCTTGAGTTGCAGACCATATGAGGAGGCCATCTGCAGCATAAGGGTAGTCTTCAATTACAAGTCTCACACCACATGGCATCGAAGGATCCTCCACCGCCATGCCTCTGAAAAAAAGACAAGTTTGATTATGCTGTCCTCTCTACCAGAGTGGAGCGTCAGTAGCTATCCCAGGGTAGAAAAGGTTCAGAAATGGTGATAAAGCCTACAGACTAGGACACCAGAGGGAATGGTGTTTAAAGACAGTCAACAAATTTAGTTTTGAATGCATTTACCGCATGAGGACCATACCTCCTAAGAAGATCCGCTGGCAATGCCTCCATGTCAAATCGCCACAAACTCTTGTAGGCTGCAGAGCTAAGCTCCATGGCATAATTTCCTGGACTGAAACAAGCCTCAATTACTCCCCCTCCATTTATCAAACTTTGCCGCGCGAGTGCATTAATTTCTAAGGTGTAGCGCATATGGGGGTGAAGCAGCATGTAAATGGGGTGCATTGAGCTGAGCTGCCTATGAGTTGCAATTATATAAGGTTCCATGCAAGCGTGAGTCCTCAACCTGAATACATTATCAAAAAATTAGTAGCCTTGTCTTACCTTTATAAAGCATGTAACTTGGCCTGCGTGAATGAACCATTTTATTTGTTCTAAAAAACGCTTCTAATCCAGATAATGTGGTCTCAACTTCAGTTCTATTCTAGGCTCCTACATAATCTTAATGTGATAAAAAGTAGTTCAATATGATATAGTCTAAAAGTATATTTCATATTTTTACCAGTGATTCACTAGTTGATGGATACCAGCATCATTTGAGCAAACATGAGCTTTGGCTAGCTTCCAAGTCCAATGTGCAGTAGCATCATGCCCATGAGTGTAAACACGTTTATTTTGAGGTGAGGAAGGTGCTGGAGGAAGTGAAAGCTCGATAGCTATAGGCCTCAGAAAACCAGTCTTGGTATAGAAAAAAATTGTCCTCGAAGCATAAGATTTCCTTCCAGGCAAGGAGTTAATCTTCTTGATGAATGGTAAAAGTATGTCATGGTAATCAAGTATAAACAGTCTCTTTTCCTCAATAGCCTGTATCATCAAATGTCAAATAGGCAGAGTTAGAGAGGCAGAAGATGCAGAGATACTTAGAAAGTAAATGCCTCTGCAGTTTATACCTTTCGGAGTTCTGCAACTATATTTGGTTCTGTCTATCAAGGATTTGAGTAAAATAATGACAAACAAAATGTAAAAGCCGGATGATACAGAAAAAGTTTGGTAAAACATTAGAAATATAAATACGTCAATTTACTGGATTGATATGCCACCAGGTCGAGAAAAACAATTTCATTGATATCACATTTGAAGTGCGCCAAAGGGGATGTGGTCGTGCATAAGATTAGGCATTTTGCCAAACAGAAAACAGAAGTTGCACATGAAAATCTTAGTATCCCTTTTTCTTCGGAGTCAAAACTTACATGCATGCCTCATATGAATTTTACCAAAGGTATATACCAAGCAAAAGAAGATACAAAACCATATATCATAATGCAATCAGATATTGATACCTTTTCTACACTCAGTCCATTGAGTTCTTGCTCTATCAATTCCTTCGTGAGAGCTGACTCTGGAGGACCATAGACAGCAGGGTCTAGCTCGCTGAGAATTGGAAATTCCTGCAAATATGATCAACTCAAGGACTCCCTATACATGACCGATGAAGATGAATTCAACAAAATAATTAATAATAAATTGTGTTAGTATTACCTTCAAAATCTCAATGTTCACCGGATTGAGTCCAGCCAAAGTCTGACGTGAAAACTCATTGTCTCGCAGCCAAGCAAATCTATCTCCTGAAAACAGTAACCTCATAAGTTGCAAGAAAGAATGAACTTTAGAACCAACAACACTTTCTTTTTGAGTAGATGATTATATGTGGAATGAAAAGTGACAGCATCTGTAACATCATTGTAAGATATGAGCCTCAAGAATAAATTCTTTAATAAAACTATAAAGAATACAAGTAGGGAATGTGCATACTAACTTTTTATAATGGCTGGCGTTTCATACTTCAACAACGTTTGGCCCACGCTCATAACCTGTTTCATCATCCTACCCAGCAATAGACTATCAACAACATCCTTATTCTCATCATCTTTCAAGATAACACCATCATTGTATAGCTTGTCGATATCAGAAAAGCACTTAAAAGATATGTCAGAACTTGACAAAGTAGCAGCAATGGATGGTATAAGATTGTGGAGCACAGCTTTCAACCTTCCAGTGGAGAAAGTATCCTGCTTAATCTCCTCAAAAGTTTCATCCCGTGGAACATACACTGGATGGGGCTTTTCGATTCTGGTCTCAGAAAATGGATCTATTTCATTTTTATCCAAGTCAAAACACATAATTAAAATGAGCTATACGGAGAAAAGAGATTTCAAGGAATTACACAGAACTTTCAAGAACTGCATACCTGATTTTGTTGGAGGTCGGCCAGTTCTACAGCGCCTGGGATAAGGCCTCTCTTCGCAACCAAGAACTGGCCTAGCAAGATCTTTTCCCTTGTCTGGATTACCCAAATCATTATAAAGATCATAATCGTAAATCCTATCATGGGGCTTTCTCTCACCTTTCCCATTTCCCCGGATGCTCAATAAATCTTCATTTCGGAGATCTTTAATGCCAGGAGGTGTTTGTGACGGTAAGCATGCCTGTTCACAACAATGTAACAATTAGCATTGGTTAAGCAAAACCATCGACTGAAAACTCCTTGACTTTTGAAAGTTCTCACTTGATTTTTGAAAATAATTCTACTTTCAGAATTATCTTTTCGTGAATGGATCCACGTATTAGCTGGGAAGAAGATGGGGCCTCCATCAAAACCATGAATGACAATCTCCAATAAGTAGAACTCCTTGCCATGAAGATTTGTAACGAGAATGGCCCCAGGACACCCAAAGTCACTCGGGACAGTGAAATTAGCAGCATATTCAACAATTTGTGAATTGTTAAATGGCCTCGTCAACCAGCCCCGTACAGAGGACTGGACACTCTTTCCTGAATTGGTAACTGTAAAAGGCAGATTAAACAACCCTTATTTTGAAAAGATGATAGATACTGACGGAAAGCAACTCATTCAGAAAATAAAAAAGGTATAGAGCAAAAGGTGAAATGACGGATAACATTCATACGCTCACTTTTGGTGAAAAGGAGAAATAACGTATTACCAGTGTCCCTGTATACTGCTAGCAATAATTTCCCCTCTCGGTAAAAGCAAATGAAAAAAGCTTTGATAATGAAGAATTAGAAACAGAGATCCTTGACAGAACGATGGACTGGTATAAAGTGTGAAAATTCAGGAACCTCGTATTAATACGTAATTAAGTATATCTAGAGTTTTAAAACTTAAAAGATTACACAACTGAATCAAAATCCCATTAAGGACCCAGTTCAGACATATAACCTTCTTCCATTTATACTTTTCTTACACCATCATATTAGCCGTTGTTCAGTCAAACCTAAAGGCCAGGTCATAATTCTTTTACTTTACTGCATAGAAGATCATATAAACCCATGAATGAGAAAGCACAACATCTTTTGATCGGTTGATCCCTAGCCGAACTAAAAAAAAACTTCAACTTAAACGAAATAAGACTAAGAGACTAACCGGGATCAATCTCTTCGCTTATAAGCTGAATGACGATACCCTGGCCAAATCCGTTGACAAAGAACTCCCACTGGTCCTCTATTTTAACCGAGATCGTCTCCTTCATTTTCTTCCTCACAGTCACCACCGCCCTTACTTGGATCCCGCCTCCCGAAGACAACAAAGACCCATTACTCTCTTTGCCTTCCAGAGTACTAGCAGCCTCCAAAGTCTTGTCGTCACTGCTGATCACGGCCCGGATTAGCCCGTTCCTGTTGACCCGAGAACCGAATACCGGTAACTGAGTCCTCCGAATAGGGGCTATGCTGCTTTCACCGAAGAAAGCCGGAGATGTCCTGAGTACCCCACCGGAGATGTCGGACTTGGAAGGACCGGTCGGGTTGACCGTAAACATTTTGGTCTTTGTATACGGAAAAAACCGAGCTCCTCTGTTTACTGTTGCTTAAGTCCAATAAGAAAGAGAGGACGTTGCTTGATATTGCAGAGGATGGAACAAACGGCGTCGTGTGGTTCGCTGGTTCCGCTTGTTGTTTGCAGTCAGTCTTGACTGAGGTGGGTTGGCTGTTTAATCGTTGATTCCTCGACAATGGATCCCAAAACGGTGGACAAGCTGTTTTTTATTTATTTATATTTTATATATACACTATACAGCGCCTGCTTAATCCGTGCTGTCTGGGTATTCAGTAATGAAATTCTCCAACATTAGCGCTTGAAAGCACGGTCCAATGGTTCGCTAAGCAGAAAGTTAATCAAATATGGCGCTGCAAAAAAATAAAAAGAAGATATTTATTACTGTTGTAATTTTTTTTTTTTTGGGGGAGGGGGTGTTTTTTTTTTTTTGAGGTTTATCTTAAATAAGTATGAATGATCATCCATTTAAATAAATAGAGAGTTTAAGAATGTTTAAATGTATAAGTATCAAGAAGGAAAAAAAAATGAAAAGAGAAAATTTAGTTCTTGAGAAATAAAAAATTTTAAATATTTTCTCTTGCAATAGTAATTTTTTTAGTTTTATAACACGTTATTAGCATAAAATTTTACTAATACTGAATCTAATGGTTTCCTACTTCAAGTAAGTTTTTCAATATATTATTTGTAATTTTCGAGATAAATATAAAAGATAATATTATTGAATATTACTTAATAAAATTATACTTTTATTTTGATGATTATATGAATATATTTCTTAAATCTACAAATTTATTTTTGTGATTTATATATAGAAAATATCAAATTTTATAAAATCGAGATTTATTACTATTGACATTTTTTGAAAAAGTTACTTATCCAGGATTCTTGATGAGATTCATTTGGATATGATGAACTTGAGAGATACAATCAAAGAAGAAAATCACATTTTCCTGCAAGATCGTGCTGTGTATCTCACGGTGAAAAATTATCTTTTATGAAATAATTTAACGGAGAGATCTGCACACTAGAAGATTGTTATCCTTCTAAAACATCATTATACCTTATTCTAAAACATCCTTCTAAAAGTGATAGTGAATATAATTCTGCACTCTTTAAAATTAGCTCAATATTAAAATTATGCAGTAAAAAGGTCACTGATGATGATAATAATATACCGTATTACTAGAAGTGATTCAACTTAGAGAAAGGGTAAAGACCCTTAAAATAATTTTTTATAAAAATATGAATATGTTTGTCATAGATTTGGTATATCTTATACTAAGTTTTTATATATAAGTTTATTAATATTTTATCATATTTTGAAATAATGAAAAGTCGGTACCTAAAGTACGACAAAAATTTACTTGGGATAATAAAATCCTGACTAAATTCGATTCTCTTACAAATAAATGTGAACCAAAAGTTCAGAAGATTATTCATTTGCAAAAGTGTTGTAAATCAATTACTGGATATATTTACTGATGTTAAAAGTGTGATAAAATCATATATTACTGTTGTTAATGTTTAAATAAGAATTGAAATCCTTGAAGGACAAGATGTTAAAAAAGTAATAGACGAGTTTAAGACACACCTGAAATGTTGAAGACCTATTGGTACAAAATTGAAATTAAATCGATACTCCTGAAGAGACCGTACCCACAAAATAAGCAATAAGATCTATCTAAACTTTTTGTACTGAAGAGGAAAATCTTAAATAGTACAAACTTCCTGAAAAGGAAACTATTGAAACGTCCAAACCTTTTGAAGAGGAACTCCTAAAGAGTACAAACCTTCTAAAGAAAAACTCCTGAAGAGTACAAAACTCCTGAAGAGGAAACTCCTGAAGAGGTTTTTCATAAAATATTTTCTCCAGAAGAGGAATAGGTACCTAAAAATAGTGAGATCTCAATACATTTTATAAATACTAGAAAAATTATAGATAGAAATAAAACTGTTGTCAACAACATATTTTCATATAAGATGACACTTGATATTACTAGAAGTAATGAAAAAAGTAAGTAAAAAACCATCGAATAATGTCGATGTAGAAATGATTGGTAAAAATGGAAAGCAGCTATTCAAACTAAATTAAACTCGCTAGCAAAACGAGAAGTATTTGGACCTGTTGTCCAAACAGCAAAGTGTGTTAGGCCTATGAGATATAAGTAACTATTTATATGAAAGCGTAATGAGAGAAAATGAAATTGTGCAGTACAAAGCACGATTTGTTGCACAAGATTTCTTGTAGAAACACGAGATTAGTTATGAGAAAACATATTTCCTTATTATAAATACAATTACATTCAGATTTTTAATTGACTTGGTTATTACAAAAATATTAGATATGCGGTTGATGAATGTGGTCATTGCATATTTATAAGGATCATTAGATCATGACATACAATACTTGAAGTATCTAATCTAAGTAAATTTAGGAGTATGCACTTTATAAAACTTCAAATATCTTTATATGAGTTAAAATAATCCGGACGTACGTGGTATAATTGAATTAGCGAGTATCTATTGAAAGAAGGATTTGAGAACAATCCTATCTGTCCATGTGTTTTTATCAGAACTCGGATTTGCCATTATTGCGGTTTACGTTGATAATTTACCTTGTTAGAACTCCTGAATAGATCACAAGAACTTCTATAAATTCAAATAATGCATTTGAAAAAAAAAAGATCTTATTATTCAAATGCTAGATGAGTTATAAAAATTTGATACTTCTTGTCTCATCTCTCAAATGCATTTGGTGTTTATAAAATAACATGTCATTCTTATCTAAAAGATTAGACAGTCGAAATGAAAAGGCAAGTAAGGATTTTAAATCCTTATTCTCTTGTTTTAAATCTGCTATTTTTTTATCAGACTCTTGAACAAATCTTTGAAGTATGGAAATCTTCTTATTAAACTCCTCAATCTCACGATTTTTATATTGTAATCGGTCGGAAAATCTGACAATATAGGGAGTGTCGAGAGTCACAAACTCATAAACGGTTTCATGATCTGACTTATTAGCTAGATCATTCGCTTGCTGCAACATGGCACCCACGGAAGATGCAGGAACAATTTGTAATTGAGGTGAATGATGCCTCATATATTGATCGTGAAGAATATTGAAAGGAAACTGATGAGCCATTGAAAATTTATAGAATAAGAATGCAAATGCAGATGAATTATAGATATGAGAAGAAAATTTAATGCGAACTAAACGAAGCTAAAGATGATTCTTATATAAATGACAATAAGAACAAGACAAACCATCATCTCTTCAAATCTCACTTAGCCAATATTACAAAATATGCTGTATGCATAATTTCAAAAGCCAGCGAAATTAATTACAGTTATCTCTATTTTTTTGTAAACGCTGAATTTCTGCCGTTAGCTGCTGTTGTTGACTTTGTAATTGAGTTCTCTCATTCTAACTCTTCTATTCGTGCTTTCAAGTCACGAGAATACTAGTCTACAAATTTCTTCAACTCTTTGTTTTCTTGTTTTAAATTTTTATTTTTTCTATCTTTAGTTGCAAGTATTTGATGCAATTTAGATATTTGATTTTTAAGATGATCAACCTTACTCGTTCTCGCCAGTAGCCTCTGAGACATGGTTGTAAGAGATGCAGCATATTGAGCACCGAGGGTTCTTGATACTGCAACAATTTCAGGATCAATTTTACTAGAAAGATATATCTCTGCTCCTATCATAGTATTTACAGGCTTAGGAGAAAATATGAGTGGTTGAGATATAAAAGATTCATGGTTCAAATCTGGGACATTAGAATTTCTATCAGATATAATATCATTATGGATGAACAATAACTGGATTTATAAAAATGTGAGATTTTTTACTGGAGTAAACCAATGGTAAAAACGGTTATATTTAAATTGCAATCCAAAGCTTTCAAATCTCTCATTTGTCAACAATGTCAAGCATATTTGATTTTCCACCGAACCGATAAAATTAGACATCAAGCTTTTACAATTTTTATCATACATGGATGGTTTCCAATACTCTTTCCGCTGTACATAAACAAATTCTCCCTAATAACGCTGAATGAGGGGGAGATAATTTTAGATGAAAATCTTAACATGTTTTCTCTAATACATTATTTATATGAAAATTATGTTTAAATTATTAACCCAATTATATATGCTAAAATTATGTTTGTTTATTGAAAAAATTTTAATGCATATTTTTAGGGGGAGTTTAAAGTATTATTACAGATCTCAGATTTCTACTAAGTCTATCAAGTAAATATTATCTGTCACATATTCAAATCACTCAAAAATAATTGCAATTCATGAAATAAGTTTATAGTATATTTGACTGAAATTAATGATTTTATATATTCAACAAAAGTGTGGTCTTCCCGTCATCAATGACAACCCAACAATTTTATATGAAGATAATACTGCTTATATCAGATGAGGATATATTAAAAATACGATCAAGTGATAATCTGACAGATTTATTCACAAAAGCATTACCAATTGTAATATTCAAGAAAATTGTGTAGAACATTGGAATGCGAAAATTCAAAAATCTATCGTCATACACTTTTCAGGAGGAGTAAATGTCTTAAAGACTTATGCTGATTGTACTCTTTTTCCTTCGCTAAGGTTTTTTTCTATTGGGTTTTCCTTTGCAAGATTTTAATGAGACAATTTTAAAATACTGGAGGTACATAAGAATACTGTACCATTTTTCTTTTACCATTAATTTTTCTTCCCACTAAATTTTTCCTTGGTAAGGTTTTAACGAGACAAGTTCTTTATGGGTGATTATTCAAGGGGGAGTGTTGTAAATTATTAGGGAAATGAATAACCCCCATGCCCTATACCACGTAAACCTCTTCCCTCTTTTCTCCTCTTGTCTCCAATAAGTGTGAATGACCATCCATTTTAATAATGGATGGTCACAGATGCCTCAAACTTTCTATAAATAGATAGTTTGAAAACGTTTAAATGTACAAGTATCAAAAAAGAAAAGAAAGAAAAAAGAAAAAAAAGAAGAGAAAAAATTAGTTCTTGAAAAATAAATAGTTCTAAATATTTTTTTTCGCAATAATAGTTTTTTTTAGTTTCATAACAATTACCCTTTTAATCACTGTTTTTTAATTAAATCTAACATTTATTTTATTGTTTGAATTAATGATAAGTGATAAATAAAAAGAATTTTGTAGAACTTTCTTGTCATAACTTCATGATAATACATCGACCATGTAAATGTGTAATATTAAGTTATTGCTCCTCATATTTTTAATTTTAATCATTCCATCTTTTCATTAGTATCGATTGCAACTAATATTATCCGAATTTTGACAAAGTCATGTTTGGATAGTGGAGTGATCTGAACTCATTTACTATTATTTAATATTTATTAGTATATATTATTATTTAATATTTTGTAATTATATTTTTAATACTTTTAAATAAATAATTTAAAATCATCTTACTATTCAAACATAATGTGCCTTAGTGTGACCTGAAAACTATCATTTATTATAAGAAAAAAAAGCATAAATAATCAATCAATTAGATTCAAAAAGAGTAGAAATAATTAAAATAAATTTTTTAGACGCAACTGATTAATTAATTCTGCTCATTTTTCTTATAATGATTGAAACTACCAAATTGTGAACTATTGTGCCATTGATGCATAGACACAAGATATGGGAGATCTAGGCAATGCTTGTATCAATCGCTTCTATATTATTTTTCGTTTATTTTTTACTTTCTATAATGATGTTATTACTTCTTTTCACACGTGTCATTTTATCAATTAAGCTAATAACTGGGTATATTTAATAGAAGTTTTAAAGAGATAATATAACATAAAGAGGAATGATCAAAATTTAAGGCAGATTAAAGTTTTAAAATTAAGGAACACGGGTCAATTTGTTAAAAGAGGCAGAGTACATGGACTATTTTAGTAATTAATGCAAATTCCTATCTATTTTCAAAATCAACCAAGACAGTATGGGAGAGATCAAACCAGTCATCTTCTCATAAAGAAATATTGATCATGCTTACGTTTTTTTCATCTCAATCATATCGGATGTGTGATAAAATTATTGGGTCCCATAAATTAACGTGAGTAAAGAAATTTTGTGAAAACAGTGCCTTTACATATAAGTCCACCTTTCGCATCACTGACAAGTTGGAAAGTGATTTTTAAAGAAATTTTAACGATCTTAACCAATTAAAAAGCTTGTCCTTCATGACTATATTAGTGTTTCTTTTTCATGTTTATCCATCTAAAAATCTTAATTATCTAAAATATTTTTTAAGGCATAGTTTGTTTTAGTAAATAAGATGAAATAAGTTGATATAAAAATTAAAAATTAAATAAATATTATTAAAATAAATATATTATATTATTTGTAAAAGTTAAATTATAATTTAAAAAATTTATAATAATTAAATAAATTAAATTAGATTATTTTAAAAACAAGCTATGCTTAAATTTTAACTATCTAAAAGTGTTTATATTCGATGTTGAAAAGCGCGTGATGTGAAAATAGCAATAGTTTTCTTGCAAGTTGCAAGGAGAAAGTCTGAAAGTCAACTGCCGTACAAAAGGGTAAAAGAAATATGAGCACGGATAAAATGTGTTCTTAAAATATGATAAAAATAAGGATAAAGATAGGTTTATTTATTATTTATTATTATTTAATATTGAGTTTAAAGTTTTATTTTTATTATTTTATTTTAAGTATTTTTTTAATATATTTAATTATTAAAAAATTAAAAATATTTTTTTTATTAATAATCACTTTCATAATCATTATATAAAAATTTAAAAAAAATAAAAGAAGTAATAAATAATTAATATAAAGTTTTAAACCTATTCGTATCCTAAAAATAAGAATTAATTTATTTTTTGAGTTCATCTTAGTTCAATCTTATCTTATTAATTATTATATATTTTTTAAATTCTTATAT
Organism: Platycarya strobilacea; assembly: GCA_036898215.1. Classification (NCBI taxonomy): domain Eukaryota; kingdom Viridiplantae; phylum Streptophyta; class Magnoliopsida; order Fagales; family Juglandaceae; genus Platycarya; species Platycarya strobilacea. Next base: position 13,712,599 of record CM072554.1, on the reverse strand, counting down.
AAAATTAAATAAATAATTTACTATTTTTAAATATTAAATTAAAAAATATTTTTTAATAATATTTTAAACTTCCATCTAACTCAACTTAAGACAGCTAATAGAAGAAAAAGACGGAAGAGTCGTGGGGGGTCTTGAAATGAAAGCCACTTGGATGGCAAAACGTGCGCAAATGACAAAAATCCACCACATGGGATATCTGACATTTAGACATTATCCTGATTCCTGCTACCTTCTTCATGGTTTTCCCTCTCTCCTTCTATCATTTATTTATTCAAATGGAACATTATTAAATGTGTAATAAGTTCAGTTTGATTCAGTTTTGGAAATATCTTATAGCTAATTTAATATAATAATTTTGAGATTTCAACAACTGATACCGCATCAGTTAAATTATTAAATTGATATTTTTGATTTTATCAATTTCAATCCAATTTGATTTGATTTTTTCAATTTTAATATATTATATAATAGTATTAATACAACTATTAATAAAATAAACTATAATGATATAATATTTTAAATCTAATATTATATTAATTAGTAATTTATCATATAATACAAATTGTTTTTATATAATTATATATTATTTATAAAAATTATATCAATATAAAAAATTAAAATATATTTATGAACCAGCCAACTAGTCTCATCCGGTCTAATATTAGAAAAAAAAAATATAGAATTAGACTAACTTTGACATATTTTAAGAAAAATAAAATTGATATTAGACTACGAGTGATGCTAGAGAATAGCCAACATCATGTGAGATTGATGCAATGGATGTTGGCTGCTCCCACTAATTTTTCCTAGACTAAATCAAACTCAGCACCCAATTTGGCTTATCAAATCACCAATTTTTTTCACCCTTAAACATCATCTCTTGCGAATCCTGTTGTATGGTGGGAGCAGTGATTTCATGTTTCAACCTTCCTTTGAACTTTCATTGGCCATGAGGGATCTGTTGTTTTTCATGAATGGGAGGGTCTTTAATCAGATGGGTTTATATTATTGAATAAAATACAACTGCGTCCCTTGATTTATTTTATTATTGTGAATACAGTTGCAGCTAGCAGATTGACGAAATGACTTGAGCCATCTTCATCGCTCTCAAACTCTGGCTACTCTCTCTCAAGTGCTTTACCTCTTCTTAAAGTGTTCTTATATTTGAATTTAGAGATGGGTTGAAATAAATTTTAGAAGTCGAATAAAATATATTTTTTAATATTATTATTATTTTAAAATTTTAAAAAATTTAAAAATTAAATTAAAAATTTTAAAAATTGAATTATTTATTATATTTTATATAAAAAAATTAAAATTTTCTTTTTCTTTTTCAACATGCACGATTATACAGTTTTAGAGCATTGCAATATCTTATACTTATTAAAAAGTAATTATTTAAAAAAAAATTTGTTTGATACATAATTCAAACTTATTGTTTTAAAGAAAAATTACGTAAAACTTAGGCACCTAAATCATAAATATCATTTATCTTGAAAATTATTGCCTATTATTGTCTCCCTGTTAACGAGGTAACAAATTAATCAATTATTATTATTTTTATACAGTTTAAAAATGTGTGGATCTGTATAATTTTCTCTTTTACAAAAAAAAAAAATCGATAAAAAATTAACATTTTTATTATATCCCCCACATTTTCCAAATATAATACATCATATTTACACATTTTAAATCAGTAACTAAAATTATTCTATTTTCTTTGACCTATTTGGATACAAAAATGATTTTATCTAATCTCATATAATCTTCTCATTACAATTTTTTTTATATAAAATATAATAAATAATTTAATATTTTCAAATTATAAAATAATAATAATATTAATAATAATATTCTAATAATATTTTATTCAACTTTTAATTTTATCTAAAACTATCTCATCTTATTTTATTATTAACCTGATAATCTTATGTAAATTTAACATTATCATTCGTGAGATTTAGAATATAAAATCTTGAGAGATAACAAATGTATTTGTTTTTGTAAATAAAATGATATAAAAGTTAAAAATTAAATAAAATATTTAGAATTTTAAAAAATTGTTTTGAGATTTGAAAATATTAAATTGTTTATTTTATATAAAAATTTGAAAAAATAAAAATTAAATAAAATAAGATAAAATAAAATTATTTATCAAAACAAAACAAGCCTAAATCTCACAAATAATACGGTTTTAGTAGGCGTAAGTTTTACATATTTCTTTTATAAAACGTAGCTAAATCATAAAAAAAAAACATTTTTAATATTTAACCGCATTTTTTTTTTAAACAGAGTAACTTGCACATGTTTGATTTGTATTTAATATTACTATAAAATCTTTGAGATATGTAAATGGAGGTAGTGTTATTGACAGCAGCGAGGCACTAATGGCGAGACATGTAGCTCCGGGGATGAATTCAGAATTAAAATGTTTGGGTACCAATTTTTTTGAGATCTAGGATATGTCTCTCCTCTTTTTTTTTTTTTTTTTCATATCATTACAAAGGTTTAGCTTCCGGTAACTCCAAAAGTACGAAGGAGCTTGAGTTGAGTTGAGCGATAACTAATCATTAGACTATACCCGCCAGTTTCTCTCTTCTTAAATTTCTCTTTGGATGATTTTCGGCGTTTTCTTTCCAAAATTTTTTTCATTTCCCTTGGGCGGGGGAGTTGAGCTCCGACTCCGACCTTCTCCTCCCATAATTTCTGCTAGTTTTTTCATTTTTTTTATCATTTTTCGTTTATGTTTTCAGGTAGCTTTCCCTCTAATAGCGTCGACTTCCTCAATTGATATTTGATTTTCGACCATCTCCAAACAGCACATGCGGCCCTCTCTGCCTTCCTAGTCGCCGATCTTCTCTTCTGCAGAAGAAGAATGCGATTCCACAAAGTGTGTTGGCTACACGCGCGACCCAAATCATGCACTTTCTTCATGCGCAGCCGCGTTCTAGCGAGAATTTGCCTTTAGAGGTCTCTACACATGCCATTCGTTCGCCTTCTCATGTGGCATGCGTTTTACACATGCCACCACTGCCATTGTGGATCCTTGGCCGACGACTGGGTTTTGATGTTGACTACTACTTTATTTGATTGTTTTCCCAAAATTATAATCTTGTAATAGAGTTCATGAATCTTTCCAAAAATTACTTCAAAAAATAAGTGACAATATTTTTACCATCTTCGTTACTTCCTACGAAGGTTCCACCGCCTTTAGTGGTGGTTCCATTGTTCGCTTTATTGCGACACCTTATTTCTATCTTCTTATAAGATGGCTTCCTCTTGTAATACACGAATATGGTTCAAGAAATTGGTTCCAGATAAACTTGTTTTCTTTTATTTTCTGTTTTTCACATTTTTCGCATTATTATCTTTTGCTTTAAGGTGATTGTTAAAGAACTTCACCTCTTTCTAATATATCATTTATCTTAGTTTAATGAATTATGCTTGCATAAAAAAATATGAGTTGAGCGGAGCAATATTTTGAATATCGTACTAGAGGGTGGATCGATCAATATACTAGAACGAAATATCTTGATACCAGTATAGTTTCGTGTACTGTTTCAGAATAGTCTATATATAAATAAATTATATATATATACATGCATAAACTATAAAAAGATAATAAGATAAAATTATTATTATTATTCATTTTGTGATTCATACAAATAAAATATACATTTTATATATACAAAGAGGAAAAAATGCAAATATACTTAAAAAAACCACTTAAAAAAAATAAGAATATGCTGAATTTCGAAAATCTAGTGCCGGTCGAAATCAAAAATATCGGCCTGTACCAATCAAAACAGACTGAAACGATCGAAATAGTGTCTAAAATGGCCAAAATATTGCCCGAAACAAAACATCCGTTTTTCGTACTAGTCAAGTGGTCGGTATGGCATATTCTTGAAACTATGGAACGGTTTACACAGTATTCAAAACTATAAAATGGAGTCTGTCTTTGGATTATTGAGCAATCAAAACAATTTAAATTGAAGCTCGACAACTCGATTCGATGAGCTAAGTTTTCAACTCAAAATGAGTTGAAGTTGAGTTGTATCGGAGTATTTTTATTTTTTTTTGTTTTTGAATAAATTAATTAATAAATTGATAAATAAAAATAAAAAGAGTATTGCTATATGTATTTATAACTTTACTTACACTTTTACTTATAAGACTCTTTTTATTAGTTTTATTTTAAATTTCAAATCTCAAGATCCTCAACATATCAATAACTCAATTGTGGAGAAATAATTTTTTTGTAATCTTTTTTTAGTATATTTAGTATTTTTCAAATAAGTAATATGTAACTAGTTGATATATTTATCCATAATAATCATATACTGTATGGAGCAATGCTAAGGGTACACGATTTCGCCAATCTTTTACGAAATCAGCCAAAATATTTTTAAAAAGATCAAACCAAAAGATAAACACTTAATGAGAAAGAAACAAAAATAAAAAAAATATAAATAGTTAGTTTAATTAAACGTAAAAATAATTTTTTTGTACAGCGTGTATATAAAAGATACACAAATTATGTACAAATAATATTTTTATATTATATGAATGCATAAATTACTAATAAGTACATACAGATAATTTGATAGTATATATCAATATTTCATACATTGTTCATAACATAGTAGTAGATGAAATTATTAAAATATTATTAACTAATTATTGTATAAATTATGAAATAACTATAAAGTAAATTCAATAATTAGGTTACATAGCATTATTTAATTATAAAATCTATTGTGCTTATATTATTAACCAATATATATAACACACTCATTAATATATGAATTGCGTTTTAATTGAGTCATGCAAATGAGTCGACTCAAGCATAAAGTAACGCGTTGGCTCTAACGAGCTTTAATCAAGATGAGTCAATTTATTTAGATATATGTTATTTATTAATTGAGCAAATATCTATTGTCACTATAGGTGTAAGAAAAAACTGGTAAACCAAACCGGACTGGTCCAACCCAGTAGAATCAGTTCGGTTTTGGATAGGTACCGATTTTGAATCGGTTTTCATAATGTTAAAATCGGTAGGTACCAATTCGGTTTAGAACTAGATTGGACCGGTTCACTGTAATATATATTTTAAATTAATTTATTTTAATATGATACATAATATAAAATATTTTTTTTAATTATATATAATATGTTATATATTAATATATAATATAAATTAGTTACAATTTATATTTTATGGCCTAATACTAATAGGATAATACTATATTGTTATTAATAATATACTTTAAGTTTATATATAAATTATTATATTAAATAATTAAATATAAAATAATGATATAGTAATACTAATACAATTTTTTTTGAGCTAATACTAATACTATTAGTTATAACTATAAATGATATAATTATAAAAAATTAAACTTATTATAACAAATACTAATATATAATTATTTTAATCATAATAAATAATACTAATATATATTAATAATCTAATAAACTAATATAGCCTAATTTAAATCGAAAAACCAGACCGAACCAAATCGAAATCGGTAAAACCAATACTACCGATTTTGAAAGGTAACCAGTGTATAATTGATTTTAAAAAATAGAAAATCAATGGTACCGGTTTGATTCTAAATTTTATCGAAAAGTAAATCGAACTAGACCGGTTATACCTTTGACTATCACGAACTAATTCAACAAACTATCGAATAGACTCGATGATTTACAGTCCCATCCAAAAGTGAACGAAACCTCTTGTAAATGTAAGTAAAATGCATAAATTTTGACCTCATTTACTTTCATAAACAATGGTATAGACACATTTTATGTTGTGTAAAAAATTCACTCTCAATCCAATTGCAAATAGAGTAATAGATTATACATCTCTGATCTCCTTAACAGAAATGTTTTACGTTTTACGATTGGAATACAAAGTATTAAATATTATCTATTAATCAAAGGGTTAAAATTGTTTTTATTTGTATTTTGTCTTTTTCCCCCAGTTTTATTTTTTATTTTTATCTGATGAATATATAAAAAGATTAATCAAATGAAAAACGAGTAAGATGCTAAAAAATATAAATGAGATAAAATCCGTGACCAAGCAAGGGCATGCAAGTTAGTCGGAACGAGTTTTGCAATGGCACAATCAACATACATTGTCGCCATTTGTCGGCGATCATCTTCGCGCCCAAAAGCCAACTTGAAGCTAACATTTGGAATATGAAAGTAATTGAACTCTTACAAGTTGAGTTCAAATGTTAGCCTAACCCAATATTTAAATATATAACTCTTAAATTATTAAACATCATTCAACTTAAATTTTTTTTATATGTAAGATCGATAACTTTTTTTTAACTCAACTTCTCGTTATATACGAGAACTACAATACTTTTCAAATTCTCATAAATACATCTAAATTCATCTTAAATAAGTTCTACAAAATTTATTTCATCATTTTAACTTATTACTATTTATAAATAATTCAACTAATTTAAACTTAAACCAACATCCAAACATAATTAACCTAAGATAAAACTAAGAATGAACTAAAATGTAAAGAAGTTGTACAGTTAGCCCTAAGTTTGGATACTAAGATAGGATGATGTTATCAGTGAATAGTTACGAAATAGTTTGTAAATAGTAGTAAATTAATTTGTTTTAGGCAGTTTTGGAAAAAAGAAAAAGAAAAAGTATAATAAAAATATTATAAATTTAAAATATTATTAGAATATAAAATTTTAATTATTTTATTTAGAAATTTGAAAATGTTGTTTTTGTTGTTTGGAAGTTTAAAAAAATTATGATCATGATTAGGTATGATTAGGTAAAAAGAATTGAAGATTTGAAACTAAAAAGTGTTTGTGTTTATAGTATTTGGATATTGAGATGATATTAGATAAAATAAGGTGAATTGAAAAAATTTTACTACCCAAGTCAAGCCTTACTGGGGTTGGTTTGGATAAGAATATCTTAGAATATTTTTGAATAATAATGTAATAGTTTGAATTAAAATATTTTATTGAGATTTGAGAAAAAAGAAAGATAAAGTTGAATAAAAATATTATAAAGTTAGAAAATTATTTGTATATAATTTTTTAATATAATTTTTGTTTTAAAATTTAAAATAATTAGATAAAATAAAATGAAATAATTTTTTTTTTTTACATACAAACCTAACATTCTCTTGAGCCAAGTTTTGCGTTAACTTTGCCATAACTAGGACATATGTAGATGTAAAGTTGTTACAAGAAATGCCATCCAATAATTCTGATATTACATTATTGCCCTTGATTTCTAAATCTTAGCTGCAAGCGATTTTTTGGTGAGATTTTAGTTGATAAGATAATTTTAGATATTTTAATATTTATTTTGAGATTTAAAAGAGTTAAATTGAGATTTAAAAAAATTAAATTATTTATTACATTTTGTATAAAAATTTTAAAAAAATTATAATGATAAGATGAGATGAGTTAAAATAATTTCTTAATCTATTAAAAAGCTTTAGACTTCATTTCACGTAATGATCTCACGTAATGATTTCCAAGGTGAGATATTGGTACTATGAGATAAGTAGCTTGATCATAAATTATTATTAGCATACTTTAGAAAGTTATATTATTATTATTATTATTATTAAAGGTATTTTTTTGGAAGCTAATGCTTATGTATTACACATGTTATAATATCTGCAAGCACGTCATTTATCATAATCTATGATCATATTTCATTTCTCATATCATTGTTTGATAGTTATGTATGTATTATGCATTTCATGTATCTTATGTTGTATAAGACATATAAATTTTCATAAGGCTAGTTGTAAGATAAATATCATATTAATCAGATGATTATTCAGATGTATGGTACCAATGCAATCACAATAGATGTAAAAACCATGAACTCAAGCATGATTTATCATAATATTTTATCATATCAGATTAGTGGTTCTCTATATAGTCACATTATGTAAGACTGGTGCATAACCTTACAAACATGATTACGTATGTAGATTTTGATAATATAGATTTTGATATGTGGTATCACTTATTTACTAACAAGTTAAGAATGAATATAAATATATGATTTAGTGAAGAATAATTGATATCTTAAATATATGGTTTGGAAGAAAATAACCGATATTATTCTAGATGATTTGGGAGCAAATAACTAATATTATTTTTAATGATTTTTAAAGAAAATAATTGATAACCCATATCAATTTAGATTTTTCCAATTGGTCAATCAGAATAATAAGATAATTCAGACTAGCAAGTGAAGTTAGTTAATTTAGATAAGTCATAAATGTCACAACATATGTATAAACTATTTTAGGTCATAAAAATATTATGTTATTTATGTTTACGTTATGATAAGTTTTTTACTGAGTTATCAACCTATTTTAATTTGTTTTTACGTTTTTAAACTATTTCGAGTCAAAATATTTATGAAGGTAGAGTTATAGAATAAGATTTAGGCCTGATTTATTTTCAGGCATGAGATGAAATAAAAATTAAAAAAAGAATAAAATATTATAATATATTTTTTGAATATTAATTTTGTTTTAGAATTAAAAAAAATTGTTTTAAGATTTGAAAAAGTTAAATTGTTTATTTTATTTTGTATGAAAATTAAAAAATATATAATAATAAATTTAAGATAAAATGAAATAATTTAAAAAAAACAAATTAGGCCTTAGTTCAAGGAGTCATGATAATGACCTAGATCATGTACATAAATCTTATAAAGTTATGACTTTTATAGCACAGATTTTGAAAGTTTTTAAAAAATGTTTCTGCGTACTCTCTCTTTGTGATCTCAACATTTTAAAAATATAATTTTATTTATAAAATCTTTCTAGCTACCTGGCAATTCCTTCATAATAACATATATATATATATATATATATATATATATATATATTTAAGTCAAGACTAGAAGTAGCACGCCGGCCACGCCGGCTCTCGAGTAAGAGTATTAATATTGAATTCATTAATTTTAAAAAAAATATATATATATTTATACACATAAAAAAAAATTGGTCAGATTTAATCAAAAGTGGAAAGAAAAATTATGAAAAGATATAAAAAAAATACTTTTTATTTTCAAAAGTGGATAATAAATTTAAAATTTCCTTCAAATTTAAAAGAAAAATATATACTTTTAATGGACCACAATTCAAAAATTAAACAGATTGTCATTTTATTTCATTCTTCTTATTTTTTCTCATTAATTTTCATCTAATATGATGAATATTTTTTAATATATATGTAAATTTATATTTAAAAAAAAATTTAATAGATCTAATGTCAATACTTTAGATATGTACAAGAACGATGATTTTTATTAATCGTGGGAAGCAGAATGTTTAACGATCTATTCAAACCTTTTTTAAATGTAAGTAAAGTAGTCCTGTTCATTCGGGCCGGGTACAATCGGTCCGGTTTGAAATTTTAATATATTTTTTAATATTTAATATATTTTTTAAATAAATTTAAAAAAATTTAAAATTTAAATTTTAGATTTGAAAATTCAAAACTCGAAAAAACACCCCTAAAGCAAAGTGCATACAATTTAATCTCATTTACTTCGTTACTTTTTACCAGTACTTATGATTTTGAGGTTTTCACTTGTTCTCTATTTCGGCCCCGGCCCAAACATTTTGATTGGCATGATTGCAATGCCTAAAAAATGGTATCAACGCGGTTTATTTCGCATAAAGGATTCATGATTTCTCCACCCAATTGCATATCTAAAATATGTTAAGTAAAGGGTTTTGTTACATAAATTGTTGTTTTCCACCTGTTTTGTTACCGAACTTTGACTTTTTCAAAACTCTAGGGCACAATAGGAAAAGTATTTTTTTTTTTTGTTGAATATAGGAAGTTAGGTTAATTAATCAAATGGAAAATGAGTACATATGGCTACTATGATCATGAAATAAACGAGTTAAAAGTTCAAGACGAAATAAGGGCAGTTTAGCAATATATAGCAAGTTTCGCAATGGCAGTAGTACTGTCAACATTACCATGCCGGGACAATCACATATCTTAATAGGCGCCCGAAAGCCGACTTTAATTAAGATGGATTAGAGAAGAACCCAAATTAATACTACGATCTTTAAAAAGAAAATAGAATAATAATAATAATAATAATAATAATAATAAAAAGAAATTGCCATGCACGACGCGGATCCCTTGTGTGTGGTCTATACATTCTCTCCCTACACAGTCAAAAACCATACATAAAAATATGCGTTTCATTCAATATCTATGCAAACTTGTATATATTTGTATATTAATAAATAGCAAAAATCTATTTGCAAAATTCTTAATTTACATGCTCTCAACACATTAGTTGACATAGAAGTATTCTTTCACATGCATTAGCTATATATGCTAACAAATTCTTGATTTTTTGACGCTTTAATAGTTGCAGTGAATCCCATAATTAATAAGTAACGTGTTAATAGGTACGCACACAAGCCGAAACTCAAATATATATATATATATATATAATATAAAATAAAATTTATACAATGAAACTCTCTTATATCACTTAACAGAATGTTCCAATAACTAGTACAGCCACGGCCTAGTGCAATTAACCTCAATTGCATGCTTCTCCTCGGCCATTAATTATATAGAATTTCCGATTTTATAATTAGCTGGGTAAACTTTCCAAACGTAATTCTCATCCATATACTTGTTTTCACACTTAATTAAATGCTTCAATTTAGAGATATAAACAACCATAAATGATCATGTCCGCGTGCAGTATACAATACATAAAAAAATCCCATATGGCATCATATCCTGATCATGATATAACATGTCTATTCTCTTTATATAAATTGACTGAAGAGAATCTAATTTATCTCTTTCGACAGATACTTTCATCCCAACCGATCAGGCCTCGCAAATGGAAACTGAATTTGCATTGAGTAGTACATGCCACAGCCAAGCCATGAAAAGAGGAGCCACAAGACTCACAGGAAGGAGAGTACTCATTCTTCTGGACAATAGTGAGACGATGTTCATGTTCATAAGATGTCAAGGTTCGTCCAAACTTGATGCGGGAATACTTGCCAATAACACAATCGGGATCCGCAGCAAAGTCACATTTCTTACAATAATAGAACCACTTCCTTGTCTCTACTTTCCTCGCAAATAAAACAATAATATTCTCCACATTCGTCTTCAACACTATACGTGAGTGTCAAGAAATCATGTATATCATATTCATACCTAACTCCATACGGTAGAGTTGCGCATCTATGGCACAAGCCGAACTCGCATTCGCTTATGCATACAAATAAGCATTTGGGAGGACGCTCACCATAGCAACCGTTGCATGTTATTTCATTACGATTTAAAGCAATGCGGAGGGGGTGTTGGTGACCTTCATGCATGAGGGTTTCCGGCAGAGAAGAGCATTGAGTGTCCATTTTAAAGTAATTGCAGTAGTACTTTGTTGAATTAGAGAATTGTAAAAACTTATACGCCTAAATTGTATGCCTCTCCTCGGCCATATTTATAGAATTTCCGATTTTATAAGTTGGGTGTTTCCAAACGAAATTCTCAACTATATACTTGTTTTCACGCTTAATTAAATGCTTCAAGTTAGGGATATAAACCATAAATGATCATTATGTACGTGCAGTGTACAATACATAAAAATTCCATATGACAACAGATCCTCAAGATCTAACATGTCTATTTTCTTTATAAATTGATTGAAGAGATCTTTATTCCTCTAAACAGATGTACTCTGAATCCCAATCGTGGCCTACCAAGTGGGAATTGAATTTGCATCGAGTACATGCCACAGCCAAGCCATCAAAAGAGGAGCCACAAGTATCACAGGGAGGAGAGTACTCATTCTTCTGGACTATAGTGAGAGGATGATCGTGTTGATGATATTCACCACACGTGAAGGTTCTTCCAAACTTGATGCCAGAATACTTGCCAATAACACAATCGGGATGGGCAGCAAAGTCACATTTCTTGCAATAATAGAACCACTTCCTTGTGTCTCTACTTTCCTCACAAATAAAACAATAATATTCTCCAGAATCATCTTCAACACCATACGTGAGTGTCAAGAAATCATGTATATCATATTCATACCCAACTCTATACGGTAGAGTTGCGCATCTAGAACACAAGCCGAACTCGCATTCGCTGCATACAAATAAGCATTTGGGAGGATACTTACCATAGCAGCCGTCGCATATTACATCACAATTTAAAGCAATGCGGAGGGGGTGTTGGTGACCTTCATGCTTGAGGGTTTTGGGCAGAGAAGAGCATTGAGCGTCAATTTTATAGCGATCGCACAAGTCACAGCTGTAACAGAAGCCATGTCGTAAACGGTCACAAGCATCACATTGGAATATGCCACTTGGGGTAGGTCCCTGTGAGAGGAAGGTGAGTGGGTGTTGGTGAAGAAGGGGCAGTTGCTTCTTGGAAGGAAGTATAGAACAGGTAGCGTGCAGAAAAAAGTTACATGGCTCACAGCTGTAAAACGGGGGAGAGATCGAAAGCATACATCCCTCGCAAATCCTATCATCCTCCACCTCCTTTTTACTCATCATTAATTTATGTTCATGACTGAAATGTTTAATCTCCGAGACCAAATCTGATTCGCAAGGCACAGAATCTATCTCCATGTACTCACCTTCATATGTTTTTGCGCATTCCAAGTGGGCAGCATACCTGCAATCTTGACAATAATAAACTCCGTACTCTGTTTTTACCTTTCTAAGGCAAAGTTTACAAGATATGTCATCATTCTTCTCTACCATTTGATGAAGAGAACATGTGAGAGTGAGAGAGTGCCTATGTAACCTTGTACTGATGGTGCGTGGATATCGAGCACATTTCTGGTGAACCAAGAATCGACAGATGCTACATAGGAAAGCCATGTCCTTGCTTTCCTCACCACAGGCATCACAAGTGAATTGAATCTGCTTCAACATGGCGACGAAGTCATGTCGGTAACATTCATCGAAGCTAATTTTTGGCCATGGGGAAACGCATCTAATGTCGATGTCAAATTTGCATTGCTTACAACTGTAAATTAAGCGTCTCCTGCAATTCTCGGAGCAGGCATGACAATGAATAAACTCTGAGGGCGCACAGAGAATAAAGGTGTGGTTTGGGTGCAGAGGGTGGCGGTGTATTTCGGTGGGTAGTTCATTGCATGATTTATGAATTAGGAATTTGCATTCGGAGCATTTGTAGCCAGGACCCCAGACTGGTTGCTCGCATCTCGAGCAAACAGCTTCCTTGCTGCCATCATTTTCCAGATCTTCTTTGAAGACCAACGGATGCTCATGCCTCAAATCAATCAAACTTACTCTCAAATAATCCATCTTCTCTCTCACGCACACATGCAACAAACTTCTGCACAAGTAAGATTCGAGATGTTGGGTCAAAGGTAGTAAGCCACGGTCAAATCCAGGACATGATAGCCCCAAAAAAGTGACAATAAGCAATTAAATTTAAAATTAATTAGCAATTATATCATCTTACTTTGAAATCTTTTTTGGAGTAAGAACCTGACCTAGAGGAGTTGCGGGATGTTTAGGAGGCTGATTCCCTGATGATGTTAAAGATTGGAGTCCAAATGGTGCCAATCAAGATGGGTGGGTCTCAAGGCGTAGGCTAGAGAAGAAGAGTTCAAGACACGTCTGACCAAAAAATCAGAGTTTAACGCTGAGAAAAATATATAGTTCACACCATGATTCTTCTGGTGTAAGTATATCAAACCATCCCAAAACAGGTCCATCCTTGATGTTGGTGTCAGTATATAGTAACTCGCGTTTGATCATATGAAAAAAAGCTAAAAAAGAGAAGACATCATAATCCAAACAAAATTAGAAAAAAAAAAAAAAAAAGAAAACGCAAGAAGTTGATGAAGTAGTAGCAATAGATTGAGAAAAACTCACAAGGAGAGATTAGATCGAGAAAGGGAAAACACAAGTATTCCCAACGGATTGAAACAAAACAACTTACAGCCATAAGCAAGTTTCGTGACTGAATTTGGAAAATAACATTAGAAAAAAAAAAAAAAGAATACCTTGGTCGTTGTGATTTGCGAGAGAGTCGTGAGTAAAAACAACTACATCCCTAACGTATATAATGGGCCACAGAGTCGTCCATAATCGTGATTCATGCTGAAAAAAAAAAAAAAAAAATAGATAAAAGAGAAACAACAACTCGTCTTTTCCTTTACCTTTTACTATTTTTAACTTTTATTGGCGATAGACCATTGACTGCAACTGCGGGCTAGTCTTTGCACCTCAAAAGTTAAAACAATTGAAATTGCATCTACAGCCTCCAATTATTGGAAAAAGAAATAAAAACATAAACAAAAACTTGGAATAAAAAAAATAAAAGAACAGTCATTGATCCAGAATCGTGATTCATGAAAATAAATAAAAGATAAACGAACAATAACTTGGAAAAAGAAATAAAAAGAAAAACAACTTCTTGGAATAAAAAAATAAAAGAGATACAACATCTTGTCTTTTTCTCCTCAAAAGTTAAACAATTGGAATAAAAAATCATCGACTGTTTGAAGAAAACATAAAAAATTATATGTAAAGAGGTATACAGATATGCAGCAGTATAATAACTGTTACCAATTACCTTATGAAAATGGAGCATTTTTACGCAACCTTCTAATTTTTTAATATTAATATTTTTTATTTTTTTTTTAATTTTTAAAATTTTTTAATATATTTTTTTTGAATTTGTTCTTTTTAAATTAAATTAATTTTTGTATTTATTATTTATATATTAAATATTTAATTAAAAATAAAATAAAATAATGTATACTGTATAGAAATTGTGTGAATAGTAAGAGGATGAAAATAAACTAAATAATGATGCTAGTCGGCCACCCAATTTTTGTCGTGAGCTTGACCGTTAGTTAATTTGATTTAAATATTTAAAAAGAAATTAAAATACCCGGTCAAGTTTAGGATCAAATTAAGGCAGTTTGATTGTGAGAATTTGATCTCGGTTTATCGCATCGGATGATTACAGATTTTTTAAATTTTTATATAAAATATAATAAAAATTTTATTTTTAAAATGTTTTAAATAATAATAACATTAAAATAATATTTTATTTTATTTTTATTTTTAATTTATTTCATCTCAATTCACTATAATACTTAATATTTTCTTGGAAAATACTAATTTGTCTATCAATTTTGACATCTTATTTGGACACTTTTTGCATTTTACAAAAGTAATTATTAATACAATTGATATTTTTTTTTAGTTTAGTCAAGCGGTTATTTTTAAGAAATGATATAATTTTTATAAAAAAATAAATTTTGATCAACAATGTAATGCATAGAGGAAAAAAATATAAGTTCTAATAAATATTTGACAGGTAATAAAAGAAAAATATCTTAACAACAAAAGAATTATATAAAATTAAATCATAAACTAATGTGAAATGATGAAATATAACTATTTAATAATTATTATAATTTCATTTATAGAATATAGTTATTTGAATTTAATGTTTCATAATAAATTTAAATTGAGAAATAAAGAATATTTTATTTAAATAATTTCATTCACAAATATAGTTAACAAACATATTTAAACTTACTTATTATAAACTTCCCCTTTTTTAATAAAGAATAAATAGAAATTTTAAATCACAC
Source organism: Platycarya strobilacea (assembly GCA_036898215.1). Classification (NCBI taxonomy): domain Eukaryota; kingdom Viridiplantae; phylum Streptophyta; class Magnoliopsida; order Fagales; family Juglandaceae; genus Platycarya; species Platycarya strobilacea. The sequence continues at coordinate 13,696,924 of CM072554.1, read as the reverse complement.
ATTTAAATTTATATATAATATAAATTGTAATTTATATAAAATAATATCATATATATAATATAAATTATAATTTATATGAATAAAAATTTACTAATGTTATAATATTATATTATAATTTGCATCTTATATAATTTATTATTAATTTATAATTTACATGTTATATATTATATAATATAATTTATGTTGTTTAATTTGAGTCTTGTGTGAGTTTTATAAAATGATGGAAGAAGGATAACGTCAATCATAAAGAAATTGACTTGAAATTGAAATTTGGTATTGGTTTCAATCTAGCAATCTATTCAAACTGTAATTAAAGGATAGTCTAAACTAATTCGAGTTAAGAAAAAGTTTAGGATACTAATTATTAAGAGGATAAGAGTTTTGAATTTAGCTAAATTTAAATTTGAAATGTTTGATTTAAGAAATTAAATCAGAAGACTAAGGTTGCATTTGGCAACCAAAAATACTTTTAATATTCTCAAAATATTTTACTATTATTAATTATTTTATTATTATTATTCAAATATATTTTATTACTATTCGTTACTTTTTACTACTATTTAATATTTTATTATTAATTTTCACCTATTTTTACTATTATTCACAATGTTTCTCGACATTTCTTAACACTCAAACCTATCCTAAATCTCAAAAATTATATCATTTCAAAATTCAAATGAATTGATGGATGTAATTAAAGTTAACAAAAAAAAAATTTAACGAAAAAAAAAGGTGATCGTTAGATAATCACTTATTAAAATATAAATATATATACTAGGGAAAGCAACATGTAAAGTACGTTTTTTTAATTTAGTAAAGTAGTTATAAATTATATGTTTTTACAAAGAAATAAATTTATCTAAATATAAATTTATATATATGATTAAAATTAAAATTGTATTTTAAATCATATCTAAATCATATATATATATATTTAATATATAGAATATCTAAATTTAAATTTATAATTTATCTAAATTTAAATTTATAATAATTTAGATATAATTTAAAATTTTATATCCAACTAATCTCATCTAAATTATAAATTATATCTAAATTATAATCATATATAATATCTAAATTTAAATTTCTATATATAATTTAAACTTTATATAATTTGTATAATTATATAATTCAAAATTTATATAATTTATATTATCTAAATTATATAAAAACAAAAAATGGAAGAAATTATTCAAATTTATAACTTATAACTTATCTAATTTAAACAAATGAAATAATTTATATTATCTAAATTCTAATTTAGATATAATTTAAAATTATATATTTAACTAATCTTGTCAAAATTTTAAATTATATATCTAACTAATCTCATCTAAATTTTTAACCATATATAATATTTTGAATATCTAGTATTAAGTAGCCGTTAAATTTTACGAAAAAATTACAAAAAAATTAAAAAAAAAAGTGAAAAAATTCGTTAAATAACTGTTAGATAACCACTTATCATAATAGAAAGATATATAATTAATTACTTGCACTAAAAACTTCGTTGGAGTGAGAACTTCACATGGTGGCTATTGCTGACGGATCTCACCGCAATAAAGAAAGAGGCGGTGATGTTTTAGGAGAATTGAGCAATGTTTTAAATACTGTACTGTACTAGCCGGTACGGCCAGAATTTTCCGTACCGGCCGATACGGCCGAAATCGGTCGAAAATTATCCAGTAAGGCTGGTACCGGCCGCACCGGATTTCGGCCTTCCCAGTTTTTTTTTAATTTTTTACTATATTTTAACCTCAATTTAGACTAAATTAATTACATATATATATTTATCTATATAATTTATTTATATATTAACTATTATTTTGAAATATAATTTATAATTATATTTATATATATAATTTATTTATGTATAAATTATTTCGAAACGGTACACGAAACGATATCGATATTAAAATATTTCGTTTCAATGACTTAACTGATACCGATACCGATATGTATTCAAAACATTGGAATTGAGTGCCGCAGATGTATTTGATTGAAGAATTTAATGGTACAAATGAAGATCAATAGATCTCACACACGCAATACTTATATTCACTTGCACTTATAGCATGCGACAGTCACCCAGAGTCATAGTTCTCCCCATTGTAGACTTTGCGCAAAAAGGAGAAATGCCATCCCTCGCAAGGTGGGGCTTGGAGTTAGGACCGTATAAAAATTGACTAGACGGACCGTTATCGATACAAATCGGCCATCAGAGTTTGAAATCAATAGAAAACCTGTCTGCTAACTCGGTCCCGATTTAAACTAGGTTCAAACTGCTGAATAAGACGATTATATATATATATATATATTATACGTATAAAAAATGTCTTCATCGTTTTAGTTCTAACGTTTATAAAAAAGATAATGTTACATACAGTTAAAAAATTAAACTTCTTTATAGTCAAAATAATAAATAAATAAAAAAATCCCTATTTAAGAATAAGATTGATTAAAATGCCCATATTTACAAATAAAAAATTCTAAAAATTTAAAAAATTCATTTCATTTAAACATAAAATGTGAGTGTTTCTAGAACTGTAATACAATTTATCTAATATGGACTGTAAAAAAAATTATTCTTATAAAAAAATTCTATGAAATGGCGTACTTTTAATGTAATGCTTAATAATTCTACCCCTCCGCTCTCTCTTCATCTTCTTCCTCTTTCTTTTTTCATAAATAATGTTGTAATTGGTTTGATTTAGTCCCTCCCACTTTAGATAAAATTTAGGACCAAACCAGTCTTACATTTTCAAAAATAGATTATTTACCAATTACTCTCCAAATCGATACTTCCAATTTTATGTTCGATTCGATTTTCTAATTTTTAATATATATTAAATCTCTAATATCTTGTATTTGATATATATATATATATTAGTAATACAATAATACTATTTGGATATATTACTATTATTGATGTGGTACTATTACTATATGTTAGTGACAATATAATAATTAATATAATAATGTATTTTTTTTGTGCTAAATATAATAATATATATTAGGATTACTAATTTACTACAAAAAAAAAACTACTTATTTGTGATAATTTAATTGCGACTAAATGATTATATATATTCAAAATTTGCTACAAGTCATTCAGTTGCAATTAAATGAATACAAAAGCCTATTTTTCTTGTTGTAATATATTTATTAAAAGAGAAATGTTGAGAATTTATTAAGTCATAAAATATAATTAATGTATATTTATATTTAAAGCATATGATCAAATAAATATTCATTTTTAAGATTAAAATTTTATGCCATAAATTATAATATAATATTATTTTATATATAATTATAATATATATTCTATTATATATAATTTTTACATATAATATATGTAAATATGCAAATCGATCCGATCCTAAAAAAAAAATAAAAATATATGTAAATATGCAAATCGATCCGATCCTAAAAAAAAAAAATAAAACCGATTCGAACCAACAGTCCGATCCAGGCCGATTTTTGATTTATTTTTACACCGCTATTCAAAATCTCTCTGCTCTCTCACACGCAGGCCCGCATCGCCTCAAACCCCCACTCCCCTCCTCCTTCATAACGCCACCAAGGGAAAACCGAAGAACCAACCGAACTCACATAAATACTGAGGCTACCGATTTGCTCTCCCTAATAAGCCAATTTAAAACATTTAAAAACTACATAAATGCAGGCTCGATTTTGGACAAAAATTGCACCATCGATATCGATTTTCACGCTGATAAATCAAGCACAGATAGAGTGAACACTAGACGCTTGATGAAATGCCTCAAACAATTCTTGCAGTCATATCTGAGTATTACATGGAGATATGAGTTCAAATGGGCGACAAACTCAACTCTTAAAGTAAAACAGTGCAGTTTTGTAAAATGAGTTCAACCTAAAACTGGATAGGTTTGGATGTTGAGAAGCATTGAAAAAATTTGTAAATAGTAATAAAAAATAAAAATAAAATATTGAATAGTAATAAAAAAATAATAAATAGTAATAAAAGTATGTGAATAATAATAATAAAATAATAAAATAGTTATGAAATATTTTAAGAATACCTAAAGTATTCTTGATTGCCAAATAATGTGACATACACTACATTAACCGTTGATTATTGGTTTATTTATTTTGTAGATGGAGGCTTCTACAAATGAGGTGCGGGAGCCTCAGCCAACACAATTGGACTCAGTCCAAGAAATGCCTCCACTCCCAATCTCATTTGATGTAAGTATTAAATTTGGGTTACATAACGTAACCGTAGATCATACGTGTGGGAGCACTTTCAGATAGTAGAAGGTGGTGATCCCACCAAACCTAGGGTTGTTCTTCAAAAAATTAATATATAATATATAAGTATATATATTTACATATATAATATTAAATTATCCCTTAAATTATAAAAAAATTAAAAATTACCCCCTCAAATTTTCATTAAAATTATTCTTCTAAATGTCAATACACATATTATTTTATTATAATTTTTAATTTTATTTAAATTTAAATTTCAACTCACCTAGTCTCATAATTATTTTAATAATCTAATTCTAAAAAAAATATGGTTATAAATTTATATGATTGTCAAAATTAATTAATTATACTTACTTATATAGTTTCACTTTAACTTAATTGTATGATTATGAGATATAGTTTGTTGAAAATCTAACATCGGTATATCAGTAGTTATTAAAGTTTTTTTATATTTATTCTTGATCTATAATTTTTTTTAAATAAAAAAATAATATGAGCAAGTAAAAAAATTGATTTTTTTAAAAGGACGTAGATAATTCGAAGAGCAATACATTTAGAGAGTTCGACAACGAAAAAATGTGATACTTTTATCATATCTTTTTAAATTTTATATATAGCACACATTTTATCGATCGCCCCCCAAAATACAAAATCCTGATTCCGCCTCTGGTTGCATGTAATTATTGTGAAGTGACGTATGCATGTGATTCGACTAAAAACGGTAGGAATTGCCTGATGTATCACATTAAGAAGCAATATAAGAAATCTCTGGGTAGGAGGATCATGGGTCCGAGTCAAATGATTATAGGATTTAAAACTGATGGAAGTTCAGGTAAAGGAGGACTCGTGCCCGCTACTTTTAATGCTGAGGCTTGCTGACAAGCCTTGACAAAGATGATTATTCTTGATGAGCTATCCTTTAGGTTTGTTGAAGGGGAGAATTTCAAACAGTTTATACTTGTGATTTGCCCTAAGTGGCTAAAGATTCCATCCCATGTTACGATTTCCTTAAATTGCTATAATGTGTTTTTTGAGGAAAAAGCTAAGTTAAAAAATGCTTTTCGAAGGCAACGAATTTTCCTCACCACGGATATATGGACATCTATGCAAAACCTCAACTACTTGTGTCTCAAAGCACACTTTATTGATGATGCTTAGAAGCTATACAAAATGATTCTTTCATTTTCTTTGGTTAAAATCCACAAGGGTAATACATTTTGTAAGAGCATAGAAATGTGCTTGCACGAATGAGAGTAACCGAAAAATCTTGCAATCACTCTTGAGAATGCAATTTTTAATAATGAAACTGTTTCTTATATGAAAAAAACCAAGTTTAGGAGGGACATGATTTTAGAACATTAATTTTTACATGTTCGATGTTGTGCCCACATTTTAAACTTAATCGTCCGTGATGGTTTGAAAGACTTTGAAGAGTTTATTGTGAAGGTGAGGAGAGTTGTGAAGTTTGTTAAATCACTCTCTCAAAGGTTAAGCACATTTAACAAATGTGTGGGGTTGGAAGAAATTCAATCCAAAGGATCTGTTTGCCCAGATGTATCGATCAGATAGAACTCCTCCTATCTTATGTTAGATAGAGTTTTAACATTTTAAGAGGCTTTTGATTGGTTGGAGGAAGAAGATTCGAGCTTCCTTAGTAGTATTGGAGATGAAGATGATGGCAATGATGAAGATGATGTGGTGAATAGGAGAAAGTCAAAGAAGCTAGGGCCTCCCAATGCAACCGATTGAGAAAATATAAAGGTGTTTGTGAGATTTTTTCAATTGTTACATGATGCAACTATACTCTTCTTAGGCAATGAGTATATAACTTGTAATATTTTTTTCGCGAGTTGGTGAAGATTCAAGTTGATATTAACAAAGTGTGTGAAGAAGAAAACGTCGTGGTGGGAGTAATGACAAAAAATATAAAGAAAAAATTTGAAAGGTATTGGAAAAACTTGGATAATCAGAATATGTTGTTATATGTTGGGCTTATTCTTGATTCTCGATACAAAATGTGATATCTTGATTTTGTTTTGACAAAAATATATAAAGATAATTCTACAAAGTCTGTTGATTTGAGTTGGAAGGCGAAAAATGGATTTACCCACTTGTATGAGGCATACATGAAAAATGATCTAGGTACTTCTCATGAGTGCGTAAGTTCCTCAAGCGAAAATATAAGTCCTTCAACTTTCCAAGAGATTCATGAGAACATGATCAGATAATAAGGCTTGTATGGAGGATAAATTTGAGCAACATTTACAGTTAGAAATTTTTTTGGAAAGCAAGTAAGATGCTGATAGATATCTAGCTGACAAATGTGAGGGTCTTGATAATAATTTCGACCTTCTAACTTGATGGAAAATGAATTCAATTAGATACCGTATACTTTCAAAGATTGCACACATCGTACTTGCAATACCAGCATCTACTGTAACTTCTAAATCTACATTTAGCACAATAGATCATGTACTTGGTCCTTTTCGAAGTAGTTTAAGCCCGAGAATGGTTGAGTCTCTTATATGTACACAAAATTGGCTTCATTCTTCTTCTACTCTAATAAGCTTTAAGATTTTAATGGATTATGTGGAAGATTTAAAAAAAAAAAAACTAGCTGAAGGGTATGAGTAAGTAAATTTATTTAGCTTATTATATTTTATAGTTTATTTTGTTTTATCTTCTATGTTATGTAAATTTGTTTAACTTATTATCTTTTAAATTTTTATGTCTAGAAATTGTTAGGGAGTGTCATAATTCTATAGAAGCGTCAAATTCAATACCTACATGCCCTACACCCAATGTAAAGTAATGATTAAAGGGTAAGTTAATATGATTTCTAAACATTTTATTTTTACATGATTTCTTTTTCAAAATGAGTGTATATATATTATATAGTTTTGATCACAAGAGATTTATTACATGATTGCAGTTTAATTGTCAACCTTTAACTTAATTTAATTTAATTCATTCCTCAATCCCTTTTCGCAGGATGTTTGATTGTCGGTTGGAACTTAGGAGCATAAAAAAGGGAACGGCCATCTAGATGCAAATTGCAATGCTGGGAGTTGTTTTGATTTAAATGATTGTGAATTGCCATTTTAAATTTGGATTATTTTATTTGGACTCTTGAAGAAATTTGGAATTTATTGTGTAGACTCTTAAGGTGTCAGAATTCTTTAGAATTTATTTTTTTGGACTCTTAACTCTTAAGGAAATTAGAATGATCCGATTTTTAAAAAAAAAAAATTTTGTCCTTTTTAAGGATTGTTTTTTTTTTAATTTAGTTTATTTTTCTTTTGCCATTTTTTTTAAGAGTAAGTTTTTTTTACTATTTTTTGACTTAAATTTATGATAAATATTTAAATTGGGCCAAAAATAATTAAATTTGGGCAAAAAAGTATTTTTGATCATTGCAAGATTTTGGATCAAACTTAGTCTATTAAATCATATTAGGTAACCTAAACCAAACTTGAACTGGACCTAAACCGAATAGGAGTTTGGTTCAGTACAGGTTGGGAAAATCTCTTAACGGAATAAAACCGATTCATAGCTTTCCCAAATTGGACCAGACCTTTTACACTCTCTTTATCCTCGCATTTTGGTGAGTCCACGTTGAAAAATTCTTGCGAGGTATCTGTTGGGAATCTAGGCCTCCCAAATTCTCCCCCACCAGGATCTACTTTTGACAGAATAATAAGAAAAATAAAAAAATAAACACAATACAAGAATTTACGTGAAAAACTCCCAAAACATGAGAAAAACCACTAGACCCAGAGAAGAAAATACACTATGTGAAAAATTGTTACAATCAGACAATTTTTCTCCTCAACCCAACGATACCCACAAAAACTTCTCCGACTAGTAAAACTCTAAATTTCACCTCTCTTCCTTTTACATACAAAAAGGACAATAGAGAAATTTTACTAAAGTCAAAAGTTACTAGATAAGTTTCTGACTAGTGTAATTAACTAAGCAGGTTAGGCCTCATTTTATAACCACATGGCCCTGCCCATTTTCCAAGTCTCATTGATGTGAGACTTTCAAAAGGAGCAAAAAACCAACAATTTCCACCTTGCGACTTTGATTGATCCCACAGCCACGCTCCACCGTAATGAAGATATTCATAGATTTCGCTATCATGCTCTATCATAAAAGCATAACCACTCAGAATAAACTAATTCCAAACATTTCACTTTGGCCCATGTCGAAAATAATCTTGCTGAAAAATTATGGTGCAACTTTCACGTTTGGCTTTTCTGGAAATTCATCATCTATCGACATGAATTTACACCACACACCCTGCATCAATGCCAAACCAATGCCAGTGTTAAACTTGTGGAACAACTAACATTAACACATTCTCTATCATTGCAACTTTGGGATTAGCGGCATGCCATGAGAATATACATATCTTTTTTTCATGGAGAGAGACATAATGTTAGCTTCATACTAGTATCTCCATTTACTAACTTGTAGCCATTTGCTGAACTTACTCCAACGCTTGCTGACAACTTTTCTTGACGTGCCCATGTTGTCCACACCTCTAGCAAATTGTTGATTTCATGGGTTGGTCAACGCCTTGTGTAATTCTGATGGAATCAAAATATTCCTGACTTGCACTTACCACAAGTCAAAAATATTTCTCTACCTCTATTCTTGACATTACCTCGATGAATTTTACCGTAGAAATAAATAGTACCCACTAAGTAAGTTCTCAGGAAAGATTGATATTTCCTAAACAGAACTTCAAAGTTCCTAGGAAAGATTGGAGGGTCACAACGGATACACTTAAAATTTCCAATCTCCTAGATAGAACCTCCTTAGACTATACGTATCCACATTACCACACCAAAACTCCACCTTGCCAAAAGAACCTAGTGGCTCTGATACTACTTGTTAGGAATCTGGACCTCCCAAATTCCCTCCCACCAGGATCTACTTTTGACAAAATAACAAGAAAAATAGAGAAATAAACACAATACAAGAATTTACGTGGAAAACTCTCAAAACAGGAGAAAAATCACCAGACCTAGAGAAGAAAATACACTATGTGAAAAATTGTTACAATTACACAATTCTTCTCCTCATCCCAACGACACTCACAAAAACTTCTCCTACTAGTAAAACTTTAACTTTCACCTATTTTCCTTTTACATACAAAAAGGATAATAGAGAAATTTTATTAAAATCAAAAGTTACTAGATAAGTTTCTGATTAGTGTAATTAACTAAGGAGGTTAGGCCTCATTTTATAACCACATGACTCTGTCCATTTTCTAAATCTCACTGATGTGGGACTTTCAAAAGGAACAAAAAATCAATAGTATCCTCTGTAGTAAGTGTCTATACTCCTCTAATACACCCCTACTAGGGACACAGGGGAGAGCCAGATTGCCCTTTTCATAGCCCACTTGGACTATATTTCTTCTCTTTCAATCTCTTCTTCCTCATCATGCATAGGTTTTATGGGGAGTTTGGAATTTGAGGAAGTTCTCTCCACCTACAACACATCGAATAATGGTGCTTCATTTTTATTTTTTTTAGTCTTTTTGAAATTTTATTATAAAATAGGTAAAATCTTGAAATTAAAAGCCAAAAAACGATGTTCTTGAATACTATTTTATATTCCGATCTTATTAAAATCCGAAATAGTCGAGCCATAAGGGGTTCATGACATTTTTAAAAATTCATTGCATGTATTTATATAAGTTTTTTAGCAAAATTTTTAAACCCAAAACCATCCGTGGTTTATCGTGGATCAAAACCATTCAAGGAGAGATTTGTGTTCTTTGACTTGTTGCGAGGAAAAGAAAGGAGAGTTTTAAAATGTCACGGATTGTATCATTAGAGGACAGGCATTAGATTGATTATTATTATTTTTAAATAAGTATAAATTAATACACATATCAAAAGAATTTAGTATAATTAAATTAATAGTGAAGAGAAAAAAATATAAAAAGAAAATAAAAATACTTTTATTTTAAATAAGTGAATAATAAATTTAAAGTATCATTATTTGAAAAATAATAATAATAATCAATTCGATGCCGGTACCCTTACTCGAATAAAAAAGAAAAGGCAATTCTTACACGTCGTTCAAAAAAATGTCGTGGACGTAGTTGACTTATAATGGTGTGTAGGCATCCAGTTAAAGAGTCCTCTTTTAGCAAGGTGCTCATTCGGTTCATTTTGGAAGCATCATCAGTTATTTCAGTTTGGAAAGTCCACTTCAAAACATGAACTGGTAGAGGCTCAGACATGTTACCAATACGGCTAAAAGAGGAAGTAATTCCGAGATAGAGGAATGGTGGTCGCTGAAGCACAGGTAAGAACTTCACCGTCGGCTGTGACGGTGTATGTGTCTGGGTCCACCGTGATGTTTGGAAGAGCATTGGTGAGTTTCATGTCAGCTTTGGTTAGCTGCCTAACCTTGCTCACAGCTTCTACTCTCTTGTTGAGTCCGTACGCGGCCTTAACTCCATTATTCAAAGCTGCCTGTTTACAAGAAAGAAAGGAAAACAAACACAACTTACAAGAAAGAAAGAGATGGAAATGAGAGAGAACGAGGGGAGAGGGCAAAGTAGAGATTTATGCCTTGCTGACAAAAGCAATGGAGTGAGCACTTCCAGCCTTGCCAAATGCTCCGAACATGGGCCTCATCATTACCTGAAAACGTTATTGCAGTAAGAAAGGAGCTTGATGCCATTTATCTTGAATTCTCTGTGTACCAACAGAATCTGAACAAGATTTTTCTTCATACAATCTATAGCTTTCTTTCGAGCCCCCTATCGAATGCAACTTTTCTAACCATCCAAAAAGTATGTGAGACCGACCTTTTAGTGGTTTGAAGTTCTCCAAGTAGGTTCACTTATGTCTAAAAGTTTTTTTTTTCTTTTTGTATAAACTTGTGTTTAATTAGTTCATGCATCAAAGTTGTGCACAACCGGGACCTCTGAATCAGATTTATTATCAAAGTTGCAGGTTAAAAAAATCTATGCACAATTCTTTAAAAGGTCTTATTAGAAGGGAAAGAAAATGTCTTATATGAAGTCTAAAACAGACTTCTTCTTAGACAATGTTGGGTTTCCTTTACAGGTCAAGGTTCCAACCCAATAATGATACAATTTCAAACTGTGGGATGTAATTTCTATTGATGTACTCGACATCTTATTGTAAATTCAAAACAATTGCTCAATGCGGATAAACCATGCTCATGATGAATCTGTCATATAACATGCTCCAGAATATAGAAGTAAAAAAGGAAACCTTACCGGTTCAGGTGTGGGAATCCTTGCATTTGGATAACCCATATAAGCCCACGCAACTGCACCACCTTTTACCATCGTCTCTGGTTTTGCACCAAAGAAGGATGGCTTCCAAAGAACAAGAACGGCCAACTTTCCCACTTGGAGGAACAAATGTTAATAAGAAAAAAGGGTAAATTTTGATTACACTTTATATTATTTTAAGAAAAATTTTAGAACTTTTGATAGATCATCCAGAACCCAGTGGATCCCATCTACAAGTCAGCTGCAACGTCACGATTTGACAGAATTACTGACTGCAGTCAACTACATCAAGATTTTGTGATTACGGTATTGGTATCTGTTGGGAATTTGGACCTCCCAAATTCACCCCCAGGATCCACCTCTATGCAGGAATATAAAGAGATATACAGAAATAATAATAACACAAGAATTTACCTGGAAACTCCCAAAGCAGGAAGAAAAAACCAGCAGACCCAGAGAAGAAAATACACTATGTGAAAAATTGTTACAATCACACAATTTTTCTCCTCACCACAAATGACACTCACAAAATTTTCTCACTAAGAAAACTTTAACTTTCACCTCTTTCCCTTTTACAAGAAAAGGCTAATAGAGGATTTTACTCACAAGTTATTACTTGATAACTTGTTAGTTGGTGTGTATAACTAAGGAGGCTAGGCCTCCTTTTATAGGCCATGGATCTTGCCCCATCTCCCACTCCTTTCCCATGTGGGATTCAAGGAGCACATAAATCTAACAATCTCCACCTTGCGACTTTGACTGATCCCACAGCCATGCTCCACCTGGATGAAGATCTTCATAGCTTCCGCTATCTTTTTTGCCCCTATCTTTATGCTTGAAGACCAATTGAAGTCGCGCACAGCTTCAGTTTCTCAAGTGTAACGCTCTTTGTCAACATATCAGCAGGGTTCTTACTTCCACAAATTTTCTCAAGTAACAACTGTCCATCATCTACCAATGATCGTATGAAGTGATACCTGATCTGTATGTGCTTAGTCCTGGAATGAAATGCTGGGTTCTTGGCGAGGAATATTGCACTCTGATTGTCGCTGTAGAGAGTGCCCTTTTGAATATCTTTGCCCAATTCCTCCAAGAAACCCTGTAGCCAAATCATTTCCTTTGCAGCTTCTGAAACTGCAATGTACTCAGCTTCTGTCGTCGACAAAGAAACTGTCTTTTGTAGATTAGAACCCCATGAAATTGCAGTACCACCCAGGGTGTAGACAAACCCTGTGGTACTCTTTCTGCTATCAACATCTCCAGCTAAATCAGCATCAACATAGCCCTGCACCTCTAAGCCCTCTCCTGAGAAACACAAGCACGTTTCTGAGGAGCCTTTTAGGTATCTCAAAATCCACTTTACTGCTTCCCAATGTTGTCTTCCCGGGATACTCATGTATCTACTCACAACTCCCACTGCATGGGCAATATCTGGTCTAGTGCAAACCATAGCATACATAAGTGAACCAATAGCTGAAGCATAAGGAACCTTACTCATATAGTCTTGTTCCTCTTCTGACTTTGGTGACTGATCCTTACTGAGTCTGAAGTGATTGCCTAAAGGTGTGCCAACTGGTTTGGCCTTGTCCATATTGAACCTGCTGAGTACCTTTTTCACATACTCAGCCTGAGAGAGTCTTAACGTGCCTCTGACTCTGTCCCTAACAATTCTCATGCCAAGAATTTGCTTTGCAGCTCCCAAATCCTTCATTGCAAAGTGCTCTGACATCTGCTTCTTCAGATTATTGATCTCATCAATACTAGCCCCTGCAATAAGCATGTCATCCACATATAACAACAAGATAATATAAGAATTGTCAAACTGCCTGACATAGCAGCAGTGATCTGCCTGACATCTGATGTATCCTGCACTGCACATAAAACTGTCAAACTTCTTGTACCACTGTCTAGGAGCTTGCTTCAGGCCATACAAGCTCTTCTTCAGTCTGCAAACTGAATCTTCATTTTCCTGTACTACAAACCCCTCAGGTTGGTGCATGAAGATGTCTTCTTCAAGGTCTCCATGAAGAAAAGCTGTCTTCACATCTAGTTGCTCAAGAAATAGATCTTCAGTAGTAACCATAGCCAACACTAACCTGATGGTTGTGATTTTTACCACAGGAGAAAAGATCTCAGAGTAATCAATACCCTGCTTCTGCTGAAAGCCTTTTACAACAAGTCTGGCCTTGTACCTTTTACTACCATCTTGCTCAGTCTTTACCCGGTACACCCACTTGTTGTGCAATGCCTTCTTCCCTGATGGAAGTTTTGTCAACTCCCATGTCTGATTCCCTAACAAGGAATCCATCTCATCTTTCATGGCCAGCTTCCACTTGCTAGAATGTTCATCTTGCAAGGTTTCCTGGTAGCTCTGCGGTTCTCCACCATCTGTCAACAGAATATAATTCAAAGTAGGTGAGAAACGCTGTGGGGGACGAATAGTCCTAACTGACCTGCGAACTGCAGCTGCAGGAGTAGACGGCTCTGGTTCTGATTGCGGAATAATTGGAACGGGTGCATCGGACCCATTCTCCCCGTCACTCACATCTCTACACTGCACAGTGGTCTCTGGTAGGTCATCCAAGTTCTCGAACTCGAACTCATGAGGAGCTGCTTCAGCAACTGTACTGGACTTATCCTTGTACATAATCTTCTCATTGAATATCACATTCCTGCTTCTTATAATCTTCCGACCCTGATCATCCCAGAAACGATAGCCAAATGCCTCGTCTCCATAGCCAATGAAATAACATTTCTTTGACTTAGCTTCAAGTTTACTACGAGCATCAGAATCAACAAGAACATAAGAAAGACAGCCAAAAGTTTTAAGGTGAGAAAATTTGACCTCTTTCCCACTCCAAGCCTCCTCAGGCAGTCCACAATCCAATGGAACTGATGGCCCTATGTTTATCAAGTACACAGCAGTGCTGACTGCATCTGCCCAGAAAGTAGGTGGTAATCCAGCGTACAGCCTCATGCTTCTAGCACGCTCATTAATGGTTCTATTCATACGCTCAGCAACTCCATTTTGTTGTGGTGTTCCAGGAATGGTCTTTTCCATTCTGATACCATGAGTTGCACAGTACTCATTGAATCCTCCATCAATATATTCTCCACCATTATCAGACCTCAAGCATTTCAGCTTTAAGTCTGTCTCTGTTTCAACCAGGGCTTTCCAATTTTTGAACACATTAAATACATCAGATTTATGCTTCAAAAAATAAACCCATACCTTCCTGCTGTGATCGTCAATGAACGTGACATAGTACCGAGAACCTCCAAGAGATGCAACTGGGGAAGGTCCCCACACGTCTGTGTGCACAAGATCTAACTTTCCTGTTTTCAGTGTTCTACCACTCTTCAAGAAACTGACCTTCTTTTGTTTTCCCATAATGCAACTCTCACACGTACTGAGATCAACTGACTTTAGTTCTGGTAGCTTGCCTTTTGCCAGTAGTTCTTTCATGCCCTTCTGACTCATATGGCCAAGCCTACAATGCCACAAATCTGCTGTGCTCTCTGCAACGGTAGTAGCAATAGTATTATTCAAACCAGTAGTCATATAAAGTGTACCAGTTTTCTTACCCCGAGCCAGTACCAATGCCCCTTTAGTGACCTTCCAGGTGCTATCTGAGAACACTACTGAATAGCCACAATCATCGAGTTGCCCAACAGAGATGAGATTCTTCTTCAACTCAGGAATGTGTCTGACTTTCTGCAGGATCCACTTGTTCTTGTTAGGGAGTGCAATATCAATGTCTCCCATTCCCACCACATTCAAAGCCTCTCCATCAGCCAAGTACACCTTCCCAAAATCACCTGCAACATAGTTTTGCATTATTTCCCGATGGGAAGTTGTGTGGAAAGAAGCTCCTGAATCCAGTATCCAGTCATCAACTGGAGTATGAATTGCAAGTAATAGTGCATCTTGTACTTCTTCAGTTACCACATTAGCACTATCATTCTCCTTTTTAGGATTTCTGCAATTCCTTTTTATGTGACCAGTCTTGCCACAATTCCAGCAAGTTGCCTGCTGCCCAGGCTTTGTCTTGCTCTTGCCCCTGTTCTTTGATTTTGATCTGCCTCTGTTTGAGTTTCTGTCTTGTGATCTCCCTCGAGAATCAACATTAAGCGCTGAACTCGAACCCGAGATTTCGCCTGAATCCCTCTTGCGTACCTCCTCAGCCAAAATCAAATCACGAATATCATCATATTTTAATTTTGATTTACCAGCAGAATTACTGACAGCCATTCTCATGGCTTCCCAACTATTTGGCAGTGAGGCCAATAGTATCAATGCACGTATTTCATCATCAAACTCAATTTCAACAGATGATAATTGATTTGTGATAGTATTAAAATCATTTAGATGTTGTGCAACAGACGTACCATCTGACATTTTCAAGTTGAATAACTTTTTCATCAAATGTACTTTGTTATTTGCTGACGGCTTTTCATACATACTTGACAAAGCCGCTATGAGATCTGCAGTCGTCTTCTCCTTGATGACGTTGTGTGCAACGGATCTCGATAGGGTTAGTCGAATAACCCCCAGAACCTGTCGATCTAGCAGGTCCCAATCAGCAACTGCCATGGTCTCTGGCTTCTTCCCTAACAATGGAAGATGAAGTTTCTTCCCATATAGGTAATCCTCTATCTGCATCCTCCAGTATCCATAATCTGTGCCATCGAACTTCTCGATCCCTGATACTTTCACGTCTGCTCCAGCCATCTCCTTAGACCCGAACCTTGGCTCTTGATTCTTTTACCGTAGGAATGAATAGTACTCACTAAGTAAGTTCCCAGGAAAGATTTCTCTTTCCTAGACAGAACTTCAAGGTTCCCAGGAAAGATTGGAGGGTCACAATGGACACACTTAGAATTTCCAATCTCCTTAGACAGAACCTCCTTAGACTGTACGTATCCACACTACCATACCAAAGCTCCACCCCACAAAAGAAAGAGGACCCCAGCTCTGATACCAATTGTTGGGAATTTGGACCTCCCAAATTCACCCCCAGGATCCACCTCTATGCAGGAATATAAAGAGATATACAGAAATAATAATAACACAAGAATTTACCTGGAAACTCCCAAAGCAGGAAGAAAAAACCAGCAGACCCAGAGAAGAAAATACACTATGTGAAAAATTGTTACAATCACACAATTTTTCTCCTCACCACAAATGACACTCACAAAATTTTCTCACTAAGAAAACTTTAACTTTCACCTCTTTCCCTTTTACAAGAAAAGGCTAATAGAGGATTTTACTCACAAGTTATTACTTGATAACTTGTTAGTTGGTGTGTATAACTAAGGAGGCTAGGCCTCCTTTTATAGGCCATGGATCTTGCCCCATCTCCCACTCCTTTCCCATGTGGGATTCAAGGAGCACATAAATCTAACAGTATCAACTTACTGACGAACTAATTGGATACATTTATGGGGGGACCAACCAACCACTGATGAACTAATAAAAAAACAGAACAAGGCTGAATCCAACAAGTGAACGAGTGAAGAAGATAAATGTGATTGCATATACTTTTATTTGGCCCACATTATATTGATCTCTTAGATACTAGAACTAGCAAACCTCAACTGAGCCAACATAGTTAGAAACCCATAAGCTATGGCAGGATTTATTGTGCATTTAGCATTGTAACGCTTGATACGAAGATTGTCATTGTCTGGTCCACTAGGGTCAATCGATCCTCTTTGTAACTTCATCTTATGGGCAGTTTGCTAAGTTCTGCTAATCACCTGGTAACAAGAAGACCTCTTCAGATACGAAGACTACTAATGCTCTCATATATAAACATCTGGATAAACAAGAAAATATGAGCCACAATAATTAAGGGAAGATTGATAGGATAAGCGTTATGCAGAATTCATCTGTTGGCGTGCACTCAAGGGAATGCTCACATCCCATTGTTAAGTTGCAAACTTCATATAAGATCGTAACTTCTCAACAATAGATTTATGCAGAATTCATTTTATCATGAGGAGACCCTGTCCTACATCCTCAGTAGAATTTGTGTTGTACATTTGCCAGTTGGCTGTATCAGCACCCAAAGCCCGTCTCCATACGCTGGAAGATGATTTTTCTTAGTTACTTTAAGAACAGTGAATGTATCTTATCAATCAGAATAGCTTGAAATCCACAGTATCAACTTAGCTACCAGGTCTCACAATGTTCTAATGTTTGGTTGACTGTTTTATCAGACAAGTTCTGAACATCATTGCAAATACTAACAGAATTATTTCAACAAAAACCTCTGCAAGGCAATGAAAAGAGTAAAAAGAAAAGGAATTATAACCTCTCTAATGCGACCCATAGCTTGTGAATCGGAAGCAGTGATGCTAATTGCCCCCACATCATGCAAAATATCCTCTGCAGCAATTGTTTCAGCCCTTATCCTTGATTCAGCAAAAGCAACGTCTTCTGGAATATCTTTATCGAGGTGATGGCAGACCATCTGTATGTATTAAAACCCAATTGATAACTGGACATTCAGGTTGCACACCGTATCAATATTTCCATTATTTTTGCATACCAGCATGTCAAGATGCTCATCAATAGTGTTGAAAGTAAAAGGCCATGTGGGGTTCGTAGATGATGGCAGGACATGTTTTACACCACATACTTTAATTATATCTGGAGCATGACCACCACCAGCACCTTCACTGTCCCAAAGAATCAAGGAAGTAGGACAACCATCAAAAGTTGGAAAGGTTGAAAATAAGGCAAAAAGTAAAATGTAGATGAACTTTTCGAATCCTATCAACAAGAGAAAGAATTAAAATTAAGCCCCAAACCAACACGACAATATCATTTCTCAGTGGTTGGCTGCTTTCCATGCGCCACCATCGAAGGGGTTTTTCGCAGCTACCTGCGATGCCGTCATGTCCAGGATTTCGGCGCTGGTTGCCTTGCCTTTCCGCATCTCTCTAGAGGCGGCGCATGGTCTGCTGACTGCAGTGATCCCCTGTTTTTAATGTTTTTATGTTTTTCCTGTTGTCCTTTAAATGAAAATAGATTGTTAGAATCTGATTTTTCTAATTTTAGTTTTATTCCTGTCTTTTAGTTTTAACAAAAACTAAAAAAATATAGTCTTTAAGACTTGTAATCTTTAGAATTTGTCCCCTAGTCTGTCTTAATACGAGAGTGAAATTTGATTTGGTTGGTTGTCATTCTGTCTTAAAACAGAGTTAAGGCTGTCCCTTAGACTGTATTCTGTAGAGTTTTACAACTAGAGCTAGAAAATATCGATCACTTTTAATGTATTGGGGAGCTACAGATCATCGATTAGTTAACTTATAATTTATATTTTAAGTTTGTTTGTAATGCCTGTTATTAATGAATGGATTATCGATTTCCTTCTTAAAAAAAAAGAAACTAAAATAAACTAAAATGCTGCGATCAGTCATAGTTGTCAGTCATGACAACCTGAAGCTTAAGAAGGATAGACAGCAATATGTGAATATCTGAACCATGGAAAGGATAGACAGCAATATGTGAAAAAAATGCATTTAATGCCTTGCATAGAGAGCTATAATGCAACATTGTGGTGGTAAACTGGCCCACAAATCTGAAGCAACCAACAAATTCTTCTAAGGCAAAATTTTGTCATGAGGCAAAAAGGTCGCCAAGAAAATCCCACAAATCCAGCTAGCTTGAACTCCAAGAACGACTTGAAGACGCTGCAGAACTATCTGAGTAGCGGCTTATTAGCCCAAATAAGTGGTTGATAATGTTGCTGTGCCTTTCCCACATAAGCATTTTATAAACCTATTCTTATTCTTATTTGTTATCATTTTTAGACGAAATCTAACTTAGAAGACTGAAAACAAATGCCAAAATTATGCACATGCAATTTTTATTTTTTTTTATTTTTCCTGTTGTTGATATTGCGAGCAGCATACAAATTGTACCTGTGGTAGGTATGAATAGTTCTTCCTTTAAATGCATCAATAGAATGTTCAATAAATCCATACTCATTCAAGTTGTCCGTGTGGATATTAACCTGTCCAAATAGCAGATGAAAAAAATTTGGGGAGTGATGTTTAAACTCAAAATGGCTTACTTAACTGCAAAAGAAATATTCAAAACATAAAAAGTGCCTGGATGTCATATTGTTCTGCAACATTCAAAGAATTGTCTATTGTAGCAGGAGTAGTTCCCCTGTCCTCATGCAGCTTCAGTCCCATTGCCCCGGCTCTAATTATTTCATGTAGCTCATCAGGTTTTGCACTGTTCCCCTGAAATACAAACATAATAACAGAAGAACATTAGAAGAAATCGATAGGGATAGAAGAAAAAAGAAACCCTGGGGGAAGCACTAAGCAGGAAAAGATTTTAGAATTCAAAGTTTGCAATGCCAAAATTCATACACATAATGACTGATAAAAGGTCTTCCTTAAATGTGTAAAGGGAGAAAAGCAGATACAAATTTATGAAACCTATAACAAATTGAGCATTCTTTTCCGGTAAAACTAAAATTTAGAGGCATTTCGTCAGTTGATTGCAGCATTAACTTCGTCTTCATGTGTGATATTGCTGGAGTACAAGTTGTCGCACGCGTTCCATCAGCAGGTCCCGTTCCTCCAACTAATGTTGTGATTCCTACATATAATTATGTTTCAGAAAAATGAAGTAAAAATTACGGAGAGATGATTGTTTCAGTAACTTTCTTTTACATCCAGAGGTTACTCAGATTGCTAAAGGACAGACACCTGAACTCTAGGCACCAAAAAAATGTACTTCATACAAGCATGTCAAGCAGTAATGCGTGATAACATGCAACCGGCCAGTTTGGGTCTGATTGCTTCAAGTTATAAATTAAGATTGATACTATGGAATCGATAAAGCATCTATGCTGTCCAGATATAACATAAGCATAACAAAATGATCAAGCTCTAATACTTTTGTCATCTATATTTAACATGCCACCAATTTTATGAAAGTACAGACACTGAGACACATACTAGTAGTTAAATATTGATGTTTATAAGTTTCCAGTATAGACACATATCACCTATATTTAACATGCCACTAATTTTTTATGAAGGTATAGACACATAAAAGTATTTCCAGTTGGGTAGCTCACCACTTGATATAGCTCCATATATATTCCAACTGAGGGCATATGAAGTGGACATAACAGTCTATGGCTCCTGCAGTTACAATCATTCCTTCTCCCGCAAGAACCTCAGTGTTAACCTTATTATTGAAAAGGGATGAGTATATGCAATTAAAATGGTGGGTAATTGAACCATCAACACTATCTGCACTGTGAGTATGGATGATAATATTTGAAAATACCCATTCATGATGTCTGGATTGCCTGCTTTCCCAAGGGAAGCAATAAGACCATCCTTGATCCCAATATCGGCCTTAAAAATTATTGAGTTATGACTTGGATACACGCCTCCCATGCACTCTCACTTGAGCGAAAAGTCCCGCTCAAGTGAGAGTTTAACTCGAGAGTTTGCTCAACCCTTGCTCGAGGTCCCACTTGAGTGAAATTCAGAGAGAAATTACGCTCGACCCTCGCTTGACATTTAGCTTGAGCGAGTTTGACCTAGTAGTATTCTAACTCTCGCTCGAGCGAGATCGCATAAATATAAATATCGCGATCTCATTTCTGCGTTCATTCCCGACGAACTCCCGTGCCTCTGTTTTCACCTGAACAAACAGAGCATTCTTCCTTGATCATTTCTTCTCCATTTATTGAGTGGAGTGGTTAAGTGTAAACACGAGAAGATTGATTGTGTACACGTGAGGTAAGTGATTTTTATTGTAAGAATCGTTTGATTCTCTCACTGTTATCTCCATTTAATCTAGTGAAACTTTGAGACCAACCCTACAGTAGATGTAAGCTTAGTTTGAGCTAAATCATTTAAATCTATGTGTTTTGTTGTTATTTACTGTTTTATTTCTCTTAATTGCTACCGCTGCATTTGATTTTATATCTATGTTGTTTGTTCAATCGGTTTATTCCCAACAAAACTTCCACTATATTCAATTATTACAGCATTTGTAATAACTGTATCCAAAGAATCAGCAGGTGGATGCCCACATGACTGGCCCATTCCATCTCTTATAACCTTCCCATCTCCAAAGACACATTTATCACCATAAATTGCAAAATCTCTTTCAATTTCAGCATACAGGTTTGTATCACCAAGCTTAATTTTGTCACCAGTGATAGGGCCATACATGTTGACATATTCCTCAGGAGAGATTATTCTGGTGAAAGCGGAATGTTCTCCAGCAAAGCCTTCACTGCAAATCCTGTTTGGGTTAGCTGGCTTTTGCATTTACCCTTATCATTAAATGGAACAATTTACTTATTCAACCAATCCAATTGATATCACAAAAAACAGTGAAACAAGCAGCAGACAATTTCCCAAGAGAATGGCTAACCTAGCATTATTTTCTTCCAGATTCCCAAAACCTCTCAAATTTACAGCTCCCATGACTTCTCTAAATTTAGCATGATCAACCGGACCATCAGCCATGCCATTTCCTCCTCTGATCACTTTCTTGCCTCCAATGCTTACAAGTATGACACTTTTAGTTTCCCCAGGCTGGCCAAACAAAACATTTGTAGTATTAAGAGCATTCACATCTGGTTTCTATAATTATTTCCATATTTAAACAATAACCCTACTCCCTATAATTTTTTTCTAAATTTTAACAACTTAAAAAAAATCTGGTACATCTCATGATGGGAAATTTTTTAGATAAGAAAGTGAATCTGAAAATGAATCAAGGTTTTGAGGCATATAAAAATATTATCTTTAAGATAATATTTGCCCCCACTTACTTAGAGTTTGTTAATAAATTTCAAACAAATCATCTTTAAGATACAGTAAAGCCTTTGAACTCTACAAATAATAATTTTGGAGAGTTCCTTAAGTTTCTGTTGAGAATCATAGAGAACAGCAAGATAAATGATTTTTTTTTTTATGTCATAATAAGTCTAACACAACAATATCTATAAAACTTGAAGAGGTATTTGTGAAAAATCACGTCGAGCTAGGTGTCGAGCGAGAGTAGAGCAAGATTACTGCATGGCTCCTTGCTCGAGCTACATGTCAAGCAAATATCGAGCGAGATCACTGTTTGGTATCTCGCTCGAGCGAGGGTCGAGCAAGTAACATTATTACACAACATGAAACATCTCTTTTTCAAATGTTGCACTACTTCAGATCCCAATAGTATCACGCTCAAGCGATACATCAAGCAAAGTTCAAGCGAGATTACTGCCTGATCTCTCGATCGAGAGACACGTCGAGCGAGATCTCGACAGCCTGCACACAATTCTCAACTATTTTTCACAAGTTTTCTTCTTTCAACTTTTAAATATATATTACAACATATTCCAACATCTCATTCCCTATATTTTTTCTTATCTATTAAAATAACATTATTATATTATTTCTTTATTAATTTTTCTATTACTTTATTTCACATCATAATAGTATTCTCAATAAACAATTAATAAATTTTAGGATTTGGGATGAATATTGCTCCCCTAAATATGGAAGAGTACTATTCCTGGTATCAAATCCGGTCCTATTATAGGAGATTAGATGTAGGGACTGAGAGCATCCATATCCAGTTCTTTAAAGTTTTCCTCAAATTTTAGCTAAAAGTCTCATTTCCTATAAATTTTTCCTAAATTTTACTCATCTTCAAAAAATTTCTTACATCTCATTTCTTATATTTTCTCATCTCTTAAAATAATATTAATCTATTCATTCTTTATTACTTTTTTACTACTTTATTTCACATCACAATATTATTTCCAATAAAACACAATTAATAAATCCATGAACAGTAATTTAAGGATGAATAGTAACTCTTCAAATTTGAGGATCTACTTGAGGGGACCGGATATAGGGTGTTCTGGAATAAAACTCCAAAACATCCCTCATCATATGAACACTGGGTGCAATTCAAATGCTTTAAAATGGGTCGCAGTTTAGTCTTCAAATTTTAACCAAAATAGTGTTTTGGTCCACTAGATGTGAGTGTTCTAGAGCACTAGTAATGGTCTTGCTAAAATTTTCTTTTAAAAAGTATAACTTTGCACACTTTTTAAAAAAAAAAATCTTTTATATTTGATTAATAGTGGGGAAAAAAGAATAAAAGTATATTTTTTTTTACTTGTGAATAGTAACCCTCCAAATTTAGAGTTTCTTTTCCCTACTATTAATCAAATATGATCAAATTTTTTTGAAAAGTGTGCAAAATTGTATTTTTTAAAAGAAAATTTTAGCAAGACCATTACTAATAGTAAGAGTACTAGTAATGAACTTGTTATAATTTTATTTCAAATTGTACACTTTTGCTCAATTTTCAAAAAAATTTCGTCAAAGTTGATCAATAGTGGGAAGAAAAAGGTAGAAAGAGGGGAATATTTTTCTACTTGTGAATACTAATCTTCCAAAACTCTCCAAATTTTTTCTCCTACTATTGATCAAATATTTTTGAAAAGTATGTAAAAGTGTACAATTTGAAGAGAAATTATAACAAGTTCATTGCTAGTGCTATAAGAATGCATAAAGTAAATAGTCAAATGCCAGAACATGTCCAAACACGTTGATGTCAAATAGTCATTTCCATCCATAAAAAGTCAAGCGGATAAATTTATGAAACTTAATCGAGTCGAGTCAATTTAGTTAGATTTGGGTCATTTATTAATCGAGCATATATTTACTATCACAGACAAAAAAAAAAATCACAAGTAGAGTTTAATTTGATGAGCTATCGAATAGATTGGTCATTCCAAGCCCTGCCAAAAGCAAATGGAACCTCTTGAAAATCTAAGCAAAGTGCATAAATTTTGACCACATAAACTTCACTTATTTTTCCGCTAGTTTTGACTTTCATTTTCACTTGTTAATTATTTTTGTTTGTTAATTGCAATGTCCCAATAATGGAATCAACACGGTTTATTTCGTGTAAAAAATTCATCTCTCCATCCAATTGCAAATAGAATAATAGACTGTACATCTCCTTAACCGAGACATCATGTTTCACACTTTACAATTGGAATATAAAGTATTAAATATCTATTAATCAAAGGGTTAAAATTGCTTCTATTTGCACTTTGTTGTTTTCCCCTGCTTTTTCTTTGATGATGAATCTAGAAATAGGTTAATCAAATGGTCGGCAATGTTCGTGCGCAAAAGCCACTTTTTAACGCTACGTTTGGAATAAGGCCTCTATTCGCAACCAAGAACTCGCCTAGCAAGATCATAATTATAAATCCTCTCATGGGGCTTTCTCTCGCCTTTCCCATTTCCTGGATGCTCAATAAATCTTCATTTCGAAGATCTTTAATGTGAGGAGATGTTTATGACAGTAAGTATGCCTATTCACAACAATGTGACAATGAGCATTGTGTTGAAAACCATCTCAGTGAAAATGCATAGCTGCACAGTCAACAATGAAGGCACCGTCCACCATGACTACACCACCAACCTCACCTACCGTCCTACAGTCTCCTTTAACTGCGGGAGTTGTTGGCAATCCTTTCCTATAAAAGGAGAGCTCTGATATTTGAAATGGCAAAGCAGTGGAGAGCAGATGGAAGTGGTGTGTGTAAATTTGAGAGTTACGTGAGAAATTTTTGAGTGATTTGTAAATCTTAGAAATTATAGTAAATTTGGCACCAGTGGACGTAGGCAAATTGCTGAACCACTTTAAAATCGTCTTGTGTGATTTTTGGACAGGTTTGGAGGCTCAACAAATGGTATCAGAGCTTTGATTCGTACTGTCCAGAAATCAAGTTGGTCAAAATTGATTTTTTACAACTCCAAGCTGTTCCTTGCATCAAAACGAATCCGTAGGTGCAAACGGAATCGAAAACGGACGTTGAAGAAGCCCGTACGTGCCGGTAGAAGGTCGAAACGTGTACCCACGCGCCCCACTCGCAGCTGGAGGTTGAAGACGACTGGAAAACACATGCCATACACCCTCACACGCATCCCGAGGAAGAAGACGCGTGAAACGCATGCTCCCACGCGCCACCACGGGCCCCAGGAGTCCTCTGCACGTGAGCTCCACGCGCCGTACGCAATCTCCGCGTGTGAACCTCATGCGCCCCCCACGCGCCTCACGCGCTCCAAGTCCCTTCTGGCGCTTGAATCTCATGCGCCTCACGTGCCTCTGACCACCTCCAGCGCGTGTATCACACGCGCCTGACAAATCTGGACCGTCCGATTTTCATATTTGATTTTGGGCTTGATCTTAGCCATTCGGAGTCCGATTTCGACAATCAAATAGTACTTTCCAACTATTTGGATCATTCCAAACTTATCCGTATGGTTAGAATTTCGAAATTTGTCTTCTAAAATTTCTTAATTAATATGGAAGGTGTTGGGGAAGTTAGGAACTCTGGAAATGCCAGCAGTTCAGGGCGTAGGTCCACAGTTTCAAATGCCAAGTTTGAAGTTGAGAAGTTCAATGGAACTTCTAACTTTGGTATGTGGAAATGTGAAATTATGGATGCTTTGATCCAACAAGAGTTGGATATGGCGTTGGAAGGAAAACCCAACGATATGTTAGAAAAGGATTAAAGGAAGCTTAATACCTAAATTTGTAGTACAATCCGTTTGTGCTTTACCAAAGATCAGAAGTATTTTATCATGAGAGAGACAAATGCAAAGGAATTTTGGCAGAAATTGGAAGATAAGTTCATAAAGAAGAGCATTGAGAGCCGTTTGCATTTGAAGAAAAAGCTATTTAGATTCCAATTTCGTGAAGGTATTAGTATGCCTAAACATTTGAATAGTTACAATCAGATTCTTGCTGATCTACTAAACTTGGATGTTGAAATCCAAGATGAAGATAAGGCTTTACTTTTGTTAAATTCCTTACCCAATACATATGATCATTCCTTACCCGTTAGCAATGAGTACCGAAAAAAAGATAAGCAGGTACAGCTAGATACATCAAGTGAAGCACTGACAGCAAGAGGGAGATCGCGGTCAAGGTATCCTGGAAAGAAGAAAGGTTTTCAATCGAAAACTCGGGCCACATCACGTCACGTGGTTCATCAGTCGGCAGAAAACTTGCCAAAGATGAGTGTTCTTATTGTCACGATAAAAGACATTGGAAGAAGAATTGTCCCAAATTGAAGGGATAATAGAAGAATCAACCCACCATAGCAAATGTCGTGGACAGAGATGAAGATCTAGACATTGCCTTGATAGATTCATAATTGATTTGTCATCCCGATGAATGGATTATGGATTCTGGATGCACCTATCATATGTGTCCCAATCGGGACTGGTTTACTGACTTCACAGAGATTGAAGGTGGAGCAGTACTTATGGGCAACGACAGTGCCTGTAAGACTCGGGGGATAAGGAGCATTCGGTTAAAACTGTATGATGAAACTGTCAGGACTCTGACCGAAGTTTGATTTGTTTCGGACTTGAGGAAAACTCTTATCTCATTAGGATCTCTGAATTCAAAGGGATTCAGAATCACTATTGAAGACGAAACTCTCAAAATGTTAATGGGAGTTCAGGTGCCTATGAAGGGTTTGAGGCGAGGAAACCTGTACTTTTTGCAAGGAAGTACTATTGTTGGAAGAGCTTCTATAGGTTGTGAGAAGTTAAATGAAACTGATGCTGACACCACTAGACTTTGGCATATGCGTATGGGACACGCTGGAGAGAAAGCTTTACAAACACTCGTAAAGCAAGGTTTACTCAAAAGTGCCAAGACTGGTAAATTATCTTTTTGTGAGCACTGTGTATTGGGGAAGCAGACGCGGATCAAGTTCGGAACGACTGTTCACAATACACAGGGGATACTTGACTATGTACACTCTGATGTTTGGGGACCTACCAAAATTGCATCTTTGGGAGGTAAGCATTGGTTTGTAACTTTTGTAGATGATTATCGTCGTGTGTGGGTGTATACGATGAAGAATAAAGATGAAGTGCTGAATATCTTTCTTGTTTGGAAGAAGATGATTGAGACTCAGACCGGCAGAAAAATTAAACGGCTCAAATCAGATAATGGAGGGGAGTATACTCTAGACCCTTTCATGTAAGTATGCCAGAGAGAGGGAATAGTCAGATACTTCACGATACGAGCAACACCGCAGCAAAACGGTGTGGCAGAACGGATGAATCAATTTTGCTAGAGAAAGTACGATGTATGTTACTGAATGCTGGATTCAGTAAACAATTTTAGGCTGAAACTGTGACATATGCATGCCACCTCGTCAACAGACTACCCGCAGCTGTCAATGGCGAGAAGACACCTATTGAAATGTGGAAAGGTACACATGCTACTGATTATGACTCTTTACACATTTTTGGATGTTCTGCTTACTATCATGCAAAGGAAAGAAAGCTTGACCCTAGAGCCAAGAAAGCAAAATTTTTGGGCTTTAGTTCTGGTATAAAAGGGTATAGACTCTGGTGCATAGAGTCTAAGAAGGTAATTATCAGTAGAGATGTTACTTTCAACGAATCTGAGATGTTTAAGTCACATAAGCATAAAGATTCCAGTGAAGGCAGCTATGATGGCGAAACACCCGGTGATTCGCAGAAGGTGGAGTTTATTACTCCAAATGATTCAAGAGAAGACAGACAAGAGGAGGTTGATAGTCCAGTCACAACACCTCCAACTCAAATTGAATCATTAGCAACCAGTAGATCGAGACGAGAGAAACGTGTGCCGACACGTTTTGCAGACTACGTGACATATACACTACCAGTTGAAGGGGGTGAGATCCCCACCACTTACAGAGAAGCCATACAATCCAGTGAAAAGGATGAATGGATAAAGGCGATGACAGAGGAGATGCAATCTCTTCATAAGAACCAGACTTGGGAACTTGTACCACTGCCGCAAGAAAAGAAGTCAATTGGCTGTAAGTGGATCTTTAATTAGAAAGATGATCAAGTTGCTAAAAATAGAATTCGATACAAAGCTAGATTGGTAGCCAAGGGCTACGCTCAAACAGAGGGAATATACTACAATGAAGTATTCTCTCCTGTTGTGAAGCATTTATCTATTCGGATATTGCTAGCTTTGGTTGCACAATATGATCTTGAATTAGCACAACTTGATGTGAAGACAGCTTTCTTACATGGTGATCTGGAAGAGGAGATTTATCTGTCTCAACCAGAAGGGTTTAAAGAGACTGGTAAAGAAAAATTGGTTTGCAGACTGAAAAAATCTCTCTATGGACTGAAGCAGTCATCTCGGCAATAGTATAAGCGGTTTGACCGTTTTATGATGGATCTGAAATACACTCGTTGCCAATACGATTATTGTGTGTATTTCAGAAAACTTGTAGATGGATCTTTCATTTATTTGCTTTTATATGTAGATGATATGTTGATTGTATGTAAAAGTAAGGTGGGGATAAATCGTTTGAAAACTCAGTTGAGTCATGAGTTTGAAATAAAAGATCTAGGAGAAACATGAAGAATATTGGGGATGAAGAGCAGCAGAGATAGGGTGAAATGTACAGTTCACCTTACTCAGAAGTAGTATCTAAAGAAAGTATTGCAACGCTTCAATATGGACTCAAAGTTAAAGCCTGTGAGCACTCCAATGGCCCCATATTTTAAGCTCAGTGCATTGCAGTCTCCTAAAAATGATAAAGAGCGGGACTACATGAAGAGTGTCCCATATGCAAGTGTTGTTGGTAGCCTAATGTATGCCATGGTGTGTACACGACCTGATATCTCCCAGGCCGTCAGTTTGGTCAGTCGTTATATGCATAATCTTGGAAAGAAACACTAGCATGCAGCTAAATAGATTCTACGGTATATTTTAAGGACCGTAGATATTAGTTTGAAGTTCGAGAAGAGTGAAGATAGTCTAGTAATTGGATACGTTGACTCAGACTATGCTGGTGATCTTGACAAATGTCGATCAACAACTGGATACGTCTTCATTATGTCTGGAGCACCAATTAGTTGGCGATCGAATTTGCAGTCTACGATTGCACTGTCATCCACAGAGGCTGAGTATATGGCTGTAACAGAAGCCGTAAAAGAAGCCATTTGGTTACAGGGACTGGTAATAGATTTGGGCTTTGAGCAGCAAAAGGTTACCATTTACTGTGACAGTCAGAGTGCAATTCATTTGGCCAAGAATCAAGTGTATCACTCTTGAACAAAACATATCGATGTCCGATTTTACTTTGTACGTGAAATTTTAGAAGAAGAGGACATATTACTTTAGAAGATTGGCACTGAAGATAATCCAGCAGATATGTTGACGAAAGTCATCACAGGGATCAAGTTCCAACACTGCTTGGAATTGATCAATATTGTACGTTGCTGAGCACCTTCGGGTGCGTAGGCACTTTTGGGTGCATTTGGTGTCTTATGGCGCATTTGTTAGTAGAAGACTTTCACGTCAGAGAACGAGGTGCATTCATTTGAAAGAATGAATCAGTTTGGAAGCAGCCTAATATGGCACATTTCGGTAGAGGGGGTGATTGTTGAAAACCACCTCAGTGAAAATGCATGGCTGCACAGTCAACAATGGAGGCACCATCCACCATGGCTGCACCACCAACCTCACCTACCTCCCTCACCTACCGTCCCACAGTCTTCTTTAGCTGCGGGAGTTGTTGGCAATCCTCTCCTATAAAATGAGAACTCTGATATTTGCAATGGCAGAGCAGTGGAGAGCAGAGAGAAGTTGTGTGTGTAAATTTGAGAGTTACGTGAGAAATTTTTAAATGATATGTAAATCTCAGAAATTATAGTAAATTTGGCATCAGTGGACGTAGGCAAATTACTGAACCACTTTAAAATCGTCTTGTGTGATTTTTGGACAGGTTTAGAGGCTCAACACATTGGTTAAGCAAAATCATCGACTACAAACTCTTTGATTTTTGAAAGTTCTCACTTGATTTTTGAAAATAATTAACTTTCAGAATTACCTTTCCGTGAATGGATCCACGTACTGGCTGGGAAGAAGATGGGGCCTCCATCAAAACCATGAATGACAATCTCCAATAAGTAGAACTATTTTACATGAAGATTTGTAACGAGAACGGCCCAGGACAACCAAAATCATTGGGGACAGTGAAATTAGCAGCATATTCAACAATTTGTGAATTGTTCAATGGCCTTGTCAACCAGCCCCGTACAGAGGACTGGACACTCTTTACTGAACTGGTAGCTATAAAAGGCAGATTAAACAACCATTCTTTTGAAAAGATTAATCTTTAATTGTCAACCTGATTGTGAAATGTCATTTATTTATTCTTTACAACTCGGAGGGATTTAAGAATTTTGTCCTTGTGGTCCTCCTAGAAGTAGCCAAAAGTGGTTCTAATTTGTTGGCTCTTCTCTAAGTTTAATTCCTCAGTCTGTTCTCTTTCGACATAAATATGAACATTGCCATCTAGCGTGCAGGTGCTTGTTCAAAATGATGGTTCACCTTCGTGGCAGGTTATAGGTATCTTGACGACTGTTATAAATTGCTTCTTTATCGGGTCAATAAAAATGAGTGTCTAAACACTAATCTGGTTGAAACCACTGAAAATAGATCAATGCATTGATATTACTAGAAACAATTCATATATCATATGCTTAAGTCCTAATAGTGTGGATAATGATGGTAATAAACGAGGGATAATGATGGTAATAAACGAGGAGAAAATAATAGTGTAGATAATATTGTTCATGGATTATTCTGTCCATAGTGATATTTTTGCATAAACTTAATTTTGCTTAGCTTAGCATTGGTGGTGCCCCAATTGTGATAGATGTGTTGAATTGCATATCACATTTTTTTTCTCTCACTTTTGATGAATGAATATTGTGGTTCTGTTGTGTATATTATAGAATTTTGTAAGTATTTTAAAGTGATATTGGACAAATATTGATCCAGATTTCCATAATCAAACCAGTGGATGGGCATGGTTTTATCAAATTCTCAGAGTTGGGTTGTGGGGAAATAAATCTATGAGTAAAGCTCACATGACTTCAAAATCATCTAATCATGGGATGATGCTATAGTCTATATGTTACATCATCATTGTTCAATCATAGTTAACATTACTATAAGAAATTATAAGCCTTAGTAGACTTTGAATTATTTAGATTCAAGCAACAATGATGTTGAATATCAATTGAGGACACAATATTTGTTTTGGGATATTACATACCACCATTATGCTATGGCATGGTAAATGATATAGCAAACAAATATTAGAATATGCAACTCTATACTTGCAATAGCATGAAATCAATGGCAGGTATACAATATAACTAATATCATGGGTATTCAACCATGATGAGTTTAGCAATTTCCAAACTGACCACAATAGAAAAATATTTTTTTTCCCATAAATCTGTAAATACTATATATGAGCAAGAGTTTTGTCTTTAAACACATGAACAAAGTGTGTTACAACTGTTGCTATGGAAGCTTTCCAGCTCAACTCATGTCAATCACCAATTAAGCCTCTTGAGTTTTAATATAGTTTTTTTTTGGGGACAATTTCAGGTAACAATAGGCACAACAATAGGCAACATGCTTTATGGAGCAAGAGGAAGCTACAAATTGCTTGCTTAGTAAGAGCATTTCCATTGGTCTCATCAAACCAATCATCAAATACAAATTTGATGATTTATGTTAAAAATTATTCTATATTGATCTCATCAAACTCTATTTTTTAAACTATGAACTACAGTAAAAGTAACCAAACCCTTCAAATTTGAAGGGTTACTATTCACCCTTCAACTCATTTGTTTAATATATTTTATTTCTCCTACATCTTTCTCTCATTTGTTTAAAATAGTGGAGAAAATTTAAAAGTATTTTAAAAAAAATTATTATTATATTATTATTTTGATGAGTCTAATGATAAATCTAATGTGGAGTTATGATGAGTATGGTATATACATTTCATTAAATTTGTACTTCTCATCAAATTTTGATGATTTGTTTGATGAGACCAATGTAGATGCTCTAAGACTGTATAAAATCTAAACATATGTCTTGAAATTTATCCTTGTTGTTGGCATTTGTATTTATAATTCCCTCGTGTACTTGGCATAGAGTTGCAAACAAATTGTATGCCTAATGGCCTTGAACTATTTGGTCTCAAATTAGATGATGATGTTTGTTGGGATATCATTTGTTATTAACAAGTATAATTCAAACGACCTTATTTTCACGAAACATGATTTCGTGGCAAAACAAATACTTTCAACAGAAGAAGTGGTGGAAAAAAATTTCTATAATAGCAAATAAAAGCTGGATAACATTGTATTTGCACTAGAATTTTTCATGGAAAAAAAGATTACTGTAGGATTATCATATTGAGAAATGTCATAAAAAAACTTTTTTCCACCAAACGCACCACCTGAAATGATAGTTCCCACTAATGCTTGTAATGGAGTACTGCCTACTTTCTGCCATTGGTTGTTGTCAACAATAACCTTTTGACATGAGCATTGTCATGGGAAAAATATGTTAACTAACTACATTACTAAATGATGTTTTCCATGAATAAATCTCATGCTAAATACATATTTCCAATGATACACGTTGGTGGAAAACAAGTTTTTTCAACAACTCTACAAGTTGGAAGGAATAATTGCCACCAACTGTAAGCATCTCAAAAACTTTTTTGTCACAACATGTGAAATAAGAAAAAAAATTTATGCCACCAAATTTTCCACAAAAAATTTCATGGGAAATATAATTTTCCCACTATATTGCACTACAATAGCTTGGTTGGCAACAGATTTTGTCACAAAATAATATAGTTTTTACCACAAACTGAATTCGTGGAAAAAAGTTATCATTTCCCAACCAAAAAAAAAAAAATGGTATTGGTCTCTTATTATATGCCACGAAGCTCCTACCATAATTTTTTGTGGAAAAAAATCTTTTTCTCATCAAAAAGAGACTTTTTTCCACCACTCTCCTTTGTGGCAAAAGCCACTATATATCCAATTCCAACCCTATCCAAAAGCAAATGATCAAACCTCTTGTAAATGTAAGCAAAGCACATAAATTTTGACCTCATTAACTTTTTTTTTTTTTTTTGCTAGTTAAGATTGTGAGTTTTTCACTTGTTCTCTATTTTTAGGCCTCCGACCATTTTTAATTGCAATGTCTAAACAATGGTATCGACAGGGTTTATTTCGTGTAAAATTTTTATCTCTCCATCCAATTGCAAATTGAGTAATGGACTCTGTACATCTTCTAAACAGAATTGTTTTACACTTTACAATTGGAATACAAAGTATTAAATATCATTAATCAAAGGGCTAAAATTGCTTTTACTTATATTTTGTTGTTTTCCTCTTGTTTTTTTTCCCTAATGAATATAGAAAAGGTTTAATCAAATGGAAAAAAAAGTAGGAAGCTAAAGAATATAAATGAGATTAAATCCACGACCAAGGGCAAGTTACTTGTGTTGGGAAAAAAGCCAATGAAACAAACAACAAGAATATGAAATAAACTGCAACGGATGCAACAATAAGAAATAAAATAGTAAACAACCAAAGAATACAGGGATTTAAGTGGTTCAGCTCAAAATGAGCTTACATCCACTGTAGGGTTGGTTTCAGAGTTTCACTAGATCAAAAGGAGGTTACAAAGAGAGAATCAGAAGATTCTTACAAAAGGAAACACTCACCTCACGTGTATGCACTCAATCCTCACAAATTTCACTCAATATAGTGGAGAAATGGAGAAGAAATAATCTAAGGGGAAGCTCTATTCTTCGGGCCAAAAACAGAGAGCTGCTGCTTTGTTCGTCATCCGTTCGCACGAAATGACTTCGCGATATTTATAATATGCGATCTCGCTCGAGCGAAACTTACTCTCGCTAGAGCGAGGACTTCTAGATCAAATTCGCTCAAAATCAAATGGACACCTGGCAACTCGTGGCACTTCACTCGAGCGGGAGGTCGAGCGACAGTCGAGCGAAGTCACTGCCTGATCCTCGCTCGAGCTGGAGGTTGAGCGAGGGTCGATCGAACTCTCAAGTTAAGGTAAGTCTGGAAGTCTCACTCGAGCTGTGCTCAACGAGGGTCGAGTAAAACAGGGCTGAGGCGTGTATTCACAAGCCATACTCAACAAATCTCCACCTTAGCTTAAATACCTAAAAGGCCTCATAAAATCCAGATCAACCTAAGAATGAAAAATGCAGCATCTGAAAACCAACCCCATCTGAGTTCCCTAAGGAACCTGGAATCTCCGAACCCCTATCAAGTCCAAACAAAATTTGAACTTGTATACTACAACTGGCTCGGTCATTATATCTGCTGGATTCTCTAAAATAGCAATCTTCTGAATACTAATTGTACCATCTGCAACTACTTCTCTGATAAAATGATACCTGACATCAATGTGCTTCATCCTCTCATGATACATTTGAT
Source organism: Platycarya strobilacea (assembly GCA_036898215.1). Classification (NCBI taxonomy): domain Eukaryota; kingdom Viridiplantae; phylum Streptophyta; class Magnoliopsida; order Fagales; family Juglandaceae; genus Platycarya; species Platycarya strobilacea. The sequence continues at coordinate 13,661,973 of CM072554.1, read as the reverse complement.
TTTTAGTCAAATGTATAGCACTATGTCTGTCACAAAACACTGTCATCTCTGTCTGCTGAAAACTCAAGTCACTGATCAGCCCCTTTACCCAAATGGCCTCCTTAACAGCCTCAGCTGCTGTCATGTATTCTGCCTCTGTAGTTGATTGAAGTGTTGCTTTCCAACTAATAGCAGAATCACATAATGTGAAAATATAGCCTGTCAATGATCTTATCTTGTCTAAATCCCCAGCATAGTCAGAATCAACAAAACCAACAACAACAGAACTGAGATCTACATCTCTATCAAATATCAAGCCCATATGCGAGGTTCTCTTCAAGTACTTCAAAATCCATTTCACTGCCTGCCAGTGAGTTCTACTAGGTTTAGCCATATATCTGTTAACCACACTCACTGCCTGTGAAATATCTAGACGGGTACACATCATGGCATACATAATACTACCTACAATATTAGAGTAAGGAACATTTGTCATGGAATGTTCCTTCTTATCTGTTTGGGGAGATAAGGAAGTTGAAAGTTTAAAATGCAATGCCAGCGGCGTGCTGATAGGTTTGGAGTTAGACATTCCAAACCTGTCTAGAACCTTCTCTATATACTTTCTTTGAGATAAGTATAACTTCCCAGTTTTCCTATCCCTATGAATTTCCATCCCCAATATTTTCCTAGCATTACCTAAATCTTTCATCTCAAACTCATTTTTAAGTTGAGTTTTCAACAAATCAATATCAACCATGCTTTTAGCAGCTATAAGTATGTCATCAACATAAAGTAATAAGTGAATGAAAGACTTATCAGGCAATTGTTTATGATACACACAACAATCATAATTACTTCTCAGATAACCATGATCAATCATAAACAAATCAAAACGCTTATACTAATTCCTACGCGACTGCTTCAACCCATACAAAGACTTCTTCAGTCTGCATACACGGTCTTCTTTACCTTCAACTGTGAACCTTTCTGGCTGACGCATATAGATAGTCTCTTCAAGCTCACCATGTAAGAATGTTGTCTTCACATCAAGCTGCTGAAACTCCAGATCATACAAAATCGTGATGGCTAGTAAAACTCTGGTTGAACTGTGTTTTACCACTGGAGAGAACACTTCATTGAAGTCAACCCCCTCTCTCTAACTGTAGCCTTTAGCAACTAAACGAGCTTTGTATCTTGCATTAGACTGGATTCCCTCTTTTCTCTTGAAAACCCATTTGCAGCCCACAACTTTGGTCTCTGATTCAGAATCATGCTCATCAGCTATAGCATGATCCTGAGTCTCAGGTGGTGTCTCATGTGAAGCTTGTAACTCCACCTTCTTCCCTATAGACTCGGGAATCTGATTTCTTGGATTTAGTATAGATTTTTCATCAAATACTACATCTCTACTTATCACAAACTTGGGTGACTTGGGATCAGTACACCACAATCTATGTCCCTTCACCCTAGAAGCATATCCCATGAATATACACTTTTTTGCCCTAAGTTCTAGCTTACCATCATTCACATGAAAGTAAGCAAGACAACCAAATATCTTTAAATTCAAATAATCAGTAGGTTCATTAGACTATACCTGATTAGGTGTCTTCAACCCAATAGCTGTAGCTGGAGAGCGGTTCACCAGAAAATAGGCTGTGTTGACTGCTTCTGCCCAAAAGTCCTTAGACAGCCTGGCATTTGAGAGCATACTACGTGCTCGTTCTAGGAGGGTTCGGTTCATCCATTCAGCCACTCCATTTTGCTGTAGAGTGTACCTGACTGTACGGTGTCTGACAATTTCTTCATTCTTGCAGAACTCATCGAAGTCACTGCCACAAAATTCCATCCCATTGTCAGTCCGAAACCGTTTAACCTTCTTATCAGTCTGATTCTCTATCAGAACTTTTCACTACTTGAAGTTCTTGAAGACATCACTTTTTTGTTTCAAAAAATAAACTCACACTTTCCGTGAGTAATCATCAATAAATGTAAGCAAGTAATTAGCTCCACCTTTTGATGAAACTGAAGACGGACCCCAAAGGTCGGAATGAATGTAGTCCACTGTACCTTTTGTTCTGTGGACCCCTGTTGCAAACTAAACTCTACTCTGCTTGCCAAATACACAGTGCTCGCACAGGTCTAGTTTGCCCAAATTTTGATTCCCTAACAACCCTTGCTTACTGAGGATAGACATCCCCTTCTCACTCATATGGCCCAATCTCATATGTCATAGACGAGTAACATTTGACTTTGACTGATCAGATACTGAAACTGTAGTTTCACCGCTGACGGTACTACCCAGGAGGAAATAGAGACCATCTTTCAGGTCTCCTTTCATAATAATTATGGAGCCTTTGCTGACCTTCAGAACTCCACCTTATCCCGTGTACTTCAAACCTAAAGAATCAAGGGCCCCCATGGAGATAAGATTCTTTTTCAAGTCTAGAATGTGCCGGACATTAGTCAATGTCCTAACTATCCCATCAAACATATTGATCTTCACAGAACCCATTCCCTCAATCTTGCAAGCTATGTCATTCCCTAACAAAACAGAACCACTGTTGACTGGTTCATAAGACATGAATCAGTCCTTTCTAGGACACATATGGAAAGTGCAAGCTGAGTCCATAACCCACTTGTCACTGAACCGACTATTCGAATCACTGATTGCAAGAACCACATCAGAGCCATCAAATTCATTGGCAGCACTGACGGCATTAGAGGAACTCGTGGATTCCTCCTTCTTCTTCGGCTTCGTACACTCATTCTTATAGTGTCCAAACTTCTCACAGTAATAGCATTTTACATTTTTCTTGTTGAACTTGGACTTTGATTTCCCCCGAGACTTTCCTCTGCCCTTCTCTGAACCTTTCTCACTAGATCTTCCTCTGTCGGAGGTTTATCTGACAATCAAACCACTGGCTTGTGCTTTACCACCCTTATCATACTTACTTCTCAACTCCTTCGAGTTCAAAACTGACTTCACATCTGCTAAGGAGATAATATATCTTCCATAAAGTATAGAATTTACAAAATTCTCAAATGAGGCAGGTACTGAACACAATACAATTAAAGCTTGATTTTCATCATCAAACTTGATGTCAACGTTTCTAAGATCTATAACAATTTTGTTAAACTCATCTAGGTGTTCAGTAACCGACGAACCCTCAGTCATTTTGAGCGTATATAACCGTTGTTTTAAATACAACCGGTTAGTGAGAGACTTTTTAATATACAAGCTCTCAAACTTGTTCCAAAGACCCTCAGCGGTCTCCTCCTCCGCTACCTCTCTCAACACTCCATCAGACAATGACAGTAAAATAGTACTATGTACCTTTTTTTCATCGTCCTTAGACAGTACAGGAGAATCAATCGTCCTTTCCTTTAGAACTTTGAATAACCCTTGCTGGTGCAACAATGCTTTCATCTTCAGATGCCATAAGCTGAAACTGTTATGACCGTCAAATTTCTCAACTTCAAATCTTGCTGTGGCCATCCCTTCAAATATTCACAAAACCTGAAAGATCTGATACCAGTTTGTTGAGAAAAAAGCCAATGAAACAAACAACAAGAATATGAAATAAACTGCAGCGGATGCAACAATAAGAAATAAAACAGTAAACAACCAAAGAATACAACGATTTAAGTGGTTCAGCTCAAAATGAGTTTACATCCACTGTGGGGTTGGTTTCAAAATTTCACTAGATCAAAAAGAGGTTATAGAGAGAGAATCAGAAGATTCTTACAAAAGGAAACACTCACCTCACGTGTATACACTCAATCCTCACAAATTTCACTCAATATAGTGGAGAAATGGAGAATAAATTATCTAAGGGAATGCTCTGTTCTTCGGGCCAAAAACAGAGAGCTGCTGCTTCGTTCGTCGTCTGTTCGCGTGAAATGATTTTGCGATATTTATAATATGCGATCTCGCTCGAGCGAAACTTACTCTCGCTCGAGTGAGAACTTCTAGGTCAAACTCGCCAACATCAAACGGACACCTAGCAACTCGTGGCACTTCGGTCGAGCAACAATCGAGTGAAGTCACTGCCTGATTCTCGCTTGAGCTGGAGGTCGAGCGAGGGTCGATCAAACTCTCGGGTTGAGGTAAGTCTGGAAGTCTCGCTTGAGCTGCGCTCGAGCGAGGATCGAGCGATACAGGTCTGAGACTTGTATTCACAAGCCATACTCAACAAGTTGGAACTAGTGTTGCAGTGGCACTATCAACATAGCTTGCTGACGATCATCTTCGTGCCCAAAAGCCAACTTCAAGCTAACATTTAGAATATAAAAGCAACTGAACTCATACGAGTTGAGTTCAAATGTACTAAGCCTAACACAATATTTAAATATACAATTCTTAAATTATTTAATCCCATTCAACTCAAGATTTTTTATAGTATGTGAGATCTACAATCTTTTTTAACTTAACATCTCATTATATGTAAGATTCACAATATTTTTTAAATTTTCATAAATACATCTAAAATTATCTTAGATAGACTCCACAAACATTTCATCATTTCAATTTACTAATATTCATAAAGAATTCAACTCATTTAAACTCAGCTTAACATGATCCAAACGTAATTAACCTAAGATCTAGCTAGGATATGAAGAAATTGTACATTTAGCCCTAAGTTTGGATACTAAGATGAGATAAGGTGTAGAAATTGTACATTTAGCCTTGAGTTTGTAAATAGTAATAAATTAGTTTGTTTTATGTAGTTTTAGAAAAATAAAAATAAAAAGTATAATAAAATATTATAAAATTAAATATTATTAGAATATATATTTTTAATTATTTTATTAGATAATGATTAGATATAAAATTGAAGATTTAAAACTAAAAAGTGTTTGTGTTTGTGATGTTTGGATGTTGAAATGAGATTAGATCAAATAAGATGAGTTGAAAGGATTTTACTATCCAATTCAGGCTAAGACTACAGGTTGGTTTGGATATATATCAAGAATATCTTTGAGCAATAGTGTAATAATTTGAACTAAAATATTTTATTGAGTTTTGAAAAAAAAAAAAGACAAAATTGAATAAAAATATTATAAAGTTAGAAAATTATTTGAAAATAATTTTTGAATATAATTTTGTTTTAAAATTTTAAAAAAATTATATTAATTCAAATATAATTTGAATATAAATTTATATTAAAAACAAAATATTTTATAAGAAATATTAGCTCATTCCATCTTAGCTCATCTCATTTTACAAGAAATATTTTACAAGTAATTTAAATTATATCTCAACTCATCTTAACTCATCTCTCAATCCACACAAAAATATTTTAAGCTTATTACAAGAAATGTCATCCAAACATTTCGATAAAGCATAGCCACATACCTTATTACATTATTTCCCTTGACGTATTAAACCTTAGCTGTAAGTGATTTTTTGTGAGATTTTAGTATTTTTTTGATAGTTAAATAAAATGAAATAATTTTAGATATTTTACTATTTATTTTGAAATTTGAAAGAGTTAAATTGAGATTTAAAAAAATTAAGTTGCTTATTATATTTTACATAAAATTTTAAAATAATTATAATGATGAGATGAGTTGAGATGGTTTCTTAATCCGTTAAAAAGTTTTAATTTCATTTTACGTAATGAATTCCAACGTGAGATTTTGAAATTAGCACTATGAAATAAGTAGCTTGATCATAAATTATTATTAGTATACTTTAGAAAGTTATATTATTATTATTATTATTATTAAAGCCGGTTTTTTGGAAGCTAATGCTTATGTACATGTACTATGCATGTTATGATATTTGCAAGCATGTCATTCATCATAACTCATGATCATATTTCATTTTCCGTATCATAGTTATGTATGTACTATACACGTTATGCATATTATGCTGCAAAAAACATATAAATTTTCATAAGACTAGTTGTAAGATAAAGATTAGACTACTCAAATAATTATTCAGATGCATGATACCAATGCAGTCATAATGAATGTGCAAGTCACGAACTCAAGCATGGTCCACTATAATATTTTATCATATCATATATATTAGTGGTTCTTGTTGTAGTCACATTATTTGGTACTGCTGCACAACGTTACAAACATGGATAAGTGTGTAAATTTTGATCATGTAGATTTTTATATGGGGTTTGAGTTATTTACTAACAAGGTGAGAATGAATATAATTATATGATTTAGAGAAAATTAATTGATCATAAATATATGATTTGGAAGAAAATAATTTATATTAATCTAGATGATTTGAAAGAAAATAACCGATACTATTTTTGATGATTTTGGATAAAAATAACTAATACCTCGTATGAATTTGAATCTGCACCAGTTGATTAGTTAGAATAGTAAGATAATTCTGATTAGCCAGAGAAGTTAATTAATTCAGATAAGTCATACATGTTATAGCATATATTGTATAAACAATCATGATTTTTAAGTTCTTAAAATGAAATATTTTATGAAAAATCTTATGTAATGTATATTTTGTTAGGAATTTGGGTCTCCCAAATTCTTCTACCAAGATCTACTTTTAATAGAATACCAAGAAAAATAGAAAAATAAATACAATACAAGAATTTACATGAAAAACTCTCAAAACAGAAGAAAAACTACCAGACTCAGAGAAGAAAATACACTATGTAAAAAATTGTTACAATCACACAATTTTTTTCTCACCTCAACGACACCCACAAAAATTTCTCCCACTAGTAAAATTCTAACTTTCACCTCTCTTCCTTTTACATATAAAAAAAGACAACAGAAAATTTTTACTAAAATCAAAAGTTACTATATAAATTTTTAACTAATGTAACTAATTAAGGAAGTTAGACCTCATTTTATAACTCCATAACCTGCCCCCTTTTACAAACTGATACATTGATATGAGATTAAGAAAAGGAGTAAAGTCAACATATTTATATTATGATGAGTTTTTTATGAGTTATTAACTCATTTTAGTTTGTTAAAATGATTATTAATACAATTGATATGTTTTTTTCATATTTTTTAAAAATATTTTTAAATGATAAAAAAATGAGAAATAAATAAACACTACATTTTACAATAGTGATCACATTGAGCAAAACTACTCAAGTGATAGAGTAGCACTGCTGCTCTATTATATATATATATATATATATATATATATATATATATATATATGAGAGTAACAACGTATAAAGTACCTTTTTCTAGTTTAGTGAAGAAGTTATTTTTAAGAAATGAAATGATTTTTATAAAGAAATAAATTTCGATCAATAATGTAATGTATTGAAGAAAAAAATGTGAGTTCTAACAAATATTTGATAGATAATAAAAAGAAAATATCTTAACAACGAAAGAATTATATAAAAATAAATTATGAACTAATGTAAAGTTATGAAATATAACTATTTAATAATTATTATAATTTCATTTATAAAATATTATTATTTGAATTTAATGTTTCATAGTAAATTTAAATTGAGAAATAAATAATATTTTATTCAAATAATTTTATTCACAAATATAGTTGGGAAATAGATTTAAACTTAATTATTTATATTTATCTTTATTTTTATAAAGAATGAATAACAATTTTAAATCATATATATGTAAATTTATATATAATATAAATTATAATTTATATAAAATAATGTTAAATTATAATTTGTAACGTGAAGTAGGTTACTAATATTATAATATTATATTATAATTTGCATATTATATAATTTATTATTAATAAAATATTAATAATTTATAATTTGCATGTATATAATTTATAATATAATTTGTGATATTTGATCTGAGTTTTTGGTGAATTTTATAGATGATGAGAGAAAGGTAATGTCACTTATAAAGAGATTGACTTGAATTTGAAATTTAGTGTTAGTTTCAATCTAATAATTCATTCAATTATAATTGAGTCTAAATGAATTCGAATTGAGAAAGAGTTTCAGATAATGATTATTAGGAGGACAAGAGTTTTAAATTTGACTATATTTGAATTTGAAGTGTTTGATTTAAGAGTTTGAATCAGAAGACTTCAAGAATCACATCATTTTAGAATTCAAATAGATAAACGGATGGAGTTAAAGTTAACCAAAAAATAAGAAAATTTAACTAAAATCAAGAAAATCTGTTAAGTGCCCATTGAATGGCCACTTATTATAATAGAAATATATATATTAGGAAGGAGTAACGTGCAAAATACGTTTTCTTAATTTAGTGAAGCGGTTAGAAATTATATGTTTTTATAAAAAACAAAAAAAATATAAATTTATATATGATTTAAATTTAAATTGTATTTTAAATCAAATCTAAATCATAATTTAGATATATAATATCTAAATTAATATACGTTTTCCTGGTTTGTATTTTATATATAATATCTACACTTAGATTTATATATAATTTAGATATAATTTAGATATAATTTATAATTTATATAAATTTAAATTCATAATAATTTAGATATAATTTAAATTTTTATATTTAACTAATCTCATCTAGATTTTAAATCATATCTAAATTATAATCATATATAATATCTAAATTTATATTTATATATAAAATTTATATAGTTCTTATAATTATGTAATTCATTCAAAATTTATATAATTTATATTATCTAAATTATATGAAGACAAAAAAAATGGAATACTTTATTCAAATTTATAATTTGTAACTTATCTAATTTAATCAAACAGAATAATTTATATTATTGAAATTATAATTTATATATATAAATTTATAATTTAGAAATAATTTAAGATTATATATCTAATTAAGCTCGTCTAAATTTTAAATTATATATCTAACTAATCTTATCTAAATTTTAAATCATATCTAGTGTTTTGAATATCTAATGTTAAGTGGCCGTTAAATTTAATAAAAAGATAAAAATAAATAAACGAAAAAAATAAAAATAAAATACATTAAGTGATCGTGAGATAACCACTTATCATAATAGAAATATATATATATATATATAATTGATTGCTTGCACTAAAAACTTCCTTAGAGCGAGAACATCACTTGGTGGCTATTGCCCACGAATCTCACTACAATAGAGAAAGAGGCAATAGTGTTTTAGGAGAATTGAGTGCCGCAAATGTAATTGATTGAAGAATTTAATGGTACAAATGAAGATCAATAGATCTCACACAAGCAATACTTATATTCACTTGCACTTGTAGCATGCGACAGGACCAGAGTCATAGTTCCCCCCATTATAGACTTTGTGCAAAAAAGAAAAATGCCATCCCTTGGAGGGTGGGGCTTGGGGTTAGGGCCATATAAAAATTGACTACACAGACCGTCATCAATGCAAATCGGCTATCAGAGTTTGACATCAACTAAAAACATGTTTGGCAATTCGGTCCCGGTTTAAACTTGTTTCAAACTACTAAATAAGGCGATTAAAAGAAGAAGAGCCAATTATGCTATGGTTACTAATTGATTAACTCTATCTTTGCTTCTTCTCTATCTTGATAATTTTCAGAAACACTTTATTTCCTTATTCTTGTTCTTTACTTTATTCTGTTCGTGCCATCATAGTCGAATACTCCTAACTGAATAGAAAGTCTCGTGTTGAGCTAGAAATGCGTATCAGGACATGAGAGGTTGTTATTGTGACTCACCGGTATGTGTTACAAAATGCAGCAGAGTAAGGTTCAAGGCTTAGAGTTAGGAAGTACTAAATTTTAGTTTTGGTTGTTACCAAGATGGACAAGATGTTTAGATCTAGTTCATCTGTTAGTTCCAAATCATGTTTGCCGCCTGATATTATCAATGAAGAAGATTGTGTTTTTGAAGAAAATGATTCATGTGATATTGATCGATAGCACATGTCAAAGATTAACACTACTTCACTCTACAATACTTCTTGGAGAGAAAATGTTTTTAAAAGTAAGTTCAATGTGAAAACAGTTGAACAAACTTTCGCTAATTCAGAAACCCAAGAAAAGTGTTGTTTGTTTCAAAAGAAAATGATTTAGACTTTCTTTGAAAAATGTTATAATTTCTTACATATTGTTTTAGTTCAAATTGCTGTCAAACCTCTTGGTAGAAAAAACATCAATGCTTCTGTTCTTTTATATTTACGTGATGGTAGATTCAAAGATTTTGAAGATAGTAAGTTAGGAATTGTACAGACTTCCCTTACGGAAGGACCTGTCCATTTTGATTGCTATCCTGATTTAACCATTGATTTACGTGATGAAAATGTTTTATTTGTTTTAACATTGAATATTTTAACCTCTGGTTTTAACATGATATAAGGTAGTAGGCATCTTGCTTTAGTTTATCGCATTTACTATTGTGTTTTAAAGACTAGTCTTAACCCAAGGGCTAAGATCAAGTCTGTCAAAAATTAGACCCTTCTGATGCAGAGTTTTACCTCTGGTGCTAACATCAGAACTCCCAAAATAATTTTCTAGAAAGATGTTTCTTTACCAAATGAGTGGATCCTCCAACAGAAACTTCCACCAGTAGAGATCATTTCTGAAGGAACAGTATCTTGATAGTACTGTAAAGATTTTTTTTTTACCGACCTTCCCTAACCAATGAAAAAAGACATTCTTTTGCTGATTCCAGATCTTCTTGTTCTTCAAATCCAAGACAAAGAGATGCAAATATCAAACAATTCTTGGAGGATTTTGCTCATACAACAAATCCTAATCGTCCAGTTTTAATCAGAGAGATTCCTAAAAAGGAAAAACTCTCTTGTTTAAAGTTGAAAGGGATATCATCTGATTCCCAAGTCACTTCAGCCTATTATTCAACTAAGGATGATGTACCATCATCTAAGGGAAAATCCATAAAGGATGAAGTAGAGATTGAGGATGATTCATCCATGTCTCCCACAACTTCGGATATGGTAGCTCCTCACCATAATCATTATAAATGGAAGGCCCCACAACCGGAATGGGTTAAGCTGAATGTCAATGGTGCTGTTTTTAGTGAATTGGGCAAACATGGGACTGGAGTAGTCTTAAGGGATGACCGAGGCATAGTATTAATGTCTTCTAGTAAAGCTGAACTAGAAATGGATGGCTTGGAAGCCATTGAATTAATGGCCATTATTAAAGGGATGCAATTGTGTGTCACAAGGGGATTTCAAAGATTATTGTGGAAAGTGAAAATTTATTGTGCGTGGAAGATTCCCAAGATAGCAGCATGCATAACTCTCTCCTTGGCGAGTTGTGCTTTGAAATTAAGCCACTTCTTTCTTGCTTTGAATGCTACCAATTTTCCCATGTTTATAGGAAAGGCAATAGGGTAGCCCATATGTTGGCTAGGAATGTTGCTAGAGTTGATACTATTGCAATTTGGTGGAATTGTATTTCAGATTGTGCTTTTCAAGCCTTATGGCTTGATAATCGTTTGTAATCATTTTTCCATTGATGAATGAATATAAGCTTTCTATCGAAAATGAGTCTCATAATAAGTGAGTAAACCGTTTGTCTCTCGCTCACTTTAGCGATTTAGGATGCCATCGTAACCGTTTTGCTTGTAGTCACAAAAACACAGATTTGCCGTAGGGAGGCTAGGAGCCTCCCTCCCTCCCTCCCTCCCTCCCTTCCTTCTCCCTTCCTTTTTGGTGGTTGCATTTGTTATTTTGTTTGTTTTCCAATCAACCAAGGAGCAGCATCGTTCTAATAATTTTTGGTAGCTAGTGACCACCACACACCCCACCAGGGGGTTTCTAAGTTGCCGATTGGTTGGCACGTTGAAGCTTTTGTCGAAAGGAGTGGTGCGTGCTCCACACACGTGTCGTAATTGGAGCATAGCTGCCACACGCCACCACTCGCGGTGTTTCTAAAGTTAGCATTTTTGGTAGATTCAGACTTGACGGTCGGACACTCTCACTAGGCTGCGCATGTCCTCCATGCGCTGTTACAGCCTCTGCTAGTTTTGTTCGTCTTCGTTTTCTGTTGTACTTTTCATTTTTGTTGTTTGTAAGTTTCAATTTTCCTGTTTTACATTTTTATTTTTTTGTTTTCGTGTAATTTGTTATGTCATTTTGTATTATGTAGTAATGAAAAGGAATTGATGATCCCTTGTTAGTCTCACTCTTCCTTTTGAAGGATAGGGTGTTGCATCCCTCTCCTCCTTTCGGAGGATGGAGGTGGTTCGTCCATCTCCTCTTTTGGAGGGCGGAGGTGGGTTAACTCTGTTTTTACAGTGTATTATACTTTTAGACAATCGAGATTAAAATCTCAGAAGGTTTTGTCATTTGAGAGATTATAGAAGTTAAGATAATATTCGTCACAAAGGAATTGAGGTCAATTAAACTCATCAGACAGCTTTCGCTCAAACGATAGCTCGAGCAAGACTCAACCCGTAACTTTGCTCAACCCTCGCTCGACATCCCGCTCGAGCGAAGCATCAGACAGAGAGTTCGCTCGAGCAAGATCTAGGCAAAGATTTCGCTCGACTCTTGCTCGACCTCCCGCTCGAGGGAGAGTCCATCCTAGGGTTGCATCGCTTCCAGCTACTAGGGTTGGAGCTGTCTGGAATAGTGTTCTACTCGAGCGAAAAGGTCTCGCTCAAGTAAGCTATCGCCTATGAGAAGCTCAGGATTTCGCTCAGGGTCTCTCTCGAGCGAGAAGACGAACGCAGCAGCTCGTGTAGAGCTCAGATTTGTGTTTCTCTTATTTTATTTTGTGAGTGGAGAGCTATTTGTAAGGGTTTGAGTGTTGTGAGAAAGAGTTTTACAACTTGTAAGTGACATTGAGTGTTTCTAGTGTAAGAATCACATGATTCAATTTTTGTACTCCATCTCTGTTTCATAGTGGATTCGTAAAGACCGACCCAACAGTGGATATAGGCTTATGTTAAGCCGAACCACTTTAAATCTTGATGCCTATCGCTGTTCTGCATCTTATGTTTTCATTTCTCTTTATTGCATTCGTTGCGGTCACTTCATATTTACTGTTTGTCAACCGGTTCCATCCCCAACAAACTGGTATCAGAGCGGTTGCTTTGTGAAGATCCGAAAGAAATTCGACGGACAGAACAGTTTCAGTTTATGGCAGATCAAGATGAAAGCGTTGTACGACAACAGATTCTGTTCAATGTTCTAGACGTGGTTATTGGTGAGTCTCCTGCACTGGCAAAAGATAAGGAAGAAATAACTCACAGTACTATTCTATTGTCACTATCAGATGAAGTCTTGAGGGAAGTTGCTGAAGAGGAGACCGTGGTTAGTCTGTGGAGCAAGCTAGAGAGCTTGTACATGAAAAAATCTATCACTAACCGGTTGTATTTGAAACAACGGTTATACACTCTCAAAATGGTGGAAGATACTCCTATATCTGCACATCTAGATGAATTTAATAAAATCATTATGGATCTAAGGAAGATAGACATTAAAATTGATGAGGAAGATCAAACCTTAATTGTTTTGTGTTCATTGCCTATTTCATTTGATAATTTTGTAAACTCAATGTTGTATGGTAGAGATACAATCTCCTTAGTAGATGTCAAGTCTGCTTTGAATTCTAAAAAATTGAGAACAAAATTTGGGGGGTTAGGCATGCATGATCAAGCCAATGGTTTGTATGTGACATGTTCCTCTGGTGATAGATTCGAGGAGAGATGTTCAGGAAATGATAGGGGTAGTTCCAGTAGCTCCAAATCTAACAAGAAAAAGGTTAAGTGTTACCACTATCATAAGTTTGGTCATTACAGAAGTGTCCTCGATTGAAAAATGTGGAAGAAGAGGAAAGTTTCTCTAGTAGTGATGATAGTGAAGAAAATGACAGTTAATCTCTACTTCTTTAAGGGCAGTACGGTAGTAGGTGGAGTATCCTCACATGCTCCAGATTCAGATGTCACTCGCATGCACCACATGTGAGTTTGCCAGACAGACGTGGTCATTTATGAGTCGACAACTTTTACTTGGTATGATCAGAAGATAGTAATTTTGATTTTTTGTTTGCATTATGTTCTTTAGAAACAGTATAGAATCAAGTTTTTTGCAGTATTTTTGATCAGGATACATCTTGTGTAAAGTCGTGCTTTTGTTTCACTCATATTTGTTTTATGACTATTAGGAGTTTGGCTTTGTCTATCTGTTTCTTTGTGATGTGTTTGGTGTTCAAACACTTTTGTAAAGACAAATGATCTACAGATAAGAAGGTAGAGCATTACTTAGACCATACAGTTTGGTTTCACTCCACGAGGAGTCGCTGGATGGAATGAGGTGGGCTCGTGTCAGTCCACAGTTTGCTTTTGGGTTTACCAGGCTTGTCTACAAATTGTGACTGAAGCGGTCAACTACAGCTTGTTATTCAGTGAAACTTCTTTTCTTTTGTTTTCACAGGATGGAGAAAGAGTTATAACAAGAAGGTGGAATTGCAGAGAGCTTCAAAACAGAGTACATGTGGTACTCTAGATCATACTATTGTTTGAGTATGATTTTGTCATTGGCATTGGTGCACAATGAGAGCATATCTACAGTTCGTAGATAGATGAGGTAGTTTGGCCACCTTTTGTGTATGCTCATGCAGTTTTTATTGGGTTCTTACTTTGGTAGAGAATATTTGGTTGTCTTCATTTATATTTAGATGCCGTTTGTTCAAATAAACAATTTGTATTGTGGTGCATTGTCAGTTGTGTTAGGTATTCCTTTTGAGGGATTTGTGAGTCTTTTGTATTTGTGGGGCTTATGACAATTCAAGTCAAGGTTGAGATTTATTGAGATATGGCTTGAATTGAGATCAATTAAGCTCATCAAACAGTTCTCGCTCGACCCTCACTCGACCCTCGCTCGAGTGAGCCTCAACCCGTGATTTTGCTCGACCCTCGCTCGACTTCCAACTCGAGCGAGATCCAGGCAAATCCAGGTAGAGATTTCGCTCGACTCTCGCTCGACCTCCCGTTCGAGCGAGAGTCAATCCTAGGGTTGCATCGCTTCTAGGTACTAGGGTTGGCGCCGTCTGGAATAGTGTTCTGCTCGAGCGAGAAGGTCTCGCTCGAGCGAGCTATCGCCTATAAAAGGACCGCATTCATTTGAACACAGTAGCTTTGAGGAGTTTAGGATTTCACTCGAGTGAGAAGAGTCCTGCTCGAGCGAGAAGACAAAGGCAGCAGCTCATGTAGAGCTCAGATTTGTGTTTCTCTTGTTTGATTTTGTGAGTGGAGAGCTATTTGTAAGGTATGAGTGTTGTGAACGAGAGCTTTGTAACTTGTAAGTGAAATTGAGTATTTCTAATGGAAGAATCACATGATTCAATCTCTATACTCTATTTCTGTTTCATAGTGGATTCATTAAGACCGGCCCAACAGTGAATATAGGCTTGTGTTAAACCGAACTATTTCAAATCTTGATGTCCATCGCTGTTCTGCGTCTTGTGTTTTCATATTTCTTTATTTCATCCGTTGCGGTCACTTCATATTTGCTGTTTGTCGACCGGCCCCATCCCCAACAATACATCCCTATCATCCTCCACCTCCTCTTTACTCGTTACTAATTTATGTTCGTGCAGACTGAAATGTTCGAACTCGGAAGGCACTGACTCCATGTCCATGTATTTGCCTTCATATCTTTTTGCACATTCCAAGTGGGCAGCATACCTACAATCTTGACAATAATAAACTATGTACTCTGTTTTTACCTTTCTACGACAGAGTTGACAGAAGATGTCGTCCTTCTCCTCTACCATTTGATGAAGAGAACATGTGAGAGTGAGAGAGTGCTTACGTACATTTGTACTGATGGTGCGCAGGTATTTACCACAGTTGTGGTGAACCACGAATCAACAGATGCTACATAGGTAAGCGAGGTCCATGCTTTCCTCACCACAAGCTTGGCAAATGAACTAGATCTGATTCAAGGTGGGGACGAAGTCATGTTGGTGACATTCATTGATGCTACTTGGCCAGCGGGAAACACAATTGATGTCGACGTCAAAATCGCACTATTCACAACTGTAAAATAAGCGTCTACTACAATTCTCGCAGTGGGCATCACAGAAAATTGAGATTGATGGTGCTCTAAGAAAAAGGGTGTGGTTTGGGTGTAAAGGGTGGTGGTGTAGTTCGAGGGACAGTTCATTGCATGATTTATGAAGTAGGAAGTTGCATTTGGAGCATTTGTAGCCACAACCCAACACTGGTTTCTCGCACTTTGAGCAAACATGAGCTTCCTTGTTCCCATCATTTTCCACATCTTCTTTGAAGACCAACGGATGCTCATGCCTTAAATCGCTAGACTTTATTCTTCTCTTCTTTCTCTCTCTCTCTCTTATGCTTAAACGGCATCTGCACAAGTAAGATTCGTGATGTTGGGACGAAAGGAGAAAGTTACGGTTAAATCCAAGACATAGCCCCAAAAAATTAACAACAAGCAATTAAATTTAAATTAGCAATTTATATAATCTTATATTAAAATCTTTTATAGGGTAAGAACCTGAACTGGAGGAATTGCGGATGGTTAGGAGGCTGATTGTCGATGATGTTAAGAATTGGAGTCCAAATGGTGCAAATGAAGATGGGTCTCAAGGTGTAGGCTAGAGAAAAAGAGTTCAAGATGTTGACTTTTGCTCATTTTCTTAATCCCACATCGGTAGGGTTTGTAAAAATGGGCATGCTATTTAGTTATAAAAGGAGACCTAACCTCCTTAGTTAAACACACAAGTCAGAAACTTATCTAGTAACATTTAACTTTAGTAAAATTCCTCTATTATCCTTTTTGTATGTAAAAGGAAGAGAGGTGAAAATTAGAGTTTTACTAATGAGAGAAGTTTTTGTGGGTGTCGTTGGGATGAGGAGAAAAATTGTGTGATTGTAATAATTTTTCGCATAGTGTATTTTCTCCTCTAGGTCTGGTGGTTTTTCTTCTGGTTTTGGAGTTTTCCACGTAAATTCTTGTG
Source organism: Platycarya strobilacea (assembly GCA_036898215.1). NCBI lineage: Eukaryota > Viridiplantae > Streptophyta > Magnoliopsida > Fagales > Juglandaceae > Platycarya > Platycarya strobilacea. The sequence continues at coordinate 13,645,135 of CM072554.1, read as the reverse complement.
TTGTGTTTATTTCTCTATTTTTCTTATTATTCTGTCAAAAGTAGATCCTGGTGGGAGGAATTTGAGAGGCCCAAGATTCCTAACAAGTGGTATCAGAGCCATTAGGTTCTTTTTTTTTTTGTAGGGTGGAGTTTTTGTGTGGTAGTGTGGATACGTACGGTCTAAGGAGGTTTTGTCTAGGAGATTGGAAATTTTAAGTGTGTCCATTGTGACCCTCCAATCTTTCCTAGGAATCTTGAAATTCTGTCAAGAAAAGATCGGTCTTTCCTAGGAACTTATTTAGTGGGTACTATTCATTTTTACGGTAAAATTCATCGAAACTATGTCAGGAGGTAGAGCTTCAAATCCTATCAGATTTGAGGTGAAAAAATTTGATGGGAGAATCAATTTTGGCTTGTGGCAAGTGCAAGTCAATGATATCTTGATTCAATTAGGATTACACAAGGCGTTGAAAAACAGACCAGTCCCTGAAGTCAGTAGCAGTCCAAGCGCTACTGGTAAAACAAAGAGCAGATCTGGAATAAGCGATGAAAATTGGGAGAATTTGGATTTGAGAGCAGCAAGTGCAATTCGTCTGTGCCTGACCAAGAATGTTCTTGCAAATGTGCATGGAATATTCACGGCAAAGGGACTCTGGGAAAAGCTCGAAGAGTTGTATCAGACGAAGGGTGTCTCGAATCGAGTGTACCTAAAGGAACAGTTTCATACACTGCAGATGAGTGAAGGTATGACTATTTCAGATCATTTAAGTGTTCTCATGGCATTGTCTCTGAACTGGAATCTATTGGAGTTAAAATTGATGATGAGGATCAAGTCTTGAGGCTGATCTGGTCTCTTCCATCTTCCTATGAGCATATGAAGCCTATTTTGATACATGGGAATGAGAAAATAATTTTTTAAGAAATTACCAGTAAACTTTTTTCTGAAGAAAGAAGGCTAAGTGGTGGAAGTAATGGTTCACTTAAGAACTTAGCAATGGTGACAGCTGGTGATTGGAAGAGGAAGAATTTCATGAAGAAGAAAGCAGTCTGCTGGATGTGTGGGCAACCTGGACACGTCAGAAGAAATTGTCCAAGAGGTGAAACAGGTTTGGCAAGAGGCTCCAAGTCAGTAAATGGAGATACTAACATTGAAACTAACATCGTGTCTCTCTTTACAAAAGACGATGTCTGTTAAAAAGAGACATGTACATCCTCATGGCATGTCGTTAATCCCAAAGTTGCCATGATAGAGAATGTGTTAATGTTAGTTATTCCACAAGTTTGCACACGAGCATTGGTTTGGCATTAATGCAAGGTGTGTGGTGGAAATTTATGTCGATGGCTGATGAACTTCCAGGAAAGTCAAACGTAGAAGTTGCACCATAATTTTTCAGTAAGATTGTTTTCGACATAGGCCGAAATGAATTGCTTGAAATTGGTTTATTCTGAGTGAGTATGCTTTTATGGTAGAGTATAATAACGAAAGTTATGAATCTTCATTGCGGTGGAACGTGACTGTGGGATCAATCAAAATCGCAAGGTGGAGATTGTTGACTTTTGCTCCGTTTCTTAATCCCACATCGGTGGGGTTTGTAAAAAGGAGCATGTTATCTAGTAACTTTTGATTTTAGTAAAATTCATTTGTTATCCTTTTTGTATGTAAAAGGAAGAGAGGTGAAAGTTAATATTTTACTAGAAGAAGAAGTTTTTGTGGGTGTCGTTGGGGTGAAAAAAAAATTGTGTGATTATAACAATTTTTCACATAGTTTATTTTTTCCTCTGGGTTTAGTAGTTTTTTTCTTGGTTTTGAAGTTTTTCACGTAAATTCTTATATTGTGTTTATTTCTCTATTTTTTTTTTTTTTGTTATTCTGTCAAAAATAGATTTTGGTAAGGAGAATTTGAGAGGCCCAAGATTCCCAACACAAGACACGTCTGACCAAAAAATCAGAGCTTAACGTTTGAGGAAAATATACAGTTCACACCAAAATTCTTTTGGTATCAATATATCAAACCATCACAAAACATCCAAGATTTGGTTTTGAAAAGTTTGAAAAAAGCAATAGACATCACAAACCAGACAAAATTAGGAAGAAAAAAAAATAGTAAGTTACAATAGATCGGAAAAAACTCGCAAAGAGACAACAGGTATAAAAAAAAGGAAAAATACAACTATTCGAGATGGATTGAAACAAAACTACATAGAACTAGAACTGCAAGCAAGTTTTGTGAACTGAAGCTGGAAAGTACCTGCTGGTTGGGCTTTGATAGAGATACTAAAAGCCGTGAGTGTTCCAGAGGAATGAAAAGTACTACTTCATCCTTGTCATCGTGTTTAATGGACCACAGACCCATTATCATGCTGGAAAAAAAACACAGAAGGACATAAACGTGTGGGATCAGTCTTCCAGCTACACAAAAGTTAAAGTGCCATACTACACAATCTTCTTAATCTCTACTTATTATATTTTTTAAATTTTTTAATATATATATTTTTTAAATTGACTTTATTTTTCTTAAATTAATTAAAATTTTCCATTAATTATTTATATATCAACTATTTATTAAAAAGTAATAATAATAATTAAAAAAAGTATAGTATATAGAGATTAGTGTTATAAAACTAAAAAGAAAACTACTACTATTGCAAGAGAAATGTAAAAGAAACTCTCTGAAACTTTCTTTTTTCTCTATATTTTCTTATGAATTTCATTACAACTGAAACTCATATTTATTGGCGTTGAAATTACTATGCAAGTCACTATGCAAGTCACTATGCAAGTCACTATACAAGTCACTATGCAAGTCACTATGCAGATTTTAAAATAATAGTGGTGGGGTCATTCACATAATTTTTAGTAGTGGGACAGGGCGGCTGCCGACTCTTCATTACACTCCCCCTTGAATGACCACCCATAAAGAATCTGCCTCGTTAAAATCTTGCCAAGGAAAAACCCAGTGGGAAGAAAAACCAATGGCGAAAGAAAAAGAGTACAGTCTCTTTATGTATCCACAAGTGTTTTAAGATTGCCTCATTAAAACCTTGCAAAGGAAAACTCAATGGGATAAAACCTTAGCGAAGGAAAAAGAGTACAATCAGCACAAGTCTTCAGGACTTTTACTCCCCCTGGAAAGTGCATGACAATAGTTTTTGAGTCTTCACATTTTAATATTCTGCACAATTTTCTTGAATGTCGCAGTTGGTGATGTCTTCGTGAATAAATCTACCAGATTATCACTTGATCGTATATTTGATATATCCTTCTTTGATTTGAGTGATACAAGCAGCATTATCTTCGTATAAAATTGTTGAGCTATCAAAATACCACACTTTTTTTGGATATGTTGAGTCATTGATCTCAGCCAAATATACTCTCGACTTGTTTCATGAATTGCAATAATTTCTGAGTGATTTGAAGATGAAAAATAATATCTGGTTGACAAACTTAATAGAAATCTGATACCTGCAGTAATACTTAAACTCTCCCTGATAATATGCGTTAGTGTTTCAAGTAATAAGCAAATATGATTTCAGTATATATAACAAGTTAAGAATTCAAACACGATCTCCAACTAAATAATGCATTACAGAGAGTATGATAATATTTTCATCTAAAATTTTCTCCCCCTCATTCGGCGTTATTAGGAAGAACTTGTTTATATACGGCGAAAATAACATTGAAAAACCATCTATGTATGATAAAAGTTGTAAAAGCTTTGAGGTTTAATATTATCGGTTCGGCAGAAAATCAAATCCGCTTGACATTGTGGACAAACGAGATCTTGAAGAGATTTGAAAGTTTCGGGTTATTGTTTAAATATAACCAATTTTACCATTGGTTTACTCCAGCAAAAAGATTTCGCATTCCTCATAGATTCAGTTGTTGTTCATCTAGAACGATATTATGTCTAATAGAAATTCTAATGTCCCAGATTTAAACCATGAACTTTTTATACCTCAACCACTTATATTTTCTCCTGAGGCTGTATGATAGGAGCAAAAATATATCTATCTAGTAAATCTGATCTTGAAATTGTTGCAGCATCAAGAACCTTCAGTGCTCAATATGCTGCTTCTCTTACAACCATGTCACAGAGGCTATTGGCGAGAACGAGTGAGGTTGATCATCTTAAAAATCAAATATCTGAGTTGCATCAAATGCTTGCAACTAAAGATAGAAAAAATAAAGATTTAAAACAAGAAAACAAGGAGCTGAAGAAACTTGTAGACTGGTATTCTCGTGACCTGAAAATACGAGTAGAAGAGCTGGAACGAGAAAGAGCTCAGATACAAAGTCAACAACAACAGCTAACGGCAGAGGTTCAGCGTTTACAAGAAAATAGGGATAGCTGTAATTAATCTTGCTGGCTTTTGAAATTATGCATCCAGCATATCTTGTAAAGTGAAATTTGAAGAGATGATGGTTTGTCTTGTTCTTATTTCCATTTCTATAAGAACCGTCTTTAGCTTCATTTAGTACGCATCAAATCTTCTTCTCATATCTATAATTCATCTGTATTTGTATTCTTATTCTACAAATTTCCAATAGCTCATCAATTTCCTTTTACTATTTCTCACAATCAACATATGAGGTATCCTTCACCTCAATTACAAGTTGATCCTGCATTTTCCGCAGGTGCAATGTTGCAGCAAGCAAATGATCTGGCTAATAAGTCAGATCGTGAAGCTGTTTATGAGCTGGTGACTCTCGGCACCCGATACTCCTCCTCTATTGTTGGATTTTCCAACCGATTACAATCCAAAAATCGTGAGATTGAGGAGCTTAACGAGAAGGTTTCTGTACTTCAACGACTCGTTCAAGAGTCTGACAGAAAAATTGCAGACTTAAAACAAGAAAATAAGGATTTAAAATCCTTACTTGCCTCTTCGTTTCGATTGCCTAATCCTTTAAATAAGGATGGTATGTTGCTTTATGAAAAGCAAATGCATTTGAGAGATGAGGCTAGAAGTCTCAAATTCTTGTAACTCATCTATGAATTGAATAATAAGATCTTTCCTTTTCAAATGCATTCCTTGAATTTATAGCAACTCTTGTGATCTTTTCAAGAGTTCTAACAAGGTGAATCATCAACGTAAACTGTAATAATGGCAAATCCGAATTTTGATAAAACACATAGACATATAGGATTATTCTTAAATCCTTCTTTCAATAGATACTTGTTGATTCAATTATACCACATGCGTCCGGATTGCTTTAACACATATAAAGATCTTTGAAACTTTATAAAGTACATACTCATAAATGTACTTGGATTAGATGCTTCAAGTATCGTAATAATCTAATGATACTTATAAATATGCAGTGATCACATTCATTAGATGCTTCAGGAGTTACACTCTTCAGGAGGATTATATTTTATACAGAAAATACGATCTCTTCATGAGCACCGATTTTTATTTTTCTTGTGCATCAATAGGTCTTCAACGCTTCAGGTGTATCTTAGACTCATTTATTGCTGTTTTAACAACTCGTCCTTCAGGGACTTCAATTCTTGCTTAAGCATTAACAGCAATAATATATGATTTTACAACACCTTTAGTGTCAGTAAATACATCATATAATTGATTTGCAACACTTTGCAAATAAATAATCTTCTGAACTTTTGGTTCACATTTATTTGTAAGAGGATCAAATTTAAACAGGGCTTTATTATCCCAAGTAATTTCTTGTCGTGCTTCAGGCACCAATATTTCATTATTTCAAAACATGATGAAATATTAATAAGCTTATATATAAAAACTTAGTATAAGTAAATCAAGTGCTTGGCCGTACAACAGGTACGTGACTACTGTTTAGTCATATTACATCTATGACAAACATCTTCATCTTTTTATGAAGAATTATTCTGAGGGTCTTTACCCTTCTCTGAGTTTGATCAATTCTGGTGATACGATATATTTTTATCATTTTTAGTGTTGTCACTTTTGGGACCAACACTTCTATAATTTTTCTACCACGTCTACGCCCTTAGTTCCCGTTCACTTCTGGGAATTGTGTAAATTCGATATCATTAATAGGACATAACTGGTGTAACAAAAACTCATTATTTAGCTCAATCACTGGAAGACAAAACAAAAGTTCAGAATATTTGTTGAACTTTCACTCTCGATATTGCTACTGCAGAAGCACATTCGAGATATGAAAAATAATGTCTTCTTTTATATATCATCATCAGTGACATTTTCACTGTATAATTTTAATATTGAGCTGATTTTAAAGAGTGCAGAATATTCAATACCACTCTTAAAATCTTGCAACTTCAGGTGCAATAAATCATAATGATCTTTTGAGAGGATTACATATTCTGGTGCTTATATTACTCTCTTAATTCATTTCACACAGTAAGATGATTTTTCATCATGAGATACACAGCACGGTCCTTCGGGGACACATGGTTTCCTTCTATGATTGTATCTTTCAAGTTCATCATCATATCCAAATAGATCTCATCAAAGATCTTGAATAAATAACATTTTTCAGAAATGTCAATAGTAATAAATCTCAATATTTGACATTATATTACAAAAATAAATCTGTGAATTTAAGAAATATATTCACATTATCATGAGAATAAAAATAAAATTTTATCAAGTAATATATAGCAATATTACCTTTAATATTTATCTCAAGAACTGTAAATAATATATTGAAAAACTTACTTGAAGTAGAAGACCACTAGTTTCAGTATCGGTAGAACTTCGTGCTGATAACGTGTTATAAAACTAAAAAGAAAACTACTACTATTGCAAGAGAAATGTAAAAGAAACTCTCTGAAACTTTCTTCTTTCTCTATATTTTCTTATGAATTTCATTACAACTGAAACTCATATTTATAGATGTTGAAATTACTATGCAAGTTACTATTCAAGTTACTATACAAATTTTAAAATAATAGTGGTAGAGTCATTTACATAATTTTTAGTGGTGGGATAGAACGGCTGTCGACTCTTCATAACAATTAGAGAAATTGTGTTGTTTTTTTCAAAGTTAAAATTACGTGTACGAAAGAGGAATGCTACCTAGATTAATTAAATTGGGACGTAAAATCCCAGGACTGTCAAACTATACGGAGTTGATTACTTATCCTTCCAGCTTGCAAATTTTTACAAAAGGTTAAGATCGTGATCTGTCATGTGTTTTAAGGGAAGGTGGGAAATAAGAATAATAATAGCCTTATCTTTATTTCTATTTCTTTATTAATTCTATCATTTCTTTTTTTTTAATAATAGACGTGATCTGTCATGTGCTTTAATGAAATTATATATATTTTCAAATTTGTTTAATGATTATAAATGTTAAAAAAATAATTAAAAAAGAGAATAAATAAATAAATAAATACACTATAAATGATAAAGTAGTGATACACAAATTCTAAACCTATCATTACTCTAAAAAATATATTTTAACTCACATCATCTCATTCATCATGAAGATTGTAGAATGATATTATATTTTTTTAATTTTCTGTTCATATATTTTATTTTTTAAATATTTTTTATTTAATAATTAAGAAAATAAGTATTAATATATTAACGTTTTAAAAATATCTAAACATATTTTTAAAAATTTGAAATAAAAAATTCAAAATAAAGGAAAAGTAAAATTTATACTAATTAGTGACATATCAAATGGGCAAGCTTGACTGACATAGTATCACTATTTTTTAATTATTATTACTTTTTTAAATTATGATACAAAATAAAATAATTTTTTTTAAAATTTTTTAAATTTTAAAATAATAATAATATTAACAAATAATATTTTGTTTAAATTTAAATTTCATTTTATCTTTAACTCATTACTCAAACTTCTTTATGCCAAATCTTTTTTTTTTTTTAAATAGTTTCATTAATAGAAACTCATGATATAAAAATTCTATATTGTGATTCATTGATCAACTAATTACGTATTGACGAACAGCTTCTGTATCTCTTAGAAAAATTCTAAGAGAACCAAATATTGTCTCCAATGAAGGCAATTAGACTAAACTCCAAATAGACATTAGTCTGAGAGATTATTTTTCACTTTTTACATTTTTTCTATATGGACAAAAAAATACAAAACAACAACAAAAGCTACTAAAGGTTGTTTGGGAACCACGTGCTACTCTAAGAGTTGTAGTGCAGTCAAAGAAAACACTGGTACCCTAGATCCACAAAGAGTCACCAATGCCGAGATAGATCTACTGTAAAACAGAGGCGTGTATCAATCGGCCTCCACCCGTTTGGAGCACGCCCCGCTCCATTTGACAAAAACTCTCAACGACTAAATCGGCGAGCATAGGAAACGGTGGCTAGGCACATGTTGGCCTTAGGGGCTCCAAATCTCTGGACCTACAACAGCTATCAAAACACCAAAGAAAATCGAAAACAACTGGTAACCTTACACAAACTACGGTGGCTGGAAGAAAAGAGAAAAGAAGAGAAGAAGGAAGGAACTGAGTCGGAGCTCCACCCTCCTCAACAATGCCGACAATTTTTTAAAAAGATCCTAGAAATCACTTTTAGATGAGAGAGACGAGAAAGAACCGTCTTTTCTATCAATACGATGAAAAATATAGATTTGGAAGATAATAAAGGGATGGAGAGTTTACTTTTCTTTCCCTTTCATTCACTCTCAAATAGGAGAATAATATAATATTCTAAAGATATTCTATTTTTGTTTTTATTCACTCCCACCACAAAAGCTGAAGCTGTCACTCTCTCTGGGTGGATCTTGCCGCCTTTTCCTCACATACTCAATATCTCACGGGCTTGAACCATTCTGTGCCCTTTGGTCACCAAGAAAAGAGATTTTTCTATGTGCTGCTGGCTAGCCTACTCATTTCCTTGTATTAAAAAAGATTCTTAAAACCTTCATATGATCACCGTTTATTCTGGGATGTGAAAGTGGGAAAAAACAGCTAGCTGTATTTTTCTTGATTTAATCTGCACTTTTGAAAAATTTATTCTCCTATGTGTTGCACTTTTTTAATATCCGGAACATGTCCTTAAAAATTTCCTTTGCATACTTCACACCAATAATCTTTTTGGTTACCAAGAAAACGCAGGAAAAGAAATTTTCCTCTTCTAATTGCTCATGTATATTGTATATTCCTTCAAATATGAAGAACTTTAATCCTATGCTTTTCTTTGGATATTTTTTGGGTTTAGACCAGGGTACAGAATAATGGGTTGTTTCGTATTGGTTGATGTTTTGGCTAGTATCCACCGTACCGACCAATATTTTAAACATATTGGCTGAAATATCGGCACGTGTTTCAGCCTTACAAGATTTTAGTCTTTCACCTTTTTTTTCATTTTCTTCTATTTTTTTTACCTTAATTCAGACTAGACTAATTACATATATATTTATATATATAAGTTATTCATATATTGATTATTATTTTGAAATATAATTTATATTAGTATTTATATACAATTTATTTATATATAAACGATATCAATATTGAAATGTTTCATTTCAATATTATGACCGGTACGTCAATCGGTACAATATTTAAAATATTAGGCCAGAGTACAGTATATCTAAGATAAATCCAACCAGTGGAAGGGGAAGAGATAAAACATCTCTCTCCCCCTTCTTTCTTTAACATCTCTCTCATCTCTCACATGCAACCCTGTATTGCCACAGCCCTTGTCCTCCTACCTCCTTCACAGCGCCATCGACCGAAAATTGAAGAACCAACTGGAATCACACCAACAATGAGGCTGCCGATTTGCTCCTCCTAATCGGCAGGTTCTAAACATCTGAAAAATACATCGGTATGGCATCAATTTTGGATAGAAATTGCACCAATGAAGTTGGTTTTCACCCCAACTGGGGGGGCGCAAGGGAGAGGCAGATTGCCCCTTTGCATGGCCCACTTGGACTATATCTCTTCCCTTTCGATCACCTCTCCCTCGGCATGCATAAGTTTTACGGGGGGTTTGGAATTTGGGGGAGCCTTGTCCCCACCTGCAACACATCGCGAATAATGGTGCTTCGAATTTTTTTTTTTTTTGTCCTTTTGGATTTTTAATTATAAAATAGGTAAAAGATTGAAATTAAAAGTTAGAAAACGATGTTCTTGCATACTATTTTATATTCGGCTCTTATTAAACCCCGAAATAGTCGAGCATAAGGAGTTCATGACATTTTAAAAAATTCATTGCATGTAATCTATGCAAGTTTTTTAGCAAAATGTTTAAACCCAAAACCATTTGTGGTTATGCACATAAACCCATTCAAGGAGAGATTTGTGATCGTTTATTTGTTACGAGGAAAAGAAATGAGAGTTTTAAAATGTCATGGACGTAGCATTACTCAAATAAAAAAAGGCAATTCTTACACATCGATCAAAAAAAATGCATGTATGTGGTTGACTTACAGTGTTGTAGGCATCCAGTCAAAGAGTCCTCTATTAGGAAACTGAAAGTGCTATTTCGGTTCATTTTGGAAGCATCATCATTTATTTTCAGTTTCGAAAGTCTACTTCAAAACATGAACTGGTAGAGGTTCAGACATATTACCAATACAGCTAAAAGAGGAAGTAATTCCGAGAAAGAGGAACAGTGGTCGCTGGAGCACAGGTAAGAATCTCACCATCGGCCGTGACAGTGTACGTCTCTGGGTCCACCGTGATGTTTGGAAGAGCATTGTTGAGTTTCATGTCATCTTTGGTTAGCTGCCTAACCTTGCTCACAGCTTCTACTCTCTTGTTGAGTCCGTACGCGGCCTTAATTCCAATGTTCAAAGCTGCCTGTTTGTGAGGGAGATAAAAGAAAGGAACACAAACACAAACTTACTTACAAGAAAGAAAGAGGGAAACGAGAGAGAGGGGAGAGGGCAAAGTACAGATTCATGCCTTGCTGACAAAAGCAATGGAGTGAGCACTTCCAGCCTTGCCAAATGCTCCGAACATGGGCCTCATCATTACCTGAAACGTTATCGCAGTAAGAAAGGAGATTGATGCCATTTATCTTGAATTCTCTGTACTAATCTCAGCAGAACCGCTGAGATTAATTACTGTCAAAATCTGAACAAGATTTTTCTTCATACAATCTATTACTTTTCTTTTGAGCCCCCCATCCAATGCAATTTTTCTAACCATCCAAAAAGTAGTGAGACCGACCTATTAATGGTTAGAAGTTCTCTAAGTAGGTCAACTTATGTCTAAAAGTTTTTTTTTTTTTTTTGGTATAAACTTGTGTTTAATTAGTTCATGCATCAAAGTTGGGCACAACCTGCATCAAAGTTGCAGGTCAAGGTTCCAACCCAACAATGACACGATTTCAAACTGTGGTATGTAATTTCCATTGAAGTAGTCAACATCTTATCATAAATTCAAAACAATTGCTCGATGCGGATAAACCATGCTCATGATCAATCTGTCATATAACATGCTCCAGAATATAGAAGTAAAAAAGGAAACCTTACCGGTTCAGGTGTGGGAATGCTTGCATTTGGATCACCCATATTAGCCCACGCAACTGCACCACCTTTTACTATCATCTCTGGTTTTGCACCAAAGAAAGATGGCTTCCAAAGAACAAGATCGGCCAACTTTCCCACCTGGAGAAACAAATGTTACTAAGAAAAGGGGAAAATTTTGATCACACTTTATATTAATATAAGAAAAATGTTAGAACTTTTGACAGAGCATCCAGAACCCAGTGGATCCGATCTACAAGTCAGCTGCAATGTCACGATTTCACAGAATTACTGACTGCAGTCAACTATATCCAGATTTTGTGATTAGGGTATTGGTATCAACTTAGGGGGGGACCAACCAACCACTGATAAACTAACAAAAAACGGAACAAGACTGAATCCAAGTGAACGAGTGAAGATAAATGTGATTACATATACTTTTATTTGGCCCACATTGTATTGAGCTCCTAGATACTAGAACTAGCATACCTCAACTGAGCCAACATAGTCAGAAAACCCATTAGCTATGGCAGGATTTATTGTGTATTTAGCAATGTAACGCTTGATACGAAGATTGTCATTGTCCGGTCCCCTAGGATCAATCGACCCTCTTTGTAACTTCATCTTGTGGGCAGTTTGCCAAGTTCTGCTAATCACCTGGTAACAAGAGGACCTCTTCAGATACGAAGACTATAAATGCTGTCATATATAAATATCTGGATTAACAAGACGATATGAGCCACCATAAATAAAGGAAGATTGATAGGACAAACGCAGAATTCATCTGTTGGTGTGCAGAGAATGCTAGCATCCCATTGTTAAGTTGCAAACTTAATATAAGATCATAACTTGTCAACAATAGAGTTTGGCAACAAGCACTTCATTTTATCATGAGGTGACCCTGTCCTACATCCTCAGTAGGATTTGTGTTGTACGTATGCCAGAGTTATGTATGAGTGGCTGTATCAGCACCCAGAGCCCGTTTCCATACATTGGAAGATGATTTCTCTGGCCTGTCTATTTTGGGAGATGAGACCAAAACTCCCAAACTCATCTCAAACTCATCATTACACATTTTCAAATTCTCATACAAAATATAATAAAAAAATTTAACTTTTTCAAATTTCAAAACTACTTTTTCAAATCCCCATACAAAACTAATATTAAAAAAATATATTACAATAATAATTTATTATTTTTCTAACTTTTCTTTAAAAACAGTGAATGTATCTTATCATTTATCAATCAGAATAACTTGAATCCACAGTATCAACTAAGCTACCAGGTCTCACGATGTTCTAATGTTTGGTTTGACTGTTTTATCTTACAAGTTCTGAACATCATTGCAAAGACAAACAGAATTATCCAACAAAAACCTCTGCGAGGGAATTAAAAGAATAGAAAGAAAAGGAATTATTAACCTCTCCAATACGACCCATAGCTTGTGAATCGGAAGCAATGATGCTAATTGCCCCCATATCATGCAAAATATCCTCTGCAGCAATTGTTTCAGCCCTTATCCTTGATTCAGCAAAAGCAACGTCTTCTGGAATATCTTTATCGAGGTGATGGCAGACCATCTGTATGTATTAAAACCCAATTGATAACTGGACATTCAGGTTGCCCACTGTATCAATATTTCCATTATTTTTACATACCAGCATGTCAAGATGCTCATCTATGGTATTGAAAGTAAAAGGCCGTGTGGGGCTCGTAGATGATGGCAGGACATGTTTTACACCACACACTTTAATGATATCTGGAGCATGACCACCACCAGCACCTTCACTGTCCCAAAGAATCAAGGAAGTAGGACAACCATCAAAAGCTGGAAAGATTGAAAATAAGGCAAAAAGTAAAAAGTAGATGATCTTCTCGAGTCCTGTCAACAAGAAAAATAATTAAGATCGCCTAAAATGCTGCAATCAGTCATAGTTATCAGTCATGAAAACCTAAAGCTTAAGAAGGATAGGCAGCAATATGTGAAAATCTGAACTATGGAAAGGGTGAGAAAGTACTCCCCGGATGACCAAAAAAGACAAGATGTCAAAGCCACTTTTAAGTAAAATTCCCATCAAGGGGTATCAAGGAACATAATTCCTCAATAAACAAATACAAAACATTGACGGCTTTGATATCACCGTGTTATGCAAAATTAACATTTTAGTTGGCTAACAATAAGAATAGGGAGGACGCAAAAAGTCAATAACATATAAGGACATAGAGAACGTCCACATTAAACACAGTCAGGAAACCATTTTTTTGACAAAAACAGAGTATAAAAGGCAGTGGCAAACACCAAATCCAAAACCCAATACACATCAACTCAGTCACTCATAAAGAGAGCTATCTTTTAATACTAATTAACTTAGTCCAGCTAATTTCTTCTCTCTATGTTTAGAAAGTGCTGACGCATATATATGAACCAGGCAAAACTTTACCCATGGTGTGAGGAAAAGGAACCTCAGTCATGTTGCTCCTGAAGAACTAAATTACTGTATGAAACAGCCAAAAATACGACGAGAAAAAAAAAATGAGACATTGACCGAAATGCGCATTTAATGCCTTGCATAAAGAGCTACAATGCTATAACATTGTGGTGGTAAACAAGCCCACAAAAGTGAAGCAACCAACAACGTCTTTTAATGCAAAAGTTTGTCATGAGGCAAAGTGGCCAAGAAAATCCCACAAATCCAGCTAGCTTGAACTCCAAAAACGACTTGGAAAGGCTGCAGAACTATCTGAGGAGTGGCTTCTTAGCCCAAATAAATGGTCGGCTATGTTGCTGCGACTTTCAGGCACAAGCATGTTATAAACGTATGCTTATTTTTATTTGTTATCATTTTTTACACAATCTAACTTAGAAGACTGAAAACATGCAATTTTTTTTTGATTCATTGTGAGTAGCATGCAAATTGTACCTGTGGTAGGTATGAATAGTTCTTCCTTTAAATGCAGCAATTGAGTGTTCAACAAATCCCGATTCATTCAAGGTGTCCGTATGGATATTAACCTGTCCAAATAACAGATGAAAAAATTTGGGGAGTGATGTTGAAACTCAAAATTGTTTTGCATAACTGCAAAAGAAATATTGCCTGGATGTCATATTGTTCTGCAACATTCAAAGCATTGTCTATTGTGGCAGGAGTAGTTCCCCAGTCCTCATGCAGCTTCAGTCCCATTGCCCCGGCTCTAATTATTTCATGTAGTTCATCAGGTTTTGTACTGTTCCCCTGAAAGACAAAGATAATAACAGAAGAAATCAATAGGGATAGAAGAAAAAATAAGAAACCCTGGGGGAAGCACTAAGCCGGAAAAGATTTTAGAAGTCAAAGTTTGCGCTGCCCATTCATATACATAATGACTAGTAAAAGGTCTTCCTTAAATGTGTAAAGGGGGAAAAAGCAGAGACAAATTTATGAAACCTATAAAAAATTGAGCATACTTTTCCCGTAAAACCAAAATTTAGAGGCATCTCATCAGTTGATTGCAGCATTAACTTCATTTGTGATATTCCTGGAGTACAAGTTGTCGCACGCGTTCCATCAGCAGGTCCCGATCCTCCTCCAACTAATGTTGTGATTCCTACATATAATTATGTTTCAGAAAAAATAAAGTAAAAATTATGGAGAGATGACTGTTTCAGTAATTTTCTTTTACATCCAGACGTTACTCAGATTGCTCAGGGACAGACACCTGCACTCTAGGCACCAAAAAAAATGTACTTCATACAAGCATGTCAAGCAAGAATGTAATGATAACGTGCAACTGGCCCAAAAATATTTGAGTCTGATTCGCTTCAAGTTATTAATTAAGTTTGATACTATGGAACTGATAAAGCATCTATGCAGTCCAGATATAACATAAGCATAACAAAATTAGTGAGTTTTAATACCTTTGTCATCTATATTTAACATGCCACCAATTTTATGAAAGTACAGACACATACCAGTAGTTAAATATTCCTGTTTACAAGTTTCCAGACACATCACCTATATTTAACATGCCACCACTTTTATGGAAGTATAGACACATATCAGTAATTAAATATTGATGTTTCACGAAAAAGTATTTCCAGTTGGGTAGCTCACCACTTGATATAGCTTCATATGCCAATTGAGGGCATATGAAGTGGACATGAGAGTCTATGCCTCCCGCAGTTACAATCATTCCTTCTCCCGCAATAACCTCAGTGTTGACCTTATTATTGAAAAGGGATGAGTATGTGCAAGTAAAATGGTGGGTAATTGAACCATCAACACTATCTGCACTGTGAGTATGGCATTTACCCCAATGATAATATTTGAAAATACACCATCCATGATGTCTGGATTGCCTGCTTTCCCAAGGGAAACAATAAAACCATCCTTGATCCCAATATCAGCTTTAAAAATTCCACTATAATCAATTATCAAAGCATTTGTAATAACTGTATCCAAAGAAAGAGCAGATGGATGCCCACATGACTGGCCCATTCCATCTCGTATAACCTTCCCACCTCCAAAGACACATTCATCACCATAAATAGCAAAGTCACTTTCAATTTCAGCATACAGGTTTGTATCACCAAGCTTAATTTTGTCACCAGTGGTAGGGCCATACATGTTGACATATTCCTCACGAGAGATTATTTTGGTGAAAGTGGAATTTTCTCCAGTAAAGCCTTCACTGCAAGTTCAGTTTGAGGTAAGCCTTTTGCATTTATCCTTTTCATTAAATGGAACAATTTATTTATTCAACTAATCCAATTGATATCACAAAATACAGTGAAATAAGCAGCACACAATTGCCCAGGAGAATGACTAACCTAGCATTATTTTCTTCCAGATTCCCAAAACCTCTCAAGTTTACAGCTCCCATGGCTTCTCTAAATTTAGGATGATCAACTGGACCATCAGCAATGCCATTTCCTCCTCTGATCACTTTCTTACCTCCAATGCTTACAAGTACGACACTTTTAGTTTCCCCAGGCTGGCCAAACAAAACATTTGCAGTACTAAGAATGCATAGAGTGAAATAGTCAAATGGTAGAACATGTCTGAACACATTGATGTAATAAGGAAAAATAAAACAGTATTCAATTACAATTTGATTTAAAAAAGAAGAAATGTTTTGCTAGGGAAAAAAATTTCTCGCATATGAATGTCATAAAAAGCCAAAAATATAGGCAGAATATTAATGTACAGAAGATAACCCACCCCAGAAGTTTTTGCTGTATTTTCTTGGATAATAGCAAATACTTAAAAAAATAAAAATAACAATGAAGGCTGCAGGTTCAACCTCGAATCGTGTAGCTGTCCCTGCTGGTATGTTTAGGCGCATGCCATGTGCTTTCCATCGATCAAAAACCAAGTAGGGATTCACCTCAACAAAGTGATAGTGGCTGCCAACCTGAAACAGCATGAATTCAGTTTTCCATATATTTACTCAGATAAAGACAATATTTATGAGATGTTTACAGGCTCAACATGTACATATAAATTGGATGATTCAATATTTTAACACAAATCACTATGCAAAAAAAAGTATGTCTATACAACAAGAATTTTATATTTTTTTTCATTCCTGAATGACTGCTACAAGTAAGAACTACCCAAGAAAAACAATTATGTAGGGTATTTGGCGTCTAATTGGTGAGAGGTCTTTGCTATGGTGTGTGCCCAATCTCATTGATACCAGCTGTATACCAGCAACGCCCTATCCCAGACCCATGTTTGATGTGAGGAGCTCCAAAATTGTCCACGCCCCCAACATAAAATAGACTTGCAACTGACTGTCAACCATGTAAGCTAGACAAACCAATTCAGACAACAGAAAGGTTTCAACTCTCCAAATAACATAGAAAGCTGAAAAGTAGCAGCCTGCCAGTCAAAATATCTTAGAATGATTTTTTGCTTTAAATAAATATCACAATGCAGTATTATAACTCAGAAAACATTCCGAATTCCATCACCAAATTCTGAAGCTGCAAGGGAATATAGTAGGAAGATGATTGCAGTTAAGTAGATAATTGCCAACTAAATAACTATGGATATACGCAAATGAGGGAAAAAGGAAAAGTTGAGGATCCCGCAAATATAACTATTAATGGGTTAAATGAAACACCTGAACTGGCCTATCTCCAGTGTTGACAACTTTGAGGATTACTCCTTTTTTTCCATGATTAAGTGTAATATTTCCACCTCCAAAGATAATCTCGCCAGGAATTTTATTATCTTCTATCCCAGGAAACTTTTCGAGAGAAGGAACTGCCAAAACAAAATGCTATTTCAGCCATGCACATTTAACCCTAAACATGGTGCATACTCTGAAAGTTTCTCACAATTAATTGAAAAATGAGAACAAGAGGAATTTTATTTTATACATGCATGTAAAGGAAGGGAACAACACCTAGAAAGTGTTCATCAATCACCACAAAAAGCTCTTGGATTACTAGAAAATTTAACTTCCCAATTGAGGATCTTTATGTATGGAAAATATTGGTTTAATTCTGATTATGTCTTCCACCTCAAGCTTTTCTTTTTTTTTAAGTTAAATTGCAAGGACTCAAAGTGCCATATCCAGAGACAACAGATGGAGAGTAAGATCTAAATTCTCCATAGGATGCATCTGCTGACAATAAATTTTTTCTTCCAAAAACCATATTATTACTAGGCATGATGCTGTATTATAGTACTATTAAGTATTACCGCTATACAATCAAGGATAAATTGCTTGTGAAAGAAAGTAGTTCCAAACTTTAAAATACAGAGCAAGCCCTTACCTGGAAGAAAAGAGCCATGTAGAGCTAGCTCCAGATTTCCATGTTCACTTGCAATTGCATCGTGAACGGTGATTAACTTGGTGCCATCAGGAAAGGTCCCTTCAACCTACAATTATATTAACTTGATAATGTAGCTCAAAACAATTTTCTTCTTTTTTTTTTCTCTTTCAATGTTCTCTCTTTTTTGCAGGGGAAGAGGAGGGTAGAGTTTCAGGGTCTAACAAAGTGGAAATTTGATACATGTTTATCATCACGTAATATGTTTTAAGCTTCTCAAGCCTCAAATCAACAAGTAAACAGAGCAAAATCCAATAAAATTTCGTACCCTAAAGCAAAATGTACCAGTAAATACTATCTTTCTGAGGTAAATCGCTAGCTCAATTTATTGAAAAAAGAAAAAGAAAACTAAAAACTAAGCATCCCCTAGTTGATGAGTTCACAGGTAGGTTCAATAGTAATTTGGAACATAATCACTTTATACCTGTACAGAATCCAAAAGATATGGTACAGCAGGAAGAACTTGTCTCCTGTTAACACACAAGACAGCATTTAGTTTCTATAAGTTGGAACCTCCGATGACAATGGAATCAATACTTAAAACAAGCTACTATGAACCAACTCTGTGCCTTGTACAACCAACATTAGAGAAACATGTAACATACAGAATTCACAATAATACCTTCCTAAAAGTTGTTTCCCAATGTCCATCAACTCCGCCACCGATTTATCACCATCGCGTACGAACTCCAAAATCTTCAAAAATAAAATTAAATAAAAGAAATGAAATTGTTCCAAAACACACCGCAAAAATGCAGCTCACTCAGTATATACACAAGGTCTATACAGCGCAGATATTTATATTCTACTTCATGTTTGGTAGAGTGCCTCAGAATTATACAGCACCTGCGTAGCAATTAGAGCCACAGCCTCAGTGTAATTGAGTCTTAGACCACGAGCAAGACGCTTCTGTGCTAGGTACCCGGCATTGTGAAGAACCAGTTTCTCCACCTCTCTCGGTGTGAGTTTCATATTTCAGCTCTCACTCTCGAGTCAATGCCGTCACAATCGCGTTTCTTCCCACGGGAAGCAAAGATTTCCCGATCGACCAAGCAACTAAGTCAGCAATTTATCTTATCTCAATCGAAAATCTAAAAAAAGACGTAATCGTACGAGGAAATCGAAGATAGAGAGATAAGTCGAGGTAAATGACAGGAGAATTTGGACCAAGATTCCCGTGGGAAAATTGGGGAAGATATGTGAGTGTACAGTTTGAACTTTGAACTAGTGCGGTCCGATGTTGCACATGAAGAGAGAATATACGTGAGTGCTTTGAACTTTTTCGGTCGACTTTGGACTACTGACAGAAAGAGGATAAAAAAAAGGGAGAGTGCTTTCCACCGATGTGGTTTTGACTTTTGCAGTTGCAACATTTTATTAATGAAGAATTCTGATTATATTTTTAAAAAACATATATATATATATATATTACTTCAGGCTTTATAATTATAAAAATTAATTTGTAACATTAAAAAATTAATAAAAAGAATCTTATAAATAAAATTATAAGTACACATAGCATGATTCTTATTTCATCGTCTCGCAATTAAGATTATTACAATTGAAATTTGAATGAAAATGTGATGTAATACTCTTGAAAAATGGTAAACAAAATGAAGTTTTCGAGTTTTGAATGATTATCTTTGTCGTTTTCGAATTTAAGACATTACCCTTTTTCTTTTTAACGTTTACAATTTTTCAAAAAACATGCCACTTAGTTAAGAAACTATCCTATATTTTTAAGGGTGATGATATTCATATAATTTTTTTATAATTCATAGTGTTATTAAATTTTTTTATTTTTTATTATTTTATTTTCCGTATTTTCTTAATATTTTTAATCATTAAAAAAATAAAAATAAAAATAAAAATATATGATTTTATAAATATTTACATTCTTAATCACTAAGTAAAGATTAAAAATTAAAATATAAAATTATAAAATAATTATAAATTTGATTATAAGTATATCATTATTGGTTTTTTAATGTAACTTACCTACTGATTATTTCAATAACTTTCGTATAGAAATATTAAATTATCACTTTTTTTCAAAATTTTGATATCATTTTAAGTTATCATTTGTGTAAAAAATCTAAGTTACTTATAAGAAATAAATTTGACTCTTAATTTTGCTGAGTAGCCAATAGATTTTGCAAAGTTTTGAAAGAACTTTTGAGGTTTTATAAAAGAACGTAATATCATTTTCTTAAAAAGTAAACAACAGAATCCTTAGAAAAACACGCATATATATATTAGGTACAACTTACAAGCCATAATTATATCAAGTCTTTTATACAAATATGGACTTCACGGTATTTTTTATAATAGAATTTATTTTTTACAAATGACCTATACATATGACATATAAATTTAGAAAAATTATTAATATATATATATAATATGATATTTTTGCACAAGTGAAGTGACCCGTTGAGGTCACGAGGAATCTAGGATGCTTTATTATTTCCCCGGCTATCCAACTTTACTCGACCAAACCTTGAGTTCTTAACTTCTTGTAGAAACGACAGGAGTTTGGTGTTTTTGGAGATGTCAGCCAAAGAGTCAGTATTTCAATAAACAAGCTTTTAGAGAGAGAAAACGACAAGGAGAATCGAATCAAATCTGCATTGTATAATATAGGATCTATGTTGCAAGTTAAAGTCGTCGTGGTGTCGTTTAACTCAGTCCCCGACACGCACGCTCTACCCTCAACTGCCGTTACCAAGGTGGTCATGATCTGAGATCTCTTTTTTTTTTTTTTCAATAGCTTTTTGTTTCATTTGTTTTAATTTTGTAATTGTTTTAGACGAATATTTTATTCAGATTTTCATCAAATGATTAAAGGAAATTTTCAAGTTGTTAAAAACTAATCTCAAAAGCTAAGAAACTCATTTCAAAAAATAAAAGTAAACAGAAACTATGACCTTAAAAATGAAGAATTTAAAAACTATGAAAATAGATTTTTTTTTTTATAGAAAAATTGGAGAAAACAAACAATTACAAAATCCTTAAATGAGGTTTGAAGCGATTAAGAATGGTTGTGACGCTAAACATATCCTAAACATCTACAGACAATAGAATTACAATCCAAATAACAACGTTTGGGTTATAGGTAAAGGGTACGACGATGCTTGAGTTTCGCCGTTCATCAAGATTAGTACAATTTTATAATTATTTCGTATTTATTATCCACCCAATTTTTTAATATCCCAAGAATCGATTTCACTTTTTTCTTTTAATTCTTATGAGAAATATTTCAGCTATTTCTCAATTGGATAATACCTTGAAAAGCGTGACACATTTAAAACTACTGATTACTTTCACATTCCTGTATAAAATACTGGTTATACTTTGGGAATCTCCTGTTGTGAGTGACCCATAAATTTTGGTGTATCTACCATTCAATAGTATGTGACAGTGGACAATACCAAACACTTCCCGTTTATATTATTACTATTAGGTCGTTGTGCTCCTATTTCGCGTTCAGGGAGAATTGTTAATCTCAAATCAATAAAATTATATCAGACCCAAATAAGCCTAATAGGATCAATCCAAAGGGAGGTTCCATCACTGAAATACAAAGAAAGAGAAATGGCTGAGAGAGAAGGACAGACAAGAAAAAGGCAGGTATAAGTAGATAGAGACTAAAGGAAAATTTATAGAGTTAAAAGAAAAATGAATAACAGACACTATAGAAAAATATCGTTAATTTTTATCACTCCTTAAGGGCACACGAAAATAGGGATAAGATAAAAGAGTATGACCAAACGATTCTAGAGGAACTTCTTCAACTTCTTTAATTTCGCTATCCAGACTCTAACAAATAGATTCTAAATTTCTATTATATAGTGAGAATGAAAGACTATGAAAAATTATAAAACAAGTATTTTATAGTAGATATTTTCTCTCCAAACACTCTACAAGTAGATAATATGTTGGACCATATAAATTTGTGGGTAGGCCTGTTTATTCGGGCTGGGTTGTACTCGGCCCGATTTGAAATTTTAATATATTTTTTAATTTTTTAATTTTTTTTTTAAATTGAAGAAAATTTTAAATTCAAGTTTCGGATTTGAGAATCCAGAACCTGGATGAACACCTCTATTTATAGGTCCATCTATTTTTACTTTCTCTATATTTATTTATTTTTTTTCCACTGTCATGAATGTAAGAATCGATACTATACGATAGCACTAGATCACTATCGTGGGTTCTAGACCAAACCAATCAAGGATTGAATCATTATTGCAGGTCGACAATGACTATTCTCTCGTTCCATACTATTATGCGATTTTTGACATTTACAATTATCATCCTCTTTATATTTTACATGAGAAAAACGTTGTATTCATAAAAAGAATTATATAAGATTTATTGCACTATTTGACATATGGTTATATTTATTTTTGCTATGAAATTAAAATACATCATTTACTAAAATAGTCTTTTATACTTAATACTATTTATGATTAAAATATTTTCTTTTGCACCAAATTGTATGCCAATAATTACGGATGAATTTGATGATGTGCATGATCAATGTTGGTGATCTTGCTTGATTTTATCTTCTTCTTTTTTTTCTTAGCAAAATAGAAGATGGATGTAATCACAGTCCACGACTCCACACCCCTCGTTCCCGCATGGGCAGGGATGAAGCAATTTTCTCCACAGTCCACCCTTGTCATGCAAGGACAAGGTATCCCGTCCACCTAATGGAATGCGAGGGTGGACCCTCATCCGTTTGCCCTCCTTCCTCCTTCTCTACCAATTGAATATTCAAAATCGGATGCAAGGAGTAAAGAACTTACCTTAGTAGATTACAAGAATTGTAAGATAGAGACAGCGACAACGCATGTTTATTATTGATCCCAAATCCATGTTGCCATAAGAGACAGCATATGCTTTTTATTGGTAAACCTTATAGGAGATGGCAACGGCAACTTGTGAGGACAATCAGCGAGGAGTGTTTCATGACAAGAAGAGGCTACTCGACAATTTTACGTTGATGAAGAAGATGAATCGAAGAGAGAGAGGGAGAGAGAGATTCATAAACATATGAGTTGAAGGGATGCAATCGAAGGCCAAGAGACTTTTCCAATTATTACCCAAGCATAAAACAATGCCTGGGTTTTCTTATAACATATATTATATATAACATATTATATGTATGTGTGTGTAGAGGGGGTGAGGTGGGGTTTTGTGCGATGGGGTTCCACCCCATGTTGTCACCACCTCAATTGGGGAGTACCGACCTGACCTCGCCCCCTACATATAATAGATGGGTGTCTACTCTATCCATGCAGGGTAGGGTAGACAAGGGTGGAATCATGTTATCTACTCTTAGACGTGACTATAAAAATCTTTCCGTGGAATATCCAATTTGAGTGTTTGATTTTGTCTTTATTTTTAAAAGGATGAACTTGATCGTGCATGATCAATGTCGGTCCTGCTTCATTTTGTTTTTGTTTTCAAAAACATTAAATGATTTTATTGTTGCTTTTTCATGCTTAATATTGACTTACAGGTGACTGATCAAATGACACGACATAGATAGAACAATTTGATATTTCTTAAAGCCACTAGTAATTTGAGTTCAAGGCAAACTACAATCACCATTCCGTGTTCAAAACTTTAAAACCTTTTAAAAGAGACGGAATTATGCCCATATTTGCAGTGTATGAATAAATGTAATAACAAATAGCCTGATACATTGGACTATGTTTATTTAGCGGTCTTAATGGATCGGACAAATAACATGGGCCCTTTTACTTTTCTATCAAATAAAAAAAAACATGGGCGTAGGTCTAATTTATTTGAACCATTGCCCCTTTTACTTGTTTTGTATTGTTGCTTTCCAACTTTTATAATTAGGGGTATCAAATCATATCAATGAGTCTTATTCATATCATGTCAAAACATATACATTATATTATATAAGTCAACCTTAACCCGATCCGTTAAATTTATTGTGTCAAAATCTCAAATCGTAACACGACTCGTTAACATAACGTGTTATATCGTATCAACCCGTTATGACCCATTAGTGAATATTACGAAATAAATTAACATGATAAAATATGATATATTTCAGTCTGTTTATATAAATATGTTGAATATGTCCAAAATTAATTCGTTTGACTTAATTAAACTTAACATAATTCTATACAAATATTAAAATCACAATATCTATAAAAATTATAATACAATCTAGAAATATGAATCCGTGTCATAACGTGTCATAGCAAGTTAAAATAGGTTGACCCGCTATCAACCCGTTAAACAATCGTGTCATAACGGGTCAATCCGTTGTGACCTAAAACCCTTTAAGACTAAACTATAACCCACTATTATCGTCTCGTATTCGTGTTATGTTAACGGATCATGTGACATATTGTCACCTCTACTCTGAATCCGTCTTTAATTTAATGAAAATTTACTTTTAAAAAAATAAAAATTAAAAAGGCAACCTCAATCTAATTTTATATGCTTCGGGAAACGCCAATTTTCGAAGGGCATTTAACGAGCCCGCTACAAGATTAGCTGGGTCTGCTATGCGTAGAGTGCACTAAATAAACAAGATAACGATCTCTTTTATAGGACAACATGGTAAAGGAGGAAAGATGATGTCCAGACTACCAAATGTTGTGCATTGGCTCCGTTTGGATTAAGGAATAATATTAACTCATCTCATATTATTATTATAATTTTTTAAAATTTTTATAAATAATATAATAAATAATTCAATTTTTTCAAATGTCAAAAAAATAATAATATTAAAAAATAAAATTCTAATAATATTTTATTCAATTTTTAATTTTTACTTCTTCAAACAATCTAATCTCGATTCACTATCCAACAGCACCTAAATATCTTCCAGACTACTCCCAGTTTTTCCCTTCTGGGCATGCAACTGAATATGCAAGCTGCAAAGCATAAAGGGTAAAAGCATCCTTTCCGGGTGGTTTTCACTTTTCAGTGCCAATTGGATTATTTATTTCCATGTTATGAAACGTAAACAGAGGATGTGCATAGATTTTACTGACAAGTGGTGTTATAAACACTTTGACCCAGTGCTAAACGACCTGGAAATGTGAGTTGGACGGCGTATTTCCCTACTATAGTCACTGCCTTGATGGAAGAAGGTAGCCGAACCATTAATACTGAAAGACGGTTTTTGAAGAGTTCCCATTTCCAAATAGTGTAATAAATTTCAGAAATTTCACTGTCAACCTTTTTTTTTATTATTATTATGCAGCCAAGTCAAAAGCATCTATGAAAACTCTTAAAAATAGCTGCAACTGCCTCGAAGTCAAGGCACATAAAACTTCAAAGAAAGGGGGGAAATCAGCCGATCTGAGAATGTCTCAGGTTACAATAGAGTAGATAACAAAAAAAAATTACTGCGAGAGAACCTTCTGAACCTCAGTAGTGACCACATTTGGGGGTTTCTCCGCATGCAGCTGTGCAAGAACACCCTTATTGCCATAATAATCGATGACCTGCAGATTAAACAATATGTAGCTTGTTCAGAGTAGATACAAGAACAAGAAAAAAAAAACAATACACAATATATATCAAGAGCAAAGAGGAAACAGTGGACTTTCAAGGATATGAGAATTTTGGTCACAAACTGCTCTGTTTAAAAGAATTGCGGCCTCTTGAATTAAGATAGCTGAGGTACTGGATTTAAAAATCACCACGGAATCGTAAGTGTAGAAAGAGCCATCAAAAATACAAATGTGGTGTATGCCTAAAAAAGAGGACACCTCTTTGTGGAAGACAGCCCCTATTCGTCTATTGTGGTGTAATTAGAGGGAAAGGAGTAATAAAATTTTAAGGACAATGGGAGAGTTTAAAATCACCTTCTGCAGTACTTTGATCCTTAAGGCAGCTGTTATAAATTTTAGTATCTGAGTTTTCATGACTTCCTTGTATCTTTTTCTACTCTTAAATAGACATTTCTCTTGTATACCTCCTATGTACATCGGCTATGCTCTTTGTGCTATTCAATAAAGTTTTTCGGTTACTTAATAAAATTACAATTTTTTTAACAATATAGACAGAAGATCATGCCTTGAGAGGCTTACTGACACGACATAAATTAGGTAAGGAAAGACCACAACTGACTCTCCAAAATGAATAATGTGATCCATATAATTCAAATGGACATCCCTAGAGATTTCCAACAAACAAGGGCTAGAATTTCTTCTTGGCGCTCACAAAGTAATCCAATATTGTGTCATTGCCTCATTGGATGTCTCAGAATTGTTGTTGGTCCATCTCTCCAAGACTCCATGCATATTATAATGGGAACCAAAATTACTGAAATAGGTGAACAGTTGCACATACTTTCATGCCAAATTCTGACACGCTATAGTCTCTCCTTGCAATGCTCCCTTGCTTCCACTTGGGGGAAAGGGGGATCATCAATCCCAAAAACCACCATGGGATAATGTTTGATACAAGTTTAAGGCGTGCAAGTCTTTTGAAAAAAAAAAAAAAAAAGTATGACTCACCATAAAAGTGGGTTTTTTTTTTCAGGTGGGTCATATTTTTTCAAAGCTTTTGCACAGAACTTGCACATCCTAGGCTTGCACAATCATTTTCCAAAAGGTAAATTTATCCTTTCAGAGTTGGGCTAAAATGTGCTTTCATTTCCATTTGTATGGTATGATAAATTGTCTCCCCCTTCCAAATACAATGAGTTCCTTCAAACTATATTACTAGAATAGCTGCAAATAAGAGTAGTATTTCTCAACAATGACTCTGCAATTTTCTCAACAATGACTCTGCATTATACATGCAAATAAAATTGCAATGCTGTATTTTTTATGTCAATTGCATATACTAGAAAAGGGAAGGGAGCTTCTCACCGAAGGAGGCGGGAAAGGTAAGGGTAAGAAAGAAGCGCTGATCCACTTATACTCGCTAGGGGTTACTCTATCATTGATTCTATCTATGAATCAAGTCGAAAGACTTCGTTTTTGGGTTCCCCGAAGAGCAGTACAGGAAGCATCGAATGCCATGGTTCTTGTTACAGACTAGGCTGCAAGTGAGAGTGATAGAATCCGCTCAGCTGTGAATGCTGCCGATGCCGATACCGGAGCAGCTAAAGGAAGCAGTAGCAGTACAATCATCCAATTGCGATTCCATTGCACATTCATCTTCCTCTATCAATGCTCTTATTACTGATAAAGAAATGACATAAGTGATGTTCGAGATCGCTTCTGTGCGGTGAATCCTGAATATCTAACTGAACGGAACCTCTTCTTGCGATGTGGAGACTGAGCAGCATGTTCCGTTCCGCGGCTTCGGCAGCCCAGCTTCTTAAGTTAAGGTGTGGGACTGAACCTCTAAGTCCGATAAATTTTCTGTAACAAGAACCATGGCATTCGATGCTTCCTGTACTGCTCTTGTCTAGCAAAGAGCCAAAGATCGTAGCGTGTCTACTATTGATTTGCTAGTTAGGCAGCCCTCGAAACCATAATCTGTTGATATACGGCGTAGATCCGGATGATTGATGAAAGAAACACCAAACATATCCCAAACTTCTCGCTCCCACCGGCCGGCTGATGGAAATAGACTTACTACCGGAGATATTCGTGTTACTTCGTCTGCACTGGTTTGTACACGAATGCGTGAGTTATACCGAGTACTCAGTAAATTATAGACCACTTCAAATCTTCGTTTTCGAGAGCGGTAACGTCCACGTACGGCTCCGTGAGAAGGGCGGTGGAAAGAAACAACAGAAGAAAGGAGTGTAGGATTGGTATGGGTCGCGCGCGGGCTGCCCCAGCTCCCAACTCATCTGGAGAATGAATGGGGCCCCTGTGTTGATGATCTACTAGTTGATTCAAGATCTGGGTGATTGACCCCATTTAACTAGTGCCGCAATCGGTCGGGAATCCGAAATGACGGCACAGTACAAGCCACCATACCTCCGGAGGCTCCGCTTTGCCGCAGATCCACTCTGGTTTCGTCCCGAACCTCCCCTTGACCCATCCTCTTTGATTCTGATTGTGGGGCTGCACTTGATGTAGACCAGAAAGAAGAGGCTTCCCGTGGGCTGGGGGAGTAGCCGCCTCTTCACTCTCCTTCAGCCGATTCAGATACCGAATCGTATCTCTTGGAGAGAGGTGCAGAAGCTCTCTCTTTGACTCAGGAGGGCGTTCCACCACTTCGACTGAGCGGACGCGGTTCCCTCGTCGTGAAAGAAGGGCTAACTGCTTGCTGGCTGGATCCCTCGTATAAAAACAGCAAAATATACCATTCTTTGTAGGGGAAGGCTACAAAGAATATTTTGAGAGTCTACCAAGGACTGAGCTACTTCGCTACTTCCTGTATTGCATGCTCAGGACCCCATCAAGTAAGTGGTGGGGGGAGGTTAGAAGGAATGGTTACCCATACCTGCTGATGAGGTGTGGGACTCAAACATAGCTTTTCATTGGTTCCTCCCAGGGGCCCTTTATCGTATCGCGCGCGCATCTTCAAGCAATCGGGGGGGGGGGGGGGGCGCCGAGTACATAGACGAGCCGGTCCCGGGAATGAAAGCCCATTCCCTCGTGCTCTGGAACTCCTTAACTTCGGTTGAACAAAAAAGGTTCAATCTTGTGAAACCGTAGCGTAGGCGAAACCCGGCAGCCCGCCCAGATAACTCCACAATTCAGCAGATTCAAGTACACAAAAAATAACTGAATGCAAACTATGTTTGATCTTAAAGAGAGGCAACATATAGATAAGAAGAAAAGAGTTGACTTCACCATGGCAGCAACATCAATTCATCATCCATATCAACCAACAAGACGCTTTTAAAGAAATTTTCATTATAGGTTGTAGAAGTGTACCGGTTTGGTTTGTGTATGAAAGGCTGCTAGCCTTGACTTGAGAACTTCCGGATTATCATCTTTCCGTTGCATCAAAGGTTCTCCTGTGACCTTCAGTAAGAAAAGTAGAATATCAAAACTTATTATTCACAGAAGAAACACCCCAAATTCAGAAGGTTGGCTGCACCTCATAAAATTTGAGAAATGAAATTGATAAGCTGATCAATCCATTCAAATTCCAACCCCAACACAATATGAAAATGCATTTAAATATGCATACAGAACTCGGAACATGAAGTCCAGATTTCTTTATCATGTAGATATTATTGCTTGGGTTATCAAGCATCTGTTTAGACTATCATGACAGGATGTACCAAACACAGAAAAACGAAAAAAAAAAAAAAACAATAACCCAAATCATAGCATCTAAAATTAATGTAGCTAGTTGACACACTGGCAAATATCAATTGTCATCAATACAGAAGTTGTCAGAGTACAAATGGCATCCACTTACATCATCAACACCAGGAACCTTGGGAGGTGCAAATTTTGTGTGGTAGGTTCGACCACTCGAAGGGTGTATCCAACGACCAGTGATCCTCTCCTCTAATATGGAATCATCAATTGCAAAGTTGAGAACCTTGTCAATTTTAACCCCCTGCTTCTCAAGCATCTCATCAAGCTGCATTAATTAATGAGATCAATATATCAGAAATCTACAACAAGAACATTAGATAAAAAATAAAAAAGAAATCTGAACGCAACCTTTTGTGCTTGAACCACAGTCCTCGGAAAACCATCCAAGATGAAACCTTTTTGACATGACGGCTTCTTCATAGCTTCATCAATGATCCCAACCACCAAATCATCAGATACAAGTTCTCCCTATGAAACAAAACCAGATTCAACAACTGAACTAATCATAAACAAGAATGCCCCCAAAAAATCAAAAGTCATATTATATTACCTTTTCCATGGCTTCTTTAGCCTTGATTCCAAGAGGAGTTTTAGCAGACACTGCAGCTCTCAGCATATCACCAGTTGCCAAATGACACAAGCAGTACTCATCCTTGATAATTGGCGACTGCGTGCCTTTTCCACATCCCGGTGGCCCTGCCGTGTTCATACAAATTAACCGAGATGATTATTCACAATTACACATCAGCCACGTACCAAAACATTATCATGCACAATGCGATAGATAAGCCTCCAACTTACATCAATCTCGAATAACAAGGCTAAGTGCAACACAAGAAAACTTTCCTATTCAAAATCACACGTGAATAAAAAGGACTGCTATGTGTGCGATAATTAAAGCCAAACACATCAAGCACTTCAAACGGAAGTCTAAATAACTAGGCTATTGGAACAGATCCAGACCAACCGTTCAAATTATTATGTCATCGAAGCAAAATCTCGGGGGGAAAAAAAAAGTTCTCCGTTTAACAAATATGAGAATTGATGATAAAAACAACCGTTAAGAAAAATAAAAAACTGAAAAGACAACAAACTACATGTGTGAAAAGATATGTGCCTGTGTGTGTGTATTACCGACGAGAATTAGACGCTTGTCAGGCTTGGAGGAGCACTTGAAGCGGCGGAGGAGTTCGGTCATGATATCAACAGAAGGTATGTCGTCCAAGGCTACTCCAGAACTCGCCATTGTTGGTCTCGCTGTGTCTGTGCGGCTCTTTCACGGTCCAAACTGGTTGGTTGGTTGGTTGGATATATGCGCAGTTGTGTTTTGTGTTGGTGTCGTTATTGCTGTTGCGAATATTACGAAAGGAAGACTAGAAGTCTTTAAAAGGAAGAGGGCGGATGGTGACGGAGTTTTCAGAGCTTGTTTGTATAGAATTGTTGCTTTTCAAATATGGTGGGAGGTAGGTGTTCTCATCTTTGTCTTTTGGGTTAAGAGTGGTGGTTGCATGTCGTACCTTTTGTGGTTGGTGATCCTTTTTTTTTTTTTTTTGTCTTTTTTTACCTTTTTTTTTCTTTTTCTTTGTTTTTTTTTTTATCGGTTTGTGGGTTGGTGATTTGCTTCTTGACCATGTTACTTCTAGATATTGAGGTTTGAATCTTCCCTACTGAGTTAGTTGATAAAAAGGCCGTGCTCTTCATACTTCCATGCTGCGACTTCAAGCCAGCCTACGCTCGTTTTTTTTTTCCCCTCTTTTAAATAACACTGGCACAATAGAAAGTGGTTGGTATTTTTGCTCTTATTGTTATAATTTTTTTTTTAATTTTTATATAATTGCTTGTTTAGGTTTTGAAGCATGCCTTATAAATAATATTTACACTCATAAAATATACAAATCACGTATCCTTTTTAAAGCAAAAGTGAATCAATATAAAACACCAACATGAAAAAAAATTAATTTTTTAATAATAAACTTTTTTTTTTTAAAGTACACATTGTTTACCCAACTATGATTGTATCCAACATTATTCACGATTTCTCACCTTACACCACTTTCAAAAAATAAAAATAAAAATAAAAAAATCATAAGAACAGGAAAAATTTGTGAAAAGCCACTAAATATATAAATTTTTTGTGAATACATTTAACATATTCTTTAAATTTTTGGTGGAACAACCAGAAACTCTAGCCATACTCTCCTATATAATAACATTTAATTTTCACAAAATGCTAACACAATAGAAGAGTAAATCTATGTGACTTTAGAACACTAGTTATCTAAGGGTCCCACTAGCACAAATTTATTGTTTTTTTTATCATTTTTTAAAATATTTTTTTAACATTTCTAATCATTAAGAAAAATTAAATAAATATACAACTTTGACTTTTTGACCACAGGTAAAAATTAAAAATTAAAAAATTAAAAATACTCAAACAATAACTTTGAATAATGACACTAAGAATGCTAAATAACATTTTCCACTAAAGTTGTTTAATCTTTAATAATCTTTTTGTGCACCATTTGTAAGGTTATTTTTATATAATATATTTGTGGCTAATGTCTACTAGAAATACAAAAAAATTCCACATACTAACATGATATATTGTTTGTGTATCACGTGTCCCTTCATTTTCTTTTACTTTTTTTTTTTCTTCATGTCTTTCTTTCTTCTCCTCTCTCTCCTCCTCTACCTTCCCTCCTTGCCCGCATCTCAAGGTGGTTCTCGACCACCACAAACACCACCACAAACGGCCAACAAAAAAGTCATCAACTCAGATCCTGACCACTTAGCGATGTGTAATTAACAACGTACGTTAAGGGTGTAACTAGTCCAGTTCGATCCGATTTTGACCAAAATATAAAACCAAACTTAATCCACCGATTTTGTAAAATGCAAAACTGATTACATCCCAATTACTCTCGATAATACTAATTTTACCAATTTCGGTCTAATTTTCTACTTCTAATAAAATTATAGTTTTTTAAAAATAAATCTATTTTTTTAATTTGGTTTAAAAATATGTTATATTAAAAAATTGTAATTTATTACAAAAAGCTATTATATAAAAAAATTGTTATATAAAAATTGTTTTAATTTGATGTTTAAAATTAAAATTTTATTTTATAATAGTATAATATTATTTATATATGATCATAATTTATGTTATCATGTATTATATATAAAAATTATATATAATATAAAAACATATTATATATAATATTAAAAAAATAATTTAAAATATATAGTTAATATGACGTCTGATTACAAAAGGAAAGGAATTGAAACCGAATTGGATCTTACCAGTTTTGTATTTCTAAAAATCGGTTCTAGATCGGACTAGTTCAAACCCAGCCTAGCCCATACAATTTGGACCGATTTACCCATTTTTTTTATTTTTTTGTACACCCCTAACGCACATGACATGCATAACGTCGCAGTCCCCTCTCTCAACCCAAAATGGGTCTTGACTCACGAGTTGTCCACCCTAGCTCCACTGGGCACTATCATTGAATTCTCGATACGTCGTCGACCACTTCTATGGAATCCAGCCACCCGTAACTCCTCCCTAACCTCACGCATGAAACTCATCCCTTTTCACACGAGTTCTCCACCTTCACCATCGTAAACCGCCACCCATAGCCTCCAATCACCACCAATACCAACCCCTCTCACCAACAAACACCCCCTAGCGTCCCCATCCGAGCTCCCTAGCCTCCACAAGCTCCCCCACTCTCCCACAATGAGTTGCCATGAGCTCCATGCCAACAATATCGCTTAGGCCGTCTTCTATTCATCTTGAGGTAGTCCCCAACTATCATGAGCAAAAAGAGGACACAAGGGCAGGGAAGAAAAAAAGACAATGGCACTAGTAGTGTGCCACATTAATGTATGGAGTCTCTTTGTATCTACAATATTTTACTTAATAATATATACTAACTACAATCTTGCTTCTTTGTTTTGGCTATCCATTTTTCCATTCAGACTTCAGTTTTTGTATTTACATTCCCACACACACAAAGTAAAATATAATATTCGTTGCTACTAACATGAAAGATGATTTCATCACCAATTCTAATACACTTTGCAGTGCGCTTCCCAAGTAAACGATCTCATTGGTTATGAAACCATTTCATGCCCACTAAGATCATAGAAGTCCCTGATGCCGAAGAAAAATTGAAAATAGATTTGAATTTTGAGAGGACTGAGAAAACTTCGGTGCTGATTGCTCTATATACATCCTTTAATCGAGGCTCCTTACGGCTCCTTTGGTAGCGGTAGGTAGGATATAAATTTGAGAGTACTGAAAAATAAAATGAAATAGATGTAATACTTTTATCTAGGGAATAATACATTTTTGTGCCATCCAGCCACCGTTATTTTACACTTCCCTTCATCAACTACAAGTTCTTGCTACACCTTTAAGCTATCAGAAAATTATAATGTACACCCTTCAAAATTTGACCATCAAGATTATGCCTTATAACTTCTTTTGTTAAGTTGTGCCATAACAATTAAAAGATGCAAAGCATCGCATTTCGTATTCTCAATCACGTTTGTTTTGTAGAAAAATTGGAAAGGTACGAAAACAACCATTATTTTTCTTTGTTTGGTGGTATTTTTTTAATTAAATTTGGCGATTTCAATTATTTTTCCATACAAAATAGCATACCCATACGAAAATGATTTCTTACTTCATCTTTTACCTATTTTATATGAAAACTGAAAATTTAAATAATGAGGTTTGGCTGAAATTAAATTATGCTTTTTTAAATAATAAAAAAATACTAATCCCACTTCTTTTCTCCTCTCAATTCTACCAGAGGAAAACATCAACCAACTCCCTCGTTTCTATTCTTCCTAATTTCCCTCCTACCATATGTATTGTAGGGATCGGTCAAAGTTTTGTTTTCGGACACCTAGTACCAAAAATATATATACATATATATATATATACATATATAATATATATATATATATATGCATTGCCAAAGCAATGTATATCTCATCAACAAATTTTTTCTTCCGGGGTGAAATCTAAGATGTTTGGAAATAACTTTTATGTTTAATATTCAAATTGAAGTCATCTATGGCCAGAGATTTTTTTTTCCTCACCAGAGAACTTGTATTTTTTCAAATGAACATCATCAATCTGACCTTTCCTACGCAAATTCATGTTGTTGGAGTGCGTACCTGATCCTTCTGCTTCTCATGGTAATCCGAAACTGCTTTAACGAACCCCATCCACTTCTGCAAACCAGAGACGTAATGTGACACTTATCTTTCCACACCCACTGTAAACAGATCAGGCAACTCTACCAAGGGGAAAAAACCCCCTGATCTAATTGTATCTCCTTTTAGTTTCAGGCCAGTTTTTTGGTAATAATACCACTGGGCTACAGCCACGTCATTCTACTTATTTTGCTTCATTTCTATTTAATGTGAAGGATAACATTCTCAATGTGATTTTAAAACAACATAAATTTGAAAATAAATGTCATGAGAGTAGGCATGTTCATCCGGGCCGAGTTTTGCCTGGCCCAGCCATGATTTTTTTTTTCCTAATAGTTTTAGGACTTTCATCTAAGAGATTCATGAAAATTACTCATCCTTCGAATCTGGATTCCCAGATCTGGAATCCGGATTAACAGGCCTACTTTAGAATGGGTTTATACACGGTTTAAACAAACATCTACCAAACCAACAGTAGTTCAATGCAGAATGTGTTTCGGAATAATGTCTTATTTCCAAATCCAAAAATGAAAAATGGATGTAGTCGAAAAAGGAAGTGCGGTTTTCAACAACAAAAAGGCATCTTATATCTTCCCAAAAAACAATTGAAAAAAGGCATACATTGCCCAAGAGAACCACATTTAAAGAACAGGTGGTTGCCAAATGGATGTAATTTAACGTGCTTTTCAACAACCGAAAAGACATACACCTTACCAGGAAGAGAAAACACCAAGGTACAAAGGACAGGTGTTTCACACGGAACGATGTGGTTCAAAGAATATGCAGTTAAAAAAAGTTCAAAGCAGTTTGATAAATGTCGTGCAATTTTATAATCAATATGAGACTCGCAGTTCAAGTTAGATTGAAAAATATGTAGCATCAAATGGTACAGAAATATAGCATGACAGTTTGATTCAATTGATACATAGCTAAACATCATTTTTTTGAGGGATTTCATTAGAATAGAATTCATTAGATGTGAAGTGTGCAAGTCAGGAACCTGCCAGCCAGAGGCGGAACCAAGATTTGATATTTGAGAGAGCGATTGACAAAATATGTAATATATGTGAATATAAGTTTTTTTTTTGTACATGATTATATATAAAAACAATAATCATATATTATAAAATTATATACAAAAAATACATGTCTACAAATCATTTTTTTCTTAAAATTTTTATAATTTGCTAAAAACCATTACAATATATATATATGAACTTGGGATTTCTCCTACAAATTAAACTCGACGCTATTTTTTCATGGAATAAAATTTATCTATTATCATTTCTAAAATGAAATTATTGACAATTTTTTTCTCAATATAAATTAGCAAACGGCCTATAAAAAACTCATCTTTTATTTGAGTATGCAATCTAGTTTCTATAAGTTTCATATCAAAAAATGATCACTCAATAGTAGTAATAAAACATGAAGAGTTAATAACCTGTCAAATGTCAATCAAATAATAAATATTTGACTTTTTTGAAATTTCTAGTCATTTGCATAGTTTAGATAATTTAGACATATTTTAAAAATTTAGATGCATCAGCACATCAAACTAAAGTGAGGGAGACAATTGGGTGTCAACCTTTAGTGAAGTGAAAATTTAGAGTGAGGCTAGGTGAGTATTAAGATTTGAAAAAATAATTTTAATAAAAATTTTAGAGGTCCAAGGATTGGGGGGCAAATTTTTTATTTTTTGATAAATTGGTATGGAAATTTTAATTATATAAAAAAAGCTATATATATTTATATAGCATATATAATTTTTTAAAAAGTTTGGGGGGGCAGTAGCCCCCCCAAGCCAAGGGGTAGTTCCGCCCTTGCTGCCAGCAAACTTCCAGCCAAATAGGGGAAAGAAAGCAGGTAACTGCTAGCATACCTTAACAGTTGGTACAGAATAGGCCAAGACTGCACAGACACCAAAGTAAATATGCTCCTTCGAGTAAAAGATAACCAAATTTCAGCACAAAACTAGTGAAAACTGCAGCTGTGGTGGATCACACCCTTCAAGGCATACACGTCATAAATGCATATCCTGGGTAAGATTAAAACAATATTGACTTGAATAAAAAAGTCTCAACAGGGTTAACAATCATAGTTTGCACTTTGCAGGACATCTGTTAGTATCAAAGTCGGCAGTACTTACCAGATATCCCTCCTTTTTAAAAGTCTTTACTGCCAAACTGATCCCCTATAAAAGGATCCTTAATTCAGAAGCATGGCCCCTGATCCCACCGTTCTATCATCATACTAACTGCTAACTAAGCTCACTTACTTTCAGATCATAAATAGCAAAAATGGAGCTCATTTCTTTGCCTTCCGAGAAAGAAAACGTTCTCTAGCTGCCTGAATTCTATTTTCATGGTCATCAGGGACCCCATCAATGTTAATCTCTTTCTTCGGCAAGTCTGGGAGTTTTTCTTCAGTTTCTTCTCTAACATGACCAGTCCCCCCACTGTTCCACAAGCAAAAAGCCACAAGGTCAGCAATGTTCATTTGTGGCCTTAAATTAGATATAAAACCAGTTTTCACCTGTAATGCTTTCGGACAAAACTGACTTACCTCAGTTTGTTTATATTTATTTTCTTAACCTTGTTTAGAATGGGCATGACCCAATTCATCTGTACAGCACATACATTGCGTAAGTAAGGGCGTGTGGTTGCAATGAGTTCATGGTACACAACATACTCTGGAAACTTTCCCTCTGCATCTGGTTTCAGCACTGAAGACGGATGCACCTAAAATGAAACACATTTTACCATCAGCTTTCTTGAATCCATGGGCGACAGAGATCGTAAATATGAGCCACTGGTTCTAGACTTCAATAATCTCATTGTTAACTGCTTTCATTAACTTAAACAAAGTTTCTTTTTATAAGTAAATTAACTTATACAAACTAAACCTCACCACAATCTCTTTCCTAGTTAAATCACGCTTTTCCAATATGAAATGGAAGTAAAGTTCAACCATCCAAAAGTAGAGTAAAATCAACAAAAATAGTGGATTTATTTTTTGTAATTATGTTTGAAGAACAGAAAGTGAGGGAATGCTTGGAGAATGAGATGAGATGAAAATTTTATGAATAGTAGTAAGATGGTTTGTGAATAGCAATGAGACAGTTTAAGTAGTTATTGAATTTTGCGAAAGGAGAGAGAAAAGGTCGAATAAAAAATATTATACAAGTTATAATATTGTTAGAATACTATTTTTAATATTATTTTGATTTTGAGATTTGAAAAAGTTAAATTGTTTTTTATTTTTTGTTTAGAAGTTTGAGAAAGTTGTGATGATTAGTTTGAAAAAGTTATAAAAATTAGTTTCAAAGTGCTTGTGTTTTAACGATGTTTGGGAAGGAAATAAGATGAGATGGGATGGGAGGAGATGAGATAGAAATTGTTTCTAAACATCCCCTAAGTAAGCAACATGGAGTAGATTCCAAACCTAATTACCTGAACTACTTGGGGCTTAAAACCTAGAGTTCGATACCCATTGTGATGAATCATTCTCTCAGCCAGCTGATTTGCAAAACCTATGCACAAAGCTTTCCTCAAATTCCGGTAATCAAGCTCACTCTCTTTCCACCTTCCATTTGCCCGTACATCTAGGGATCCTGTTTTCCAGGTACCAAATACCACATAAACCATGAAGAGATTGAAGAAGAATAACATCCATAAA
This sequence comes from Platycarya strobilacea, assembly GCA_036898215.1. Classification (NCBI taxonomy): domain Eukaryota; kingdom Viridiplantae; phylum Streptophyta; class Magnoliopsida; order Fagales; family Juglandaceae; genus Platycarya; species Platycarya strobilacea. The sequence continues at coordinate 13,606,747 of CM072554.1, read as the reverse complement.
AGGTACCTAAGTGGAAAGAAAACCAGAACAAGATTGATCACAGAATACTGCAATAAGTAACTGAAAAACACCAAAGAATGGGAAATTTGTTATATCTTCCTCTTCCATACTGGCAGTTTCATCTTTAGTTTCATCTTTAGTCCAATTCCCCTAACAAATGCAACCATGTTTATGCTGCTAATGTTAAAACAGAGTAATCCCAAAGGTTCTCTGAATGGAGTGAGCGGTAACTCTAAATATTATTCATAAACTATATAACTGGCACTCATCGCATTCCAATTGCTCAAACTCTTCTTAATTAACCCCCCAAAACAAGAACTTTGTTTCCAAGCATTACACGCTCATAGTAATGTTTACTCTCTTTTTTTTCTTTGAACGTGAAGGTTTATGTGATAGATCATCAAAAATGTAGTTTACTAGTTCATTCACCGCTGGTGTTTCATGTTCTACATAATTAGCATATTTATATGTACAATCTCTAGCTCCTAACTAGGCGTTCCCTTGTATACATCATGTGTACTTGGGATACTCCTATTTCTAGTATTATAAAATTTGTTTTTTGTTTAATATTAAAAAGCATCCTTATGTGCCATTTTTTCAAATTAATGACCTTTAGCATTTCGAGAATTATTTGTTATCACCATTTCTAAGTTTAATAAGAGATGGTAAAATCAGAGCTCCTTCACAAGAAACAAATATCAGTTTGTACATAGACAAAGAACACCATGAGCTCGATGGGGGAGCCTAGAAGCCAAGCCGGCAAATTCAGGCTCCTAACCTCATCGACTCAATCTTGCATTTGAGAGAAGCAAGAAGAAGAAACACAAAGACAGATTTATAACCAAACTAATATTTGTTTCTTCATTACAACTGAAAGTTGCCAATGACACTTTCACCCAAAATAAGTATGCGCTTGTGGATGGGTCTCAGGTTCAAGTCCTATGGAATGTGCAATTTAATTACCAATAAGTGTCCAACTAAAAATAGATCTTTCACTTTGACCAATGATAAAATATGGATGGGAAAGTCTCAAAGTCCATAGATTTTGACCAGCAGGAAAAAATTGTTTAAATGATCTTTTTTATACCAGTGTGTATAACCTAAATCAATGGATTTGTAACAGAAACACTGTTCATCTCAGTGAATCAATGATCATATAAATCATAGCTTATAATCATTATGAAATTGGAATCTATTACGAGAGCTTCACATATCGTACACACAAAGAATAAGTCATTGTTCTGTTAAAGAATATGGTTTTACCATGTTAACAAAAAGTAAGCTCAATATCGAACGAGCCAATGACCTTTGGACCAAATGTATCTGCTACGTAATGTACGTTTAAACAATCTCATAAGATAAAGAACATGGATAGGCAAATGGCAGAGCAAAAGAAAGATCAACAAATTTATGCCTCAAAGAGATTAATAATTTCACACTCGTAAGCAGGTGACCAGAACATGAGATTCCAATATGTGGAGTAACACCAAGAGAAAAATCTCAAGTTAATTTTTTTTTTTTTTTATAAGTAATATCTTGATACTACAAAGATAAAGGTAACTTTATATGATCAATCTGCTTCAAATATATTCTCTTCAATAATGTAGAATGCTAACCCTTTGCTACTTTCTGCATTATCTGAGATAATTGTTTCCGAACATCTTTGACGAACAACATCCCCCGCACCTACAATCAGAAAGTTTGACTAGCATTATATAGCAGGCCAAGATTGCAGATACCATAAGTCTAATTCAGCTATACAATTTGCTACAAATGGACCAGTATGACATGCATTGCTCAGATTGTTCTTGAGCCATGGGACAAAGGAGTCTGCTATGGTTACTTGCATGACTTATCCAAGGACCTTGGCATTAAATAATTGGCATGGAAATGTCTTAGAGCAGGTTTGTAAATACAGCATGCCTCCTGAACAGAATAATATATTACCTGCAAGTCATTGTCCTTGCACCAACCAATATTATAATTAGTTCTATCCCATTGCTCATAGATCTGAAGCAGTTGGATGTGATCGCCCCAGCCAGATCCATCAGGAAGGTTCGAGGAAGTGTGTTTCCTCTTTTTTTCAGTATTCTTGCTACAAATGGAGTCAAAGCTACTATCAAACAGAGCTTCACTGTATCACGTAAAAATTAGCAGAGAAATGAAAACTTGTATACACAGTCACTGTAATGCACTCAAAAAACTGCTTTTTAATCCATGATGACTAAGGGCTGTTTGGTGGGGCTTTATCTGGCTTCTCCATGGATGATTTAACTTTTAAAAGCAAATTCAGTATGCAGCCTATTTTGATAAGGGGTATTTGGTCATTTCTAGATGGCTTTTGCAAAGCAGTCCAAGGTTGTTTCTCAAAACCTGCTGCAGCTTTTCATCATAACATATAGAATTTCTTTTTCTATCTATAACATAAACAATTTCTAAAGTAAAAGCTTTGCTTTTATTTTTCCATGTCATCTGAATTCTACAATAAATTTCGATATTAAGATTTTTTAAAAGAAAAATTCAAAGACAAAAGGTTTCATATGATTACTTATTCAATAGAGACGAAAAAAGGGATTTTTCATCTTATTGTAGTTATTGATTTCCCATTACTTGCCACTTTGCCTTCCCCACCACTTACTCTTCTACCAATTTATTATTATTTCTCGAATAAAAGAAAAAAAAAAAGACTTCTTATTGCAGCAATTGAGTCTTCGTTAATTACTTTAATTTACCCATTTGATTACCTCACCTCCTAACTATTCTATTTTGAGCTCTTTGTATTCCCCCTGGTTAATATTAATGTCTCATCGCCAGCACAAACAAGGTCAACGTGCTCCAACGAATTCGCCAAGGGCTGTCCAGCATCGATCCCTTCTCCGACAACCCATATCTAGCCATCAATAGTTTCTCCATTTTCTACAAAAGACACCGATGACCACATCCTAGCTGGCGAGTGACTCCGCACCACCAACACAAACAAGGTCGACGGGCCCTGACAACTTCGCCAAGGGCTGTCCAACATTGGTCCTTCCTCCAGCAACCTGGACTTTTGAGGTTCTCTCACCGTCAGCTCCTTTTGGTCCTTTTGTCCACGCAGAGAGTTGCTCGCCTCCGGCAAGTCTACTGGGACTACTACGACACCATTGCTCGTGCCTCGACACAGAAAGATTCACCGATTCCGGCGAGTCTACAGGGAGTACTTTGGCAGTCCTTTTTTATTGCAACCACTTTCTTCAATGCAACATATCTGCCTTTTGTTTTTGCTTGCTATCTGCATGACCATTCATTAGGAATGAAGATTGGGAAGATTTGATACGAAGCTTTGCAATTACCATGGGAAAGGTGGTTTGTTTTTGGGTGGAATCTAAGGTTTTCAAGTTTTTACCAAACCAAAAGCATGAGGGTTCTCATTGAAAATTGTAGAGAGGAGCAAAAGGGTTTGGAGGTCTCTAGCTATGGGTCGTAGTGGTATAGGATGGCTTGTGGCTACGGTAGAAGCAATTCTAAAGGCGAGAAAAAGTTCAGAATTCTCGAAACATCTGCGCGAAGGGAATCGAGCATTCGTGGCTCAATGATGCTCCAATATTCATGGTAGGTATCTAATTGTCACCGAGCATGGGAGGCGACCAACGAAGTGTTGTAATCATTCCGAAAGGGTATGAAGGTCAGGGTTGGAAGAAATTTGCTATTGAGTTACGCAGAGCTGTAGATACGTTTTTCTCTTTTGGGTCAAGGAAAGAAAGGCAGAAAAGGACCTCTGATCATGAGCACATCAACTTGGAGTTGAAACAAAAAAATCCAAGCACAACCAAGGTGGCAATGCAATCATATGCAGCAGTTTTGAAGTCAGGACAAGCTTCGGTGACTCAATGAGGGGACCATATAAGTGGTACGTAGATCACGCAAGCTCAAAACCAACTTATTGTAATGCATAAAACATTATAGGAGATGGAAACTCAGCTTATCGAGGTGAAGGCAATGATTGCTTTCTTGTCTACGAAGATAGACTTGCTTTCAGTTGGAGGAAACATGATCGTAAGAAACAAGCCTAAGATAGGCCCGAGTCCTTCAAGCTCAGATAAAGGAGAAACGAAAAAATGGATTTGGCTGTGTCCCTATAACCAAATCCAGGAAAGTGTGGTGGATCAAAAGGAAAAGCGGATTATTTGAAGTGAGCTCTACGTCGGGTATTGGTGTTGAGACATCCGTAATGAAATGCCCTTCGTCACAAGTGATGCAAGAAAGATCAACAGTAGGTGTTACACCCTTGGACAGCCCCGAAAAAACTATGACTCCCACATCAGAGTTGAAAGACAATGATGTAATGCTGAGATCTGAAAGAGATGTAGCATCCGTCAAAGTTGCTCATATAAGGTCGCCAAAAGTGAAGGGACTTACTGCCAACCCAGAATCTCCAATGGAGAATACCATTAGAGTTATTGAGGAGGCACGGAATTTGAATAAGAGTTTATTATTGGTGCCTTGCAAGGATGAAGGCTTAGGACCCAGTCTTTCGAAAGACAATGTTGTCCCCTTGGTATCTCTTCCTCCCTTAAACAATATAGTTGAACCATCATCAAATTGAGTTTTACAAAAGGTTAATGAGATTCAGCATGTCATGGAGGATGTGAAGACCAACTTAAAGCACTACTTTCTACGATTGAGACGAGTCACTCGCGTGACTCCAAATCAAATTTTAAGAAAAGCAAGGAGTTGACACGTCTTTCTTGGGGAATCAACTACGACGCTTTGAGTGGTATCTCAAGTTAAGGGAAGACTAAAGAGAGGGCATTATGAAGATGTTCTCATAGAGTGTGTTTCGGGTGGAGTATTGGTCTACAAGAAACATTGGATTTGAGTTGGGGAGGTGTGTTTTATTCCTATTCGGGCTTGATGTATTTTGGGTAGTTTTTCACGGGCTTTTTAGGGTTATTAGGAGCTTTCTAGTATGAAATAGGTGTTTTCTTGTATACATCCAGTGTACTTGGTTACTTCTATTGATATATATATATATATCATATTTTACTTATCAAAAAAAATTTTAATGTCAATTGATATCTAAAAATTGCCCTCCCTCAAGATTATAGTAATGTTCTCTCGCATTTTAAAATCTTTGAAAAAAAAATTTAAGACAATTAATGCATGACAGTCATGTAATTATTCACACATAATGCAGGGATCTGTTTTCTGAAAAAGCCACACCTCAACCAAACTAGCCCCAATTACCCTTTTTTTTTTGGCACACAGTATTGACCAACCACAGTAAAATATTGAATATAACCAAACAAAAATTCTATTGCATCCACAAGAAGACCTATAATAATTCCATAACTTCACCTTCGACTAGGAAGCAATGAGGTTTCCGCTGATAACATGGCAGCAACACTTAAAGCCTGGAATAAGCAACCACACTCATTTGCCTCCATTAAAGTTCTGGAGAGTGAAGGTTCTAGTGGGAGCTCTGGATAAAATCAGATGAAAATACTAAGTGAACACAAAGTTCTAATCCACAAATGGAAATAAAGGGAACATACACCATGCACCCACCAATTACATGAAGTTATTGCATTTGCCACCCAAATTACCAAAACTAGCACATTACACTTTTTTTTATGAGTAGCAAATTAAACACAAACTACCAAAAGCTGACAAACAGCACCCTAGTGTAATTTCCACAAGTACAATAGATGAAAAATAGGGCAAGTGACATGCTGTCAAATCTTAATAGATGATTCACATTGCAGCTTTTTAGTAGTCTGAGGGTACAATGTATTAGTGTTAGTCGTTTGAGTGCTAAATGTAAAATGCCTGTTAGTGCAAAGTGTAATTTTCCCTAGAAATAATGTCCAACATATAGAATATCAAATAAAAAAATATGGCTTATGAAATGATGCTAAGCAAAGAAGTCACAATCATATGCTATCAAATGGCACCCTTTATGATGATACCAGTATGGGCATAAATGATACATAAAAGATAATGTATTGAAGGAGGAAAATAAAAATTATGATGTTCAAAATGTAAGTGCGTAAAAGAAATTAAGGCTTTGTTTGTTTTTCAAACTCATCTCATCTAATCATTACAACTTTTTCAAATTCCAATAAAAAACTATATAAACAATTCAACTTTTTCAAATCTCAAAACAAAAATAATATTAAAGATTTATTTTTAACAATATTTTATTTAACTTTTAACTTTAATCTTAACTCATCTCAATCTCATCTGTGAAAACAAACGTGGCCTAAGACTTGGTTTCGTCATCTATCAACCATTCGTAACCTATTCATCAATAAGAAATTCATCTAAAGTGCTATTAACAAATCCCAAACAACCACATGAAGACTTAACAAAAATGATGTTGGAAGTTTCAATTTACTAGAAAACACGCATGGCACGAGATGATGGCTACACATTATTATTATTCACCATCATCAAAACACTTCATACTTAGGATGAGAATCTTGTACCAGCCATTGTTCGTCCAACAGTTGTGATAGAGCCATTTTCATCAATAGCATCAATGAGATATAACTGCTTCAAAGCATCTTCTAAAGACTCAGCTGCAGCAAAGACAACAAGATCTAAAGAGTAAAATAATAATCTTATGCATGAATGGTGAAGAGAACAAAGAAATTATGCCTTCTTACATGAAGGTGGATCAAGAAAATCAAACTTGAGAATATCCATATCAGAGAGGTCCAGTGATTTCAAATAGAGAACAGTCCCAGCAAGGGAAGATCGCTGTATTTCAGGAACTGTTACATCCAGAAATTCATCATGATAAACCGTGGAAGGGTATAACCGATAGCACTTCCCAGGACGAGTTCTTCCTGCTCGGCCTGCCCGTTGATTAGCTTGCACTCTGCAAAATGCAATAAATGCAACTGGATTGCTCATCAGCCAGCAAAGAAAATCATTCAGGCTACCAAAATCATTTATATATGCTGCAAGCAACATGAAAACATGATATCATCAGCTGCATACTTGCTAATTTGAACAACATCGAGGGAATACATGCCAGTTGATGGGTTGTACTGCCGTTGCTTGACATAACCAGAGTCAATAACATACCTACATTATATAATTCAAAATATAAGTGAACTATTTAACATGAACCTTTTTTTTAGAAGTAACAGTTTAACATGAACCTAATATGCCAAAATCAATGTTCAAGATCACAATAAGTAACCCATAATTATAAGAAGGAAAAATTCAACTCAATTACACAAAAAATAAAACATAAATGGGAAACATAAAGAGCAATGTATCTAGCCACATCAGCTTGCAAGGGAGGAGGGTTACACGAGAGGGTGTGGGTGTCTTCCAGCTCTATTTTTTATAGGTAATCAAGAACTTTTATTTTCATAAGAAGACAAAGCATAACCCAAGTGCACTAGTATACATGAAAAGTACCTAACTCAGGTTTACAACCGAAAGTAGAAAATCATGGACAGAGATCACAGATTTTGGAAGAGATTTTGGTATGAAAACTGGTGGTGTGAACGAAGTCTCCAAGATACTTTCCCTGCCATATTTGGGCTTGTACAAGTAAAGGATGTAATGATAGCAGACCACTTAATAATTTCTAGTGGCTCCCCTCATGGAATGTTTATTTCATTAGGGGCAGCTCAAGACTGGTAGTTGGAAGAGATCACAGGACTTGTGAGATTATTTTTTTACAGGACTTGGCATATCCTGGGTCATTAGGTTGGTGGATTTTCTATGTAGTTGGAGAGGTCTCCGAGGGAATTTACAAGTCGCAGCAATCTGGAAAACAATCCCTATTTGGCAGGAAAGAAATGATAGAAGCTTAAACAACTGCTAGAAGACAATGGAGGAGCTGGAAGTCTTTTTTCTTTAAAACATTGTTCTCATGCATGGGGGCCATTGTTAATAACGGACTAAATGTCCATGACTTTGTACCATTAGGTGTAAACTCTAGTTAGGTATTTCTCATGTATACTCCATATGTACTTGGGCTTTGCCTACTTTTATGAATAAAATACCTTGATTACGGATTAAAAAAAAAAAAAAAACAAGAGTTCCACCTCTTAAACAAATGGAATGCACATTAAATAAATATAAACTAAACACAACATATGAACATAAGGCAAATGATAATTTCGACACAAGTATCAAGTCTCTTACACAACACCATCAACCGTCAAAGAAGTTTCAGCAATATTTGTGGCAACTATAAATCGTCGGCAATTCAAAGGTGGAGGACTAAATACACGCACCTGCAGGATCATAGAAAATCCAATAACTTTGTCATTTTATATAGTTTTACTGAATCAGCTTGTTCATCAACAATTTTATTCGAAATAGGATGTAATGAAGTAAACGATTGCGAGTTATATTTTCAATCAAACCCAAAGACAGCTCACTTAAAAATAAAAATAAAAATCCACCAAATACATGTGCTTTATGAAGTTGTGGTACCATATATAAATCAGGATTTCAGTTAGTCAAGGCATTGATATTGTTACTAACAAAAAACCAAAAACTCTTTGACAACTCATACAAAATACTTAAGCCATATCTGATGACCCAACTAAACGGCTTGCTCAATGCATAATTACCGCATTATACCAATAACTAAGATAAAGCATTGCACATAAAGAAAAAAAGGTTCTTATCCACATGATTTTGTAGGAACAAAATGGGACCAGATGTTCTTTTGGAAGAACCAGAGTGTTTACTATCGTGTGACAGACTCTAAAACCTAACAGGTAGCCAGTAGGAATAACATTAACAAAGAGAACACCTTAAGAGAAAGAAATATTTAAATCTTCGTCAAGTTCCATCCAGAAACTCAAAATATATAAAGATGAAAAAACCAACCTGCATTTCAGGTGGCAAAGAACCATGAAGGGGGAGGATGATGGCATCCATACAAGAACCCTCATCTAGACTTTGAACTCGATCCTCCAACTTTGATACCAACTTCTCTATGTCATCCTACATAAGATGTAACTTCTTCAATCAATAGAACCATTGCACAAGAAGCATTAAAAAAAATGTACTTCAGAAGCATAAATCACACAGTATACCATGCACCCCCACAAACGAAAATAGAAAAATAAAAGCCACCTGTCCAGTCATGAATATTAGGACATCACCCTCTGGTTGCCGAATGTGTATGTCTACAAGAAAAAATTGGTCAGCAAGACTCATATACGAGTAAAAACTTCAGTCCATAGCATACAGGAATAAGAACCTAGAGAACAAACATGAAATGCAGTGGACCATGTGCTAAGTGTAGAACATAATCAAGCTAACCAATATCTGATTAACATGGCTACTGCTCCCTATATATCCTAAAAATTAGGGATCTTGGTCACCATATAAAAGCATATATACCCTCTACATTACCATTTCATAAATATTCCATGTGCATCACAACAAAACAAAAATGAACAAAACAACAGAAAGAAGTTAGACAAACTTATAGTATAGAATCTATTATCGTGGCATTAGGAATAGACTAATAGCTTAACCATACCAAGAGCTGCTTTTAAAGACGCCTCAAGATAGCTTTTAGGGCGCTCATCGCTGTACAATATCTCAACAGGATATAACTTCCCCGGGACAGTTAGGATTGGGCAATTTGAAAAAAAATTCGATACTTTTTCACCATCAAGTGTTGCTGAAGTGATAAGAACCTTTAAATTGGAGGCACGCACTCCAACCAAGCGTTTCACTAGTCCCAGCAATATATCCCTGACAACATAATGTGTCCATAGTTAAAGTGCATACTCAAAATGCAGAATATGTAACTAAGTCATCAAAAATTGCAAGAATAGAAAATATACATATTTGAAAAACAGGGAACAACACATGATTGAGACTAATGGCCTCAATCCAAACCGAAACTGACATAGAATAGGCACATAGGGTAAATCTTACGTGTTCAGACTCCTCTCATGAGCTTCATCCAATATGATTACTGAATACTGATTAAGCTCAGGGTTAGATAGACTCTCGCGAAGGAGGACTCCGTCAGTAAGATATCTGAGCAGTTCACAAGATCAAACATATGATTTAAGTCTCAACAAATAGTAAATCTTTTACTTGATACGTCTCAGTTAAAATTATGATTTAAGTCTCAGTTAACAAATAGTAAATCTTTTACTTGATACGAGTCCTCTCCGAGGTTCTATCTTCAAATCGGATAGCATATCCCACTTCATCCCCAAGCGGAACACCAAGCTCCTGGGCAACCCGCCTGTGAACATTAAATAACCAAATGAGAAACCAGTAGAAAATTGTGGTCAGAGATATTACCAATTGAATTTTCTCTTATGAACTTTTTTTCACTTGCCAAAAACAGAAAAAAATACATTATCATCAGTGAATCAGCCGCAAATACTTCCAGAAAACAAAATTCGCACAACCAGCTAGCGCAACAGCCAACTGACAATGCTTTTTTGATAAGTAACAGCCAACTGACAATTCAAGATCGCATGTCTCCGCTTTAGCAACATAACGAATATCCATTGTTTAGTTGCCAATGATTTGAAGCAAATATTGAAGGGGCACCTTTTTCAATCAAGTTTTCCATAACTTTTTATTAGAATAGTCTTGAAGTTGAGTTAACGAGGCAAAATAACAGTATGAGTTCAGTGGAAAATGATTCTTTCAACGGTTTCCTACATTGGAAAAAATAACATTCGTTTCCTCAATTTTCTCAGGAACAATAAAAGCATATATGACTTTTCATAAGAACCTTTAACAAACAACACTATCATAACAAATTCGTTCTTGCATTCAAATTACATTTACACCGTCGTCCCCAAAATCCAAGTCTATCGTCGAGACATTGGAACTCTACCTAGCCACGGAGACTGCAGCAACTCGGCGAGGCTGAGTGACGCCGACGATTCCAGACTTGGTGTAGCCTCTCCGGTGTAACATCTGAGAGAGCTGGGTGCTCTTTCCCGAGCCAGTCTCTCCGATTATCACCACCACTGGGTTCCGCTCCACCGTCTCTATGATTTGATCTTCGAACTGAATGATCGGAAGATTCGCCATGAATGATCCAAACAAATCTCCAAGCAGCAGAGTTCAAAAACTACAACGGGTTTTCAGAGATTCAATTGGAATAAAAAGGACAATTAGGGTTTTAGAACCCAATTTTTGGGTGCCCGCAGTAATTAGGTCGGCCCTTACTTTCTTTCTTTTTTTCTAACGGTTAAAATTTATAGAAAATAATATTTTTCTCTATTTTTTTGCACATCAAAAAATTTTAAATATAAAATAAAAGAGAGTAAAGAACTAAAATCGCATTTTTAAATGAGTATGTAAAACATGTAGACTTCTATTTAAAAATTTTCATTTTCAAAATAACATATCATAATATTGATATATTTTTGAAAGTTAGTATGCTAATACTATAGTACTAATATTGTTTTCTTAACCTATCAAAAAAATATATTGTATTCTATAAGAAAGTACTGGAGGTCTTGAACAATTGTTGCTAAAAGTTTCAAAAATAAAATTACGTAAACAAACCAGTAGAGAGTTCTATCCGTTGATCTGGCCCAAAATTCAAAAAAGGGACTATCGTCGTAGTTGGTTGATTGCATGAAGCTCGCACACGTATCCACTTTCAAGATCGTTCGTCATAATTTGAAGATCAAAAGCTTTTGGTTCCACCAGCAACATGCAAGCCGGAGGTGTTCTAGACGCATTAGATCAAGCTTCAATCTTCATTGTACTAAAAATAACTAAGGAAAAATATTAAGAAAAATTTGAGAATTTTAAAGATTTCGTGTGACCGTGTCTATTTCTTTATTCAAACGTCCTCTTATTCTCTTGTACTTGGGGGCGATGCCATTAATCTTAAAACTTTTGTATTGTAACTATTTGTGAATGGGAAATCAGGGCCAGTCACGTGTTGTACTGTCAGGTAAAAAGTAAGGCACAAGAATTGAGATGTAGTAAATATGTGTGCAAAGAGCAGATGATAAGTCGTAAAAGGCCTTTGACAGGTGAACGGACAAGAGGTCTCCTCCAATTTCTCTCCTTCAATTTTTTTCAATATTTTAAATACTGTATGTATAAATATGTCGATTAAATCTTAAAAATAAAATATTTTAATATTAATATCATTTCATACCATTTTAAAATAATTTATATATAAATAAATAAATAATTTATATTAATATCATTTCGTACCATTTTAAAATAATTTATATATAAATAAATTATATATAAATACATATATAAATTATATTTTAAAATAATAATTAATATATGAATAAATTATATAAATAAATATATATATTGCAATTAATTTAATTTAAATTGATATTACAAATAGTAAAGATAAAAAAAAAGGAGTGAGAGGCCGAAATTAATACGGCCAATACACAAATTTCGGCCAATAACTACTGGAAATTTAGTGTATCGGCCTGTACGGTCGATAAATTAATCGAAACGAAATCCACCATTTTTTGTACCAGACGATTAGTTCGTACGGTACGAAATTTACAACATTAGTTTCTCTTCCTTTTTTCGAAGGCATTCGAGAGCTTTTAATAGTAGTATTTCCTTCAAAGATGTTTATATATTTTTTTGTACAGTGAAATATGAGAGATTATAAAGTATATATTATAATGAATTTTCTTCCCTAAACACCCGTAGACGTAAGAGTTTATGCCAAATTATGTAATTTTTATGTTTATATCTATTTATTTTATTTATTATTAATATACATATGAGCTGCGATAAAACCTCGTTGAGAACTTCAAATGATACGGAACGAAGTTCAAATAGTTTTAATGGGCTGAAAATAACTTTTTTTGCCGTCCCTATCTATTAACTGATTTTTACAACATCAATACTATTAATGAACTAACATTATTGAATTGTTATTTAAAATGACAGGCTTGGATTTACATGCTGCTATCCTCCCTTCCCAAAATAGCTGGCTCATGTCACGAGTTTGATTCCCCTCACCCAAAACTCAGTGATTCCAACCCCACCATCACATACAAAATGCACCATTTTATTGTTTGTAGTCACCCGTGGAACATTTCGGGTTTAACAACATTAGGTGTACAATTGATACGATTGAATTCGATTTTGGATAATATTTATAATTAAATAAGTACAACTTGTTTTATATTTTTTAAAATCGGTTATGCACTGATTACTTTAAAAAATTAGTAGTATCGCTTTTACTAGATATAGTCCAGTTTCGATCCAATTTTCCAAATTTCAATAAAATGCAAATTTTTAAAAATAAAATATATTTTTTTTAAAATATATAGGTTTAAAATATATATTTTATTGAAAAATATGTAATATATTACAAAAATATGTTCTACTAAAAATAAAGTTGTTATAAATAAAAGGGAAATGCTCCTAACAGGTGGCACCTATAAATTTATTTTATCGAAAATCATTTATAAGGAAACACATCAGCTAAATACATAAAATGCTATTTAATCTGACCATGCCAAAACACAATATCAAAAACTCACGAACAGTTTCCCTTATTCATCATCATCTAAGTTCCTCTCTCTCTCTCTCTCTCTCTCTCTCTCTCTCTCGCGTCAGTTTTCTTCCCCCCATTTACTTTTTACTCAAAAAAAGTATAAGCATAAGAATAGGATTTCTGAAGCAAAATCCAGTAGAAATCAACAACGAAATCCATTGACGTTTTACCTGTAAAATTAGTGTTTCTGTTTCAAGTTCTTTGTTAATAATTTTGGGTATTGGTTTGTCTTTTTATCTCGTTAGAAAAATCACGAACACCGATGGAGTTGAAGTCTAGGAGTTCGTTAATGAACGCCAATGAAGTTGGTCCACACATATTTTTTGAGACCTTGGATATTAACAAATGTTGATGAATTTGGTCCACACAGATTTTCTTACGAGGAGCTTGGGGTCGTTAATTTTCCTCAGATTTTCGAAATTTTGCACTCTTTGCTATTGCTTTGAATAAAAATTTCTGAAACATAGCCATATTGGAATTTAATTTCTTGATAGGTAAGCCATGGGTTTTTGTTTTGTGACTTTAAAAGCCAACATTCATTTAGTTAAAAGTGTGTAGAGGAGTTTTGAAGTGAAAGTTTAGAAATGTGCCTTTTGAGTGCACAATTCTTGAAGAGCTTGGAAAATGAAAGTTGGAAGATTACTAAAGTTAAGCTCTGAGAGAGAGGTGGGTCTCGAGTTCCTCTACAGCATCCCGCTACTCAAAATAATATTTTTCCTACGTATTACTATTTTATTAGTCTCAGTTATTATATATTTATAGGAGACACTGGTTTAAAGTTATTCTTTATAAAAAACAAAAACTACAATAAAAAAGTTTTACTTTTAAGTTTTTTTTTCTCAATTTAAATGGTTATTATGATTAAACGTTATTAGTATATATATTTTACGTTTAAGTATATGATCAATTAAATGTTTACGTTAAATAAACTATAATAACATTATTTTATATATAATTGTAATTTATATTATTATATATTATATAAGAAATTATATTTAATATAAAAAAAAGTATATATAATATTAAAAAAATTAATTTAAAATATATATTATATTAAACTGATCAATCCGATTTTAAAAAATTTAAAACCAGAATCAGATTTATACCAATCAATTTTAATATTATGAAAATTAATTTTGAACCGGACCGAACCCACTAATTTAGACTATCTTGGTTTGACTTTTCAATTTACCATTTTTTTTTTAAACATCCCCTATCAACATGACTTTCTCCTCTGATGCCATCGGAATGCATCACTTGGTCCAACCTCAGCACCCTTACAAATCACATTTCTCTTGATTGAATTCCCCCATCTCAAAATCCCAACATTCCCTATCATACTCAGTATTTCACCATGAGGAGCTCCTTTACCACACTTGGTGTGCTTCATTACAGAAGTCCCGCCCAGTCCCGCCCAGCCTAAGCGTTTGCGTAAGCTTATCCATTACTGCTCTTGCATTGTTACATAGGATCAGGGTGGGCTTAATAAATTAGGAGGTCTAAAGTAAAATTTATAATTAAAATATTTTATTTTTTTATTAAAGTAAAATTATATTAATTAATTTTAATATTTACATTACATTTTTATTTTTATTTTTTAAGAAATATCTATCGTTTGCTAAATAAAATTATTAATTAAGATTTATTCTACATTTTCAACTAATAACTAACTTAATCTTTATTAAAAAAAATTAATTTAGAAAATGTTTTATCAAATTTAGTTAGTAAGACGTGCTCTTTAGTTTTAAGGGTTGTTTGAGAATACAGTTATTTTTCTATAGTCTCACATATTTTAAAATTAACTTTTTTTTCTCATTCAAAACTCAATAAAACATCTTAATTAAAATTATTTCACTATCATACTAGATATTTTTAAAGTATCCTTAATATTGAAAAGAGACTTAGAAGCAATTATAATAATCATCATCAATAAAATTCTATAAAAATAGGATCATTGCCTCTTTAAAGGATTATACAAATTCTTTTTATAAATATTCAAAAATTAGATTTTGTTATTTATAATTCTTATATTTTATATGAAACTAATAATGATAAAAAAATAAATATATTCTTATAAATAGAGTACTTGAAATAATTATTATATGGAATACTTTTAATATTAATAATGACATTTAGGCATGTTCATCCGGATCAGGTCGGTTTAAAATTTTATTTATTTATCAATACTTTTGAAATTTTAAAAAAAAATTAAGGAAAATTTGAATTCGGATTCCGGATTCTCAAATTCGAAACTCGGATGAACACCCCTAATAACATTTAATATCTATTTAATAATTTTATTCTTTTATTAAATTAATTAATTTTTTTAATTGATTTTAAAATATATATATTTTAAAATTTTTAAGAATAGGTTTTATGATTAGGGAGTCTTAGATAATTGTCTAACTTACTTAGCAAGAGTCGGCCATACGTAGGATGACATGGTGGATAAGAGTCCTCCCATAGTGAAGTGGGTTTGGAGGGAGATGTTGGAGAAGCAAACCTAAGATTGCACCACTCACTTCAAATTACTCCACAACACACCAGGTAACAGGGTAAGGCTCAACTAGCGCTGCACCCACCCGGAATTATTCTCCTGTATCCATGTACCAAGACTAGGAACTAACTCATACCTTGATATTTGTCCTAACGTCCATCTGTTTGTCACTAGAAAACCATAATATACTGACAACCAAACAAGACACAAATAAATTTAATTTGTTTGGTTGTCAAAGTACCTGGTATTCTCTATTTTAACTTATTTCATTATTCAAATATATAAATTTAATTCTACTCAAATAAAATTCGGTAAACTCAATTCTATTATAACAGTATTGTAACTACAGTATCAAAAGGGATAATAATTGCTTTTTGCTTTTCGATCGGACAATTCTCTTTTTCTTTTCTTTTCTTTTATCCGCTCTCACTTATCTCATTTATATAAGAAAGTAAGTTAAACTCATTTTAATTCATTTTTATTTTATTATTATATTTTTATAATTTTTTATATAAAATATAAATTCTAATACATTTTTTTTAATTTTCAATATACATTTTTTAATTCTCAATATACTTTTTTTAAATTTTAAAATAATAATAATATTAAAAAATAAATTCAACTCATCTCACCTCTCTCCCTCTCCGAGTGTAGGAAGCTATAAAAGCATTTAACTTGACTTTTGTAAATGACACGTACGTACGAACAAATCCTAGACTATAGATATTACAAATTCATTTTTTTTTTATAAATTTATATAAATTTATCTCCCACTTAATTATCTAAACTTATTATTATTTATAAAAAAATCCATCTCAATTAAACTCAGTTCCATAGTTCAAACGTAACTTAAGAATTATGGTAAGCTAAATACCATTTTTTTTCTTTTAATTTTGGCAAGCTATGTAAGTAAACATGGCGCATTAATAATTTCAAACATGTCCATGCTTCAGGGGGACATTGAGCTACTGTGTGAAGAGCTTACTTGCAACAGCAATTTGACAATGGAAACTTGCCGGCTAGCAACGACAGCATCAAATGTAATGCAGTCAAACTTAATTTGTTAAAAAATACATAGCAAAAAAAATACCTCAAATTTAACTTAATAAATTGCTTTACAAGTTTCTCTAGATTGACAAATTACCAACATTTTCTCTTAGTGGTTAGTGCATTACGTAGTATAAAATTAGAGTGACACTAAATATATCCACAACTTAAGAACTATCTCAAGAGAGAATAAAGAAAGAGAACTTCTGTATATTTTTTCAGATAGTCCCAAAAAATAAATTGGGGAGGGGTATATTTAGCCCTCACCCTCACACGGCTGCCCTTAAAGGTCAAACATAAAATGGCAGAAAATGGATGACATAAATGTTATGCGTTTTACGTTACAAGCCTTGTAACGTATGGCCTTAAAACCATGCGTTACATGCTTGTAACGCATAGGAGGGCAAGAGGTCAGCCCCATGTGGGCGCTCCCCCCCCCCCCCCCCATTTCTTACGTCTTTCACTCACACACAGTGGGCATGACCCCAGGTCTGCATCTCTCTAATGTTCTCAATCTTGTTCATACAAATAAATAGGTCGTGCGACCATTAAGCACAACTGTATAAAGGTGGGAGTAAAGACCAAAATTTTGAATACCGTACCGGTGCAAGTACTGGTCATGACACTGGAACGAAATATTTCGATACCGGTACTGTTTCGTGTACCATTTCGAAATAATCTATTTATAAAAAAAAATTATATATATAAATACATATATAAATTATATTTCAAAAAAATAGTTAATATATGAATAGATTATATATATAAATAATTTAGTCTAAAATTGAGGTTAAAAAAAAGTAAAAAAATTTAAAAAAAAAATTAAAATTCGGTATGGGCGGTACATGCAGTGTACTTGTATCGTCCAAGTGACCGATACGGCATGTGCCGACCGGTACGGTACGGTACAGTACCAAAAACATTGGTACAAACACCAAATCTCTCCCAGAGAAAACCAGCATAGTAACATCCCTGAAGTGTATAGTTATGTCCTAGATTTATTCGATCGTATCAAGTTAAGCACTTTCGAACCCTCTCGAGTTAATAAACTCAGAAAAATGCTTGACTACATCCAAATCATTCAATATGTTCACAACCTTAGCTGCTATCAATATGTAGCGTCATAATTTGACGTCAGCAAATACTATTGAAGATACGATGTCGAAAAGTCTTCCTTTTGCACTCATATTATTCAACTTTGATCAAATCGCTTTTCCATAATGCCTTTTTAGACCGTATCAATCATGGCCATAGACAGCATGCCAAAGTAGCAGACATTATAACCTCAATCTTGTAATATAGTCAAAAATAAAGAATACCTAAAAAATAAGACTCACACAGTAAGAAAGAAGAGAACCATTTACTTACTTACTCATATGGTCGAATAAGCACATGTAGTATGAAACACATGCTACGGTGGATTTATCTTTCTCAAAGAGCATATGTCTTTATCAATACCGTATAGATCTTAGTTTAGTCGCTCCTTAAACGTCTAACCCAAGTTTCTCTATTTGTACGCCTTCAAGGCATAAAAAAAAATCTTGCATCTGGCTAACCTCGAGCTACATGGATGGTGGGTAATTCATTCATAGTCTTCTCAAAAGACCTCATTTTAGCTTTCACTAAGGTGACATATTTTTGTGTCAACTAATTTATCCCTTTGGACAAATACTTAGGGACACAATGTCTCATCTCTGCCCGTTACTTAAGTACTAGAGGCGATTGCTTGTGTAAGTGAGCCAATCTAAGCCTGTTGACATATCTTGTGTGTGTGTATTAATAAAAAAACAATACGATAAAGACAATAACAAAATCATATTGTATTAATATCCCAAAGAAAATGTTACATCTCAATATCATTTGAAATACAAATTACATTTACAATTTACGTAGTCCTAGATTCCTAACATAAGCCTCAAATACATCTCTTACAATAGGTTTTGTTAAAGGATCGGCAACCATGCGACTCGTAGAAAGATGTTTCAGAACCAATTTCTTTTGAGTTACCATATCTCTGATGTAGTGATATCTGATATCTATGTGTTTGGTTCTTTCATGATACTTTAAGTCCTTAGCATATGCGAGAGCTGCCATGCTAGCGCAGAATATCATTACCGAATCTGAAGTATCCGTGTCAATGTTTAAATGCTTAAAGAACTTTCGTAACCAAACAGCTTCTTGAACTACTGCAGAACAAGTTATGTATTCTGGCTCCATGGTAGATAAAGTTATGCATGATTGTTTTTTGCTACTCTAAGTAATGGCGTCATTGTTGAGTATAAAGACATACTCAGTAGTTGATTTGCGCTCATCTAGGCCACTGCCCCGATCGGCATCACTATAACCTCTTAGTTACAAATCTGAACCCTGATAGCACAATACATAGTCTGCAGTTCCCTTGAGATATCGCATGATTCTCTTAATTGCTTTCCAGTGAGCCAATTTGAGATTAGATTGGAATCTACTTACTAAGCCAACTGCATAGTATATGTCAAGTCGAATACACATCATCACGTACATTAGACTACCTACAATATTAGCATAAGGTACACGGGCCATCTTTTCCTTTTCTCTTTAAGTTTTTGGATACAACTTTTTAGATAAGTTATCGCTTATTGCAATAAGGGTGTCAATAGACTTACATTCATTCATTAGGAAGCGCTAGAGAATTTTATTTATGTAAGTCTGCTGGGACAAACACAAAAGTCTCTTAGAGCAATCTCTGTAGATCTTAACTCCCAGAATGTATTTTATCTCACCCATATCATTCATTTCAAAATTGAAGAATAACCACTATTTTGTAGCGACTATCAATTATCATTTCTAGCTAGTAGTATGTCGTCAACATATAATGACAACATAATGAAACTCTTCTTAGACCTTTTGACATAGACACAATGGTCCTCTGTGATCATTGTAAACCCATTCGATAGAATGGCTCGATGGAATCTAAGCTACCATTGTCTATATAATTGTTTTAGACCATATATAGATCGTTTGAGCTTGCACACTTTGCGCTCTTGACCTTTGACCACAAAACCCGTTGGTTGATCCATATGCATCTTCTTATCTAGTTCTTCATTGAGAAATGTTGTCTTAACATCCATCTGGTAGAGTTCCAAATCCATATTTGCTATTATAGCTAGAATCAGGCGAATTGAGGCAAATCTCACTACTGTTGAAAATGTTTTCTCATAGTCTATACCTTTCTGTTGGGTATATCCTTTCGCCACTAAGCGAGCTTTATACCTATCTATTGATCCATTCGATTTGCGTTTGATCTTAAGAGCACATTTGTTCCTAATAGCCTTACGCTTTATCGATAGACCAACCAGATCCCAGACCTGGTTGGTTCTCATAGACTCAATTTCATCATTAAGTGCTTTCATCCACTTATATTTAGTAGAAGATGAGAGAGTCTCATGAATTGTCCTAAGCTCGTCATCATCATGCGGAGCTACCATAAAAGCTTCCCCTTAAATCTCAAAACAACAACAGGGAATACTTTCACGTGTGCTTCTACGCGGCTGAGGTTGTTGTGATTGATTGACAAGTAGGGTGCTCCCACTCGGATTCAAGTCATTTGTAGGACTTGAAGAACTTCTTCCTCATTCTCAACTAGATTTTTTGGAGCAGTTTCCTCATATTTTATAATCCCATGGAGTTCTAAACTCCTATCAACCTCACATCTACTTGGAAACTCATTTTTAATGAAATCCATATCTCGTGACTCAATCTCAGTCACATTTCCATCAGTTTGTTCACCTATTAACACATACCCTTTAGAGTGTTTTGAGTATCTTATAAAGATACACTTCTTCCCTCTAGGGCCTAACTTTCCATACTTATAAGAAAGATCATGAATAAAACCCGTTGAACCCCATGGTCGCAAGTTACTCAAATTGAGTTTCTCGCCGATCCATAATTTATATAAGGTGGAAGTTACCGATTTGGATGGTACTCGGTTAAGAATGTAGGCAGCAATCAAAAGAGCATAAAAAAAAAAATTGGTAGGTTTACTTGCACCATCATTGACCTAACAATATCAAGTAGTGTTCGATTTCTCCTTTCTGCCACGCTATTTTGTTGTGACGTACTAGGCATCGTCAACTGTCTTTTGATTCTTTTTTCATCACGGAGCCTTTTAAATTGCTCATAAAGATACTCTCGTCCTCAGTCAGTTCTCATAGTTTTTAAACTCTTGTCTAATTGATTCTTAACTATTCTTAAATATCGCCTAAAGCACTCAAATGCTTCAGACTTATGGGAGATTAAATATATATGACTATTACGTAAAAAATCATCTATAAATGTGATAAAGTAGACACCTCCGTGTCTTGCCCTCGCATTCATTGGACCACATATATATGTATGGACTAATTGCAATGGAAAAGATGCCCTAGTGGCTTTTCCAAACGATTTTTTCTTAATTTTTTCCATTAGACAATGTTCATATGTGGGCAAGATAATCTTAGCGAGATTGCCTATCAGGCATTCTCTAGTTAATCGAGCAATTTTATCTTGCCCTATATGGCCAAGCCTAACATGTCATTTATATGAATCCAAATTATCAGATATAGAAAGAAAAGAAATAGACTCATTCATATTTGAATAATCTAAACCCATTATCATAAAGCCTTATTGAAGAAAAGCATTGCCATAAAACACATGGCCTAAATAAAAGAAAATATCATTGTTTTCAAATACAATCCAAAAATCAAGTCTTAAAAGAGTAATTACAGAAAGTAAGTTTCGTTGGATTTCGGGAACGTATAACACATTGTGGAGGAAAAGAGTGCGGCCATCCCGCAAGTCCAGCTTGTAGGTACCAAGTCCTAGCATCTCCACGCTAGCTCCATTCCCTACCTTGATATTACGGCTCTCAGCTAAAATTTGACGATACTCCACAAATCCGACTCTATCTCGCGTTATGTGTTCGGTCGCTCCTGAATCAGCAGTCCACACAGGATAGGAGTAAGCAATCATCACATGACTAGTTACAAAAACAATGCGATAAAAGTTAGAGTATACCTTATTCGGCTCAGTGCAGTCACGAGCGAAGTGGCCTTTCTTTTCGCAGTTGAAACACTCTAATTTTGACTTGTTCTTCCCGCACTCACCCCTCTTGCTGCGCCGAGAAGTTCCTGACACATTCTTAACTTGTCCAGTAGCTACCTCATTCTTGGACTTCCTGCGCTTAGGCCTTGATACCTTGCGCGAACCAGAATCAGCCACATAGGCCGAATGATTAGGCTTAGCAGCCTCTAGGCGCTCAGCCTCCAATTCCAAGTGACGCGAGACATCATCAAAGTTTTTGATATTCTCGTTATGCGTCAGATTCTGACTTATATTCTCCCAAGAATTCGGTAGTAATCTTATCATTGCCTGGATTTGTTGTTCATAGTTAGGTTGTTTCCTGCTGACTTAAGTTCGCGGATCATGGTCGACATAGCCCTAAGATGCTGCTTTATCATGTGGTCAGAGTGCATTTTATAGGAGTCAAACCTCATAGTTAATCCACGCAACCTAATGGTTGAAGTTCCACCAAACTTCAAGTTCAAAGCCTTCCACATGCTTTAGGCAGTGCCATAGGTCTCGAACTCACACATTAGATCATTGTGCATGCTGCTCAACATTATTATGTGCACACACCGATTTTTCTTAACCCTTTCATTATAGGCTAACTCATCTAACTTGTGTTGTTCCGAGTCCCATTCCTTGGGCTTAATCAGGGAGTGAGATAAGGCTTCTACGGCCTCTTGCTTATCTAAGACATACTGGATCTTACAATGCCATATGTTATAGTTCTCCCCATCCAATTTCTCCCATTTGTTTAAATCGACAACTATTTGCTTGGATACCATTTCACTACAAAACGCAAATGAGGGATATTACATACACACCTAAAAAATCTGCCGTGTCCATCCAAGTTAGAAAAGAAATAATTTAAACATGTCGCAAGATCAAAAAATCGATAGTGTTGAACCCAAGGTTTCAAGTTTCATGTAAATCTACAAATGGATTTTGATGATAACAAATGAATCCAAAAAATAAAGGAGTCTCAAGCTCAAGTTGTCCACACAATATAATCAAGCACATCAAGGAAGCAAGTATGAGTAAGAAGGGAACAAGTTCACATTAAAATTATAGAGTAATATTGTAAATCTCTTAAAAATTCAAAATTAGGATTAAGGCTCAAAATTAATATTTTATCATAAAGCATTAAAATACATTTTCCACATGTGCATGATATTTTGAAAATTAAATTTGAAAATTTTGAAAGATGATTGATTGTCATCTTTCACATGTGCATGACATGATTAAATGTTTGAACTTTGAAAATTTTAAAAGATGATTGATTGTCATCTTTCACATGTGCATGACATGATTAAAGGTTTGAATTTTGAAAATATTAAGATAATTGATTGTCATCTTTCACATGTGCATGACATGATTAAATGTTTGAACTTTGAAAATATTAAGATGATTGATTGTCATCTTTCACATGTGTGTGTTTTATTTAAATATTTTCAAAAGTGGTGGATGCTTTTCTTGACTTATGCAAAAGGTAGATGTCTTTATTTGAAAATTTTGAAAAGTAAAGTGTGCTCCTTTTGTCATATGCAAAAAGTAAAAGATTATGTTTGAAATTTTTGAAAAGTAAAGTGTGCTCCTTTTGTCACATGCAAAAAGTAAAAATATTAGATTTGAAATTTTTGAAAAGTAAATGATGATGTTTTTGATATGGGAATCTTTTCAAATTTGAAATTGAAAAATCATTTGCCTATAAATAGTTCACTTGAGTTTTACAAAATTCACAATAAGAGCTTACACATCTATTACTAAGTTTTGCATCATTTCTTCAAAGCTCTCATTCTCTCTTTTCTAAAGTTTTGAGCCTTAATTCTTGTTCTTGTTGAGAGAGATATAGGTTGCGCTGTATTGTTTCTATCTCACTCATTGAGGAGTGTACTTTGATAGTCTACCTACTATCAACTCTTGTATTTGTAAAAGGGTGTGTATAACCCTTGTGTGTGTAGAAGGTGTTCTACACAGGAAATAGTTAAATCACCAAGTGTGAAGTGATTGGAAGTGTAGAAGGTGTTCTATACGGAGAATAGTTAAATCACCAAGTGTAAGGTGATTGGAAGTGTAGAGGGTGTTCTACACGGATTCTTTGGAGCGGTGCTGCTCAAAGGTGTAATAGGTTTCTATCTCCACCTAAAGGAGATTGAATAGTGGATTTGGGAATCCTCAAGAGGTAGCTTGAAGCGATGACGTAGGCAGTGGGGCTGAACCTCGTTAACATACTGAGTTTGCTTCTCTCTTACCTTTACTCTTTATATTTATTATTGTTTCATATTTTGTTTATATTTTATATTATATATTTGATTTATAATTGTTATTTTTTTTAAATACAACTCAATTTACCCCCCCTCTTGTGTTAGTCATCTGGGCAATAATTGGTATCAGAGCTAGTTGACCTGTACTGTTCATACAGGCAGATTACTCATGGGAACTCTCGCTTGTGACTGTATCACCGAAGCAAGACTCTCCGACCATGGGTGACAGTGCACCGGTAGAGACGGTGGCCGGCTAGTCTGGTAGGTACAGTTGTTAGGTGACATAGGTGCGGCCTATGATCGGTAACAATTGGTATCAGAGCTAGTTGACCTGTACTGTTCATACAGGGAGATCACTCATGGGAACTCTCGCTTGTGACTGTGTCACCGAAGCAAGATTCTCCGACCATGGGTGACGGTGCACCGGTAGAGACGGTGGCCGGCTAGTCTGGTAGGTACAGTTGTTAGGTGACATAGGTGCGGCCTATGGTCAGTAACAATTGGTATCAGAGCTAGAGCTCTATTATAAGATTAACTATCTTTTGAGTTAAGATCTTATGGCTAACATTGCAGCTTCATTTGGTGAAGGTCAATCTAGCAGTCGACCTCCACTCTTTTGCGGAGACAATTACTCATTCTGGAAAGTTAGAATGAGAATATTCCTTCAAGCTCAAGGTCGAGAAATCTGGAAATGCATTGTAAATGGACCTTATATTCCAACAAAAGTGGTTGATGGAGTAAAGGTCAAAAAGGAAGAAGAAGAGTTTAATCGTGAAGACGATAGACTTTATACTTTGAATTTAACTGCTATGAATTTATTATATAATGCTCTCAATGGTAATGAATTTAATAGAGTAATGACTTGTGCTACATCAAAGGAAATTTGGGATAACTTGGAAGTTACTTATGAAGGAACTTCTCAAGTCAAGGAATCAAAAATTTATATTCTTACTCATGAATATGAAATGTTTAAGATGAATGATGATGAATCTATTTCTAGTATGTACACTCGTTTTATTAACATCATAAACAGTTTGACAGCTCTTGGCAAAATTTATTCCAAAGTGGAGATAGTAAGAAAAATTCTCAACTCTCTACCAAAACGTTGGAAATCAAAAGTGACAGCGATTCTTGAAGCTAGAAACCTCAAGAAACTCGAAGTAAATGAACTCATCGGGTCACTTATCACCCATGAGTACACATTGAAAAGAGGAGAAGAAGAAGGAAAGTCAAAGAAAAGCTTGGCACTTAAAGCTGTTCCACATGAAAGTGAAAGTGATGAAGATGAGGAAAATGTCGACAAAGATGAAGAAATTGCGATGATAGTAAGAAGAATTCAGAGGTTCTTAAAGAAAAATAAAACTCCTCCAAGGAAATCCTTCAATAAGTTTTCCAAGAAAGATTCAGGCAAAAAAGCAATGAAAGCTACATGGGATGATGATTCAAGTAGCTCAGATAGTGAAATAAGCAATGGAGAATCAGCAAATCTTTGTCTTATGGCTAAAGATGACATTGAGGTAACAAATCTTGATAATATTGAAGATCCTTCATATGAAGAATTGCAAAATGTTTTAGAAGAGGTATATGAGGAATTTGAAAAATTGGGTATCAAGTATACTGTTTTGAAAAAGAAAAATTCTTCTTTAACAAACGAAATTGATATTTTAAGAAAAGAAAATATTGTTTTGAAAGATGAAAATCTTGAGTTGAAGAAAAAGAAAACTGATTTAGAAAATATTATTGAAAACTTTACGAATGGAAAAAGAAATTTTGAAAAACTTCTTGGTAGTCAAAGATGTGTTTTTGATAAGGCAGGCTTGGGATATAAGTTAAAACAAAAATACAAATCTTATAAAAACTTCTTTGATAATCCTTCTACATCAAAATCCAATATTCAAAATTCTTTTCATAAAAATAATTTTGTTAAAAAAGGATACTATTATAATCATTCAAGTTCTTCATATATGTCACATGCTATTTGTAATTTTTGTAATAGAAATGGTCATAATTATTTTACTTGTCCTATTAGAAGAAAACATACAATGACTATTAGGGCGATATGGGTACCTAAAAATCTTATTTCTTCTAATACTAATAAATAAAGGACTCAAAGAACTTGGGTACCAGGAATTGTGTTTAATTGCTTTTGTAGGTATGCATGAAGTATTCTACAGGTAAAAATAAATGATTTTTAGATAACGGATGCTCAAGATACGTGACAGAAGACAAAATTAAATTCATTGACTTCACTTCTAAAGAAAAAGGATGTGTGATATTTGGAGACAATTCAAAGGGAATATCATGGAAATAAAAGGAAAGATCATCAAGACTTAGTACAAGATGCAACTCAAATAGTGGAAACATGTGAAAAATCATTCAGCAGAATAAATTCTAGGAGAACCTTCACGAGGTGTAAGCACTCGATCATCTCTTAGAAATATTTGCAATCATACTGCTTTTCTATCTCAGATTGAACCTAAAAATATTGATGAAGCACTTCTTGATGAATCTTGGATTCTAGCTATGCAAGAAGAGTTTAATCAATTTGAAAGAAATGATGTTTGGACACTTGTTCCTAGACCAAAAAATCATACTATTATTGGAACAAAATGGGTTTTTAGAAACAAGAAAGATGAGTTCAGAGTCATTACTAGAAATAAGGCTCGACTTGTAGCCCAAGGTTTCAATCAAGAAGAAGGAATCGATTATGATGAGACATATGCACCAGTCGCAAGATTAGAAGCTATTCGAATGCTACTTGCATATGCTTGTTATAAAGATTTCAAACTTTTTCAAATGGATGTTAAAAGTGCTTTCTTAAACGGTTTTATAAATGAAGAGGTATATGTTGAGCAACCTCTATGTTTTGAAAATCATATTTCTCCAAATCATGTTTTCAAACTCACAAAAGCACTATATAGACTCAAACAAGCTCCTAGAGCGTGGTACGAGAGACTTAGTGGTTTCTTGATTGAAAAAGACTTTTCAAGAGGAAAAATTGATACAACTCTTTTCATTAAATATGAAAATGATGATATTCTTTTGATTCAGATTTATGTTGATGATATAATATTCGGTGCTACTAATGAAAATATGTGCCAAATTTTTGCTAAGACTATGCAGGAAGAATTTGAAATGAGCATGATGGGAGAGCTTACATTCTTTCTCGGATTGCAAATTAAGCAAGAAAAAAGTGGGACATTCATCAATCAATCGAAATATATTAAGGAATTGTTGAAGAAGTTTGGGATGGAAGGTGCTAAAGAAACTAGAACACCAATGAGCCCATCCACTAAACTTGATAAAGATGAAACCGATAAACCAGTTGACTCGAAAGTATATCGAGGTATGATTGGTAGCTTATTATATTTGACAGCCAGTAGACCAGATATTATGTTTAGTGTGTGCTTATGTGCACACTTTCAATTATCTCCAAAAGAATCACATTTAATTGCAGTTAAGCGCATTCTTAGATATCTTAGTGGTACAATTAACTTAGGGTTATGGTACCCTAAGCACACATCTTTCGATCTAATTAGCTACACAGATGCAGATTATGCTAGCTGTAAAATAGATCGAAAAAGTACTAGTGGAGCATGTCACTTCTTAGGTCGTGCACTAGTTTCCTGGTTTAGTAAAAAAACAAAATTCTGTTACACTATCTACTGGTGAGGCAGAATATGTTGCTGCGGGTAGTTGTTGTGCTCAAGTTCTTTACATGAAGAACCAACTTGTTTACATGAAGCAACAACTTGAGGATTTTAAACTTATGTACAATCACATTCCAATCAAATGTGATAATACAAGTGCTATAAATCTTTCAAAGAATCCAATACAACATTCTCGGACCAAACATATTGAAATTAGATATCATTTTCTTAGAGATCATGTGCAAAAGGGCGATATTGTATTAGAATTCACTAGTACACATGATCAATTGGCAGACATTTTCACAAAACCCTTACCAGAAGATAGACTATGCATGATTAGAAGAGAAATAGGAATGATGCATGCCATGGATATCTGCTAGATACTTTTATTTCATTATCTTAAATGACCTACAGAAACTTGAGACGTTTAGCCTCATCATTCAAATGCATTTGCTCCTCATAAATCATCATGCCATCCTTGTCTAAAGGATTAGGCAATCGAAATGAAGAGGTAAGCAAGGATTTCAAATCCTTATTCTGTTGCTTTAACTCTACTATTTTTTTGTTTGACTCATAAACAAGTCGTTGAAGTACAGATACAGTCTCGTTAAGCTTCTCAATTTCGCGAGTTTTGGACTGCAACCGAGCAGAAAACGCGACGATAGATGATGAGTATCGAGTTTCGAGACCCACAAGCTCGTAAATGGTGTCATGATCTGATTTATTAGCTAAATCAGTCTCTTGTTGCTTCATGGCACCCACGACAGATGCAGAAATAGATTGAGACTGAGGTGAAGGATACCTCAAATCTTGATCAAGAGAAGCACTGAAGGGAATTCTACGAGCCATTGAAAAATTGTAGAATGAGAATGCAAGTAAATTGCAAAGATGAGAAGAAAGCTTGATGCGAAATAGATAA
Source organism: Platycarya strobilacea (assembly GCA_036898215.1). Classification (NCBI taxonomy): domain Eukaryota; kingdom Viridiplantae; phylum Streptophyta; class Magnoliopsida; order Fagales; family Juglandaceae; genus Platycarya; species Platycarya strobilacea. The sequence continues at coordinate 13,577,787 of CM072554.1, read as the reverse complement.
AGCTAAGGATTGCTCTTATAGAAACGGAAATAAGAACAAGACAAACTTATAAATCATGATGATATCTCAATTTTTAGCAACATCAAGCGGATCAAATCTCTGCACCGAATTGCTAGAGCTAGGCCTCCAACCTTTACAGGTTTTGTCAGATACGCGTGGCTCCGCACCGAATTGCCAGAGTTAGACTTCCAACATTTGCAGGCTTTGTCAGACATGCATGGCTCCGCACCGCATTGCCAGAGCTAGGCCTGCAGCTTTTGCTGTTTTTGTCGGACACGAATAATTTTAATTATTCAACTTCAAATCTCTGGAACATCTAATTCGTCAATAACATCAAGCGGATTTAAATCTTCTTCCACACCGAGATGATAAAATTCGGCTTCAACTTTTGCAGGTTTTGTCGTACACGGGTGGTTCTAACTTCTACAGTCTCTACTTACGCAGCGTTTTATTTGTCTGTTAGTTATTGTAGGAATATATCTTATTGAGATAATTATGATTCCTTTTTAACGATGCCAAAAGGGGGAGAAGTTTTAGACTAGAACATTAACATTGTTTAAATCGCTAAACTTGTTATATATGCTTGGAATTATGTTTATATTTTTGCTTGAAAAACTAACGCACATTCTCAGGGGGAGCTTAAGTATTAATACAGGATTCAGGTTCTATCAAGTATTTGTCATCATCAAAAAGGGGGAGATTGTTGAACCCAAGGTTTCAAGTTTCATGTAAATCTACAAATGGATTTTGATGATAACAAATGAATCCAAAGAATAAAGGAGTCTCAAGCTCAAGTTGTCCACACAATATAATCAAGCACATCAAGGAAGCAAGCATGAGTAAGAATGGAACAAGTTCACATTAAAATCATAGAGTAATATTGTAAATCTCTTAAAAATTCAAAATTAGGATTAAAGCTCAAAATTAATATTTTATCATAAAACATTAAAATACATTTTCCACATGTGCATGATATTTTGAAAATTAAATTTGAAAATTTTGAAAGATGATTGATTGTCATCTTTCACATGTGCATGACATGATTAAAGGTTTGAACTTTGAAAATTTTGAAAGATGATTGATTGTCATCTTTCACATGTGCATGACATGATTAAAGGTTTGAATTTTGAAAATATTAAGATAATTGATTGTCATCTTTCACATGTGCATGACATAATTAAATGTTTGAACTTTGAAAATATTAAGATGATTGATTGTCATCTTTCACATGTGCATGTTTTATTTAAATATTTTCAAAAGTGGTGGATGCTTTTCTTGACTTATGCAAAAGGTAGATGTCTTTATTTGAAAATTTTGAAAAGTAAAGTGTGCTCCTTTTGTCATATGCAAAAAGTAAAAGATTATGTTTGAAATTTTTGAAAAGTAAAGTGTGCTCATTTTGTCACATGCAAAAAGTAAAAATATTAGATTTGAAATTTTTGAAAAGTAAATGATGATGTTTTTGATATGGGAATCTTTTCAAATTTGAAATTGAAAAATCATTTGCCTATAAATAGCTCACTTGAGTTTTACAAAATTCACAACAAGAGCTTACACATCTATTACTAAGTTTTGCATCATTTCTTCAAAACTCTCATTCTCTCTTATCTAAAATTTTGAGCCTTAATTCTTGTTCTTGTTGAGAGAGATATAGGTTGCGCTGTATTGTTTCTATCTCACTCATTGAGGAGTGTACTTTGATAGTCTACCTACTATCAACTCTTGTATTTGTAAAAGGGTGTGTATAACCCTTGTGTGTGTAGAAGGTGTTCTACACGGGAAATAGTTAAATCACCAAGTGTGAGGTGATTGGAAGTGTAGAAGGTGTTCTATACGGGGAATAGTTAAATCACCAAGTGTAAGGTGATTGGAAGTGTAGAGGGTGTTCTACACGGATTTTTTGGAGTGGTGCTGCTCAAAGGTGTAATAGGTTTCTATCTCCACCTAAAGGAGATTGAATAGTGGATTTGGGAATCCTCAAGAGGTAGCTTGAGGCGAGGACGTAGGCAGTGGGGCCGAACCTCGTTAACATACTGAGTTTGCTTCTCTCTTACCCTTACTCTTTATATTTATTATTGTTTCATATTTTGTTTATATTTTATATTATATATTTGATTTATAATTGTTATTTTTTTTTTAAATACAACTCAATTCACCCCCCTCTTGTGTTAGTCATCTGGGCAACAGATAGGCTTCAGAATCATATTTTGCGCCACAATATCTAATTATTAAATTTATAACCTAATTCCTGCGCAAATTTAAAAAATATGAGAGATTTAATCATAAATCTTAACCATACTCTCACTATCTAAAGTAGTTACCTAGCCCTAGTCACGCGTAGAGATAGATCCTACTAAAATCGCAGTAACCTGTTGGGCCAATCTACAAGAACATCTACACCAACCATAGCAGTCTGTTAGGTCAGTCTACAAAGATGGTTCATATAAGACCATTAAAGTCTATTTTTTTTGTTCCATCAGTGCATTTACAATTCTTACTGGGGCTACCATGGTGTTGTCGCTGTACAGTGCATTTACAGTTCTTAATGAGGTCATTGCAATTCTTTTAACTTATCAATTTACACTGATAACTCTAACTAAGACTACTTAATAGAAGTTTTCTATTTTATCACTAGAATAAATTAAGGCTAATGTATAATCATACAAACCTAACATTTATAAATGATAAAATAATAATACATCCATATGTTGTATACATATATGTTATCACATTTAATCTAAAAACATTAAACATAATATCACATGTAATTTATCATAATGGAATTCATCAATAAAATAGCATGAACATCACCATATATCCACATGTAATCACATTTAATCTAAATCATTAAATAAAATATCACATGTTATCACAGGAAATATATCTAAGCATATATTAAAACGTGCAAAATTTTTTTCTATAATTAAAACAAAAAAAATGTATAACAAATATAAAAAAAAAAAAAAACCCCACCTAGGCTAGAAGACATTCACAGCCCAATGGTTGTGCGTTTGTCTTTGACATCCATTGATCTGGGTTCGAAACCTAGGTAAGCAACCTTTTTTTTTTTAACTGGACTGAAGCACCTAGCCCATGATACATTAAAAAAAAACAAATGGGCCGCAAGGCCCAAGCCCAGCCCAAGCAAATAGAAGAGCCGAATGCTCTTCTTCAACCTTTGGCAAGGGCACTGTTCACGTGAACAGTGCCCTTTTTTTCCAGCAAATAAATGCGGCACTTGCTTGAGGCGCGCGGTAGCCTTCTAGTGCGTGCTGCGCCACTATGATGCCCGCAGCACCACCCTGGTGCATGCTACACCTCGCAATGGCGCCCTCAGCACCTTGCGGTGGTGAGCACTGAATCTCGAATGGAGGTTTTTTTTTCCTCGTTCAAACTCAGTACTAGAAAAAAAATATATATATATATATACAGACATATTTCAAGCATATAAAAAAAACTGAAAGCAACTATAACCTGACTCTGATATCAATGTTAGAAAATACACAGCGGAAAAAAATACCTCAAGTTTAACTTAATAAATTACATCACAAGTTTCTCCAGATTAACAAATTACTAGCATTTCCTCTTAGTAGTTAGTGCATTACGTAGTATAAAACTAGAGTGATACTAAATACATCCACAGCCTAAGAACTATCTCAAGAAAGAACAATGAGAGAGAACTTCTGTATATTTTTTCAGATAGTCCCAAAAAACAAACTGGGAAAGGGTATATATAGCCTCCACTCTCACACAGTTGGCCTTAAAGGCCAGCCATAAAATGATAGAAAATGCATGGCATAAATGTCATGTATTTTATGTTATATGTTGCCCAGATGACTAACACAAGAGGGGGGGTGAATTGGGTTATATTAAAAAATTAATACTTATAAACTAAATATACAATATAAAATATAACCAAAATATAAAGCAGTAGGAAATATAAAGAGTAGGGTAAGAGAAAGCAAACTCAGTATTTTTACGAGGTTCAGCCCCACTGCCTACGTCCTCGCCTCAAGCTACCCCTTGAGAATTCCCAAATCCACTATTCAATCTCCTTTAGGTGGAGATAGAAACCTATTACACCTTTGAGCAGCACCGCTCCAAAGAATCCGTGTAGAACACCCTCTACACTTCCAATCACCTCACACTTGGTGATTCAACTATTCCCTGTGTAGAACACCTTCTACACACACAAGGGTTATACACACCCTCTTACTTCCAATCACCTCACACTTGGTGATTTAACTATTCCCCGTGTAGAACACCTTCTACACACACAAGGGTTATACACACCCTCTTACTGATACAAGAATTGATAGTGGGTAGGCTATCAGAAAACACTCCTCAATGAGTGAAATAAGAACAATACAGCACAAACTATATCTCTCTCAACAAGAACAAGAATTAAGGCTCAAAACTTTAGAAAAGAGAGAATGAGAGTTTTGAAGAAATGATGCAAAACTTAGCAATAGATGTGTAAGCTCTTGTTGTGAATTTTGTAAAACTCAAGTGAGCTATTTATAGGCAAATGATTTTTCAATTTCAAATTTGAAAAGATTCTCATATCAAAAACATCATCATTTACTTTTCAAAAATTTCAAATCTAATATTTTTACTTTTTGCATGTGACAAAAGGAGCACACTTTACTTTTCAAAATTTTCAAACATAATCTTTTACTTTTTGCATATGACAAAAGGAGCACACTTTACTTTTCAAAATTTTCAAATAAAGAAATCTACCTTTTGCATAAGTCAAGAAAAGCATCCACCACTTTTGAAAATATTCAAATAAAACATGCACATGTGAAAGATGACAATCAATCATCTTAATATTTTCAAAATTCAAACATTTAATCATGTCATGCACATGTGAAAGATGACAATCAATTATCTTAATATTTTCAAAATTCAAACCTTTAATCATGTCATGCACATGTGAAAGATGACAATCAATCATCTTTCAAAATTTTCAAAGTTCAAACCTTTAATCATGTCATGCACATGTGAAAGATGACAATCAATCATCTTTCAAAATTTTCAAATTTAATTTTCAAAATATCATGCACATGTGGAAAATGTATTTTAATGTTTTATGATAAAATATTAATTTTGAGCCTTAATCCTAATTTTGAATTTTTAAGAGATTTACAACATTACTCTATGATTTTAATGTGAACTTGTTTCCTTCTTGCTCATGCTTGCTTCCTTGATGTGCTTGATTATATTGTGTGGACAACTTGAGCTTGAGACTCCTTTATTCTTTGGATTCATTTGTTATCATCAAAATCCATTTGTAGATTTACATGAAACTTGAAACCTTGGGTTCAACAATCTCCCCCTTTTTTATGATGACAAATACTTGATAGAACCTGAATCCTGTATTAATACTTAAGCTCCCCCTGAGAATGTGCGTTAGTTTTTCAAGCAAAAATATAAATATAATTCCAAGCATATATAACAAGTTTAGCAATTTAAATAATGTTAATGTTCTAGTCTAAAACTTCTCCCCCTTTTGGCATCATTAAAAAGGAATCATAATTAGATCAATAAGATATATTCCTGTAATAACCAATAGATAAATAAAACGCTGCGTTAGTAGAGACTGTAGAGAATTTGGTGCGTAGCCACACGTGTTCGACAAAACTTGCAAAGGCTGGAGGCCTAGTTCCGGTAATTCGGTGCGGAAGGAGATTTTGTAAAGAGCTAAATAATTGAAACCACCCGTGCCCAACAAAACCTGTAAAGGCTGGAGGCGTAGCTCTGGCAATTCAGTGCAGAGATTTGATCCGCTTGATGTTGCTGAAAAATGAGATATTATCATGATTTGTAAGTTTGTCTTATTCTTATTTCCGTTTCTATAAGAACAATCCTTAGCTTTATCTATTTCGCATCAAACTTTCTTCTCATCTTTGCAATTTGCTTGCATTCTCATTCTACAATTTTTCAATGGCTCGTAGAATTCCCTTCAGTGCTTCTCTTGATCAAGATTTGAGGTATCCTTCACCTCAGTCTCAATCTATTTCTGCATCTGTCGTGGGTGCCATGAAGCAACAAGAGACTGATTTAGCTAATAAATCAGATCATGACGCCATTTATGAGCTTGTGGGTCTCGGAACTCGATACTCATCATCTATCGTTGCGTTTTCTGCTCGGTTGCAGTCCAAAACTCGCGAAATTGAGAAGTTTAACGAGACTGTATCTGTACTTCAACGACTTGTTTATGAGTCAAACAAAAAAATAGTAGAATTAAAGCAACAGAATAAGGATTTGAAATCCTTGCTTACCTCTTCATTTCGATTGCCTAATCCTTTAGACAAGGATGGCATGATGATTTATGAGGAGCAAATGCATTTGAATGATGAGGCTAAACGTCTCAAGTTTCTGTAGGTCATTTAAGATAATGAAATAAAAGTATCTAGCAGATATCCATGGCATGCATCATTCCTATTTCTCTTCTAATCATGCATAGTCTATCTTCTGGTAGGGGTTTTGTGAAAATGTCTGCCAATTGATCATGTGTACTAGTGAATTCTAATACAATATCGCCCTTTTGCACATGATCTCTAAGAAAATGATATCTAATTTCAATATGTTTGGTCCGAGAATGTTGTATTGGATTCTTTGAAAGATTTATAGCACTTGTATTATCACATTTGATTGGGATGTGATTGTACATAAGTTTAAAATCCTCAAGTTGTTGCTTCATGTAAAGAATTTGAGCACAACAACTACCCGCAGCAACATATTCTGCCTCAGCAGTAGATAGTGCAACAGAATTTTATTTTTTACTAAACCAAGAAACTAGTGCACGACCTAAGAAGTGACATGCTCCACTAGTGCTTTTTCGATCTATTTTACAGCCAGCATAATCTGCATCTGTGTAGCTGATTAGATCGAAAGATGTGTGCTTAGGGTACCATAACCCTAAGTTAATTGTACTACTAAGATATCTAAGAATGTCCTTAACTGCAATTAAATGTGATTCTTTTGGAGATGATTGAAAGCGTGCACATAAGCACACACTAAACATAATATCTGGTTTACTGGCTGTCAAATATAATAAGCTACCAATCATACATCGATATACCTTCGAGTCAACTAGTTTACCGGTTTCATCTTTATCAAGTTTAGTGGATGGACTCATTGGTGTTCCAGTTTCCTTAGCACTTTCCATCCCAAATTTCTTCAACAATTCCTTAATATATTTCGATTGATTGATGAATGTCCCACTTTTTGCTTGCTTAATTTGCAATCCGAGAAAGAATGTAAGCTCTCCCATCATGCTCATTTCAAATTCTTCCTGCATAGTCTTAGCAAAAACTTGGCACATATTTTCATTAGTAGCACCGAATATTATATCATCAACATAAATCTGAATCAAAAGAATATCATCATTTTCGTATTTAATGAAAAGAGTTGTATCAATTTTTCCTCTTGAAAAACCTTTTTTTAATCAAGAAACCACTAAGTCTCTCGTACCACTTTCTAGGAGCTTGTTTGAGTCCATATAGTGCTTTTGTGAGTTTGAAAACATGATTTGGAGAAATATGATTTTCAAAACCTGGAGGTTGCTCAACATATACCTCTTCATTTATAAAACCGTTTAAGAAAGTATTTTTAACATCCATTTGAAAAAGTTTGAACTCTTTATAACAAGCATATGCAAGTAGCATTCGAATAGCTTCTAATCTTGCGACTGGTGCATATGTCTCATCATAATCGATTCCTTCTTCTTGATTGAAACCTTGGGCTACAAGTCGAGCCTTATTTCTAGTAATGACTCCAGACTCATCTTTCTTATTTCTAAAAACCCATTTTGTTCCAATAATAGTATGATTTTTTGGTCTAGGAACAAGTGTCCAAACATCATTTCTTTCAAATTGATTAAGCTCTTCTTGCATAGCTAGAATCCAAGATTCATCAAGAAGTGCTTCATCAATATTTTTAGGTTCAATCTGAGATAGAAAAGCAGTATGATTGTAAATATTTCTAAGAGATGATCGAGTGCTTACACCTCGTGAAGGTTCCCCCAGAATTTGTTCCACTGGATGATCTTTCACAAATTTCCACTGTTTGGTTGCATCTTGTATGAAATTTTGATGATCTTTCCTGATATCTCCATGTTGGACTTCCTCTATTGTGTTCTCTTTGTTGAGATTGAGACTTTCCGTATTATTTATACCTCCTGTTTCTTCATCAATAGATTTCTTGGAGAGTAGAGAATTAGATTCATCAAATACTACATGCATAGATTCTTGTACAGTCAAAGTCTTTTTATTGAATACTCTATAAGCTTTACTATTAGTAGAATACCCGAGAAAGATACCTTCATCAGATTTTGCATCAAACTTGCCTAAATTATCTCTGTCATTTAAAATAAAACATTTGCATCCAAATACATGAAAGTAACAAATGTTGGGCTTTTTCTCATTCCAAAGCTCATAGGGGGTTTTATCTAATTTAGACCTTAGCATAACTCTATTTATAACATAACATGCAGTACTTACCGCTTCAGCCCAAAAATAACTAGGCAAGTTGTTCTCATTGAGCATTGTTCTTGCCATCTATTGAAGAGATCTATTTTTCCTTTCTACTACCCCATTTTGTTGAGGAGTTCGAGGAGCAGAAAAATTATGCACAAAACCATTTTCATCACAAAATGTTTCAATATTTTTATTAACAAACTCTTTTCCCCTATCACTTCGGATACTTGAAATAGTATAACCCTTTTCATTTTGAATTCTCTTGCATAACTTGGTAAAAGCATTATGTGCCTCATCTTTATGAGTAAGAAAGATGACCCAAGTATATCTAGAGAAGTCATCAACAACAACAAATGCATAATATTTTCCTCCTAAACTTGCAACTCTATTTGGTCCAAAAAGATCCATGTGTATCAGTTGCAGTGGTCTAATAGTGGAAATATGTTTCTTGATTTTAAAAGAAGTTTTTGTTTGTTTATCAAATTGGCATGCATCACAAATTTTGTCTTTAAGAAAATTTACCTTTGGTAAACCTCTCACAAGATCATTTTTTGAAAGTTTGGAAATAAGTTCCATATTGGCATGACCTAGTCTTCTATGCCATAACCAATTAGTTTCATTTTGAGCTGAAAAACAAATCGCATCTTGTGAGGTAATTTCTTCAAAATCAATTGTATAAACATTGTTACTTCTAAAAGCAATAAAACAAATATTACAATCATAATCATTCAATATAATGCACTTATCCATTTTGAAAGTAACTGTAAATCCTTTATCACATAATTGACTTATGCTTAAAAGATTATGTTTTAAACCTTCAACAAGTAGAACATCTTCAATTATAAGAGAAGACTCATTACCAATTTTACCTATTCCCACGATCTTCCCTTTCGAGTTGTCTCCAAATGTCACGTGTCCTTCTTCTTTAGATCTAAGATCAAAGAACTTAGTCTTGTCTCCCGTCATGTGTCTTGAACATCCACTATCTAAAAACTATTTATTTTTGTTCGTGGAAGACATCATGCACACCTATAAAAACAATTAAAATGATTTTTCTTGGTACCCAAGTTTTTTGGGTCCTTTATTTATTAGTATTAGAAGAAATAAGATTTTTAGGTACCCATATGGTCCTAATAGTCATTGTATGTTTTCTTCTAATAGGACAAGTAAAATAATTATGACCATTTCTATTACAAAAATTACAAATAGCATGTGACATATATGAAGAACTTGAGTGATTATAATAGTATCCTTTTTTAACAAAATTATTTTTATGAAAAGAATTTTGAATATTGGACTTTGATGTAGAAGGATTATCAAAGAAGTTTTTATAAGGTTTGTATTTTTGTTTTGGCATATATCCCAAGCCTGCCTTATCAAAAACACATCTTTGACTACCAAGAAGTTTTTCAAAATTTCTTTTTCCATTCGTAAAGTTTTCAATAATATTTTCTAAATCAGTTTTCTTTTTCTTCAACTCAAAATTTTCATCTTTCAAAACAATATTTTCTTTTCTTAAAATATCAATTTCGTTTGTTAAAGAAGAATTTTTCTTTTTCAAAACAGTATACTTAATACCCAATTTTTCAAATTCCTCATATACTTCTTCTAAAACATTTTGCAATTCTTCATATGAAGGATCTTCAATATTATCAAAATTTGTTACCTCAATGTCATCTTTAGCCATAAGACAAAGATTTCCTGATTCTCCATTGCTTGCTTCACTATCTGAGCTACTTGAATCATCATTCCACGTAGCTTTCATTACTTTTTTGCCTTTGTTTCGATCTTTCTTTAGCAGAGGACAATCTGGCTTGATATGACCGGGTTTATTGCATTTATAACAAATTAAAGTGTCATTTTTACCTGAATCTTTCTTGGAAAACTTATTGAAGGATTTCCTTGGAGGAGTTTTATTTTTCTTTAAGAACCTCTGAATTCTTCTTGTTATCATCACAACTTCTTCATTTTTGTCGTCATTTTCCTCATCTTCATCACTTTCACTTTCATGTGGAACAGCTTTAAGTGCCAAGCTCTTCTTTGACTTTCCTTCTTCTTCTCCTCTTTTCAATGTGTACTCATGGGTGATAAGTGACCCGATGAGTTCATTCACTTCGAGCTTCTTGAGGTCTCTAGCTTCAAGAATCGCTGTCACTTTTGATTCCCAACGTTTTGGTAGAGAGTTGAGAATTTTTCTTACTATCTCCACTTTGGAATAAACTTTGCCAAGAGCTGTCAAGCTATTTATGATGTTAGTAAAACGAGTGTACATACTAGAAATAGATTCATCATCATTCATCTTAAACATTTCATATTCATGAGTAAGAATATAAATTTTTGATTCCTTGACTTGAGAAGTTCCTTCATAAGTAACTTCCAAGTTATCCCAAATTTCCTTTGCTGTAGCACAAGTCATTACTCTATTAAATTCATTACCATTGAGAGCATTATATAATAAATTCATAGCAGTTAAATTCAAAGTATAAAGTCTATCGTTTTCATGATTAAACTCTTCTTCTTCCTTTTTGACCTTTACTCCATCAACTACTTTTGTTGGAATATAAGGTCCATTTACAATACATTTCCAGATTTCTCGACCTTGAGCCTGAAGGAATATTCTCATTCTAACTTTCCAGAATGAGTAATTGTCTCCACAAAAGAGTGGAGACCGACTGCTAGATTGACCTTCACCAAATGAAGCTGCAATGTTAGCCATGAGATCTTAACTCAAAAGATAGTTAATCTTATAATAGAACTCTAGCTCTGATACCAATTGTTGCCCAGATGACTAACACAAGAGGGGGGGTGAATTGGGTTATATTAAAAAATTAATACTTATAAACTAAATATACAATATAAAATATAACCAAAATATAAAGCAGTAGGAAATATAAAGAGTAGGGTAAGCGAAAGCAAACTCAGTATTTTTACGAGGTTCAGCCCCACTGCCTACGTCCTCGCCTCAAGCTACCCCTTGAGGATTCCCAAATCCACTATTCAATCTCCTTTAGGTGGAGATAGAAACCTATTACACCTTTGAGCAGCACCGCTCCAAAGAATCCGTGTAGAACACCCTCTACACTTCCAATCACCTCACACTTGGTGACTCAACTATTCCCTGTGTAGAACACCTTCTACACACACAAGGGTTATACACACCCTCTTACTTCCAATCACCTCACACTTGGTGATTTAACTATTCCCCGTGTAGAACACCTTCTACACACACAAGGGTTATACACACCCTCTTACTGATACAAGAATTGATAATGGGTAGGCTATCAGAAAACACTCCTCAATGAGTGAAATAAGAACAATACAACACAAACTATATCTCTCTCAACAAGAACAAGAATTAAGGCTCAAAACTTTAGAAAAGAGAGAATGAGAGTTTTGAAGAAATGATGCAAAACTTAGCAATAGATGTGTAAGCTCTTGTTGTGAATTTTGTAAAACTCAAGTGAGCTATTTATAGGCAAATGATTTTTCAATTTCAAATTTGAAAAGATTCCCATATCAAAAACATCATCATTTACTTTTCAAAAATTTCAAATCTAATATTTTTACTTTTTGCATGTGACAAAAGGAGCACACTTTACTTTTCAAAAATTTCAAACATAATCTTTTACTTTTTGCATATGACAAAAGGAGCACACTTTACTTTTCAAAATTTTCAAATAAAGAAATTTACCTTTTGCATAAGTCAAGAAAAGCATCCACTACTTTTGAAAATATTCAAATAAAACATGCACATGTGAAAGATGACAATCAATCATCTTAATATTTTCAAAATTTAAACATTTAATCATGTCATGCACATGTGAAAGATGACAATCAATTATCTTAATATTTTCAAAATTCAAACCTTTAATCATGTCATGCACATGTGAAAGATGACAATCAATCATCTTTTAAAATTTTCAAAATTCAAACCTTTAATCATGTCATGCACATGTGAAAGATGACAATCAATCATCTTTCAAAATTTTCAAATTTAATTTTCAAAATATCATGCACATGTGGAAAATGTATTTTAATGCTTTATGATAAAATATTAATTTTGAGCCTTAATCCTAATTTTGAATTTTTAAGAGATTTACAACATTACTCTATGATTTTAATGTGAACTTGTTTCCTTCTTGCTCATGCTTGCTTCTTTGATGTGCTTGATTATATTGTGTGGACAACTTGAGCTTGAGACTCCTTTATTCTTTGGATTCATTTGTTATCATCAAAATCCATTTGTAGATTTACATGAAATTTGAAATCTTGGGTTCAACATTATAAGCCATATAATGTATGGGAAGGCAAGAGGTCAACCCCATGTGAACCCCAATTTCTTACCTAATTTGCTAAAAAAGCTTTAAAATTGAAAATAGAAAACGGATGCAAGATTGTAAAGTGTAGAAAAATAATATGAATTTTTTTAAAAGATTATTGTTTTATAGTTGATCCATCGTATTAAGTCTTGAGTTATCATATTTATAATTATGGGATCTTTAAAAATAGATGATAATATGTTTATGAAATCTTTAAAATAACTAGTTGAAAAGAATCATATCAGTTTGATACGATGTTGAATTACTTGTCCCACGCATGGATTTTTAGTTACATAGTGCCGTATCTGGGCTAAATTTTACGCCCGAATTTAAAGAATAATAAAAAAGTGATTTGTGTTAAGAATGAAGATATTGTTCTTACAGAGTGCCAAACAGAAAGCTAGAAAAAGGACATAACAAAGGTTATATATTCGTCTAAAGAAATATTCTAATCATAAATAAATTATATAAAAATAATTTTATAAATTAATATAATATAATATGATTAGTAAAACTATAAAGTTATTCCCCTGTGGATTGTGTAACATGGCTGTTGTCTCGTTATTTTCCTCGCGAATCTCGCCTTTCTACAAACCCAGTTATAAAAAAGTGATTTTGGGGCCTGCTACTCATAGAATTCACGTCTGTTTTTTTAAATTTTTTCTAAATTAACAAAAGAAAATTAATTTTCTATAATTAATTTTAAAATTTTAATTATTTTTAAAAAATTTCTTATATATATATGTTATTTATTAAAATAATATTATTCTATTATTTATTTATTACTTTTTTTACTATTTTATTTCATATCATAATATTATTCTTAATAAATAATTAATATATTTTAAGATTAGGATGAATAATACTCTCACAAATACGGGAGAGCACATTTATAATATCAAATCCAACCCTATTATAAGGGACTAAATGTTGGGACTGAGTTAACCCATTTTAATTCTAAAATTTTAATCAAAATGGTGTTTTGGTCCATCGATCGTGAGTGCTCTTAGGTATTTATTGGGAATTTCCGCTTAAGATATTTCTCTAACAAATTAAAGAACTGTTGACCATGCTGTCTTGCTTGATGTCTCCACTTCATTGCAATCCTTACTCAAGAAAAGCTGAATGCGTTGGTTTTATATTTTTTAAAATTATGAATACATTGGTTTTAAAAAAAAAAAAAAAATTATACTCGCAAGTCTGTTTATTCACGTAACTATCTAGTTTTGGTGTGTTTATATTTAACACGTATAATATATATTTATATATAGTTATAGTTATAGAGTAATTTGAAATTTTAAAATTAAGACGTGCTATAACCATAAAAGATTTTCTACAAACAAATTCATAAGTTAGCGTGACTTCGTGTGGTATATAAAATTTATTTTATAATAAAAATAATTTTATAATTTAATTTAATATATTATATATTTATATTAAAAAAATTTATTATATAAAATATGTCAATTTATAAATTTATTTTTATAAAATTTTTTAATAACTAAAATATTTATCTTCCAAATTATAGCCTGACAAGTTGTAGGTGATGAGATTATTATTTAAAGAAAAATGTCTCAATTATAAAGAAATTAAAAAAAATATAATTTAATATGATATACTAGATTGTAAAATTATTTTTATTAAAAATTAGATATATAATTTACTTTTATTATATCTCTTTACCCCCATAACACTTCTATTATTTAATATACTTGCGAAAAGGGAGATTTATTCAGAAAAAATACCAAGCAACACCACTTCACCGCCACATTCCACGCCATCGAAGTCTAAAAAATCTACAAGCATTCTAGTTAAAAAATATCAAAAAAATGCAACAACTTAAATCAATACGAGCCTAAAGAGTAAGGTTAAATTTGAATGTTAAAAAATATTGAAAAAATTGTGAATAATAATAAAATATTATATACAAAATAAAAATAAAAAATAAAAAAAACAATAAAAATAAAGAAATAATAATAAAAAAAAAATAAAAAAACTTTAAAAAAGATTTGAGAGTGAGCCTAACGGAGCCTAAAAGCTCTTGGGATAATAAAAAAGACTCGACATGATTAGGTTGGGTTAGGAGTCATCAGACATTGTCAGAAAGCCCAACTCAAAGCTTGCTATGTGTAACAGTATTTTTATTAGATTATTTAAAATTATTTTTTTAAAAATATAAATTTATATATTTATTTAAAAAAATTAGTTATATTTAATTAAAAGTAAAAAAATAAAAATAAAAAAATAAAATAAAAATAATTTTTATAAATAGCAAAACTAAAATTTTATCTAATAAAAGTTATTTTTATTTTTATTTTTCATTCTTTTATCTCTCTATTTTTAATCGAATATAACTAAATTTTTTTAATAAATATATAAATTTATATTTAAAAAAAAAATTTAAATAATTCAATAAAAATATCCTAACCTATCATCAAGAACTCAAGAAGGAAGAATCTCGTATAAAAAGATTAAAAAAAACAAAAATGAAGAATCTGATCCATTAGATCTACCTGTGTCCGCGAGTGTATGGAATCATTTCCCACCTTCAAATCTTCTTCGTTCTGTTTAATCCCTCTTCAGAAGTCCTTTTTGTCAATCACCTGAGAAACGCCGACGAATTAGAGCTCATCGGCAACTTCTCTCCTAATGGTACCCATTTTTCTTCTATAAGCTCTCCGTCTTTCATCCTTACTTTATTTTTATGCCTCTTTTTACCTTTCCTTTGAGCATCTCTCTCTTGCCTTAGGGTTTCTCTTGGTTAACTCATTTTCGTGTTTTTACCAATCCGAGTGTTTTCGCGGTCTAAGAATTTTTTTTTTTATTCCGAATTGATCTAGTAGATCTGGTTTATTTATCTATCAATTGGAGAAATTTTCTCAAGGGTTAGTAATCTCTGAGTCAGGTTCGGTTGAACTTCCCCAACGATTGAAAATTTGCGAGATGAGCTAAAATTTTCTATTTATTTTCCTTCCCCTACAAATATTCAGCTGGTAAATGCAAAGTATTACGGGGTTCTAAGAGGAAATAACGTTTTCGTGCTTAATTAATTAAGTTTTGTTGCGACTTCTAGACGCACTTAGCAAGTTCTCTCTCAAAGTTTTCGTTGCGTGAGATTGTAGGCAGACGTTTACTCGGCCCTCTCAACATCTTGAGTATTTTATAGAAATTTGTATTTTGATATGAAAATGTGATGCTCTTGGAAGCTAGCTTGGTTTAGATGAGTTGAGATGAGATAAGATCAGATGAAATGAATTTGTTGAAAGTTGAATAAAATATTGTTATAATATAGTTTTTTAAAATTATTTTTGTTTTGAGATTTGAAAAAATTGAATTGTTTATTATATTTTATGTGAGAGTTTGAAAAAGTTGTAATGATTATATGAGATGAGATTAGATAGTTTGGTTTTATGTAACCAAACCAGCAATAAGTTTAATCGAGATTTCATTGGTTATTATTTTATCGCTGTTGTTACAATGCACCCGTTGGGGAGACCATAAAGATTGGGTATAGTAATCCCACCAACTCATATGAGTTTTGGGCATCATCAGCTTGCAGGCTGCACCTGGTATTGGAGATAATAGAATCAGGTGCTGCTGATGTTATCCACCTTAGCAACAAGGCACATGTATTCTGCCCAAATATATTTCTATCTAAGATTTTTTAAGAAAAAATTTACCTATGGAAATATTCTCCATGTGACTAAGATCAGTCTAAACAAATGGAGCCTAGGGCTAATGCTCACATAAGATGACACCCACCCACAAAAAGGAAAAAGAAGAAAGAAAAAGGAATTGTTTGCACTATAGATACATACATACATACATATATATATATCTACATATTTTTCTGAGACCAGTTTCCACTGTTGCTGTTTTTCACCCCTTGGGAATTCGTTTTCCAGTTATACTTAATACGTCTGGATCAGGTCATTTTGAAATATCTAAGGTGGGTAGTATTGGATTTTTATACTTGAAATGGGCTTAAATTATACAAAGAAGAATTAACTCAAATGACGTAACTTCTGAATTTATTTTGACTGCAATATTCACGTGTAATATTTGACAGGCACCCATCAAGGGTATTCCTTATTTGCGAAGGACAGCTTTGGCTTGGCGCCGCAGTGATGTAAGGGGCCTTGGCTTTAGAACATTCAGCACTCAGGGTGCCACAACTGCTAATACTCCACAGCCTCCACCACCTCCTCCACCGCCAGAGAAAACTCATTTTGGTGGTTTGAAAGATGAAGATCGAATTTTTACCAACTTATATGGATTGCATGACCCTTTTCTCAAAGGTGCCATGAAACGAGGCGACTGGTACAGAACCAAAGACTTAGTACTCAAGGGTGCTGATTGGATTGTCAATGAAATGAAGAAGTCTGGCCTCCGTGGACGTGGTGGTGCTGGTTTTCCATCCGGCCTAAAGTGGTCTTTCATGCCAAAAGTATCTGATGGTCGTCCTTCGTATCTTGTTGTCAATGCTGATGAAAGTGAACCTGGGACCTGTAAGGACAGGGAAATTATGCGGCATGATCCACACAAACTATTGGAGGGTTGTCTAATTGCTGGGGTTGGGATGAGGGCTAGTGCAGCATATATTTACATAAGAGGTGAGTATGTGAATGAACGAATAAACCTTGAAAAGGCTAGAAAGGAAGCCTATGCATCTGGATTATTGGGCAAGAATGCATGTGGATCTGGTTATGACTTTGATGTTCATATCCACTATGGAGCTGGGGCTTATATATGTGGTGAAGAAACGGCACTTTTGGAGAGTCTTGAAGGGAAACAAGGGAAACCAAGATTGAAGCCTCCTTTCCCTGCTAATGCAGGGTTATATGGCTGCCCTACCACTGTGACAAATGTGGAAACAGTGGCTGTTTCTCCAACCATTTTAAGGCGTGGACCTGAGTGGTTTGCCAGTTTTGGTAGGAAGAATAATTCAGGGACAAAATTGTATTGCGTATCTGGACACGTGAACAAGCCTTGCACTGTTGAAGAGGAGATGAGTATACCATTGAAAGAGTTGATAGAAAGGCACTGTGGAGGTGTTAGAGGTGGATGGGACAATTTACTTGCTATAATTCCAGGTGGTTCATCTGTGCCACTGCTTCCCAAGCACATATGTGACGATGTGCTGATGGATTATGATGCACTCAAGGCTGTTCAGTCAGGATTGGGGACTGCAGCTGTGATTGTGATGGATAAATCGACCGATGTTGTAGATGCAATTGCAAGGCTTTCTTACTTCTACAAGCATGAGAGCTGTGGGCAATGCACACCTTGTCGGGAGGGGACAGGATGGCTTTGGATGATTATGGAAAGATTGAAAGTTGGGAATGCAAAGCTGGAAGAAATTGACATGCTTCAGGAGGTAACCAAACAGATTGAAGGGCACACAATCTGTGCATTGGGGGATGCTGCTGCTTGGCCTGTGCAGGGTCTTATTCGGCACTTTAGGCCAGAGCTTGAGAGAAGGATCAAGGAGCGTGCCGAGAAGGAATTACTGGAGGCTGTTGCTTAAGCTTTCTGCTCAGGTTATTATTCTTTCTTTTTGTATTTATTAAATGACGAGAAAAAGAGAATATAGCTGCTTTACTTGGGTGATTTGGTCGGTAATATTACTAGATAGAAGAGAGTTTGTGTTGCCTTTGTTTGGTGATCACGTAGAGAGGACTGTAGTGGCTGAATGGCCTCTGCTACTAGTTCTCACTTACTGGAGGCATGTGGTTTTAGTAATGTTGCTGCTTTCATCATGGAATCCAACTAAAATTTTCTGCTTCTTGGAGGAATATAAATGGTTACAGAACATTACTTGTCCAGTGGGGCTATTCATTCTTTCATGTCGAATCATAAAACTCATATTTCTTTATTCTCTGGGGGTCATATTTCTTTACAGAATCATGACCCCACAGCATGTTTTAAGTCGTTTGACTGAGGAAAATCAACTGTATTGGTATGTAATACATGCCGGACGAGCAACTCTGTTAACCAAGTTCATTTACTGATATGAGACCTTAATATATATGAAAGTAATTCTTATGCATGCTTTGCCTCAGAACACCGAAAAAAGAGAAAGAAATAGACTCCAAAATAGGCTCGCCATTTCTGTGTGTGTTCAACAGAAAAAAAAAGGTTTAGCATTAATTCAAGTAGATTTAGAAATCACCTTGAGATCTTCCACTGTATGGAGGGTACGATATGTTTGTTCGTTGCTGGTTGCAGTATTGGTAATGTCTTGACAAATGTTTGCTGTGGGCTAACGATGAAATTGTTTCTGTTCTGTAGGCTAAATACTTTACTAGTGAATATCATTGAATAAAATGAAGACAGTGTCCCCAGATTTTGGGGAGATGGGTTACTCAGGCTTCTGGTGGTCCATTTGGTATCCTGTTTGTTGCTAAGCTTTATCAAATCTGACTTCATTCGCTGCCCCGGAGAAACCATGATTCGTTCTGGATAATGCTGGGAAGTGGGAAGGGATTAATTCATGTTCAAACGTTTCATTAAAATTTACTTTATTTAACATCACATGTTGATGAATTTTGTCGATAATATCTGCCTTTTTCTGTTGTGTGACATAGAATGATCATATTCAATGACTTATCAGCATAAAACGAATAGTACTTCGTGCTATAATTCTCATCGAATCAGACCTGAAATACAAACAACTGCGAAAAACACATGGGTGTCTCAGGAAATCATACGAATTGGGCGGTCTGATCTCGAGCTGCTTAGATAGTTGGAACTTGCATAGACGATAGATCGAGGTCAACTAAAGCTCCACATGCACCCCGCATGTGGTTCGTGTTTACGAGATTGGAAACTGACGCCTGTTACAAGGGGACTACCATCTTAGTTGCAAAACACCCTTGCTTTCTTAGTAGGCACATCTATCTTTCAGCAATCAGCACGTGCCGCATTCGGAGGGACACATGCAACTCCAACTTTTCATTGTCCTCCAAAGGATAAAGACCTTGAATATCATGGAAGTCCACTGATATCTCTCTCCCATACATTATATTTGTCAAAAGTTGTTCAACTTACTAATCAATCATTAACCCTAAAATCAGTACTCTTTATTCAAGATGCATCACTATCATCCACGATTAATTGTGTATGAAGGTTGTTAAGCTCAAAAGTCAAAAGCAAGCACCTTCATAGCGAACTTTTCATAAAAATCTGCCATTTTCATCGGCTAAATGCTCCAGCAACGCACATCGTCAAAAAAATCAGAAAATTAATGGAATTAGGGATCTATTTCGGCTTTCGATAAATGGGCCGGAAGGCCCAAAAACCCAACAACGTCTTTGCCTCGGCCCCTCTCCTCCAGAGGACCAGAACAAAGCTTTCGTTTCGTCTCTCCTTATCATTCCTTTCCTCCCCCCACCTTTTTCTTGGCCTTTCAGTTTACCTAAATATTATATTCATTAAAGTACGCTTTTCACGCTCGAAGTCGAAAGAAAATGAGAGCTCAACTCTGACAAGCACTGGACCAACAGAGAATCCCAACCTCTCTGCTTTCTCTTCTGCATTCATCACTCTGAATTCGCGGCCAATTCTTTCTGTCGCTCTCTCTTGCTCCCGCTCCGGGGACTAGTTTTACCGCACGTGCGTTCTCTCTCAGAACTGTGTCCTCAGCCTTCCATTTTCATAGTTATTGCCTTTTCCCTTAGAACACCCGCTTCGACAATCTCACTACTCGTGTTTGATTCTTTTATCTAGATCTGCTGATTTTTTTCAGCCTTACTATGCATTACTGTTTCAGTAGTTTTCATCTTTCGTCCTTGATTCATTGCTTTGAATGTCATGCTGATCTTCTGTTTTTCTCTTCTTTTTCAAGTAATTGTTTTGACTGCTACTGAAACTTTTTAAATAATAGTCTTTCATTTTCTTTTCTTCTCAACTGTTACAATTTTCAAATATATATATATATATATATACATAAAACTGCTTCTACAGGAGTTGGAATTGTTTATGCTACTTTGCTCTATCCCAGAGACTATGAAGAGCGTGCATTTTGAAATGATTGTTTACTCTGCTATCATTTCGTTTTCGATCGGTATACTCTAATATTATTTTCTTCATTGACGACTAATCATTTGTGAGACTCTTCTCCTGCCATATAAAATAATGTTTTTGTGTAGTTGAATGAGTGGAGTGGGGTTATATGTACCCAAGCAAGACTGTTAGAAACTTTTAGATTTGTTTCATTCTCTTTCTTATTCTCAGAATCGAAAATCTTTCTTTTTTATATAGGCACCTTATATAATAAATCGGTGGACTTCTCCGCCAGTTTTATGATTCTTGTAGAGCTCGCGATCCTGATTTTGTTTAATTGTGTTATGGTTTCATAAACATAGATGCATTGTGACTGATCGTACCCGATAAGGGCGCCCCGGCAATATTCAATCACAATGGTGCTTGGGCTGAGATCAAAGAGTCGGAAAAGTGTTTCAGTTCAGGTCGATTACTTTATCCATGTACAGGAGGTGAAGCCATGGCCACCATCAGAATCTTTGAAATCTTCTCGGTCACTGTTGATTCAGTGGGAAAATGGTGATCAGAATTCTGGGTCCTTTACTTGTGGTGTTGGGGATGGAAGAATTGGAGTCGACGAGTCTTTCAGGCTTCCGGTTACTTTATGTAGGGAAGTATCCAGAAAAGGCACAACCCGTGAAAGTTTTTTGAAGAACAACTTAGAGTTTTACTTGTATGATGCTCGAAAGGAGAAGGCGGTCAAAAGTCAACTCTTGGCGACGGCTACGATAAACCTGGCAGATTATGGAGTTATCAAAGAAACCATAACCATAAGTGCTCAAGTGAACTGCAAGCGGAGCTTCAAACACTCGACGCCTCCAGTTCTTTACGTGAACATTCAACCTCTTGATAGAGATAGCTCCAGCTCGTCACCAAAGGGCAGCTTGTCGAAGGAAGTGTCGCTGGACAAAAGCGAATCGTATTCGGAACTTACTAATGAAGGGAATGCTGAGGAAACTGAGATTGCTTCATTTACTGACGACGATAATGATGATCTTTTACCTCATTCATCACAAACCATTACCTCTTCTGCTTTTGAGGCTAGAGGATGGTCACCACCTCAAAGAAATCAGGTGCACAATATCATTGCTTTCTTATGCGTTCTCAATGAGTGCATAAAAACAATATCCTCGTTTTTTTTGGATTTATTTATTTATTTTCCTTTCTTTCGGAATACATATTAGCTTTGCTTCGTTGCTTGAAGTTGAATTGGAAGTAGGAATTTCATTTTTATGTGATTCGAGATTCTGGATGTTGTATAATTCTTGGATCTAATATTTGTGTAATCTAATATAGTTACCCCGTATTTAGTGTGGGAGGGTGGTGAATAAGTCTCACATTGCTTAAAAAAGAAGAAATTATCACCGTTTATAATAATTCTAAGGGACTCCAATTGTAATGCTGACTATTCTTTTTGGAATATATGCAAGATGTGGCTTGGGGATTGTTGAAATCAATTCCAAACTAAGTGAACTGTCAAATTGGAATTGGGCTAGCTAATCAAAATCAACGTCTGGAGCCCAGTTCCATGCAATAGAACATCGAAATCAAATTTTCATATGCCTGCATGTGATTATGGTCTTATCGAGTAAAGATGCTTGAGGCTGTCCAAAGATGCACAAGGATTCAGGATAGCAACATGGGATGGCCAGTTGGATGCATAAGTCTATACGTGATTGTATATATCTGTTCCAAGTTGATGAATTTCTTCAAGTTGTACTCTATTGAAGTTCTTTATAAGATTATTAAAAAATGATGTATGTTTTGCTAGCTTAGGGTATGTTCTTAAGCCACACCAGCCTCCTATCTGGGAATTATTTATTGATTTTGTTCACCTAGTTGATAACTCCAACCAATGTATCTATTCTTATTTTGAATGAATAATGGATATATTTGCAAAAGGCTCATAGAGAAGTGTGTAGACATTATGGTCTTGAACCTAGCAAATGGGGGAGTTAAATGAACTGCAGCCATGACCTGCATGTCTACTTGCTCATATTGGAAGAGGGATGATCAGATTCATTGCCTTTATATTGTCTAGCATATTTCTTTCTGCAGTTTTGGGTACTTTAACAGCCACTTGTCTTTAAATTGCAGATCAAATCAGAATCAGCTAAGGATAGCACAGAAAGGGTTAATATTGGAATTTTGGAAGATGAAGAGAAAAAGGAGCTGCAGGAAAATGGACAGGGAGAATATGCCTTACAGGCGGAGCCATACAATCTAGAAGAAAAATTAGTTGGTAAATTATCAGAACATTCTGCCCAAAATCAAGTCAAATTCAGGAATGATACTCTTTCATTCAGGAGGAATTCACTTGGATTTGCGGAAAGTGATCATAGAATTAATGAACTGAAAAAAGTGAAGTCTGTTCAGTTTCCTTTCAACTCTGCCAATGGCAGTGTCATGTTCAGCACTAGTCAGCTCAGGGAACAGGGAGACAACATTATTGCTCCTGAAGCTGGTTGTACCACAAGTTTTTCAACTAATGAAAGTGAAGCTAAACTGAGTAGTTTCTCTGATGCGAAAGTCAAGTTAGAATCTAAAATTGAAATGATTGAGGAAGAGTTCCCTTTCAACTCTGCCAATAGCAATGGGATGTTCAACGCTAGTCAGCTCAGGGAACAGGGGGTAAACATTAATGTTCCAGAAGCTGCTAGTGCCACGAGCTATACACCTCATGAAAATGAAGCAACAGTACGTGGCTTCTCTGATGTAAAAGCTGAATTAGAATCTAAAATTGAAATGCTTGAGGAAGAGTTGCGGGAAGCTGCTGCTGTTGAGGTTGCCCTTTATTCAGTGGTTGCTGAGCATGGGAGTTCTGCAACCAAGGTCCATGCTCCAGCTCGGCGCCTTTCTAGGTTCTATCTCCATGCTTGTAAAGCAAGGTCCCCAGCTAACAGGGCAAGTGCAGCTAGAACTGCTGTTTCAGGATTAGTTCCAGTTGCTAAAGCATGTGGAAATGATGTTCCGAGGTATGTACAAAACCCCCTTCATAGAAATTTTAAAGCATGAGCAAATGATATTGCATATAAAAATTTGGCTGTGTATCATAGAGAAGGTCAATCTTGTTTTGCAAATTGTCAAAACCTGAAGTCTCGCTAAGCTGAAGGTAGGATGCTTGACTGTTATTTTAGTGATACGCATTACTCATGCTGGGGTTCCTAATTCAACTCAGAAACCTTCCGGAGAAATCATCATCTTCCAGGCTTCCAAGATTCTCGTTTTTTTCTTTAAACAGGTTGACTTTCTGGTTGTCAAATTCAATTTTGTTGAGAGCCATTGTCAGCCAGGCAGTTGATAAATTACAACTTTTTGCTGGACCAAGCACCAGCCATAGTGGTGATGGAAATGGTTTGCGTGAGAAGTCTTCCCTGAACTGGCAAGAGTCATCTCTTCACCCAGAACAGAAAAATAATATGGAGGAATATTTTGATGACTGGGAGGATCCACAAACATTTATAGCTGCATTGGAAAACATTGAAGCGTGGATCTTCAGCCGAATCATTGAGTCTGTGTGGTGGCAGGTCAAATTCTCTCCCTTTTTCTGCTCCTCTAAGTTCTATCACACAGAAAATTCTGACTTACATTTGATGACTAATTTGTTTTGTAATTTGACTGTGTTCAGACTCTGACTCCACACATGCAACCTTCTGCTGCTAAGGGTTCAGGCTTAAGGAAATCCCATGGAAGGAGATATGGTTTAGGTGATCAGGAGCAGGTGAACTTCTCAATAGATCTTTGGAAGAAAGCTTTCAAGGATGCTTGTGAAAGACTTTGTCCTCTTCGAGCCGGAGGGCATCAGTGTGGCTGCTTGCCTGTGCTGGCTAGATTGGTACGCTGACACATTCAAAATTCCTTCCTATGTGCTGTAAGTATGAGATTTCTGGTTTGTAAATCGGAAAGACAACTTCAAGCTGTTTTTTGTCCGGTCGTGTTGCAGTTGAAAATCAAATATGAGGAGATAAACTTCCTAGCAAGCTACTTATAAAAAGAAAAAGGAATTCCTATAAAAAATTGATGAACTCATTATGGTCAATGACGTATGCTTGACCTGATACATCAATGATAAAAGCAACCTATTGAAGAGTATGTTGATGGCAATCTCTATAGTTCTGTCTTTTGCTGTGTGCGCATTGTGGTATCTATATTGTTGGTGCTCTATTGTAGTGTGGTTCAAATGCAATATGTGGCCAGTTACCAGCACTCAAGTTTGGTCGAATAGTTGTTGTTTCCAATCCCTCATCAATGGGATTATTTTTGTACTTATGACTATCCAAATTAAGAATCTTAGTTGTAGTTTGCTTGATCAAGTTGTATTTGAGATGGGGATGTTTTCTAATGAAGGTGAGTGATAAAAGAACCTAAACCACCTCAGCAGCCCATTTTTTTTCTTGTAACTTACACCTACGGATGTGTAGTGTTTTACTTATATAACTACAAGGACATGTCCCATATTATAAGTAGCTGGCTAGATCAAGTGCCTCAAAAGGAGGCAAAATTCTGTACTTCATGTTTTCTGAAATTTGTTAACATGTTTTTGTGTTTGAGTTTTGGATAATTGTTACCATCCTGGAATGCGGTCGGATAAAAAACTTGTGCTTTTGTGTTGTATTTGTAGGTAATGGAGCAGTTGGTTGGTAGATTAGATGTGGCAATGTTCAATGCTATTCTTCGTGAATCAGCTGAAGAGATTCCAACAGATCCCGTTTCTGATCCCATTAGTGATTCTAAAGTTCTGCCTGTTCCTGCTGGAAAATCAAGCTTTGGGTCTGGCGCCCAGCTAAAAAATGCTGTGAGTTCTCCCTTTTTTCCTAGCAGGCCAATTTTTATATCATTATCAATCAACCATTTTCATTATTTACTCATCTTCTCATTTCATCTCTCAGCTGTTGCTGTTCTAATCCTCTTTAATGTCATTCTTGAATATTGTGTTTGCTACTTTCGTCTCCATATCACAAAATTGACACTCTTTTGATTGGTCAGCAGTGTATTATTCAAAACTACCCTGGAGGGTGTTTGTATTTTTCTGGATTTTGTGGGGTTTGAGAAATACAATGCTTAACAACACTATATGGTGGCCAAGAATCAACTAAGTTCGTTGGCCAAAAAAATGAAAATAAGTAGCTTAATTAATTGATAGACGTGATTTGATGATTACATCTTTGGATGCTTTATGCCATCTTCGTAAAGTTGTGTCCATGTTACTTCTGTAGATGAATGTTAGGTATCAGAAATGAATAGTTATAGCATAACATCACCAGAGACAACCCTTTAAACTCTAAATTACAAAATTGATTAAATTGCTGGTCCTTACTTCTCGAGAGTATGATGAGTCCAGTTTGATAACACTGTTTGGAACCTTAGTTTGAGGACAAATCTGATTATCTTAACAGCGGTCTTCTGTCAAATTCTTACAAGCAAAAAATTTCTTCTTTAAAGTTTGCTCCTTTTCAGCATCGGTTGGGAATTAGTTTAATCTGCATTCTGTTGAGTTATAACAACCCATCTGGATTTGTTTGAAGTTTCTTGTTTTGTCTTTGGACTTCTCTGAAAGTATGAAAGCAAATGATAGTCTCAAGTCCCAATCATTGTGAAGGAATTCTTGATTAAAGTTCTTTGCTCTCCTTTCTTTGTGCTTGCAGATAGGAAACTGGTCAAGATGGCTCACAGATCTATTTGGAATTGATGATGACAATGCCTCAGAAGATGGGGTTGAACTTGATGATGACAAGAAACTGGAATATGAGACACCCTTCAAGGCTTTCCATCTCCTTCATGCATTGAGTGATCTCATGATGCTTCCTTTTGAAATTCTTGCTGATAGGTCCACAAGAAAAGAGGTAAAATCTGGTAACTTCAATGCTTTTGATTGATTTTCCCTCTTCCTGTTCTTTTTCTTTGCATCACTGTTTAAAAGTTAATGTTTGTAGGTCTGCCCCAAATTTGGTGGGTCATTAATCAAGAGGGTTCTTATTAATTTTGTCCCCGATGAGTTTTGCCCAGACCCAATTCCAGAGGCTGTTCTCGAGGCCCTGGATTCTGAGGTTAGTCCATACCAAGCAACGACTCGTATTCTCTGCAAAATTTTGCTTCCCACATGCTTGTTAAGATAACAAAGGTTTCGTTTGCATCCCCTCATGGTTTATATACGATTTGTTGATTTGCAATGATTCCTTTACTGGTAAAAAGAAGAAGAGAATAATAATTTCATCTGATGTTACCGATCAAAAAAGAAATAATTTTCATCTGATGTAGAATCTAACTACCAACATCATTTTCCTTAGAACTCACTGAATTAGCCTTGATATTCCTTTTCTATTCGGCTTTATCTTGATTTAGGACCACCTCGGTGCTGATGAGCTTTCCATCACAAGCTATCCATGTGCTGCTGCTCCTACAGTCTATCAACCACCTCCACCAGCTTCGTTAATAAGCATCATAGGAGAAATTGGAAATCAATCTATGGCAAGTGGCTCATCAATGCTTCGAAAATCTTATACTAGTGATGATGAACTTGATGTGTTGGATTCACCCATGACTTCAATCATTGTAGACAACTTCCGGGTTTTTCCTACTTCCGAAAAACCCAACCTGATGCCAAAGAGCGGAGGTCGAAAGGTTGTAAGATACAAACTTCTGCGGGAGGTATGGAGATCAGATGGCGAATAGTAATCTTTCATTTATTTCTCTCACAAATGTATGTATGTATGTATGTATGTATGTATGTATGCTTTCATGTAGAGATAGAGTGCTTTGGCTAAATAGTGAATCTGGGACATAAAACTTGTACTAAAATTGAAGGGAAGGTGAGGTAACGTTAGGAGAAAATCATAATTTGATCGTTGCCAGAATCATGTTGCATATTAGTTGATGATTGGCACTTACAGACATGTTTTCAGCTGCAGCCTGCGACACAATTACTAAAGTTGAACTTTCATGATATTACCTGTTCAAGTTATTTCTAACTATAGTTACATTTATTTAATTTTTCTCATTTTTATTAATCACCCCTCCATCCTGTATCTTCGGAATTTGGCTATCAAGATGACCCGAGTAAAATCTCACTCGCAACGTTCAATGCATGCCCTTACGGCTTAAGATAACGACTTATTAAGGCGGAGTATGGTTAAAGAGGCGGCCAAACTGATGGCAGATACTATTACGAGTCAGATTTCTGTGCATCTCCGACAGTTGCTACACTGCTAGCTATAGCAGCTCAGGTAGCTAGGAGTCAAATATTTGAGGAGCAAATCATGGTCGGGGACGATTCCATTAAAAAATTATCCATTTTTTACTTTTCTTAAAATGTTTATATATTACTCAGTTCTTTAATTATTAACTCTTAAACTCGATATTAGATCTTTTTTATTTTTCTATATTCTTATAACGACCAATTCATCAATCACTCTTGGATTTTTTGTTTTTTAAGTTTTTCATATATTATTATATAGATTTTTCTAATTTAAACTGATGGGTCTATCACATTTCTGAATAACGGTTCTAACTAATGAGGTAAGAAAGGCAATTAAATCAAAGAATATTCAATAGTCATTGTTGGTGTAAGAATACACTTTCTATGTTATTGATGTATCAAAATTGATGGTAAGATTTAAATTTTTTTTATTTTTATAAATCAAATCTTGCTATCTCATGGAATGTGGGTACAACACTCTTAACTTATGAATAATATCCATAAACTCAAATTAATTGGATTCAATGACATACTAGAGAGAGAGCCTGAAAAGTCAAGTTTCGATTCATATATACATGAATCCACGTCTCTCTAAATCTAGCATGCTTGTCTTGTCTGTATACTAAATCTCGTTTAGATTTGGAGATGAGATGAATTGAGATGAGTTTAATTTATTTTTTAATATTATTATTATTTTGAAATTTGAAAAAAGTATATATGAATTTGTGTTTTATATAAAAAATTATAAAAATATAATAATGAAATGAAAATAAATTGAGATGAATTGAATTGAATTATAAATACAAACGAGCCTAAATATAATGCATGCTATAATTAATATATTATTAATTGGATCCTGATTCCGTAAGAGCACAGATCAGTACGTACTAAAAACATAAAAAAAAAAAAAAAAAAACGTGTACGACATGATTGAGGGCTTCTCGATTTCTCTTCTACGATGCATGCATACATGGTACCGAGATACATCTAGAAGCACACGCAGAGACGAGTGATTGATAATATATTGCGTTCAAACCTGATCAAGAAGAGCTAGCTTTAAGCCAACTCTAGAGTGAAATTTATATTATATAAGCGATCTCGTAATGATGATCATGATGAGTATTAGCCATTATGATTCGACTAAAGAGACAAATTTGTTGTGACATCTCTCCTCGTTTTTCCATTTAGTTGTCTATTTTCTTCGTGGATTAGGTCTAGTTTCGTTGTCATGCTGCGTGGTGACGAGACACTTGACCTATTTTTTCTCCATGTAGAAATACTGATCATCTATCGTCTTCATGGATTTGATTCAATTTCGCTAGTAGCTGACGTGGTGAGTGCAAAAAAGCCGATGGGCTGACCAATCCGTCCGCACATTTTAACCAGTTTGGTTTGTAAACATAACGTCAATGTTTTATTTTTTATTTTTATTTTTTATCAGAACTGTCATTCTTTAGGTTATTTTATTTTATTATATATATATATATAGATAGATATTTTTATGCTGCATTACATCCTCAAAAGTTATTTGCATCAAGAAAATAATTTATGCGGTTCTGCAACGTGTAAGATGCAGATAAATTTGAAATTGATATGATGGAGAAATTAATTTTTTAATAATAAAAGATATTATTATGAATTAACGAACGAAACGCGCTGCTGTCCCGCCATTAAATTATGTGAATAACCCCATTATTATAATTTTAAAATCTGCATAGTGATTTGTATAGTAACTTACATAGTAACTTCAACGTCTATAAATATGGGTTTCAGTTATAATGAAATTCATAAAAAAATATAGAGAAGGAAGAAAGTTCTTAAGAGTTTCTTTTCTCTTGCAATAGTGGTAGTTTTCTTTTTAGTTTTATAACACGTTATCAACACGAGGTTCTACCGATACTGAAGCTAATGGTCTTCTACTTCAAGTAAGTTTTTCAATATATTATTTGCAGTCCTTGAGATAAATATTAAAGGTAATATTTCTAAATATTACTTGATAAAATTTTATTTTTATTCTCATGATAATGTGAATATATTTCTTAAATTCACAGATTTATTTTTGTAATATAATGTCAAATATTGAGATTTATTACTATTGACATTTCTGAAAAATATTATTTATCCAGGATCCTTGATGAAATCTATTTGGATATAATGATGAACTTGAAAGATACAATCATAGAAGAAAACCATGTGTCCCTGAAGGACCGTGCTGTGTATCTCATGATGAAAAATCATCTTACTATGTGAAATAAATTAAGAGAGTGATATAAGCACCAGAAGATGTAATCCTCTCAAAAGATCATTATGATTTATTGCACATGAAGTTGCAAGATTTTAATAGTGGTATTGAATATTCTGCACTCTTTAAAATCAGCTCAATATTAAAATTATACTGTAAAAATATCACTGATGATGATATATAAAAGAAGACATTATTTTTCATACGTCGAATGTGCTCCTGCAGTAGCAATATCGAGAGTGAAAGTTCAACAAATATTCTGAACTTTTGTTTTGTCTTCCAGTAATTGAGCTAAATAATGAGTTTTTGTTACACCAGTTACATCCTATTAATAATATCGAATTTACACAATTCCCAAAAGTGAACGGGAACTAAGGGCGTAGACGTGGTAGAAAAATTATACAAGTGTTGGTCCCAAAAGCGACAACACTAAAGATGATAAAAATATATCGTATTACCAGAAGTGATCAAATTCAGAGAAGGGTAAAGGCCCTCAGAATAATTTTTCATAAAAGATGAAGATGTTTGTCATAAATGTAATATGACTAAACAGTAGTCACGTACCTGTTGTACGGCCAAGCACTTGATTTATTTATACTAAGTTTTTATATATAAGTTTATTAATATTTCATCATTTTTTGAAATAATGAAATATCGGTGCCTGAAGCACGACAAGAAATTACTTGGGATAATAAAACTCTGTTTAAATTTGATCCTCTTACAAATAAATGTGAACCAGAAGTTCAGAGGATTATCTATCTGCAAAGTGTTGCAAATCAATTACATGATGTATTTACTGACACTAAAGGTGTTGTAAAATCATATATTACTGCTGTTAATGCTTAAGCAAGAATTGAAGTCCCTGAAAGACGAGTTGTTAAAACAGTTATAAATGAGTCTAAGATACACCTGAAGCGTTGAAGACCTATTGGTGCACAAGAAAAATAAAAATCGGTGCTCATGAAGAGACCGTATTTTCTGTATAAAATATAATCCTCCTGAAGAGGAAACCTCCTGAAGAGGTAACTCCTGAAGAGGTAACTCCTAAAGAGTGTAACTCCTGAAGAGTATAACTCCTGAAGAGAAAACTCCTGAAGAGTATAACTCCTGAAGAGAAAACTCCTGAAGAGTATAAACCTCCTGAAGAGGAACCTCTTGTCGAGGTGTTTCATGAAATGTTTTCCCCTGAAGAGGACCAATGAGATCTCAATACATTTCATGAGTACTGGAAAATTTATGGATAGAAATAAAACTGTTGTCGACAACATATATGATAACACTTGATATTACCAGAAGTAATGAAGAAAGTGAGCAAAAAAAAAAATCGTCGAAGAATGTCGACGTAGAAATGATTGGCCAAAATGGAAAGCAGTTATTAAAACTGAATTAAACTCGCTAGTGAAGCGAGATGCATTTGGACCTGTTATCCAAACACCAAAGGGTGTAATATTTGTCAGATATAAGTGAGTATTTATACGAAAATGTAATGCGAAATGAAATTATGCGGTATAATTTGTCGCACAAGGTTTCCAGTAGAAACCCGAGCAATTATGAGGAAACATATTTCCTTGATATGAATGCAATCACATTCATATTTTTAATTGACTTGGTTATTACAAAAGGATTAGATATGCAGTTAATGAAGCATCATTAGATTATTACGATACTTGAAGCATCTAATCCAAGTACATTTAGGAGTATGTACTTTATAAAGTTTTAAAGATCTTTATATGGGTTAAAGCAATCCGGACACATGTTGTATAATTGAATCAACGAGTATCTATTGAAATAAGGATTTAAGAATAATCCTATATGTTCATGTGTTTTATCAGAATCCGGATTCGTCATTATTGCAGTTTACGTTGATGATTTACCTTGTTAGAACTCTTGAAAAGATTACAAGGGTTGCTATAAATTCAAGGAATGCATTTGAAAAGGAAAGATCTTATTATTCAATTCATAGATGAGTTACAAGAATTTGAGACTTCTAGCCTCATCTCTCAAATGCATTTGCTCTTCATAAAGCAACATACCATCCTTATCTAAAGGATTAGGCAGTCGAAATGAAGAGGCAAGTAAGGATTTTAAATCCTTATTCTCCTGCTTTAAGTCTGCAATTTTTTTGTCAGACTCTTGAACGAGTCGTTGAAGTACAGAAACCTTCTCGTTAAGCTCCTCAATCTCACGATTTTTGGATTGTAATCGGTTGGAAAATCCAACAATAGAGGAGGAGTATCGGGTGTCGAGAGTCACCGGCTCATAAACAGCTTCACGATCTGACTTATTAGCCAGATCATTTGCTTGCTGCAACATTGCACCTGCGGAAGATGCAGGATCAACTTGTAATTGAGGTGAAGGATACCTCATATGTTGATTGTGAGAAATAGTAAAAGGAAATTGATGAGCCATTGAAAATTTGTAGAATAAGAATACAAATACAGATGAATTATAGATATGAGAAGAAGATTTGATGTGTACTAAATGAAACTAAAGACGGTTCTTATAGAAATGGAAATAAGAACAAGACAAACCATCATCTCTTCAAATCTCACTTTACAAGATATGCTGGATGCATAATTTCAAAAGCCAGCGAGATTAATTACAGCTATCCCTATTTTCTTGTAAACGCTGAACCTCTGCCGTTAGCTGCTGTTGTTGACTTTGTATCTGAGCTCTCTCTCGTTCCAACTCTTCTACTCGTGTTTTCAGGTCACGAGAATACCAATCTACAAGTTTCTTCAGCTCCTTATTTTCTTGTCTTAAATCTTTATTTTTACTATCTTTAGTTGCAACCGTTTGATGCAACTCAGATATTTGATTTTTAAGATGATTAAGCTCACTCGTTCTCGCCAGTAGCCTCTAAGACATGGTTGTAAGAGAGGCAGCATATTGAGCACTGAGGGTTCTTGATGCTGCAACAATTTCAGGATCAGATTTACTAGAAAGATATATCTCTACTCCTATCATGGTATTTACAGTCTCAGGAGAAAATATAAGTGGTTGAGGTATGAAAGGTTCGTGGTTTAAATCTGGGACATTAGAATTTCTATCAGACATAATATCGTTTTGGATGAACAACAACTGAATCTATGAGGAATGCAAGATCTTTTTGCTGGAGTAAACCAATGGTAAAATTGGTTATATTTAAACAACAACCCGAAACCTTCAAATCTCTTCAAGATCTCGTTTGTCCACAATGTCAAGCGAATTTGATTTTCCGCCGAACCGATAATATTAAACCTCAAAGCTTTTACAGCTTTTATCATACATAGATGGTTTCCAATATTATTTCCGCTGTATATAAACAAGTTCTTCCTAATAACGCCGAATGAGGGGGAGAAAACTTTAGATGAAAATATTATCATACTCTCTCTAATGCATTATTTAGTTGGAGATCGTTTTTGAATTCTTAACTTGTTATATATACTGAAATCATATTTGCTTATTACTTGAAACACTAACGCATATTATCAGGGGGAGTTTTGGCTGAGATCAATGACTCAACATATCCAAGAAAAGTATGGTATTTTGATAGCTCAACAATTTTATACGAAGATAATGCTGCTTGTATCACTCAAATCAAAGGAGGATATATCAAATATACGATCAAGTGATAATCTGGCGATTTATTCACGAAGACATCACCAACTGCGACATTCAAGAAAATTGTGCAGAATATTAAAATGTGAAAACTCAAAAACTATTGTCATGCACTTTCCAGGGGGAGTAAAAGTCCTAAAGACTTGTGCTGATTGTACTCTTTTTCCTTCGCTAAGATTTTATCCCATTGGGTTTTCCTTTGCAAGGTTTTAATGAGGTAATCTTAAAGCACTTGTGGATACATAAAGAGACTGTACTCTTTTTCCTTCGCCATTGGTTTTTCTTCCCACTGGATTTTTCCTTGACAAGGTTTTAACGAGGCAGATTCTTTATGGGTGGTCATTCAAGGGAGAGTGTTATGAATTAACGAACGAAACGCGCCGCCCCCTGTCCCACCACTAAATTATGTGAATGATCCCACCACTATTATTTTAAAATCTGCATAATAACTTGCATAGTGACTTGCATAGTAATTTGCATAGTAATTTCAACGCCTATAAATATGGACTTCAGTTGTAATGAAATTCATAAGAAAATATAAAGAAGGAAGAAAATTCTTAAGAGTTTCTTTTCTCTTGTAATAGTGGTAATTTTCTTTTTAATTTTATAATATATATATATATATATATTTAAAAACATGTGACTTGTATACTTTAAAAGTACTGTATCTAACGTTAATCTTTAAAGTAATCGAGAACATAACAGTTTTTGACTAGAATTGGTGCGGCGTAAATATTATCTATAAAAAAAAGTTGTTTAATTACGCAACTTGAAGCAATTCTCGTGACACAACATAACTATATATATTATTTCGGGAAAAAAAAAAGAAACATAAGTTTATATAAGGACAGGAGGGATGTTAGACGTAACATCATGAGTTATGACCCATGTTAGAACTTAAAAGATAGTCGACGCCCTGAAAAAGAACTGAGCAAATGAAGAAGCAGACTGCAGCACTAGGAGCAGAGTAGGAGAACTATACGGCACACCTCCAGAAGACTTTAGGACAAATCTGCATAAAGGGAAGAGTTAGGTGCCATGAGAATATTCTTGTAAATATGATTATATTCTGTGAGACACGTGGCATATGTATGGAGAGTATTCTGTTGTGTAGATAGTCTATATAGACATTGTAAAAGGCATGACTGAGCAGTGTAGAAACAAGAGAATTATGAGAGTGACCCTTTGGCATTTCATCAAAAACTCCACCACTTAGAGCTTCTTCATCCCACTCTTCAATTTTTTTTTCAAATTTTAATTAAAAACTTCACTTCCTATAAATTTTTCATAAATTTTACTATTTTCAAAAAACTTCCTACATCTCATCCCCTATTTTTTTTTTTTCCTTATCTATTACAATAACATTATTTTATTATCTCTTTATTACTTTTTTACTATTTTTTTTTTATACATTGGAAGAGGGGGATCGAACCCATGATCTCCATCTTAGAGATAGGGCTATGCCATCAGGCCATTGTCACTTTTTTACTACTTTATTTCACATCATAATATTATTCTTAATAAAATACAATAAATAAATGCACGGTGCATGAACAGTTTTTGTAGGGGTGAATAGTAGCTCTTTAAATTTGATGAGCTACTATTAAATTTAAAGAGATACTATTCACATCTCAACCTAAAATCCTAAAATAGGAAATCGGATGGAAGGGTGTTTTGGGGTAATTAGCACTTATTGAAGAATCCTTCACATACGTGGCTTAATTTAATGGCTGCCAAAATCTTAAATTGCATCAGTTGTTGATAATTAGCACTTACAGCAAGGGAGATTCTTTCAGCTAGCTGCTGCACAATTGATGATCAAGGTAAGGCTCTTACAACATCTTATTCAAGTATTTATTATTATTATTATTATCTATTATCTGTATATTATTTATTTTCTCGTTCTAAGCAACCAAACTCATCTTTTCCTGAACCTTCAATGGCAGCACCTCATGCATTTAATCTGTTAGAAAATATCTATTTCTTCCAGTCAGTGCCCATCATTTCTTTCAATTATTTCTAACTTTGCTCTGGTTGGAATGAAATGGTGATATACAATTTCCTTTTATCTTTGATAAATGAACTTCACCTGATCTCCATTTCTCCTTCCTCTTCTCTTTGAGGAGGCAAGTTTGTGATGCAATTACTGGGTAGCAAGCTTTGCTACCTCCAAAGACATAAGTACAAGCAATAGTGGCAACCTCCAAAGACTCAAGTTGTTCCAAACAATAGTTACTCAAAGAGATTATACAAAAGTAATCCCACATGCTGACGCAATTTCACATGATCCATTAGATCTATTTTGTAATAAAAGTAATTTTACAATTTGAGAAAGCAAATGAATCCTTTAAAAGATTACTTTTATATAATCTAATTGTAGCTAAAGTATTTCTCCTTACACAATAATGGCAACCCATCACAACGCTCCCTTCTTGCTGATATTAATAAATTTTGGCCCAACTTTGAATTAAATATTGTGGATTTCTGCTAGCTAGCATCTAACTGGACAAAATTATTGATGTTTATTTGTAATTTGCTTTCTTTCCCTCCTGATAGCTTTTGGTGGGCTTGGAAAGTTTCTTGAGAGAATATGATGGGGGAGACAGATAGAACTGCGCAGGTTTCAATTGAAACGTCCGACTTAAATAGAATGTTAGCTTCATCCATCAGTGAAAAACTGCGAGACAACTCACCTTCCTTGCTAGTGAGCAGCATTTTCAGAGTTCCCCAGAAACTTCGTCGGCGTAATGAGAATGTTTATGATCCTAACATAGTCTCAATCGGTCCCTATCACCATGGCACTGAAAGACTAGCTCCCATGGAGAAAATAAAAATGTGGTATCTGGGTTCCCTCCTCAAAAGGTTTCCACACTCACAGTCTCCAGATGAAGCTTTGGAGCACATTGTTGAGAGCATCAGAGAGTTGCAGAAGCGTGCTCGTGATTGTTATGCTAATCCATTCAAGCTCGATGAGGAAAGGTTCATTGAGATTTTAGTTGTTGATGGCTGCTTTCTCCTTGAGCTCTTTCGGAAAGATGCATACATAGCCCCAAGACACATAGATGATCCTATATTTAACACCTCCTGGATGTTTGAAAACCTTTATCATGACTTGATTTTGATGGAGAACCAAATTCCCTGGTTTGTTCTCCATCGCTTATCTGAGCTAACAGACTTAACAACATCTACCAGCGAACATGAACCCGATTTTCTAGTCAAACTCGTTCTCAAGTTCTTCGAGACAATGATGCTGATGACAGTGCCAGCTGAATACAGATCAAATGACTGCGAAGTCAAGCATATTCTTGACTTGCTGCATAGTTGCTTGCTTTCCTCATCCGGGGGTAGAATTCCTGATCAAAACACAAACTTGGAGCTGTTTCCTCCAGTGACGGATCTATTGCAGGCTGGAGTCAAATTCAAGAAGGGAACTCCTGATGACATCTTAAACATCAAGTTCAATAAGGGAGCATTTGAAATCCCTCCCATTAAAATCCGGGGGAATTCGGAATCTTTGTTCAGAAATCTTATAGCATATGAGCAGTGTGATCGGCATTGCATGGATCAATTCACGTCTTATGCAGTATTCTTGGACTGCCTCATCAACACCAGCAAGGATGCGGACTTGCTCTGTGAAGAAGATATTCTTGTTCATGCCTTGAGCACAGAAGACATTTCCCTGCTCTTCAACAGGCTGTACAATGACACACTCATCTCCAAATTCTATTATGGTAGGATAGCTCGTAATATTAACGAGTATTATAGATCTCAATGGCCTAGATGGAGAGCAACCTTGATGCGTGATTATTTCAGGAATCCATGGTCGATTTCTTCATTCATAGCTGCAATCTTCATACTTATTTTCACCTTTACACAGACTTTGTTTACCATCCTCTCTTATTAATGCTTTTTCTTCTAGTAATTGTTGCGGTGACGTTTCATTTGTTAAATTATTAATAATTTGAATGATTATATAATAAACCGTCCCCCAATTCAACAGAATTTCATGTTCCCTACCAAATTGAACAAAATTAGAATGCACTGGTGGCCATGACAAATTCATTATCCACACCTGGAAACGGCATGTTTGCAATTTAATTTGCAGAACAGAGTTCAGAGTTTTATTGGAGATGATTTTAAATCCATTAAGAATGATACTGTTTCCATTGTCCAACATCAAATAGAGAACCGTTCCCTTTTAGCATTTTGCAGGCACCACAAGGTACACTTCAAGATTCCTAAGATGAACCCATATTCTTCTTCCATCCCTTTATTTTTTATTGTACCTGCCAATACCCCACAAGAAAACTCATGAGATTCATCACTACTATTTAATCAATATGTTATGTGCTCTCTCTATACTTATGATAAATATTGTTAAATATTGTTAATAATTGAATAAATATTGTTAGAAATATATTTTTAATATTATTTTTGTCTTGAGATTTGAAAAAGTTAAATTGTTTGTTTTATTTTATATGAAAATTTGATAAAATTATAATAATTAGATGAAATGAGATTAGACAAATTGAGAGGAGTTGTGAAAATAAACGAAGCATAAACATCCCAGTAAAAGGCCCTAGGAGACATGAATACATTAATCAACCTGGTGAAATGGAGTAGAGATGAAAGACAGCTATAAGCATCAAAAACAATATAATATCCATGTTATCGAGGCAACTTTAACAGTCACCTCAAACTAGCTATAAAAATAATTGATATCTGCAAGCTAGATTGAAACCACAAAACTGGAATCATGTAAATATTTTCAATGCATGCAGTTGAGCTGTGAAAAATAACTAACATGAAGGCAAGAGATCTCACCACCTGGATTCTGTGCCACCAATTGGGCTGTGCAATGCATCATAGTGTCCATATCCATGATAAAGAACACGGATAGGATTATCATTTCCATACTCCTGACCATACTCGGCTATGATTTTGAGGATACCAGATTTCTTGTCCTTCATGTAAACAGTGATTGGCATCCTACAAATGGAAAATTTTATATGATAATCCAATGCCAAAAACCCAAAAACACTGGGCAACCTGGTACAGATCATTTTCTACCGGCTGCCATGAGAACACCCCTGGCCACATTCTAGTTATTGGAATTTTAGTAAGTGGCAAGCAAGCATGAACAAACTATATAATTGAGGAAGAGTTTAGATATAAGGAAAAGGACTTACTGTAGGACATGGGAGGCCATCAGCAACTCAGGCTCTCCTCCCCAAATATGAGGCTGTCGCATCTCTACAACATAGTTTTCAAAATCACCTTCAAGAAACCTGCCAGTGAATTGAAGACTTGAAAACTTGCATAAGGGTTGAAGTTTATTTCAATTGCTACAACAGGGAGTAAATCATTAGGTTTGGTGGATTCCATAATGTAAAAGTCCCCAATTATAATAGCATGGTGTGAGGGGAGGCCCATTCGAGATAGACCGGGCCCCAGGCCCAATGTAGGACCAAAGTGAGCCTAACTTGTTGGGCTGACTCGGGACTCAAGAAGGAGGGCGACCCCAGGATACATGGGACGGAATAGCGCCTGCAGAACGAGTCATATGGTAGGGAGTGCCAAGTCAGGAAGCAACAAGCACGCCCCTCACTGCATTGAATGCGAAAGCCTGCGAAGGCCACGCCGCATTAAATGCAAGCAAGGAAAAAGCATGGCAAGCTCCCCTCCGCATTAAATGCGTTGCAAGTAAGCCCCTGACCGCATTAAATGCAAGTCGAGAGCTCAGACGCGAGTTTGGGTAAATTAGAGACTGACATGGTACAGAAAGAAGGGACAACTCACAACCAACTTAAATTGTGGCAGGATGGCCACCCGAACACGGCACGGGGGATAATGATGACTTGAAGGAGGAATGGGACATCCATCTTGTCCTTCAGGAAGGCCCCAGGCACTTACTCGAGCCTATAAATAGCGAGGAACCCCACGATGCACAAGTTAATCTATCGATCTCTAAACTCTCATTTGATCTAGTATTCTCACCACTCACCCATCTGAATTTGGCATCGGAGTGGCCTCACGCCAACCACAGCCTTCCTCTTCTACCCTTGTGCAAGTGCGGTTTGTTTGGACGTCACCAAGTAGCCCAGGCCGCGGAACATAACCTCAACACATGGTATAAACATGGAAGTCCTCTTCTTAAAACAAAAGGGCAGTCCACTTAAACAGCCTCCAACAGTCAAATCTCTCTACTGTATTTTGGGGCCAATTAAAAATGAAGCAACACTATAATCCCACCAAGTTTTCTCAAGAAAACTTACCATTCGGTTTCCTCTCTCCTCTTAACGAACTCATCTGCAACCTGTCCAAACCATTTAATGATATAAGTCACATAAAAATTTGATTTGGGGGCATGAGCACCGAAGAAAGTGATTAGGCAGGAAACACAGAAAGGTACTATGTGAAATAGATATGCTGAGTCCAAAAGATATGCAAGCAGTTTTTGTCCAAAAGATATGCTTAGTAATTGGAGCAATTCAACCAAGTTTTACGGTAATATGTGAAATAGATGTTGCTCAGACACCATATTAAACGGTTCAACAATGAATCAAAGGCAGTAAAAGTTGAATCATGCATATAAAGCATCGGTGTCCTTGTGAAATTAGGAAGAACTTGAGTTTATTTTGTACTTTAGCTCTGAGCTCATCTGCAAGTTCTTTCTGATGGCTATCACTTGAAGTTGGTTTCCCTTCTCTAAGGCAAGCACCATGAACTACAGACCGGAACAAACATCTTCCATCTCCAGGTATGCCTTGATCAATCAAACACGTAACATGTTAATATATTCTTTATATCAAGCAATAAATTTCACAGCTAGCTAACATTGATCCAACGTTTGCAGTGCAAACAAATTGATTCCATTCCATTGATAAGTTTAGCAAATGAAGAAAAGGGAGGATTCATGCTTATTGAGATGCCACCGTTCAAATCCTACGCTAACAACACACATCTTGTTCTTCTTGTGAGAATTCAACGGTATAGAATGTGCAGAATGAATTCAGAACAACACAAGCACCACCCAACAGCAAATAGTACACCCACTTTTCCGTAGAGTTTACTTCATTGAAACAGTAAAAAGGGAACCATATATTTTGAGTTGGCAATCGCATAACCAATCTATGCAATTGCATTGATTTTCCATGATTCACACTTTGACCATGTTCTTAGCACCTCAATGAAGATCACAGTTAATTAATGCTCACTTGTTTCAAAATAAAATGAAATAAGAAAATTTTGCATGGCAAATGGGTGAGGCAGCTCATAAAAAAGAGTATGTAGCATGATTACCGAGTTATAGGCATCATATCCAAATACCAATAATATATGATATGAATCCCCAAAAGTTCATAACAAAGGAAATAATAAAAATGTATTTTCTATAATTCTAAAGAACTGCAGAATTGTTACAAAAAGATAATTCTCTTCGGAACTAAAAGGAGAATCGTTAATTACGAACACATTTGCCGAGATTCTTGAAATTAAGAAAGGAAACACTTGAAAACAGAGAAACAAACCTAGGCCATAATCCATGCTAATGATCACAACAACTTCTCAAACGTCAAAAAAAGAAATCACACTCCCAAACCAGAAAACAAGATCATTAACTAGATAACAAAGCTTGAACTTGCACGGAAAGCATCAAAACAAAGCCAATCGTAAGAAGAAAAGCACAGAAACTACTTGTCCACCAAGTAGTTTAAACTCCTTTTGTTTCTTGTCTCATTCTCTTACATAAGCGAAAGGGTAACATAAGACCACGAACACGAAACAGGAACAGACAACACGCACAAATCATTAGAAATACAGGTGGGTCGTTACCTAGAGAAGTTTCTGGTTTCGGCATCTTTCGGGCATATGATAAGGAGAAAACCATGCCCAATCAGAAGAATAAGCACGAGTCCACGACCCCTTTGTAAAAATGATGTGAAGCTGCAAAGTTAGCAGTGAAGGACACTGACTTGGGTCATTCTTGGGGTGATAAGAGTACCACCCGTCCATAGCTTTCTGGGTTGTGGTCCTAAAGATACCATCGAAGAATCGAATTCCATTCTTTCGATAGAGAAGCTTGGGTTGGACAATTTGAGTGGAATAATTATTTCCATATGCGTGGAATAATTTTTTTTTTTAATTTTTTTGAAATGATGCGTGGAATAAATATTGTTTATATATTGAGTTTTTTGTATAAGGACTCATTCATCTTTATATATGTTCGTAAATTACTTATAAAAAATGTCCAACCCATTGTATGTTTTAAGTTGTGATGAATTCGCCCAAAAAAATTATATAACTGAAAATGAATAATAGAATAAAAGCTCATAAAATAAACAAGAAGAATTGAAAAGGAAAAGGTATATTAGTGTATGAATATATAATTCATTAAATTCACGAATTCTTATCAGTTTAATTGATGATATGATATGATAAGATGTCCCCTTTTCCTTGCAATGAGGGTCTGAATTCTGAGCTAACAGAAAGAAAAACATGCACAATGATCATTTGCGTTTTATGCAATTATTTGAAAAGCGTCTTTTATCATTGATTCATTTCCCTTTCCTTTTTTTAGGACCAACTTTCTCATCAAAAATGTCAAAAAAAATAATCGGGAATATATCAACTCGTGCTATAATAGTGGATGAACCCTCGTTCAATTTGTCACACAGACGGCATGGCATTCTATCAAACACCTCACTTGCAAAGTAAAGAGAAATCCACAAGAAACAATTTTCGTATGGAATTTGGAACGGGGGCCGCGCGGACGCAGGCCCCCACTGCCACAAATTATGACGTAGGCTCTGCCACTATGGGCAGACCTTAGCGCAGCACCCCTCCGAGAGTGCAATGGAAGTCAGTGACCTAGGCCATGGGCCTTCTTGATCACCCATTGACCCCGTCCAGGTAAGTATGTTCTATAGGAACCGTGCTTTCCCTTATATATGAGCGCCTTGGCGACATCCTTCTTTCTTCGTTTTAATGTGGGAATAATTATATGGGCAGTGCTACTCCCCGTGGGAGTAGCCATCCAATGTATAAAAAAAAAAAACAATTGTTTTTTAATATTTTTTTAAATCTCTTAAATATTTATAATAAAAAAAATACGAAGTTATGAAAAAAATACTTTCTTAATCATTAAAAAAAAAAAATCAAAACGGTGTGTTTCATATGTAGGTATAGCGTTTTCCTTATAATATA
The DNA here is from genome assembly GCA_036898215.1 of Platycarya strobilacea. NCBI lineage: Eukaryota > Viridiplantae > Streptophyta > Magnoliopsida > Fagales > Juglandaceae > Platycarya > Platycarya strobilacea. The sequence continues at coordinate 13,534,701 of CM072554.1, read as the reverse complement.
TTTGACTTCTTTGGCTAAGTTTTTGTTTCTAGTGCCTTTCAAAGAGAAGAGGAAAGTGAATCGAGTGATGTAGGCAGGCCTCAGAGTCAAAGGTCAATTAGCTTGTTGTAAACAAGAATTGCTATCGAAGCTTTTTATTTTTTTTGTGAAAAAATAATGTGTTTATCATTTTTCGATTGTAATTAGCCTCTGTTGCTGCTGTTATAGTTACGTTAGTTACACCTGCAACAAATTTATTCATTATTTCTTTTTTTATCATTCTTTCATCATCTCATAATATAATATTAGATAATTAATTCATAAATAAAATATAATATATAATTTTTAATTATCTAATTTAACGTAATGAGACGATGAATAGTATAACTTTAATTGCTATTTATTTATTAAAAAAATATGACAATCAACATTCTATTGTGACATTAAATAATTAGTAAATAAATAAACTATGAAAAATATTTTTTTAATTATTTAAGTCAGATCCAAAGACAAAAAAACACGATAGAGTATAAGATCTTTAATTATTTCTCTACTCACATGTATTTGACTTGGCTTGAAAATTTTGGTGGAAGCTTTCTAACATTTGAAGCTTCGAATGGAAGCCTCAACCCTCTGTTCTCTTCCTATAAAGCCTTCTACCCAGAATTGTTAACTCACCAAGCCAAACAAAAAAAAAAACAGTCCCTGATTCAAACAGTTTCCCATCATATCTTTACATCAACCAAGCATGTCGTTTCTAACAAGCATCCCTTCAACATCATCTATTCTATCAACATATGCCTCCTTCTCTGCATTCGCAATGCTGGTCCGGAGTATGATCAGCGAGTTCAAGACCATGAGCACCCAACTCATACCCCAACAACTCCAAGATAAACTCTACTCCAGGCTTGGACGCCTTTTCGGTACTCTCTCTTCTCAAATGATTCTCATCATCGATGAGTACAATGGGTTTTCTGTAAATGAATTATACCAGAATTCTCAAGTCTATTTAAGCTCAAGAATCACCCCCACGATCGAAAAGCTGAAAGTTTCCAAGGCCCCGCGTGAGAAATGCCTCTCCATCACAGTCAACAGGGGAGAGCAGATTCATGACATATTCGAGGGAATCCATTTCACATGGGAATTCGTTTGTACAGAATCCCAGAAATCTTATTATGATTATGAAAGCTATACCGAATCAACAGAAAAGTCTGAACGTAGATCACTTCATCTCAGTTTCCCCAAGAAATACAAGGAGAAGGCACTCGGCACTTACCTGCCATATGTAGTGGACAGAGCAAAAGACATCAAGGAAGAAAACAAGGTGGTGAAACTCTATTCACTGGGAAGCTTCAATGGAGAGTATGATGTGGGCCCATGGGGATCAGTCAATCTTGACCATCCATCTACTTTTGACACACTGGCTATGGATCCAAAGCTGAAGAAGGAGCTAATGGATGACTTGGACAGGTTTTTGAAGAGGAAGGAACTCTATAGGAGAGTGGGAAAGGCATGGAAACGTGGGTATCTGCTATATGGCCCTCCTGGTACAGGCAAGTCAAGCTTGATAGCCGCCATGGCTAATTACCTGAAATTTGACATCTATGATTTGGAGCTTACAAATCTAGGTAGCAATTCAGAGCTCAGGAGACTTTTAGTCTCTACTGCAAATCGATCTATTCTTGTAATTGAGGATATTGACTGTAGCATTGAGTTGCAGGACCGACAGTATGGAGAATTCAATCAAACCGACAGCAAGGTGAGTTTATATATTTGTAACTCCTCTTTTATCACTTCAAAATACCCAGCAAAATGTGTAGGATCAACCATGATAATAATTTATTGAAGGAAAATACTTTCATTACAAATAAACTATATAAATGTAAACTCATAAACTAACATGGTTTTATATAATACGTTAAATTATAAAGTTATTTTTATTATAAAGTAAATTTAACGAATTCTATAAACCTACATCAGTTTATAAATTTACTTTATATAATCTTTTTTTTTTGTCTCTAACAGTTCTTTTTATTGAACTATTATCTAATTGACAGCTAACGCTGTCCGGTCTGCTAAATTTTATTGATGGACTGTGGTCAAGCTGTGGAGATGAGAGAATAATAGTGTTCACAACCAACCACAAAGACAGACTAGACCCTGCATTGTTGAGACCAGGCCGCATGGACATGCACATCCACATGTCCTATTGCACTCCATGTGGGTTCGAGATCCTTGCTTCCAACTACCTAAGGATCCAAAGTCACTGCCTTTTCAAGCAAATTCAAGGGCTAATAGAGAAGGTGGAGGTCACCCCAGCAGAGGTTGCAGAAGAGCTGATGAAAAATGAAGACCCTGATCTTTCCCTTGCAGGACTGGTTGCATCCCTCCATCAGAAGCAGCAGATGAAATGTGTTGAAGATTCCAAATTCGAAGGAGAAGGAGGAGCAGTAGGAAATGAAGAAGACAAACTAGACCCGAAAATGGAGGAAGTAGGTAAGAAGAAGAATAAGTCAAGGAAAGCAAGGAGAGGTAAAGGCAAGCGATGAACGGCATATTATATAAATTTATATAACATATAAGAAGCTGTTTGTATGATTTGAGCTGTCTCTCACTCGTCTTTGTTGCCGATTGCCTTATGATAAGTGACATACCATGCTTTTTATAAAATAAATAAATCCGTTGTTGCATATTGAACATGTCTCTCATACCGATCCAGTAAGCTACTAAGCACCACTCTAATACTTCTTGGATTTTTCGCTACTACACCCATGAACCAGCAATCAACATCTTCTAAGTTTTGAACCAAACAGTGTTTCTACGTGACATTTTATCAAACAGAAAAACTACAAGATAAAAAAATGGCAACGGCAGACAATCCAAAATGGATAAACGTCTACTAGAGAGAAGTTTTAAGCTACAATTGCAACAGGGGCCGCGCGAACGCAGGCCCCCGCTATCACAAATTATGACGTAGGCTCTGCCACTGTGGGCAGACCTTAGGGCAGCACCCCTCCTAGTGTGCAATGGAGGTCACTGACCTAGGCCATGGGCCTTTATGATCACCCATCGACCCCGTCCAGGTAAGTATGTTGCAGCGTGCGCCGTGTTGTTCTATAAATAAAGCGTCTCAGCAAATTGCTTCTTGCCCCATTTCAATGTGGGACTAACCGTCAACAAATTATGTATATATTAATATAACAATATCGACCGACCAAAAACTCATGGACACGAGGGTTCTAAGATTATGAAAACAATACAATGTCTTCATTATAATGGAATATCATACTGCAAAAGTATTTTTTTGGACCTATATTCTAAGCATGACGAAAAGAACTTGAACTTGAAGCGCTTTTACGGTGATGGAAAAGGATCTGAACCGGACATGTAGTTTATGATCGTAAACTTGACAACAGAGTTTATATATTGGAATTTTGTTTATTGATTTGGAGCAATTAGTGCCAAGTGTTTAGAGCGATATCCCCCATCTCGTAGCGGTAGGGAGCAAAGCGTTGGGACACTTGAAGGCCCAAAAATCAAATTACAATACAAACAATATATCAATTCAAAAGTGATTGAATTTATCACTGAACGGTTGAGGTAATTGGGATTAAAGAAATATATCGTTTCGACTTTGAAAGCTAGGACAAATTACCAATTCCATTTAGAAATAATGGGTCCTTTTATTGTTTTCTGGGTTTGGATTCGTAAAAATAATAATAATATATAATTAAAAAAATTACTCATCATTCTTATTACACTATACACTACATCTGATTTATTCTTTTATAATTTTTCTTACTAAATGTGTGGTGTATAGATAATAAGTAGAAAAATTCTTTTAATTTAGCAAAAAATAAGTAAATTAAAAAATAAAAAACCCAGTGTGGTATGTTGTAATGAATAAAATGGCTCAAAACTAAAAGGTGACTCTCAAACCGCATCGATGCCGACCAAGAGAGTGTGAGCACAACGAACCTCAAAATGTAGAAAACGGGTGTCTGTGTGACGTTCGGTTTAACCCCCTCATCCTACGTTTGGACCTTTGGTAATGACACTGTTGTCCTAATTCAAGACTCATCCAGACACTCTAGATTCTTTTCAACCAGGTAAGCAACCCAGGGCTTGAATTGACATACTCAATCCACGTAATTTGTTTCCCAATAGCGGCAAGAGAGAAGACCAAAATTAAAAGAGGCAAAAATTCCATAAATTACAAGGGCCTGTACATCTCTTCTCTAAGGAAACAAAAGGTGATGCCCATGGGAACAGGACAGAAGAAATGGAAAAAGGATGATACAACAGAAATTTACAACAGATACAGTCTAACATTGATAGACTGAATAGCTCTTGCTTTTCCGGAAGAAGCTAAATGCTTTACCCATCTTTCTTCTTGAGATTGATTTACAGAGTGGATTTGATTCCAAGGCAGGCATGGGCTTTTCACTATTTTCGGCCAGCTGATGCATCTCGGCAGCCGGTTGGTCTCGTTGCCGCTGCTCCCTAAACACCATCAAAAGTTTCTGAGCCTTCTCTCTCCCCCTCGAAGTTCCGTTCACTGAGATTGACACCAGTGCAGGTATTACCCCTTCTTGTAAAACCATTTGACTGCATTTCTCATTTCCTTTGCACAAAATAAAGAGACATGAGGTTGCTTGCTCCTGTTCAATAGGTTCGCCAATGTCCAGCATTGTTGCTAGTCCACTAATAAGGCCAGGTGCGGATCCAATCTGGTTCTTTCCCGACTGACATGAAGCCAGGTTTATAAGGACAGCAATGACTTTTTCCGCCCACGTGTGATCACCAGAGGCTGTGAGAAGGGATTGGAGACCACTGACGATGCCAGCTGAAAGGAGATTCGGAATATTGGAGGGAAGAGTGGAGAGATTATAGAGGGCATACAGGGCATCAAGCTTGCACTGGGGTTCAGGATTTGTTAGAAGGATCTGGGTTAAGAAAGGGACGGCCCGACTTGAACCAATGACAGGCTTTGCTTCTTCAAGGAAAGACAGATTCAGGTACAATGCTGTGGCAGATCCATGGGAATTGGGATTGGAAATCATCTCCTCCAACAATGAAATTACTCCGGCCGCAAACATCATCTCCTTATTTCTGAAATAGAAAATTTCAAAAATAGCAATTAGATCAAAAATTTTTAAAGATATTCAGAGTTAAATGAATTTGTAAACGAATGAAATGTATCCTGAACTACCAAATCTTGGTAATTTACACCCTCACTTAAGATCTGATTGTTTAGTTGTGCAAAATGTAGCTCCAAAAAAAAAACAAAAAAACAACACAGGCGAGAAGTTTAATATGCCAAACAAGTTTTTTTTTTTTTTTTTGATAGGTAATATGCCAAACAAGTTAACCGACCAAACCCCCATATAAGGGTTTCAAATTATTATAAATAAAACACCAGCTTCTAACAATTGACAAAAATATTTGTTATAATTATCTAAGTAAATAGACATAGCCCAAGTAGGGTGTACACCTAAACTTAAAGCAAAACCATGACTAAAACCAAACATGAAATTGATAAAAAGATAATGATATAGCAAATTTAGTGTAATTAGCCTTATTCAAATTAAAAAAATTATCTTAACTCATCACATCTAATCATTACAATTTTTTCAAACTTTCAAATAAAACATAATAAATAATTCAACCTTTTCAAATCCCAAACAAAAAATAATATTAAAAATATTTTATTCAACTTAAAACTCTCATATCATCTCAACTCCACTCAACTCATTATCCAAACTTAAGTCCTTCTAGAGGATGCATGAAGATTATAATGAATGCCTTGACATACAAAGACACCTGCACCCATGGTGCTTCTTATTTTCAAATAAAAAAAGGGCAGCACATTCTTTTGAAAGAAACTGAAAAAGAATAAAATCAGCTAAGAGAGAACTTATGATTCATAGCTCAGACAGTCAAAATTCTGAAAGCACTTGAAAATGTAGTCCGTAAGCACAAGTGAAAATTCAAACCAATGCCAGCTTTTAGAAATTACAATCTCCATGTTTTCCCTGGCAAGAATTGGCATTAAACCAAAAAGAAAAATAAAACTTAGCCTCAACAACCAACCTGCCAAAAAGAAGCACAAGAAGACAAATGAGGGGAAATTAAATCCACATAGCACACTAGTTTATATAAGCCAGATCACCCAGAAGCATTAGCAAGTTGACTCTTTTGCATTTCCCACAATAAACGGGAAGAAATTATATGATGATAAATAGTATTTGTCACAATAATAAAGAAGGTAAGGAAAGTTCAAGTACAAAATTTCATTATAACCAGATCATCATAATTTTGGTCGATTTATGACACTGATTTTTTGTAGGTGATCCGTTTACAACACTGAAAATAGAATAAATATATGAATCAAGGAGAACAAATATGAAGATGAGCTGACAGCCAGATCATGTCTATAATATTTGGTCGGTAAATTAATTCAACTAAAGTGCGTGTTGGAAGATTCAAACATCAAGTCTATAATTATGGTTTAGTTCTTTGCAGGACCATCTTAATGTTTTAGGACTGTCATAACTCCCATAAATTCTGCCATGCGTCCATAAAATATATGGTCAATGATCATGTTTGATACTGTAAAACTCCAGAAACATTGAACAAGAATACATACCTGCTATTGTTGACAGATAGGTTGAAAAGAGCCATGGCTCCACTTTCCTGAGCCATTGCATTCCCTTCATGCAGAGCTGACCCTAGAAATTGCAAAAGAGCTTCCACAAACCCATTTGCTCCCATAAAAATCCTAGCCTCCTCGTCATCCTTCAGCAACAACCTTATTTGCTCCACCACCACACATTTTTTCCTCAAGTCTTCCCCCTTATCCAAGATAGACAGAAAATTCTGGTAACTTTCCAATACTCCAAACTCACACTCTTCTAGCTTAGGGGACAAACTATCTGTTTCATTTCCTTCAGCCTCCTCTATGACGCCACTCTCCTCTAAAGGAACAACCTTAACCCCCTTCAACTTGCAAGACCCAACACTGTCCATAGCTCTTGAATTTGTAGATTCTGACTCGGACAATGCCAGCCTCCAATAGTTGAGGTCAAGTGACTCGGGGGGACCATCAGGAATAGAAACTCCATTCTGTTCACACCAACTAGCAATGAGACCTTTAACACAGTAATTAGGGGTCAATGAGAGATGTGAGAGGTTCTGTTGAGTTTTTGGGCAGGTGTTATGCCCATCACCAAACCATTTCTCAATGCAGATCCTTTCATACGTTTGCCCAGAAGCAATGATCACGGGATCATGCATAAGCTGTAATGATATTGGACACCTCAATTCTTCTGGTGGCATCTGCCCTGATCTCCTGTTGTTTGGCTTAAAATTAAAAGAACCAAGTTTTGACAGGTGCCGTTCAAAGGCATGACCATTGCCACCAGGTCCAGCATCATCAAGAGATCCCTGAACAGAGGGAGAACAAGGTGTAGAACCTTGTGAATCATTATCATCAAAGATCTCACTTCTAAATAATTTGGAGTACTTTCTCATTAGATGTAAAAGATAAGCCACGATTGATTCCTTCCTCTTGTCTTCCTCTGCACGAGCTCTTTCTATGAGTTTCTTGAGAGCTCTTCTCTCTGAAAGAGCAGCTCTAGAAGAGGTTATTCCAAGCCTAGTAGCAGCCTGGTGAAAGCATTCTAGCTCATTACTGTCATTGCTGTTGTTGAATTTTCTCCCCTGTTGGAGCAGTGCAATAATATCATCACCGACTTGCTTCTCTAATGGCTCGAGCGAGAACACAGTACCCTCAAGTTCACTCACAATCTCCTGAATCTAAATGGAAAGTCAATTACAAAAGGTGTCAAAAATACTCCAGACAACAGAAATAGCAACAAAATACCACAATATCATCAACAACGATAATTTATAGTTACTTATATAAATTTAATCAAAATCTAAAAGCTCTACTGGAAATACGACCCCTAAAGAAAAGAGCTGTCTTATAGTATGAAGCCAAAACCCATTAACTACCAATATGCACCAGAATCATTTAGAGGACCATCCAGCATGTGAGCAACGTCTGTGAAGTATTTGAAAGAGGAAGCTTATATGCAGCACATGAGAACTTGAATAATAATTACCTGGCATCCAATTGATGGTGGGACAATATCGTCAACACGCCTGAGGCTATCTTCAAGTGCACATCTTGCCTTCTCAAACTTTAAAAGAACAGAATCCCCAGTTATAGCCTGCATGATAAGAAAGATTATATCACTAAAAAAATCCCCGGCAAAAAAATAAATTTACAAAATAAGAACAAAGAACAACAAAGAATGCATAGTTATTCCTCTACCTAATAGATTCAATATAAAAAGAAAATTAGCTCACTGCATTATAGTTGAAAGCATTCCCACTACAAAAAATGTTAATCCAATAAATAATCATACCAGATAAAGTTTACTGCATTCTGAGCAGTGTTGAAGAACATTCCTCGCCTTCTCAAGTGCTACATGCAATGCACACAATGCCTGAATGCCAGATTTGCTCCTTGGGCGTGCTTCTTCCAAAGAAGGGAAAAATGATATTACTTTGCAATATATCGCAGAGAGCGTCTTGCACATTTCTCCATGTAACTGCATAAGAAACATAATGTGAGCTACTTACCAAGTGTTATGGAACTGTATTCGAAGTGTGAACTTCAAAAAGTTATTAGCAAGTCCATACAACTGCAGTCCAAAATAAGGAAACCCTTGTAGGAAAAAAACCAACTTATAGTACAAACTAGATGACCAAATTCTCACAATAGACCCAGTATAACACCAACTTGTTAGTCATTTTTTTCAGAAAAGTGGAATTAATTATCTATGAAGGAAACCAAGTACAAAATTTTAGATACAATTTTCACCAGCTAAATAAAAGTAATCTGAAAATGTCTTGTACATGACTTCATCCAGAACCACCACTCCAGATGCTAATGACCATGACAAAGGAAAAACTGAAGCGCCAAAGTATCAACCATATAGTTTCATTAAACAACCATAATAGGGCATGCACACGCATATATCCGCCAAAAAAAAAGGGCATAAACACATATAGGCACAACAAATATATTTAGAATTATAAAAATACACAGCCCAGCCCCCATATATAGAATCGGGTCTCAAAACATAGAAGAGTAAATAAATAAAGAATTGCTCAGATAACATTTTTCACAGAAAAAGCTGCCAGTAATTTGAATCCAATCCAAACATTGCACCAATACCTTGGCATCAGTAGCTGCAAACAAATTTTCTTCTATCTCCGTAATGTCCATTATTGAAGATCACAGGGGAAATTTATAGAAAACCTTAGTTCATCTGCATTAGAAAAAGAACAATAAGAAAAGCAGACCAGGCCAAACTGCTACAGCTAAAGACCCTTCGTTGCATCAGCTACTTTACGTGCATATGAATCCACATCCAAATTAATTTGATAGACCACACTGGAATCAACAATATGCATGCAAAACCAACAAAAGCACAATCACACTGTTTGGCACCTTGAAAAACTGTTGAAAATGGAATTTAAAACGAAGTTAGCATCACGATTCCGTCATTTGAGATTAAGAAAAACGATTAATTAAGGTGAATTTGGTTAAGAGCGCACCCCAACTACGCCAATCATTGTGTAGGGTTATGTTGGTGAAAAAGAAAAAGAAAAAAGAAAAAGTCCTACATTCTTTCAGTAACCAAACAAGGCTGTAAAAAAAAAAAAACAGGGTCTTCAGCACGGAGTACTACTTCGTTTTTTCTATCAAACGCAGTGGATCCAGACATGACAGTACGAAAGGAATGAAGAGAAAATAATTAAATAAACGATCTGAATCTCACATTTCATCAAACACGAAATTTGAAATTTGAAAGAAAAAAAATCACATACAAAGAGAACAAACGAAACAGGAGTGATGGTAGGAAAAAAAAAAACACAAATTAATTTGAACATTTACTCAAATACCGATGATTCAAGATTTCAAAAAAGCGGAATTCGAAATGACTTCCTAGATAAAGCTTTTTAGCTGGGACGAGACGAAGAAATCACCTAGAGGTTATGAAATTCCAAATACAACGAAAACAGCAGTGCATCCACATTTAAAGGGATTGGTTAGACAAATAAAGCAACTCCTAACCATAATACGCGAATTAGCTACGGAATGTGATTTACACCCAAACAGGAGAAAAAAAAAAGACACGGAAAGAAGATCACAAAAAACAACAGAAAAAAATTGAACATTTCCGTAAACCAAACCACAGCTCAAGCGAGAAAAAAGAAATCCAGAAGTGAACTATTGGGCTAAGGGAAGCTATGGTTTGGAGCCCAAAACGCACCAGAAAAATTCGGAATCAAACCAAGGAGGCTTCATACAATAGCATGTAAAATGAATCCCAGAAACCAAACAGGAATTTAGGGTTGCAGTGATCTGCTAACTTCCATCTCATTGCAGTTTGTTAGGTATTGGAGGGATGGACTGAGGGAGATTAGAGGCTTTCGATCGTTGAGAGAAGTCGTAGATGGTGAAGGATATTGGGAATCGGAAATAGATTTTTCAAAGATTCGAAGTGTTATTTAAGGGAAAATAAAATAACTGTGAAAAATATAATGATTGTTTATTCGCAAGTCTTTTTTTTTGGGAAAAATAATAAAAATAATAAGAGGGGGATTGGGAATTATTTCGCCGCTATTATCTCTCCGGTACACCGGCCGACAGTTGCCGACCTCTTCGTTTGTCGGTAAGTAGATCTGTCATAAATGTACCCAAATGACTAAATTATCCTCCGCATTAGTTTTTATTTTCTCCTTTTAACCAAGTTGATGGGAGAAGATTGTAAGGCTGCGTTGCGATGTTGAACTTAATTATATATTTTATAAATAATAATAAATTGAGATAATAAAATAAATTTTGTAAAATTTATTTAAAATGAGTATAGATATATATATATGTTAAAATAAATTTAAAATATTTTGAATTTTATGCATAAATATATGTTAAGTTAAAAAATATTATAGGTATTATATATAAAGAGATTTTAATTAAAATAAGTTTAGTTATTTAAAAATTAGATATTTAAATATTAAATTCAAATTAAATTTATAGTAAACGAAGTTAAGTTCAATACAGTACAATAACCAAACGGAGCCTAAATTTAGGGCAGGAGCCCTCTACTTGATTTCAATTTCCATCGCTTAGTCTAGAATGTTTTTGTAGATAGAGTGAGTTTAAATCAAATAAGATAATAAATCAAATATCATTAAAATATATATTCTAATATTACTTTATTTTTTGATTTAAAAATGTTAAATTATTTATTTTATTTTAAAATTTTAAAATTTTAAAATTTTAAAATTTATAATAATTAAATAAGATGAGATAAATTAATATATTTTTTTTTTAAATAAGATCAATCCTAAGAATTTGGGACACTCTTATTTCACTTTTATCATATTATATAAAATATAATACTTTTATGCCTAGTTTGGATAAAAAGATGCTTGCGTCTCCTCTTATTTTGATATTTAAATATCACAAATACAAATAATTTTAAAATTTTCATCTAATTATTATCAAATTATTACAAAGTTTCCAAATTTTAAAATAAAATATAAAAATAATTCAATTTTTTCAAATATTAAAAAAAATCATATTTAAAGATTATATTCTAACAAAATTTAAATTTATAATTTTTTTATTTAATTTTTTTCTCTCTCATTTTTCAAAAATTCTAAAATGAGAAACGGGACGGTGAGTAGCATTGTTCTAAAAATAATTTAATTAGATTTTTTAAGTTTATTTTAGATCATTTCCAATGAGTTATGTAAAATTTATATTTTTGTAAAATTTGAAGAAATTGGCTCCATATAGCTCATCCAATAATTTATGTATTTTATAGCTAATATCCAGTTTGTTACAATACTATCTCTACGTCTATGAAATACTATTCGCACATGTATAACTATTTGATTTATTGTTCTTTCTACTTTCTATTTTCTATTTTTTATTTTTCATTCATTTCATTACCTACTTTATATTTTTTACTTTATTTGAAATTAATAAAATATATGAAAAAGTATAATATTTAAATAATAGAAAAATAAATAAATAAATTGATATATGATATATTTTAAAAATCAGCATGTAAATTTTTTTAAAAAAAATTATATATTTTAAAGGATAAGATGAAGAAATCATTGAAAAAATACTCTTACCCTTCTGAGCTGTAACATGGTTAAGAAATAAGTTAGTTCTTCCTCATTTTACTTCTAAATTTATATATTAAAGACTAACTCTTTTTCCAATTTAAAACAATGTTTTCTTTATCATAGTACCACCGGCATCCACTGTACTTGATGTCTAGATCTTATACATTAATAAACTAATATAAAATAAATTTTAAATTGGAGTACATTCCATTGTACTTGTTGATCCACTAATATCTACACTAACAAGCATGCTTAAGTTACGTCATTATGCTCTTATTGTACATAATTTGCATAATGAAGAATCAAGAAAGTACCTTCAGTTTCTAACGCTAGTATCAAATGCTCCATTCTGGAAATTATTAATTATTCATTTCAACTCATCATTTCCCATATCCTAAATGGTGTGTGTTATGTGTATATATGTATTTATAATATTCAAATATTTTTTTATTTAAATAGCAAATTTACAAAATTACTTAAAGTCAATCGAAATTAGAACTTAAAAATATAGCAAGCAACCAATGATTATCAAAGCATCGCAAAACGCATTGCAAGCGGATGATTAAATAAAGTAATGTGGCCAAAAGCTCTTATAGAATTGCATACTTTTCTATATCAAAAATTATATTTGTCGTAATTTTTATGTATTTTTTATATACTTTATTAATGTAATCGGCTATATTATTTTTAAATTAATTTAATTAATTATATCAATAAAATACACAAAACAAACTTAATGTAACAAATCTCTTTTATATTCATTAATCGCACTACTAAACGTTGACACATAATGAGTTGTAGGTTGCGGTTGAAGTGAGTAATTCGACGTGTGAACTTACTACGAATACGAATATGATACGAAAATAATAAATTTGAATTTGATATTAACGAATTGAAGTTAAAACGAATTTATTCACTAATATACAATATATATATATATATATGGGTCAACCAAAAATCAACCAGTTTTGACTCGTTTTATATTTTTAAAATTTATAATTGTTAAGTTATAATATTGGTATAACTCAATATACTGATACTTTTATTGTTGTAATTGTAATTATGAATCCATACTCATATTTGTTAATGTAGGATTTATAATGTTAGTTTTACTAAATGTGAAAGTTGAAAAATGTTTTTTTTTTCTAGTAGTTAGTATTATGTATATATATATTAAAAATATTTTAATTATTAATAAATATAGATTTTAACTTTTATGTAATATTATATCAATAAACTCAAATAAATTATATGTACTAGTTCAACTCATTTACATGAAATATAATCAAATTACTCATGTTATATTGAATTATTTCTAATTAATTATTAAATAGATCAAAACGGATAATATAACCTATTAACTAAATAAATTGAGTTAGAGTTTTAAAATGTGACATGTTTAACTTTAACTTATCAAATCCAAATTAATATGAGTAAACATGTGGTCAAGATGGGTGCAAAATTAGGTTTTGCATAGTCCAATAATATAATGCCACGTATCCCTTTCATTTAACAAAATCATGCACCTGCATCTATAATGACCTCTCTCTCCCCCGCTTTGTGATTCTTCTTCTCATTCTCCTTTATGTGTGAAAAGTGCAAACATTTCAGTCCAACCTTCTACCATTGAAACAACCTTCCTCTCATTGTGCTCCTCTCCCTTTCACTTCCTCCTAATGCTCCTCTCTCTCCCTATATACTCCTATCTATTGTGCTCGTCTTAGTGATTTTAGGGCAACGTTGTCCCCTGTAGGACGAGTCGATCTCGACCTTGTTACGCAATACAACGATATGGGCAATTCTTCTTGTACCCTCGATCCCTCTTCTTTTCTGATTTAACCCACCACGAGTTCAAGGCCTTTTGCTTGGGATTCTCGTTTGCTGGTATGAGTCTCAATCGGTAGCGTTTGTTTCGAGGGCCCAATTATGTACTCTGCGAAGTTCTTTTAAAGATGAGTTGGAGGAAGAAAGGGACAGTGACACATTTGAAAGATATAGGGAGTTGCGGATGGTTATGAATTTATGTATTCTAAGTTCTAAATTTAAATTGTTTATGGAAAATTTCAATTAAAGATCTTTAAATCGAAAGTTTTTTTAAATGTTACTTGTGAAATTTCAATTAAATCTCTTTGAATCAAAATTCTAATAGAGGCCTTTCTTGATCCCACCAATCTCCTCTTATCTAGGCTTTGAGGATGTGGAAATTGAGAGTGGCAGTAACATGGGCGAATGTGTGAAGAGGGAATTAGAGAGACGATCAAGGTTCATTCATGGGCCATTGAAGGAGATAGAGTCGAAAACTCAGACGCAGAGAGGGAGATGGATTCAGTGTGGTAAGGTCCATCCATTTTTGGCTAAAATTACATCTGTTTATATTGGATTTCCTAGTGTAAAACTTGCACCTATCCGAACCATAGCATCAATCAATTAGTGTATATATATATATATATATTCGAATATTTATATGTGAGGCGACACAAATGCGAATTGAAAATATGAAATATTATCCTAGTGAGAGGTCTATCGTCCTTAACTTAAGCTTTGTCCACTTTTATAAAAATATTCATTTCAATTTATTTTATTTTATTTTATGGTTAAAATTTTTATACAAAATAAAATTCATTTTTATAAAATAAAATGAATATATATATTTTTTATCTATAAAATTATTATTAAAAAATATATCTTTTTTTTAATTTTTATATTAATTCATCTCATTTCCTTAAAAAATAAAAAAGAATCGATACCTTAATATTTATCATCACGGCACGTAATTACATAAGTCTCGCGAGGATACACTCGTCAACCTGAATAAAAATGATTCCATTGGCAGCGGATGTCTCCATGCAGGAGTACGGGAACAGGAATCCCCAAGTCTGTCTGATTATAAAAATGCGGGTCCGGTTCGAGTCCACGTGGTTGTGTTTTTAACCACCAATTTTAACAGACCTCATTCACCGGACAGAATAGTAAAATCACCAACCTAGATCCGAAACTCACGGAGTTAGCTGCTGTAGCTTTCCCTCCAATCAGGGGTGAGAAAAAGGGCGTCTTATCTCGTTAAGGCTGCAAATCTCCCACGCGCTTTCACCACGCTAGACTTAACCCAAATTAGCTTTTTTGTTTTTAATAAATTTATTTACAATTTTCCTTATCATTTGGTGCGGAACAGTTTGATTTGTAAGTTTTAAATTAACAATGTCATATTAACAATATTATAAATATGAAAGGCTTAATCTCTATACCTACTTATAAATATATTTTTTGTTATAAATATAACGTGTCTTATAATAAATAATGTTATACACCACAATGTAAATAGATAGCATAAGTGTATCCTTATCCAATTTTTCATATATATTTTTTCCAAATTTTAGTTAAAAAAAAACATAATTTCTATTTTTTTAATTATATTTAATTTTCAAAACCTCCTAAATTTCATTCCTTATTCTTTTTGTATCCTATTAAAATAATATTTCTCTAAGATTCCTTTATTATCAACTTATTCTCACTTTTATTTACAAACTTAACTAATTATTATTTTTATGATGTTTTAAATTATTATTGTCTAGGGAATATTTAAAAAAAAAATTGCTAGTATGATACTTTTTTTTAAATTATTATTATTATTTGTAATTATAGAAATTATTTTCAAAATTATTATTTAAAATTATAACAAATATGAGCATGAAATAACTATGGACGATTAAAAGAATAATTTATTTTATTTATTAGAGTAAAATATTAATAAGAAATAATTTAATAGATGAATAGTATTTTTCTATATTTAAAAAGAGCGATGTTGGTGGTCGGTCGGGCTGCCCCCAACGTCAAAAATAGTCTAATGGCATTTGACCTGCTTTTTTATGATAAATTCAATAAAATATAATAAAAAATACAATAAAAAATATAATAAAAAAATAAAATGAAAAAAACATAATAAAAATACAATAAAAATATAAAAATATAATAAAAAATACAATAAAAGAATAAAATGAAGATGAATTTTATGGAGATTCAACTCTCAGCCAAACGAAGCTGCCAAAGGCGGCGGCCGCCGATACCGCCCACCCCATCGTGATTAGTGGGTTCTGGCGAGTTTACCCATGTGACAGCGACCCACGAAGACCTCCGACGAAATCCCGACAGCCTTAAACTCGAAATGGATTCGCCAAGACTTCGTCAGAGGTCTCTGTAGGTCGGCCTCCGCTGTCTCCAGCAGCGGACTGCTTTTTTCAAGGGGGTCGATCAGCTTTTTCCATTTAAAAAATCACAATTCACATACTAAAACTTTTTCCTAAAATAAGAATTTGGAGGTTTATGCCTTTTTGGTCTAAATCCCAAATTTTCTCCTATAATATGGAGATAAAGGACAAATATAGGATATTTTATTTTTATTTTTTTTAACAAAAAAAAAAAAAGATAAATTGTTGAGGTTTTCTTAACCCTAATCGGTTCAACCGTAGAATTCAAACTATATACACAACATTCATAATTGATTAATTTTGTCAAAACTCGTAATTCTACATAAATCTTACACAAAATTAATGAAATAGGCCAAATTTTCACCAGTTTTAATTATGTGTACATGACTTTCAGTTTAGAAAAGTTCTTAACTATTTATGTAGTCTATTTCTAATATTATATAAAATTACTATTTATTTCAAAGTTTTAAATATTTTGTATCATATAATTAAAATAACTTATATTGCTATTAGAATGTCTAATAACTACCGTTGATTTTCCAAAAATTTAAAGATCTGAGTGGATCAATAACTATCATTTAAAAAAAAAAAACAAAAAAAAAACTTTATTCCAATATAACAGATAACAGCCAACAGGTAGGTCATAGATGGCCAACTGTTTACACGCGTTGGGTGAGCGTGTATAATCAATGGGAAGTCCAAAGAACCAAAACGGTGGTTACAGGTTCATGTCGATTGTCGACGTCTTCTGAAACGATACACGTGGATTTTGTTTTTATAAGATATTCCAATTGTTTACTTTAAAAGGAGTGATTGTAGGAAAAGGCGGGATTTTTCTTTTTATAGTTTAGTTGCACCCTTACATTTGGCACGTTACCGGCAGCTACATATGATTTTGTTCCATATAATTCCCATTTTCTATATATGTGGTCGGTTAATTGAACCTTATCGATGCAGCCACTATTATATTTTAAACTCCCCTGAATTAATTATTATTTTTGTGATTGTATATATATATATATATATACTAAGAACATAAAAATGTCGGGGACAAGGCAGGTCCTGTTAACCATTTCCAAACCCTTTACATGATTTTTCAATACCAAACACAGTTATTGTCTTCATGGTATGCTATATAAGTTGTTATAGGTTAATTATTATCGTACGTGATGGATTTTAATAATACCGTTAAATGTCTTTTATTAAATAATTGGAGATATTTAGATTGGACACAATTTCAATAGAAATGATTGAGATGGAAAAATGCAGAGGAGACTACTGCTATTTTAAAATTTCTATACTATTTATACAACTTAAATAGTCAGATTTGACTTGTAAAAATTTATAAATTTAAAATTATTTTTTAAATATAATTATTATACTTAAGTAATATATTAAATAATATATTTTTTTTTATTATTAATCAAAAATTAATTTTACATACAATCATGAGTGCGTAATTATCGTATAATTACAATATTCATATTTTTTTCTTTTATATAAGTTTTATATTTTATTTATTTATTTTTAAAATAATTATATGATAATATCTTAAATTACAATTACATATATATTTTCTCCTGATCAAAAGTAACCCAAATTCAAAATTCTGGAAGGACTTTAGCTGTGGTAAAGATTGAGGAAGTAAGAAATGAGAATATATATATATAGAATAATGTTATATATAATCGTAAAGTTGTAAATAATATTTAATTATTTAAAAAAAAAGTTTATTATTAAAAAAAAGTTTATCTAAATTATATATTTATATATTTTAAATGACTGTATATTATTTATAAGTTTACGATTAAATCTATTATTTTTCGTAAATGTAATGATGTGGGCCAAGAGCAGTCCAAGAGTACTCCAATATGCCAGAAAGCTGAAACCGTGACATCGGTCCCAGTAAGCACTGAGAAACAAGAGGTGTCACGTCTCCGAGTGAGAGTCAAAATTTGGGATTATGCAATATGCACCTAAGAACATGCGGATCCATATTTCCATTATAAAAGCTTCAACTTTTCTTTTTTAAAACACGGATTTCATCGACCTTTGACCGGAGACTAGCGTAACTTTCAGTACTAATATTTTGTATAAACGAAGATTGCTGGTGATCATCATCTCTATTATAATAACTCAGCGTTCTTCAGAGAAAAGAAAAAAAAAACAAAACTCAGCGTCGTTTTCTCTCTTTAATGATGTAGCTAGGTACCCACTGTGCTGTCAAATTTGGCAGCTCATTTCATCTGGAGAAAAAGCTGTACTTGTGTCGTCTGCGGCGAAGAACACGTCCAGTCTTTGAGATTAACATAGATCAAGATTTGGAGAATCTCGGAATTATATCATTTGTATGATGGGTTTCTTTCAAGATTGTGTTGAATTTGTGGAGCTTGGTCTAAAGTTGTGGCAGTTCCGATTTATGGTTGTTTGTTTTTAAAAATGAGATGGGAGAAGAGTAAAAAAAAATATATATTATAAAAATATTTTTTTAATATTAATTTTATTTTAAAATTTGAAAAAATTAAATTTTTTATTTTATTTTATATAAAAATTTAAAAAAAAAATAAAGATAAATTTAAAATTAAATAATATGAGATACTTTAACAAAACAAATAAAGTCTTCATATCTGACTCGAGAATGATTCATTATAATTTTTGGGTGAATTTATTATGAGACTCGTGCCATGCTTGGGTCGATATTCTATTAGAACGAATGTTGAAGAAAAGTAAAAATTATAATTTTTACTGTGTAACCCGATAAATATGTTTATTTTATATAATATATCTATCTTTTACAGGAAAAAATCGTCTCAAAATATATCTTGTGATTTTTCAATAATATAAAATCTTCTACAATTTTATAAACATAAACACGTAGTCAAATTAAGTAAATTTATGTCCTACGATTGATTGTTTAATTATTTCTTATTTATTTTTATTTTATTATCTTCATTTTTGCAGCAAATTAACTATCCCAAATTTGTTTAATGTGTTTTAATAATTATGTTTAGAAATTGAAGATAACAATATCAAAGATGGAAGCTCCTTGCTGTTAGCGATGATAATATATTATACGATTCGTTGACCTAATACGAATACGATATAATAATAACACAATAAAATTTAGTCTTAACGAATTCAGATTAAAATAGTTTGACATGTTAATACACAAATGTTTAACGGTTAACTTGTTTTGACCCGTTATTATACATTAATAAAGTTAAAGTTACACTTATATCCTTGTACATAATTGTAAGATTGTTAGAATTTTAGTTGCGATATTTTTATTGTTTGAACTGAAATTTTGAACTTGTAGTTGATTTTATAATTTTTATAGATATTGTAATTTTAATATTTATATAAATGATATTAAATTTAATTAAGTCAACGGGTCAAAATATGTTAACTTATTTCGTAGTATGTACTAATGGGTTAAAACAAGAGTAATGCAGGAATTGAACCATATATGGGTTTGAGATTTTGACATGATTAATTTAACGAGTTGGGTTAGAATTGAACCATATAACATAATATATAAGTCTTGACATAACACAAATACGATCAATTGACATGATTTGATATCTGAAATTCCTGCATTACCCTTGATCATGCACTTTTATGCTTAACAAAAACACTTAGCACTAATTAGTAACTAATATAAATTATTAAATAAATAAATACGATATTTGGTTATGAATAAAATATCTCCTTAAAAGTAAAATCCTACGGAGTATCCAAACTGAGGAAAACTAACTTTATTTGATCGAGATATTATAAGTAAAGTTCTTAATTCATAAAACTAATGGGTTAAAATAAGTTGACACGATACGACCTTTTATGTTAATGGATTATATAATGGTTTGAAATTTTGACACGATAAATTTAACGGGTTGGGTTAGGATTGGGCCATATAACATAATATATGTCTTGACATGATACAAATATGATCAATTGACATGATTTGATATTTGAAATTCTTGCATTACCCTTAATCATCTACTTTTGTACTTAATAGAAACACTTAGCACTAATTAATAAATAACATACAATATTAAATAAAATAAATACAATATTTGGTTACGAATAAAAACCATTTGAATAACTCTTTAAAGATAAACTCTTATGGGGTATTCAAACTCAGGAAAACTAATTTTATTTATATTGAGATATTACAAGTAAATTTTTTAGTTCACAAAACTTTTATAACTTAGAGGCTTTTACTTAATAAGACACGTAAACCACTTGTCTTCTACTGCAGTAGTTATCAAAACCTCTGACAATCTCAAATCTATTGTCTTTCATTTTGAAACCTCTAGTGACCGAATATAAACACTTCAACTCCTACTTGGAATGTACTTTTACTCAATCCATCGAAATGAATATCTCAAAAATTATCATCCTGAAAATCTTATCTCACAAGAATACTTGAAGCACTTTCTCGACTATAAGTATGGAACTATACTTATGAAAGTATTTTTGAAGTGTTGTCTCCGATTTTTTTAACAAAACTTTAGTTGAATCCCTCTATAAATAGACTAAAGTAGTATAGTCATATTAGGATTCTGCCAGCAATTTTATTCAGTTACCCAGTCTGTTACATTACTAGTGATTTGCAAATGTATTTGTCTAGGAAACTTTTATTGGATGTCTCATAATTCAAGTCTGTTTTTTATATTTTTATTTAAATTTTGCATTTCAATCACTTTGATATTTTCAGTTATTTTCAAGTCAGCTATTCAGATTATAGGTAGGATTTTGAGTCACAATAGAACTTTACTGAATTAGCCTTGATAGGAGTTTGAGTTACAGTAAAACTCTGCTAACGAATAAGATCTGATAGGAGTTTGAGTTATAATGAAATTTTACTGATGAGTTTTATTGACAGATTTTGCTGCACTTAGTATTTATTTTTTTTAGTACTATTTGCTTCAAATTCAATTTATTTTTTAAATAAGTTATATCTTTTAGAAGTTGACTTAAAATCTATGTAGGACTTTTGTAAACTCTTATATTTTAATTTAAATATTACTCCATAAATATTATATTACAAAAAAATTTTTTGTCCTTATCAAATAAATATTTAGAATCTTATTAAAATTACATTTATTCAATATTCAAATTTAAAACTAAGTCATCTAATCATATTTTAAAATAAAAGATATTTTTATAGATTAATTTTAAAATTAATATTATTTCATAAAAAAATTCTTATTGTATAATATATATTATAAAATATATTACATATATCATTTCTCAATAGACTCCTCGGAATTTCAGCAGATCATCGGGTTTTTTTATTTATTTTTCTCTAAAAATCACTTCTGGTTACTTGGTAAAAAAACGGCAAGAAGTGTCGGTGATTTTTTTTTGAAACGCACGCAGCCCAAGGCGGAAATTTGCCACGTTGGTCTACTTTTGAGTTTCAATTCCTGTTGTCATCATTAGATTTGATGCCTAATCCAACTTCTCGTGGTTCAAACTTCCAACTTCAGACCCAGAAATTAAAAAACAAAATAATCATATATATATATATATATTTACAACTTCAGACCCAGACATTTTTATTTGAAGAAATATGAATAATTGGTACTTATATTTGAATAACTATCCGTTTGATCTTGCTTAAAGTTCTTGATGATCAGGACCTCGGCAAGATATCCCATTATTATTTTCTTATGGATTTTGAATTTCCAGCTTTTGCCACTTAGTGTCGATCTTATGATTAATTTTACAAGCTTTAAGAGAGTAATCATGAAGGCATGTAAATTATCACAAACACCTTCCATCACAGCCACCACTTATACAATATTTTGGGTACATCATCATTTAGGTAGGGGGGGTCCAACCTAAATCGGACGTCCTGAGTTGACCATATTCACTTTATTTTTTGAAACAAGTGGCTCTTACTTGAATGTTCATGTCGGGTGTATTATTATATTTTTACAGTGCAAAAAAAGAAAGGGATCACTGGTTTGTTGTTAGTTAATTAATTTCCATGCAATTGTGGTTAAAAAAAAATGACTGTTATGGCGGCGATTTACTAGTGAATTATAATTTAATCTTTAATGTCGGTGACTTTTGCATAACAATAATAATAGAGTTATCTTTTATTTATTATTTTTTTACTATTTTTTTTAATTTGTAAATTTTTTTAATTTAATGATTAAAAAATAAATTATTAATAAAATTATATATTTTTTAAATTTTTTCTTAATTATTATGAATGTTAAAAAAAATATTATAAATAATAAATAAATAATAAAATAATAATAACCCTATCACTACTCTTTGCATAATGATATCTTAGCACGTTTGTGCCAGAAAGACTGTAATTAATATTTCACCTTATAAATTTCTTCGTCTCCATATTTTAGTTGGTGCCAAGTAATAGTAAATATAATTTTAGAAGGTCTAAGTCTTGTATATTTATTTTTTTAAATAATGAATAAATTTAAAATTTATATGAAAAAATTAATTCTTTTTTATGATCGATTCCCTATTTTTATAGCTCGCATACTTTTTTTGAAAAACATAAAAAAAAAATCTGATATTCACATAAAAAAAAGAATACTTTTAATAATAAATCTTATCGTCTTTTACATAAATAAATGCCAAACTTATCCAACATAAGACTATATAATATATATTATACAGATATAACTTGAGCATCGCCAATTTGAGTAGCACCGCTGTAGAGTCCTGCTATACTAAAATTATTCTTTTATTTTGTCTATTTTTTTTATTAAATTTAAATAAATACAAAAATTAAATATGTATTTATAAATATGAATGTTAAAATAAGACATTAAGATAATATTATTCATATAATTTCTATAAGCTCAAAAGCCGGAAAGCATAATCATGTACGTGAGTATATATAGAAAGATAGAATCTTGGGTTGGGAACTCGAACTTGATGATTTTGGTTGTGGCGTCAATAGTTAGGATAGGAGACCAACTGGTGTGTACTATTTATGGTTGGAGGGTTAGTGGGGGAGGGGGGGCTCATGGATTGCATGTGATAATCAAAGTTGCTGGCAGTAAAGTCCACGTTCTTTGCATGATTCTTTTTTATATATATTATTAAGAGTCTAAGACTGAATGCTAATGATTTGACACCAAAAAAAAAAAAAAAAGTCGCATGGGCTGTATCCTCTGTTATAGGCAAACGTTTATTGGGGGACCCGCCGTACACATCATTAATTTTCAAACCTACCTCTTTTGATCTTTTATACTAATTGGAGGAGGTAAAACTTAAAAAGTAGATATTGCATTTCAGAATATGCCCATCTGCTTGCTGGCTTTGCCCGTGAGGTAAAGGAGGAAACTTTAGGTTTGACGAGTATTTTCAAGATATTTTTAGAATAATTAATAATTAATAATTAATAATTAATAATTATTTATTTTTCATTATATTAATTATTATTCCACATTTTAGTATTATTTTAGTATTATTTTTTCACTACTATTTACAAAATATCTAAAATTACCTCTTAATCTAAACATAACCTTAAGATCTTCTGCACATAAGTGCGCATGTTAGTGAGTACTCCCTAATCCCTTCATTTTTGGAACCCATATCTAACATATGAAAAGGACCCAAATTTAAAGGATAAGGATCAATCCAGTGAATCTACCATATTTTAGTTCTGAACTAAATCGGGTATAGAATTAGAGAGTCATTGCCCTGCCTTATAATTTGAACCATTTTGTGTGCTAAAAGCATAAGCCTTCACTTTCAACAATCTCATTCATGGTGTAGATAAGATTTGAATTATATCACCTTATAGTTTCTTACCCTAAACTTGGTTTGAAAAATTGAATCGTCATCGACTATTTTTATTTATTTTTCTAAACAAGTAAATATATCATTGATAAGGAGAACTAGATATACGTTGAAGGGATAGAGTTTTTCAACAAACACTACATTATAACAACCACAATTAATAAGTTAAAAAAGGGGAGAGGTTTGAAGCCAAATACTTGAATCCTTATCCAAATTCTGCAAAGAAGACACTGTCTTAAATGATAATTATTTATAGTTCGTAAAATTGTGCGAACTATTAAATTATTATTAGAGGTTGTGGAAGTTGAAGGTATACTTTGATTTATTGTCTTGAGATTTTTTAAAGATACTCGTATTTCCTTCTTCAAGATCATTCATTAGGAAAAGTGGATATACAGTAGGAAGATGGTATTGGATAAATTGGACTGTGGTGTACCAAATTTCTTCACATTCCCTTGATTGAGAATTTATTAGTGTGGTGGCGTAAGTAGTCAACAAATGCATTATGGAGCGACGACACGTAATGGCCATGGGCGGATCAAGTCGCGTGTAAAGCTTCATGCATCGAGATTTGGTCATAGAAGGGTGGTAAATCTGATCAAAACCGAACAGTTAAAAATAAAAGATGAAAAAATATTAGTAAGAAAATATATACACATATTAGTACTGGAAAATGAACGGAAAGAAGAGGATGGGAGCCAAGGGTCCACCTTACTCTCAGCTGAAAATATTATAAAAGGATGAATAACCTTTTTTTAGGGAGGAAGAGGGACTTCTGATCTTTCTTAAAATAAAAAACTGGACAAGTCAAAACCCTTGTATAATTACACAAGTAATCACTCGAAAAAAGTCATTGACCGATGTTGACTGCCTACGAATCCATGATCGGTTCATTTAGTAAGCTTTTCACTAATAAGTTATGTCGATGTTGTCTGCCTATTTTGCCTAGAACGTGTACTTGTTAAAAAAAAAACAGAGTCGATGAGCCCAATTTGGAGCCCATTTCTGAGTGCAATATATCCCTGGCCTGGAATGATACTTTACAGACAAACCAAGTCCGGCCCAGTCTTCACACTTGACCTGCAGAGCAAGAAACCATCGTCATATCACTTCGGAGATTTGATAGCGCGCTCTGAAGCATTCTCTCCATCTAATCTTCTGTAGTCTGGCATTCGATCTCTCAGCCTGTTATTCGTCCTCGTTTACGATTCGTTGCCTTGTCTATCACAAAGGTAATTTGAAAATTATCTTACATCCCAATGAATTTCGGTTTCTCAGTTACATTGTAAATATAGGGGCGATTTGGATCGGGTTTTACTTCTAGAGCTTACGAATTGCCCCTCCCCCTTCCTTTTTTTTAGTCTTACGATTGTGTAATTAGGTTTTCCATATGGCTGTCCAGAAAATGTAAGCAAGAAATCAGGCCTTGAGCAGTAGTTTTTTTTTTCCAAATATAACTAAATTTCTAGGTCTGCGAAAATTAAAATAGTTATTCGAATGAGTCTATTATGTCCTTAAGGTTTACCTAATCTGATATTTTACCCTATGTTCTGGTAATAAAAAACACAACAAACAATTGCTGGGGGACTTTTTTCTTTTGAAAATTAAATTAGGCCGAAATTGGATTGGATATCTTGCTAGAAAGCTATGCTGTAGGGTTTTTCTCCCAACGGTGTGGAACTAGCTCACGTTCTGAGTTTACGCATATTGTGTCTTACCTCATATATTGATAGTCCAAACAGATCCAGAATGCGATGGAACAAGCTCAGGCTCTGATTTTATGCGCATTGTGATTTTTCTTTATGTATTTATATCTCAAATGGATCCAGAATGCTGTGAAACGAGCTCAAGCTCTGATTTTATGTGCGTTGTGATTTATTTAATAATTTAGATATCGTTCAATGGATCCAGCGGTGCTATATTTATTTTGGTTGCCATTGTTAGTTGTGCAATTCAAATTTCATATTATTTTTGCAATTCAAATTTCATATTGTCATTGTTCAGGTCAAACTCAATTCCTTGTCACAGCTTATAAATAAACAATGAAGCTCGATACTAGTGGTCTTGAGCCAACTGCACCATTCTTTGGGTCGAGCAATGAACTTAATGATGGGTTTTCAGCTGCCCCATCCTTTGAGATTCCCAATACGATTGACGTGAGTTCTAATCGGTGTTTCTTATATTAT
The DNA here is from genome assembly GCA_036898215.1 of Platycarya strobilacea. Lineage (NCBI taxonomy): Eukaryota > Viridiplantae > Streptophyta > Magnoliopsida > Fagales > Juglandaceae > Platycarya > Platycarya strobilacea. The sequence continues at coordinate 13,508,327 of CM072554.1, read as the reverse complement.
ATTATTTCCAAATCGTATTAGAGACGGCAGGAGGTGTATCTGCTTATTTGAAGTTTTTTTCTTTCTGCTTCTGTTTCAGTTTGATGGCTTTCAGAAAGAGGCTGTACAGATGGTGAAGCCAGCAAAGGGAACCACCACGCTTGCTTTCATATTTAAGGAGGGTGTCATGGTTGCTGCTGATTCTCGAGCTAGCATGGGAGGCTATATCTGTATGTTGACTCTGTTCCATTTTTATACTTTGCCAGTAATTTAGGTTTTTGGATATTGATTTTCCAGTTCACTTGATAAAATGGACTTCTTGATGAAATGCTTATGTATTCACAATCATATGCACAAACATGCTTACCCTTGTCCCAGCCTTAAACATTCTCTTTTGTTAGTTTATCTGGCATAGCTTACAGTTGTTTCTTCCATGAATAGTTGACCATTTTCATGTTGGAAGTAACATTAGTGATGGTATTTGTTTGTATTGACTTTGTAATGAAAAAGATTTTGAATTTATTCTCTCTGGCTTCATCTTATCAGCATCTCAGTCTGTGAAGAAAATTATTGAAATTAATCCTTACATGCTTGGCACTATGGCTGGAGGAGCTGCTGACTGTCAATTTTGGCACAGAAATCTTGGCATCAAGGTAACACGTTTATGTTACGTTTCCCATGTTTTTATGTACTGGGTTACTTTCTTACATCATTTGCTAATGGATAGTTTTGTGTAATTTAGTGCCGACTGCATGAACTAGCAAATAAGCGCAGAATTTCAGTTACAGGGGCATCAAAGTTGCTGGCAAACATTCTGTTCTCTTATCGTGGAATGGGTTTGTCTGTTGGGACCATGATTGCGGGATGGGATGAAACGGTATCAACATATAAGTGTCACATGCCATTTATTTACATTTTCTTTTAATGAGACTTTTTTAACGTATTTTTTTCATGGGCTGTAGGGTCCCGGGCTATATTATGTGGACAGTGAAGGAGGAAGGCTCAAGGGAACAAGATTTTCAGTTGGATCTGGTTCACCCTATGCTTATGGTGTGCTGGATAATGGGTGTGTGACCTTTCATTCATTTTTACATTTTCTGGTGTCCTATTGATGACTGAGCCCTTGTTTATCGAAAATGAATGTCCAAGTATCCACCTGAATTTGTTGAAGGAAACAATATGTGGCATTACTGTGAAAATGATGATAAGTAGGTAGTTTTATTTTTTGAAATGCGAGAACAATAAGCTAAAATATATAAGAAAAGAGAACGGAAAAAAAAAAGAAGAAGAAAAAAGATCAAGTAGCAGGTGAATTGTTAAAGAAGGATGCCTGAAAAAGCTGTGTGAAGTATGGGAGACTGGATTGTGGCTATTTTTATTGAAGGAGCTCCTAGACTGTTGCAATTGCAGCAGATAGATGATGGTACTTTGTTTTTAGTAATTCCGCAGTTGATCAATCTTAAACGGACTTCATAGGCATGCGCAGGATTCCTGAGTGTTGTGTGGTATATAGGGGATGCAACTGTAGAGGAACTTGGCTGAACATGGCAGACTTATCCATATTTTTTGTGCAACAATATGTAAAACTTGTATGACTTTCATTGGAGGATGCTGCCTACACTTCTTTTCCTGATTCCATGGCCCCTTGAGTTGAAGGGAGCCCTGCTTTTCTTTTCTTTTTTTCTTTTGTATGGTCTTTGGCAATATAATTGATTGTTTTTCTTTGTTTTGATTGATCATCTTTTCTTTTGCGCCTATTTTCCTGGAGTTAAAAACTTAAATGTATTCTTATATGTAAAATTTCCACTATTTATGTGGTACTTGCACCAGTTACCGGTATGATATGTCAATTGAAGAAGCTGCAGAGTTGGCTAGAAGGGCTATTTATCATGCAACATTCCGTGATGCAGCCAGTGGTGGAGTTGCTAGCGGTACTCTCTCTCTCTCTCTCTCTCTCTCTCTCCGGCAATGTTAATAATTTAAATATAATTTGAGCTTCTGCTTTTTATCAGTTTATTATGTGGGGCCCAATGGGTGGAAGAAGCTATCAGGTGATGATGTTGGGGAACTACATTACGAATACTATCCAGTTTTGCCGAGTACGGTGGAACAAGAAATGGTTGAAGTAGCTGCGGCATAAGGTTCATACTGCACTTAGACCATGCTCGAGATGTTCGCCCCTTGAGAGATGAATTCCAAGCATGCTTAAAGGCAGAAAATCTTTCAAGTGCACCTGCATTTGCGTTTAATCTTTGAAACACTCCATAGACACTTATCTTCTAGCCAATGTCACGAGAGCCAAAGCATTGGTGGCCGTTTATTTGGTATCTAGCAGTTTGTTGTTGCTGATGTTCTTAAGTGTTGACCAAACCCTATTTTGGGTATGGTAGATTTTACTCTCTCTGAACGATCATACTTGATTTAAATTAAATCTAGGCTTTATGCTTATTTTGCAATGGTGAGGATTGACTTACTGCTTCTGTGGTGCGAGAAAGTTTCCGGGAAAATTCAATTGAGAGGGGTAAATAAAAACTTAAGACAAAAGAGTTGGATGACGAAATTGGTTGAAACTGATGCCCAAGCAAGTGCGAGCGTCAGGATTTCTCAGGTTTGTTGGTTTTAATTTTTTTTCATAAGTTCGATAGATCTGAAAAAATAATGCCTGAGTAAAAACGGCATCAAGATGTGAACATCCCAAAAAAGAATGCCCCAACATTTATATGATAAATATAGAGATGTCATAAGTGAGGAACTCAGATATCATAATGACCTCTGCTGCGCAGGCTCGTTGGACATGTCTACAGCTCTATTAAAAGACAAAGACCAGACCAAGGAGCCGCTGAAATTAGACACAAACTCCCCGATGGAAATATATATATATATATATATATATATATATATATATATATATGGTGGCAGAGAGAAGGGGTCCGACTCGGGGAGGCGTCTTAAGAGTAAACAGTCTGCTAATGAGAGTAGGATTAGTGAGAGTAACCAATCATACGTGTGAGATCAATGAGAACCTATTTTGAGCTGCAAGGGACCCACGGAGGGGTTCATGATTAAACTGAACCACCAGCGGCTGATTTTGGGTTAGAATTCAAATCATGTACACCATTTAGATCCCTTAGGTAGAAAGCAAAGGATTATTTTCTCCTCCCTACTCTTTTTCAATCCTTTTGTGACTTTGTTCGTGAATACTGCTTCCACCAAAGGAATATTTTCATGACTTTTTAGGAAACTTAAAGTGATCATTTCGTTTTGGTACTTGGAACTTAGAAATTGGAGAACTAGTCGTGCTTGATTTTGATATTACCATAATTAAAAAATGATATGAAGTTTGAACTGTTTTTTATAATAAAAATTTTATGTGCAGTTATTTTAGCATACTGTTTGTACACTTATTGGTTGCGTATAAGTTATAATACATAACACAACGCTTTTCATAAAAACGTGTTAGAGCATCGTACTCTTCCCCCATATAATAGGAAACATCAAAACAAAAGAAGGAAAAATAGATTCCAAAGCATACTCAGTTACTCACAGTCACTGCTTAGAAACAAGACATAAAGGATAACCAAACGCTAGTACAAGTTGGAAACTGAAAGCACAAGCTTTATGTCACACTCTCTCTACGTGCTTGTGTTAGCTTCTAAGTTTGTTTTCATGATTAAGAATAAGATATAATCATCAACTAGAGTTCCACTCAACAATTAAATATTTATTGTTTTAGTTTACATCAGTTGTACGCAGCAAAACAAAAAAAAAGAATGATAAAAAAAAGAAAAGAAACTCGAACCTCGAATTGAAAAATATGAATGAGACAACAAAGGAATCCATTCAAAACGTGGAAACTTAATACTAGTGCCAAAAAACAATTGGCCCTCATCAGACGCAGAAGGTGGTGTTGGTTGCGTGAAAGGGATGGGATCGCTCTTACATGCAATTTCAAGCCCTTATTAAAACATAACGAAACTTTCTTTTGGGGGGTTGTTTCCTCTTCATTATGAAGATGTATTCAGTGTACTTTCCATTTAAGATACAATAATGTTGTTTCCATTTTATTAGTGGTCCTAAGGTACAAAAAATACACTGTTAGGTGTTGGTCATTAGCACAAAAAGGGCAAAAAAGTAATAAAAAAAAACTATCCTTGAAGCATTTTCTAGAGGCTAGAATCCCAAAAACAATATAGCAGAAAGTTGATGATGTCTCGAGTTCAACCTCTCTCTACAACACATTTTCATTTTTCACCTAAACAGTCTTCTCAAAGATGAATTTTACAACATTTATTATTTATTTAATATCATCTAAAAGTTGAGTGGATATAAGTTGAATTTTTTATAAATAATAATAAATTAAAATAAAATAAAGTCATATAAAATTTATTAAAATAAGTTTAGATTAAAAATTAAGATGAGTTTAAATATAATTTTAAAAAAATAAAAAAAAATTATGAGTTTTATGTATAATTTTTAAATATTGATTAATATTTATAATTTGTGAGTTGTGTATATAAATGTGGAAATAGATCCAAAACTGAATAATCCAATTGAAATGAGCTAATTCTTATTTAAATATATCCAAGCGAAGCCTAGAATTTGGACAATAACTTGTGCATGATCCAGCAACATCAGGCATCATAAGTTAATAAGACAATAACACGACCAAACGCACATCCATGCGAGACACTGTTCCAGTTCAATTGCTTTTCTTCTACTTCCCTCTTCCTGTTTCCGTTACCAGGTCATCTTCTCTCTTTCCTTTTGGCGGGAGGTGGCCCCTCCTCCTGATCTCTTTCTCATAAATACTACACCTACTATACCCAATCCCCAGGACACCATCTCATCATCCTTCTTCAACCTCCACGCCTTAACTCTCTCTCTACTGTACTAATTGCTTCCTCTCTCCCTCCTTTTATCTCCTCATTAGCCTAACCGTACCAAAACCAGTCAACCCTTCTAACGTCGATGGTAATGAAAGATAATAGGAGTGTGCCGTTCTCGGTCGTAACTTCCTTCTACTTAGTTTTTCATTTTGGAATCTTGGTAAAACTCGCTCTCTCTCTATCCCCAGACGGCCTGTCTTTGCTGTCTCTTAAATCTGCCGTGGATCAACCACCGGATGGTTTGACTTTCTCCGACTGGAACGAGAATGACACTACGCCTTGCCGTTGGAGTGGCATTTCCTGCATGAACATCACGGGGTTCCCCGACCCCCGTGTCGTCGGGATCGCTCTTCCCGGGAGGGATCTTCGGGGTTATATTCCGTCTGAGCTAGGGACCCTGGTTTATCTCCGGCGACTCAACCTACACAGCAACAACTTCTACGGTTCGTTACCTACCCAGCTCTTCAACGCAACCTCGCTGCACAGCCTCTTTCTCTACGGTAATAATCTTTCCGGTTCTCTTCCTCCTTCGATTTGCAATCTCCCAAGGCTCCAAAATCTCGATCTCTCAAACAATTCTATCTCCGGACCAATCCCGGAAGCCCTAAAGAATTGCAAGCAGTTGCAGCGGCTGATTCTCGCGAGAAACAAGTTATCCGGCGGTATTCCGACGGGACTTTGGCCGGACATGGAGAACCTGGTCCAACTCGATCTCTCGGCTAATAACCTCAGCGGACCGATTCCGGACGATATTGGCGAGCTCAGCTCTCTCTCTGGCACTCTGAATCTCTCGTTCAATCATTTATCAGGTAAACTCCCGAAATCTCTGGGGAATTTACAGGTGACAGTGAGCTTCGATCTCCGAAACAATAATCTGAGCGGCGAAATACCTCAAACGGGGTCGTTTGCGAACCAGGGACCCACCGCGTTCCTCAACAATCCTATGCTTTGTGGTTTTCCTCTGCAAAAAACGTGCCGCGATTCCGACCAAGTATCGGCGTATAGTCCAAATTCGGCTCCAACCATTGATCAGAATGGTACAAGATCAAAAGGTCTAAGCCCCGGTTTGATCATACTGATCTCAGTAGCTGACGCAGCCGGAGTTGCATTCATCGGCCTCGTAGTAGTTTACGTATACTGGAAAAAGAAAGACAATTCAAATGGCTGTAGCTGCACTGGAAAAAGCAAATTCGGAGAAAACCACAAAATGCGGCTCTGTGCTTGTTTCGTTTGCGCGAATGGCTTAAAAAACGAGGACTCTGAATTGGAGGAACGTGAGAAGTCAGAGACAGGGAAAGGAGGGGAAGGAGGAGAGCTAGTGGCGATTGATAAAGGGTTTTCGTTCGAGCTGGACGAGCTGTTGAGGGCGTCGGCGTACGTGCTGGGGAAGAGTGGGTTTGGGATAGTGTACAAGGTTGTGCTCGCGAACGGGATTCCGGTGGCGGTGCGGAGATTGGGAGAGGGAGGCGATCAGCAAAGGTACAAGGAATTCGTTGCGGAGGTGCAGGCCATTGGGAGGGTCAAGCACCCCAATGTCGTGAGACTGAGAGCTTACTATTGGGCTCCCGATGAGAAGCTTCTGATCAGCGATTTCATCTCCAATGGCAACCTGGCTTCCGCTCTCCGAGGTGAGTGTACTTTTGAAATCTTTAATCCTACGCCTTTTTGGACCTCTGTTTGTTTGTCTCATGTTGGTTTGCTTGGGGACGTTGCCTGTAGTTTCGGAATTATTGTTCTGGATTTGGGATGCGGTCAAACGGTGGTTACCATTGTTAGGCTTCGTTAATTAGAGTATCTTAAGTAATGCTACGTATATTTATATTTTTATTTATAACACTTGTTTTATTATTATTATTTTTTAATTTCAATTTTTTTTAAAATTTTTTTAATCTATTAATAACTGATATATGAAGAATTAAACTTTTTTATAAAATTTTCTTAACTACATTTAGTATTTTTCTAATTTAATTATGTTTCTGAATTTACTAGTGAGAATTGGATCTTACCTAATTATCCATGCCAACCATTAGTCCACATGGTTTTGTTTAACGTTGATGTTGTCTGACACGCGTCATGAGCTGGCCGACCATTCATCATATTGGACACCAAATGATGAGTAGTGTAGTTCACCTTTCACCCTACGTTTTCTTTTTCGAAAACATCCACGTCCTAGTTTTATTTATTTTTAAAATTTTTTATTTGCGCGAAAACATCCACCTAGTTAGTTACATTCTTTTGTTTTTTGCACATGGGACATTGCGTTATCGTGAAGTCGGTGGTATTGAAGTTGAATTAATGTTAGAATTGAGGCTGCAATTATATGCAAAATATAGGCCCTAATAATTATTAGTAGTACTTGGTACAGTTGGTTGGCAGCTGAGGCTGAGCACGATTTGTTTGCCGTATGTGAGATGCAAATTATGTTTATGTTTGGTCCCTCATCGCACGCTGTGGACCATGTGGATGACGTGCTCGTCAAGGTAATGAAGTGGCTGTGACGTAGGCTTTGAGAAATTTAAGGGCTCTTGTAAAAGCATTGTTTGGCTGGTCAGGACTCAGAATAATATAAAAACCAATTTTTTATTTTTATTTTTTAAAAGAAAGGCGGCCTTTACATAATCTGATATTTCCTGTTCGACAATGTCTGTCGATGATCGTGTTCTATCATGGTACAAGTTGATTAAAGTAGCCCTTTCTGCAGGCGCAGAAAAGTAAGAGAGGCACTTTTGTAGCGGAAAAACATGACTTAGCTCTCCTTTGTTTTTAAAATTAAAATAAAATAAAATAAATTAATTTTTAAAAATTAAATTAATTGAATTAAAATTTTAAAAAATTCTATTATAATTTATATTTTATCTAAAAACTTTAAAATAATATAATAATAAATTTAAAATAATATAAAATAAATTTATCTCACTTTCAAATTCAATTAGAGCCCTAGAATACATCCTTTTTTGTGCTTTGAAGCACGGTCATTTATTTCACTACGTGAGTCCCACATATGGTGTCCTCTTCTTGTTGCTCTATTCTGTTTACTTTTGTCTTCTTAGCACTTGCATCACCAACACCTCAATTAATTTATATTTTGTATTGAGGTGTTGTGTTGAGACGAGCAAATCTAATCGGCGCTTAAAGTACATCCCTTTTTGTTCAAAGCACAGTCCATTCATTTCACTACGTGAGTCCCACATATAGTGTCCTCTTCTTGTTGCTTTGTTCTGTTTACTTCTGTATTCTTTGCATTCAACTAACTTTTTCGGAAAAAAAGCTTCTTTTTTTTTTTCTTGGAATTGCATTTTGCATTTTGCACTGCCTTTGAAACTTACCGATTGGTTGATGATATGTCAGTCTTTATTAACAGATTTATATATCATATTTGTCGTTGATATTTCTCAAAGTGATCTGACGATAGATTGTACTACTGAAAATTACTACGTTACTTAAATATTTCGACTGTAATGTTCTACATTTAATGCTATAATTGTACAATAATAGTTTTCAAACCTCTTTTTTATGAATTTTTTAAAGAGCGATAAACTAATTTTTATTATTATTTTATAATAAAAAAAGAATTATTTATTATATTATATATGAAAATCTAACAAAATATATATAATAAAAAAATAAAATGAGATGAATTAAAATAACTTTTTAGTCTAAACAAAATCTAAATATGATTCTATTTTTATAGGAAAAAGTGGTCAGCCGTCCACAAGTCTCTCATGGTCAACCAGACTGAAAATTGCAAAGGGAGCAGCAAGAGGCTTGGCCTACCTCCACGAATGCAGTCCAAGAAAGTTTGTGCATGGTGACATCAAACCATCTAACATCCTCATCGACAATGAATTCCAATCCTACATCTCTGATTTTGGCCTCAGTCGATTGATTAGCATCACAGGGAACAACCCTTCCTCCTCTGGCGGTTTCATGGGTGGAGCTCTCCCTTACTTCAAGTCAGTCCAAACCGAGCGAACTAACAACTACAAGGCCCCTGAGGCTCGTGCACCGGGCAACAGACCCGCCCAAAAATGGGATGTCTATTCCTTTGGAGTTGTGTTACTCGAAATGCTTACCGGAAAGTCACCAGAGCTTTCTCCGACCACTTCTACATCGGCGGAAGTCCCCGATATAGTAAGATGGGTGAGAAAGGGATTTGAGGAAGAAAAGCCACTCTCGGAGATGGTGGATCCAATGTTGCTACAAGAGGTGCATGCCAAGAAAGAGGTGCTAGCAGTGTTCCATATAGCCCTTGCGTGCACTGAAGCGGACCCAGAGGTTCGGCCCCGGATGAAAAATGTTTCTGAGAATCTTGAAAGGATTGGAACATAGAGAAAGTGTTGGTGCTAAGATTTTGCCCATGAGCAGAAGGCACTTTATTGTCCTCACGGTGTTTTTGGCTGAAAGGTTATGGTTGGATTCAAAATTTTGGTTTGGGCCAAAAGATGATATTAAGAAGGCTAATGTTTTGGACAAGTGGAACAACAGTTTGAAGATGATCTGGTTATACATTTCCTTTCCTTTTTTCTTTTTGACAATTGTAAGGAAGTATCTCTATTTTGATTATTTGTAATTCGAAATTTTACCATTATCTAGTTATCTGTTTAGAAAGTGATGGTTACAATAATGTTGTTAATTTTCATGTCCTTTCTCTTATATTAAAGTTTTGAAATTAGATTCAAATAGGACGAGTGAATAAAGAAATTTTACACATTCCAATGAACTTTTTACACATAGAAAAAATCTATGTGCAAGCAGGTCTATGCGTACACTCACTCACATAAATAGTATTTTTACTATTCATATGAATAGTAAAAATACTGTTTATGTGAGTGGGTGTGCGCACAGGTCTGCTTGCATCCAGTACTACTCTTACACATAAGAATTTTAAGAGATAGAACAATAGAACCACATATAGGCAAACCCCCACACTCTCTTTCTCCCCTTTCCCTTTTTCTTGTCGTTCTCTTTCTCTCTCTATTTTTTATTATGCCGACTGAGTTTTGGCATATGCATCCAATTTGTTGTGATTTTCTTTACGAATTTGCAATTATTTTTGGACAGACAACAAATATCCAAGCATTAGAAGATGCTTGGACCCATCATCGTAGAACCATCTTCTTCTCCCTCCTCGAAGAAGCTATATATGAAGTTGTCGTGTTCTACTCCCAGCAAGAAGAGAAAAACAACCTAAAAATTCGCATGGCTATGTTCTATTCCAAGCAAGAAGAGAAAAAAAAATCCAATGCTCCTAGCAGGCAATGGCAAGAGTGAGGAGAAAGAGAGTGCTAACAAGGATAGAGAGGGGGGGAAAGGAAAACTATGATTTTTTTTTCTTTGAAAGTTAGCATCATAGATAAACTACAGAATATAACGATACAATATTTAGTGGGGTGAGAGTCCCCAATCCCCAATAATTATCCAAAAACAATCAAAAGTAGCACCAAAACAAAAAAATAAAATAAAATAAAAATGGCTATTTCGCCAATAAATTGATTCCAGCGTAATTCTCATAGAGGAAGCCGCTCAAAAGTGATTTTAACATAGTCTGATAAACAAACAATAGAACTACGACTAAAAACTGCAATCAAGAAAGGTGCGTTGCATTTTGTTGATTTATTCAGACCGAAGGAGACTATCACATCCACATCCTCTTGATCGCTGGTTATTGAAAGTAGTAATATAGGAGAACTGATACATTGGAATAGGGTGACCACTAACTGTAGCGGCGTGTAAGAAGCACGCGCTGCACTGTAATGAAAACTGAAAGGACGAAATGGAAGATTGGAAGCTGCTGATTCCAAAGATGCTGCGCGTGGTGTCAACGGGACTCTCTAAGTATGACGACGCGTGGTGGTCACACACCCCCTTCAAGCGCGAGAGAGAAATGCGCCGCATGTCTGGTCTCTTTATTCCTCCCTTCCCATAGATCGGCAGCTGTAGACTTCATCTATCCAGCATGTGGTGGTCGTAGATGTCCGACAAAAAAAAGATTGACAACTCTAAGAATTGTAGACAAAATACTATAAAAACATGGGAAATAACAAAAAAAAACAAGCAATAAAATAAACTAAAAAAACCCAAGAGGGCTCGCCCTCCCTTCGAAAACGACATTCTATGGTTGGTAACCGGCAATTGTGGCGCTATAGAGAAGAAGATCCTTATCACTTAGAGATTAAGGAAAAGTAGGATTTACTTCCATATATGCAATTCTATTACTTTTCTCTTAAAGTACGTATGTGACAAAATTCTATAAGAGGTTGTAAAAATTTAAAAATGTCCATTTTACCTGTCAGGACCCTAGCTTCTCCCTTAAGTTTTTTTCCCATTAAGCAAATACGCCTTGTGCTAATGTGTTTTTAGACTCATTCATGTTCAATAGATAGCCACATTATGCCAATTTATCCAAAAAAATACAAGCGCTCAAAATGTATCACGTCGAATTAATGATTTTTACAAGTCAAAATGTATAAGCACTAGGAAGATCTTAGATTAGGTTTTGATTGGCATGGTGTGAAGCCCCTAGCAATTATCCATTGCGGTTGTATAGTGTTCGTGCATGTGTCCATAATACTTAATAATATTTAAATGTAGAAAAAATAAATAGAGGGGATACATAGATGGCTCGATACTAAACCTACATCTACGAGAGTTTGGGGAGGTGATATTTTATTACAATATGCTCATTTACAAACATCTCTAATGGTCACTTATTCTCATTGTACAATATATATATATATATGAGTTTTACTATCTAGTTTTTTTTCTCTCCTCGCTCCAGTCTCTTTGTTGTGAGGTTGAAGAAGATGAAGTCTCAAAAGAAACTTGGCAAAAAGTCCTCCAAGCTTTATATGCCCCTGCCTTTTTATCTTTTTGCCATTTTTGTTTTATGTCATTTTCTTTTAGTTTATGTCAAATCACTATTTTCTCTCCTAACACATTGTCCTCTTTATGCCTTTGTCCCATCATTCTCTCATCCCTTGCTCTTTTCTTATAGGTCATCTCCTAATAGATTAGGCCTAAGAAATACCATGGATCTCTTATATTTTATCTCTTAGATATCTTTTCACAACTATTTTCTTATAAAGAGAAACTTCCACACCTAAAATTTACATGTAATATTGCTCTAAACCCAAAATATTTAGAAAAAATTTCAGTTCCAACTAGAGAAAAATTGGATTATATCTCCTACACACAGTTTTAGATTCAGAACAAGACAGGAGAATGATAACTAAATCTCTAAGAAGCAATGCGATTCATCCATCCCATTTTATAGACTTTTTTAGGATTTGCATAAATCTTTTCAAAAGGGGCTCTCAATAAGATAAGAATGTTACAATGATGTGGGTAGGATTGTGTATATGACTCGTGTACCTGACTCACCTGAATTGGCAAAATTCAGCAAATGACAGGTTATTTCGAGTCAGTATTGGGTTGGATCTCCAACCTAATTGGTAACGGGTCTTCGCGATGCTTCTAAAATCCTTCTATTCTTGACTTAGCAATTAGTTAAGTGCTTGAGTTTATGAATCCTACCTTCCAAATCACTGTACTGCCCAAACTCATAACTTTGTTTATTTCACCGAACTTCGAACTTTTCATCTGCACAAGTTAAAATCCACCATCTAGATTCTATATATTTCTTAATCTACTTGATTTTCTTTCACCCCAATGAGAGGAGTTTTAATATGCTTAGTTATTTATAAATGCAAGTACCTCACCCTAATCCATAGTTGTAGAAGTTTGAGTGCACTAGACATCATCAACCTAGTTTCGTTTGGATGTTGAGATGAGTTAAGTTATAAATAGTAATATTTTATGGATTCTAATGAGATGAGTTACACTTTTTAAAGTGAGATGAATTTAATTTATTAATGTTAAAATGAGTTTAATTTATTATATGTAAAATACATATAAAATATTTTTAAGTTTGTTTTAATTTTTAAGAGAAATGCTTTATCTATACAAAAAGTTTATATAAGAACTAATGCGATTTAACTTGATACATCCGACATAACATATAATAAAATGAGTACAATTGAATGACTTACATTAAGTCACATTAATATGTAAATTTTCTTTATACTAAAAAATCTACTTATTTTATGTTATTTTTTTGGTTAGTGTTACATAGGGGTGTTCATCCAGATTTTAGATCTGAAATTTTCTTTAACATTTTAGTAAAATTGTCAAAATGATTGAAAAATAAAATAAAAAATTCAAAATCGGGTCTGATAAAACCCGGTTCGGATGAACAGGGCTAGCATTACCCAAGAGTCCTAACATTTACATACAAGAAATTAATCATGATGTAGGCGTGTTATCCTCACCATACAGTACTAAGAAGTCCCATTCCCATAACCCGCTTTGTAAGAACAGGGGGTGGAGTTTTCACTTGCCCCTGCCCCTGCCCCTGCATCTTAGATGCAGGTCAGATTCCTTAACAAAAAAATTCTAAATCCAAAGTAATCAAAAATATATTTGAGATCTAAATTGTAAATTTAAAAGTTAAAAAAATATCTATAATTTAAAATAACGTAGTTTTTAAATTTACTAATACTTATTTTGTGTAAGTTTCTATTATGTACATATTTATGTAAATTGTAGTTTTTAAACTATTTAATTTTTAAATTTACTAATACATCATTTGTGAACAAGTATAACAAATTGTAATATATATTTATATATATATACATCATTTGTAAAATGTAAATATAAATATAATATATGTATATATATGTATAAGTGGAGGGCGGAGAAAATGCAGGAGAAGTTGGGCCTTCCTTGCCCTCGCTAGAGGGGCTAGATGTGGATCGGGGTTGTCCTTCCCACCATGTGGAGGCATGGTGAACTGGGGTCGGGTAGAGGGATTCAGGCCCCACTGCTTACCCATACTTAATGGCTTATTCATCTTATCCTTTAAAATAAGTAGTGCTACTCACATTTTCAATTCTCATCATCCTTTCATCATGTTATAATGCAATATTAGATAATTGTAGATTATTTATTATGTTTTACTTATAAATTTATTATCTAATGTCATATCATAAAATGATGATAAAATGTTGAGAAAATAGATGATAAATATATTTTCTCCTTTTAAAATACATCACTAGTACTTATTTTTTATATTTTAAATATCGATTTTTACAATATATCATATGTCAACTTATCTATTTTTTTTTAAATTTAAATAATATATTTTTTATATTCTTAATTCATTTCAAATATTTTTTCTAAGGCTATTTTTGGATTGAGAAACCATTTCATCTCATTTTATTTTATCATTACAAACTTCTCAATTTTCTACATAAAAAAATAATCAATTAAACTTTTCAAACTTTAATTTTTTGAAATTATAAAATAATAATAATATTGAAAAATAATATTTTAAGAACATTGTATTCAACTCTTCACTTTTATTTGAAATTATTGCATCTCATCTCATTATCTAAACAAAGCCTAACTATTAATAATATTTTCACATATTTTAAATATTTTTGAATAATAAGAAAAAAATTTAGATGTGAGAGAAATTGATTTAAAATATTTTAAAATTGCGAACAATCTCCCCTCCATCTAGAAAAATTACAATAGCCAAATGATAACAAAAGATAAAATAGAAAATTCATTGGAATGGAGTTTTGAATAACTTTTTTAATATTTTACAAAAAATCATTGTAAAAACCCGGGACAAAAAATCCAAAGGACTTGATTTAGGACTTTAGGGAGTAGATAGTAGATACCGATATGCGGCCCAATAATAATAAGGGATTGTTTGAGATGTATCTCGGATCAAAATTTTTCACAATTTCTTTTACAACGATCACTTAAATATAAATATTTTTAATTATAATTTTCAAATTTTTTATTTAATCATTACCTAATTATTATAAATATTTTAAATGTTTAAAACAAAACTATAAGATAAAACCACCTTTGCAAATTAAAAAAAAAATTTAAAATTATATTTTATCAATATTTTAATTTTATAATATTTTTATTTAACATTTTATCTCTCATTTTCATTACTATTTAACATAAACTCAAATAATATATCATTCATAAATTATTTTATTACTATTTTTTTTTTTGTTATCTCATATCATTATCCAGTAATGCCGTCACCTTCTACTTTAGTAATAATTGAGAAAAGAAAAAACTAATGTTAAATGCGTGATTTCTTTCTTACATTTTCTGGATAGCAAAATAGAGAACCTAATTACATAATCGTAATTCATAAACCCTAGAAGTAAAGACCCGATCCAAATTGCCTCTACACTTACAAAGTAACTGAGAAATTGAAATTCATTGGAATGCAAGATAATTTTCAAATGACGTGTGTGTCAAGGCAAAGAAATGGAAACGAAGACACATAATAGGTCGACAGATCGAGTGCGAGACTGCAGGTTGGGTTTGGTTCCTTCACTTTTAAACTTCTTTTGACTGTTCAAACAACCTAATTAAGCTGCATCAATACTCGATTTCGGTGAGTTTTATTTACGTAACTATCAATGTTTTAAATATTATGTCGGTCGATGTATTAAAATATTAAAACGAAATATTTTGATATCAATATTATTTTATATTTTATTTTAAAATAATTTATACATAAATAAATTATATTTTAAAATAATAATTAAAATATAAATAAATTATATATATAAGTATATATATAAATAATTTAGTCTGAAATGAAATACAAAAATAACAAAAAAATAAAAAATGAGTAAAAGGCTGAAATATGATAGAGTCAAAATGCAAACCGGTACAAAATAACTATGTATTTCAGATAACTAACTGGTCCGATATTAAATTAAAAACTTTGGTAGTTGCACCTGATGAATTTATTTTTTAGGAACAAATCCTGACAAAGTTATTGTTTGTTCATCAAATTTTATTTATTTATTTATTTTGTACCTCTCTCACTCTCTATTCATTAAGGGGGTTTCATTTTTTGCCGTTTCAAATTATTTTTTTCCTTTACTGCAAGTTTGGTTAGCACGTGGGGGGCGGGGGGAAAGCATTGTCAGTAAATTCTAATAAATTCTAATTTTTTTATAAATATATCTAAATTTATTTTAAATAAATCTTATAAAATTCATTTAATCATTCCAATTTATTATTATTTATAAAAAATTCAGATAAATTTAATTCTGCTTAATCTAAATGCAATCTGAACTTCTATTTATATTTAAAAAATATCTCATCTAATTTTATTTCATATAATCATTATAATTTTTTAAATTTTTTATATAAAATAAAATAAATAATTTAATATTTTTAAATATTAAAATAATAATATTAAATTTTATTTTAATTCATTTTTTAGTTCAAATTAGACTAACTACGCTTGATAGTTGGTAGAGCTATCAAATCTCCAAAGTAATATATGACGTGGGTTTCTTGCTCTTCAAGCTTTGTGTGAAGACTGGGCCCGGACCTGGTGTGGATGTCAAATATTTTCGTCTTGAGACTTCGGTTGTGCTCCGAGTTAATTGTGTTTTTTGGTCCAATAATTCTACAAAGAGTCGGAAATAGGGGAGTTGGGAGAGAGTCCGGTGAGGTGGCATTATGCCACGTCATTCCTGTTTTCCTTAAAAAAATAAAAATGTTGAAGTAAAACGTGGAAGGCTAAAAATTAATGAACTGTGATTAACAGCCTACTGTTTATAATAGAGAGCAGTCGGGATAGCACGCAAACCTTGTGAAGAGAGAAACAAAAATCTTCTTCTTCATCTTGACGAGGAGAGAGAAATAATATTATCATCTTTAACCTTGTGAGGAGAGAGAAACCATCATCTTCAACCTTGTGAGAAAAGAGAAATCATTATCTTCAATCTTCATGCGAAATTGAAGGAGAGAGAATCTATTTTCAAATCAATCCCCATTCTAGAGAGAGAAGTCGAAAGTAGGGATAGATCTACTTTGGAGGTTGAGCCTCCCAAAATTCTTCAAAAAATATTTATATATATTATATGTAAGTATATATATTTACATATATATAATATTAAATTATTCCTCAAATTATAAAAAAAATTAAAAATTGCCCATCCAAGTTTTTATTAATATTATTCTCTCAAATCTCAATACACATATAATTTTATTCTAATTTTTAACTTTATTGAAATTCAAATTTCAACTCACCCAGTTTCATAATTATTTTTAACAATCTAATTTTAAAAAGAATATGGTTATAAATTCATATGATTGTCAAAATTCATTAATTATACTTATTTATATAGTATGACTCTAACTTAAAAGTTAAAATATATAGTGGTTAGACAATCCAACATGGCTTAAATTAAGCTTCAATGGTTATTTTCTCATTGGATTTGGCTTTTAGCCAACCCAATGAGAGTGCTCTTAATTGTATGATTATGAGATATAGTTCGTTAAAAATCTAACATTAGTACATTAGTAGTTATTAGAAATTTTTTATGTTTATTATTGATCTATAATTTTTTTTAAATCATAAAATAATATGAGCAAGTAAAAAAATTGATTTTTTTTAAAAAAAATGACGTAGATAATTCGAAAAGTAATACGGTTAAAGAGTTTGACAACGAAAAAATGTGATATTTTTATCACGTCCTTTTAAAATTTATATATAGCACACATTTTATCAATCGTTTCTCTAAATACAAAATTTTAGTTCCGCCCTTGACCGAGAGAAAGCTCAATTTTCTCCGCATTCTCTGCACTTCCTATTTGGGACACCATTTTGAAGGCCAATTCTCTCATCGTTTCCAATGTATGATATCTTAAAATTTCTTGGCTTTTTGAACTCTTTCTAAGCTTTTGTTTGTCTCCTGCTTTCAAATGAGAATTTTTTATACTGAGGATGTTCTGTAGAGAAGTGAATGTTTTCATTTTCTTCTATTTAATATATGTATATATTTTGTGATTGGTGGATTTGTTTTGGAATTGTACAAATTCTGCTTGGGTTTTGGCATTTCTCGTGTTCTACAACTGTGGAAAATGTTTATTTTCCTTTTTGTGATTTTTATCTGTTGTGAAGTTTATGGATTTGAATATTTTTGGTAAATAAAGGCATTTTGATTGAAATACGTTTGTAGACTAGATCGGTTTTGGTGATGTGATCTTTAAATGTGGAGCATTTGCAGTTTTTAAATAATTGACCTGGAGTAAATTCGTGACTATTTGTATACACGGTTTAAGTTTATTGAGTTAAGCCATTCGAAAGGAAAAGAAAGCAGCATTGTAAGTGCTTGACAAAAGGTTATAGAGAATGTGAACTTTTCTTTGTATATTTTCTCATATATTTCATCGTACTTCGTATTATAATATTGAGGTCAAATTTGTACAGATTTCAGCTGGAGATTCTTCTTCTAGAAGGTGCTGGTCTAATGATCTGTTTGTGTGTGTCCTCTGCTTGTGAGAGAATTCTGTTGCAGCCACATTCCTGCCCCCTCTTTTTATTATAGTTGATCTGGTATTTGATTCAATAACTTTTTACCTTTTTTTAGTCAATCTAGCCAAGTATTATAGTTAGAAGTCTTACTATTTATGTCGTTTGACTATCGGTATTAACTATTCAATTCCTTGTTCCAATTCTTTTTTCTCCAAGTATTCAAAATTGAATGTTCACTGTCCCTTTATTAGTTTATGTGATGTCTGTACCGACTAAAAAAAGTTTATATGTTATCTCTTATTGATCTTATATGTTTTCTATTTCTCTTTTTCAATGGGAAAAACAATCAAAGATTGAGCATTTGTGTTGTTACTTTCACCGTAACATCTCATATGGCAAAGGATCTCTGGTTGAAAAAGGGTATACAGAGGAGGGGTACCATACAGGTTGAAGAAGGATGTACAGAGGAGGCTTTCAATTTAACAGCAAAGGATGAGCGGGACTTGTGTTTGTTTTTTAATATAATTTTGTACAATGAGTTCGTAAAGGGGGTAAACCATAAATTGTCATGCAGGGTTTATTTTCTTAAAGTGTAATATGAAGTGTAATATTTTCTTGTTTGTAAAGGAGGTAAACCAGATATGTAATTTGATATGTACACTATAATATTTTCTTAAAAGTGGTTTGTTTATGTAAAGCCAACACTTTTTTCTTTTGTGGTTGTGTAAAGCCAACACTATTTACTCATGGTTTGTTTCTATTTACATTATATTCATGGATTGGCTGCTACTCTTCATATTGGCCTTTGAACCAAAACCTTTTGTTATATGTTCAAATAAACTGTTAATATCCCAGTTACTGACAATTCAAAAATGGTTAATTTGTGAGTGAAGATGGGATCCACTTGACTAAACATGCCATCTCAAAAGTGGAACAAGTTAAATTGGCAATTGGCAGAAGAAAACTATATAAAAGTTTTCCATTAACAAAAGTTTGCCATGCCACTCTGCAACTAAATTTTTGTTAACCCAAACACAACTACAAAAAATACAATCTGCATTTTCAAAGTAGGTTGTTTTCTACAAAAGTATCAATCACATCAACTTAAAAATATGAGTGACTCAAATGCATTGCAACATGCAAGAGCAACAACACAAAATAAAGTATTCCATCCTAATGCTATTTTTCTTGAACTTTTCAACAAAATAAGTAATATCTTAATTTGCAACAGCTTCTCCCAACACACTTGCAGCTCAAATAGATGTCCCCTCCCCAATTTGGTCGTAAGCCATATCATCCCTGCCCCAGACTTTCCTGCCAAGTGCTTTGCAAATGCATTGCTTGAAATGAAGCAAGATGTTGAAGCCACCTGCAAAATAAAGGAGGAATTTATTTGTTAGTATGTTGATCAATTCACCTGAAAAATACTTGCTTTGTAAGAAAATTGAGACGACAATTCTTTTGTTCTATGTTTACAATAACTATTACTCCTCTTAAAACTTTTGACTCGCACAAATCAGTAATAATATCTTAATTGTTCACTGAAGAAAATGCTGCCATGTATCTAACAATAATTGCACCCAGTCTATTAACCTTCATTTTTGACAGCAACTCATTAAAGGAGATGGACATAAATCTTTATGTTTCCCAGGTGCTCAGAAAGAGCCTTCCATGAACTACTTCTAGAGTGTATTGGCTTTCAAATTTGGGAATCAGTGATCAAGGGAATATGATTGCAACTACTTATAAAAAAGAGGGGGGATTTTGGGGGGGGGGGGGGGGGGAAGAATATGGTAATTCTCTCATAAGCAGAGGACACGCACAAACAAATCATTAGACCAACATCTTCTAGAAGAAGGATCTCCAGCTGAAATATGTATAAATTTGACCTCAATATTGTAATACAAAGTATGATGAAATATATGAGAAAATAAAAAAGAAAAGTTCACATTCTCTACAACCTTTTGTCAAGCACTTACAGTGCTGCTTTCTTTTCCTTTCGAATGGTTTAACTCAATAAACTTAAACCGTGTATACACATCATCACGAATTTACTCCAGGTCAATTATTTAAAACCTGCAAATGCTCAACATTTAAAGACCACATCATCAAAACCGATCCAGTCTACAAAACGTATTTCCAGTCAAAATGCCCTGCTCTGCCAAAAATCTTCAAATCCATGAACTTCACAACAGATAAAAATCACAAAAAGGAAAATAAACATTTTCCGTAGTTGTAGAACACGAGAAATGCCAAAACTCGAGCAGAATTTGTACAATTTCAAAACAAATACACCAATCAAAAAAAATATTAAATAGAAGAAGAGGAAACATTCATGTCTCTACAGAACACGATTCTCAAGACAAAAAATTCTCATTTGAAAGCAGGAGACAAACAAAAGCTTAGAAAGAGTTCAAAAAACCAAGAAGTTTTAAGATTTCATACCTTGGAAACGAGGAGAGAATCGGCCTTCAAATTGGTGCCGCAAATAGGAAGTGCAGAGAACGCGGAAAAAATTGAGGTTTCTCTTGGCTTCTCTCTCTAAAATGGGGATCGATTTGAAGATGATTTCTCCCTCTTTCAATTTCGCACGAAGGTTGAAGACAATGATTTCTCTCTCCTCGCAAGGCTGAAGACGATATTTTCTCTCTCCTCGCAAGGTTGAAGACGATGATGTTATTTCTCTCTCCTCGCCAAGATGAAGAAGAAAGTCTCTGTTTCTCTCTTCATAAGGTTTGCACGAGTTTTGGTCTTTTTTTAATTTTGATTTTTGGCCTCCCGCATTTTGCTTCAACATTTTTATTTTTTAAGAAAAACAGGGATGATGTCTGTTACACGCCCGAATTCAATATTTGTTTTTGTTAGTTTATTATTCAATTTTCTTTATTAATTAAGGGTAATTTCGGTTTTGTACGCCCAGCTGACTTAGTCTATGGGCTGTTAAATCGTGGGTTTTAGTTGAACGGGTCACGCACCAGTCCGTGCGCATTAGATGGGTCACGCACAGTCCATGCGTAGTTGTCCTCAATATTTGCACCTGTTTCCTTATTTTTCTGATCTGTAAACAGCCTATTAAAAGGCCCAGTTATCATGAATGAAAATCAAGGAATTTATCACTAAAATTGCCGAGAGCATTATTGGAGTGACTGGCTACTCGAAGTGCCAGATTTATCACAAAAACAAATACTGGATATAACAAAAGTGGTATCAGAGCCGCGTTCCTGCGACATGGCTGAAGGAACACGACTGTCACAACTGTCCGAAACAGTCAACCATTTACAGGCAAATGCAGCTGCACTAAAGGAGGAGCAATCCAGACATGGAATGCTGATAGAGGGCGTATTACAGCAGCTCAATAACTTGGCTTCAAGTTATGATAGCTTGGTACAAATTACAACCAGGCTTAGTTCAGGAGAAGGGAGTTCTAATAATACAAAAATAAATGCTAATCCCTTGTTTGTTGGACAAGGAGGCATCCAAGCGAGATCCCTCCGGTTGGATTTCCCTCGCTTCGATGGAGGAGATCCCAGTGAATGGATCTTGAAGGCGCAGCAATTCTTCAATTACTTTGAAACTCCGGAAGATCACAAGCTGGAAATCGCCTCGTTTCACATGGAAGGGAAGGCATTGACTTGGTACTATTGGCTGAAAGATTCAAGTCCAGTGGCAAAATGGGAGGACTTCTTGGAGGCTCTTCGCACCAGGTTTGGGCCTTCAGCGTATGAGGATCCAGTAGGTGCATTCACCAAACTAAAGCAAACAGCAAGTGTGGAGGAGTATCAGACAGCTTTTGAGAACCTATCCAACAAAATAAGTGGGGTAAGTGAAGAATTTCGCATAAGTACTTTTCTAAGTGGTTTAAAAGATGAGTTACGGATCATTGTTACCATGTTCAAACCAAACACCCTTGCGGCAGCCTTTGGGTTAGCTAGGTTACAAGAGGAAGAAGTAACTAGAAAACAAAGTTTTTATCGAAATCCCCAAGCTCAAAATAATCATCATGCACCCTCTTTTAAACCCGCACCACTTAGATTACCCGGACAAAATGCCATACCCAGATTACCAGCCCCAAATCCCATACTCAGACTACCAGCCCCACAAAATCCGAGACCCCAACCACCATTTCAAAGAAGAAATCCTTACCCCATACAGCGTGTAAGTCCAAATCAAATGCAAGAAAGAAGGGATAAAGGTTTATGCTATTTTTGTGATGAAAAATATCATCAAGGACATAAATGCAGCAGGCCCAAACTCTACTTACTGGAAGGGATGGAATTCGAAAGAGAAGAAGAAGAAGAGTTGCAAGAAGAAGAAATTTTAAACCAACTAGAGACAGAAAATATACCTGCTGTCCAGCAAGCTGAATTACTGGGCATATCATTGCATGCCATTGCTGGAGCACCTTCTCCCAAAACCATGAGGTTAGTTGGGAAAATTGGCACTTGCTCAGTTATTGTTCTTATAGATACCGGTAGTACACATAGTTTTGTTGATATAAATGTAGCAAAGAGGGCTAAACTACCAGTGGAAGAAAGCCACTTGGCAGTCCAAGTCGCCAATGGAGACACCCTCCCTTGCCTTGGTTGCTGTAAGGCAGTTCTTTTAAAGATGCAAAACTGTAATATTTTAGCCAACCTGTTTCTATTAACATTGGGAGGCTGTGACGTAGTGTTAGGGGTGGATTGGCTAAGGAGTTTGGGTACAATTCAGTGGAATTTTGCTGATTTGAGTATGAGTTTCTTTGTGGAAGGGGAGAACTTATTTCTGCAGGGCTTGAAACTACCCGAGAAGACCATAGAAGAAGAACACAGCTTGAGCAAGGCTGCCCTCACAGAGGGAAGAGGGGTATGGCTGCAGTTTATGGAGATCAAGGACCAGCAAGGAGATGTACCAGTAGAACCTGCCATACAATCTGTTTTAAAAGAATTTAAAACAGTGTTTGCAGAACCTAATGGGCTCCCACCTCCTAGGAGTCAGGACCACCAGATCCAACTACAAGAGACAGCCAAACCAACATGTGTTCGACCCTATCGGTACCCATATTACCAAAAAGAAGAGATTGAGAAGCTGGTCAGGGAGATGCTCAAAGTTGGGATCATCCAACCTAGCCAAAGTCCATATTCCTCACCGGTTCTTTTGGTGAGGAAGGCGGATGGGAGTTGGAGGATGTGCATTGATTATCGAGCCCTCAACAAAGATACCATTAAAGATAAGTTTCCCATCCCTAATATAGATGAGTTGTTGGATGAATTGAATGGTGCTGAACTCTTTTCTAAACTTGACTTGAGATCGGGCTATCATCAAATCAGGATGAAACCTGAGGATGTGCCAAAAACTGCCTTTCGTACACACGAGGGACATTATGAATTTTTAGTGATGCCCTTTGGGCTCACCAATGCTCCATCAACCTTTCAAGGGTTGATGAATGGGATATTCAGGCCATACCTCAGGAAATTTGTTTTAGTTTTTTTTTATGACATACTTGTATACAGCAAATCTGTTGAGGAACACGTGGGGCACCTTAAGGCTGTTTTAGAAATTTTAAAACAGCACCAGCTGTATGCTAAAGCTTCCAAATGTGTTTTTGGGTGCCGGGAGGTGGAGTATTTGGGCCATGTAATCTCCAAAGAAGGAGTTAAAGCAGATCCACTAAAAATTACAGCAATAATGGAGTGGCCTGTACCTAAGAATCCTAAAGCTTTAAGGGGATTTTTGGGTTTAACAGGCTATTACAGAAAGTTTGTAAAGGGGTATGGAAGTATTGCAGCCCCTTTGACAGCATTACTCAAGAAAAATTCCTTCAAGTGGAGTGAAGAAGCCAACCAAGCATTTACAACATTGAAGTTAGCCATGGTGACTCCACCCGTACTCGGATTACCTGATTTTTCCAAAACATTCATAGTCGAATGTGATGCTTCTGGAAATGGGTTGGGAGCTGTCCTAATGCAAGAAGGGAGGCCATTAGCTTATTTAAGCCAAGCTTTAAAAGGTAAAAATCTGTTTCTATCCACTTATGAGAAAGAATTTTTGGCTCTTGTGTTAGCAGTTCGAAAATGGAGACATTACTTGTTGGGCCACAGCTTTAAGATAAGGACAGATCAACAAGCCCTAAAATACCTTTTGGAGCAGAAAGTTGGAACACCTTTTCAACAAAAATGGCTAACAAAGCTGTTAGGCTTTGATTTTTGTGTGGAGTACAGAAGTGGCAAAGGGAATAAAGCAGCAGATGCTCTTTCCAGGCTGCCAGATCAAGGCAACAATTCAGACCAAGAAGTAGCCGTGACTAACCAAGGGGAAGCCAAGGCAATAAGCATGGTGATGGTTAATTGGTGGGAGGACCTCCGTCAAATATACCAACAAGATCCACAGCTGCAGCAATTACTCAACCACTACCATCAAGGTAAACTCGATAACCTCAATTATCAGATTAGAGGAGGATTCCTCTTTTATAAAGGGAGGCTACACCTGGGAACTCTCAAGAGACAGCAGGAGCAAGTCATGCAGCAATTCCATAGCAGCCCCATAGGAGGGCATACTGGTTCACAGAAGACTCACTCCAGACTCAAGAGAGAATTTTTTTGGCATGGCATGAGAAGGGACATCAGAAAATTCATAAGAGAATGCGAGGTATGCCAAAGAAACAAAACAGAGAATCTCAAACCAGCTGGGGCTTTACAGCCTCTGCCAATACCAAGCAAAGTGTGGGTGGATATCAGCATGGATTTCATAGAGGGACTGCCTCAATCCAAGGGATACAGTGTCATTATGGTGATAGTGGACAGATTCAGCAAGTACAGTCACTTCATACCAATGGCACATCCATACACAGCAACAACAGTGGCAAAAGTATTCATGGAAAATATTTTCAAATTGCACGGCATACCACAGAGCATAGTCAGTGACAGAGATGCAATATTCACAAGCAACTTTTGGAAGGAAATCTTCCATCTAAGTGGAACCAAGTTACTGATGAGCTCGGCATACCATCCTCAAACGGACGGACAGACTGAAGTGATGAACAAGTGGTTAGAAGGTTACCTCAGGTGCTTTACCAGTGACCGGCCCAAAGATTGGGCTAGTTGGTTAGCCCTAGCCGAATGGACATACAATACCTCAAAGCATTCATCCACTGGGTTTTCCCCCTTTGAGGTAGTCTACGGGCAAGAGCCTCCACGCCTACTCCCATATGAACCAGGAACCACAGCAGTACAAGCCGTAGAAGAAGAAATGCGAAGCCGAGACCTCATCCTCACGTTGGCTCGGGAAAACCTGCAAGAAGCTCAAAGGAGAATGAAAATGTACGCAGACAAGAAAAGAACAGAAAAAGAATACAGTGTGGGGGATTGGGTCTACTTAAGATTGAGACCGTATAGACAAATGACGGTAGCAGTAAGAAGAAATTTGAAACTTTCACCAAGATATTTCGGGCCTTTCCAAATCGTTCAAAGAATGGGGAAAGTTGCTTATAAACTAGATCTACCCAAAGATTCTAAGATCTACCCGGTATTCCACATATCTTGCCTCAAAAAGAAGATTGGGAATCAAATAAACCCTAACCCTAGGTTACTGACAGTGATGGAGAATGGTGCCATGATTCCCGAACCCGAGAAGATAATAGAGAAAAGACTCAAGAAAAAGGGGAACCGGGCCGGGGTTGACTTCCTGGTGCAATGGAAGTGGACCAATGAAGAGGATGCGACCTGGGTGGACTCGGAAGAGCTGCGCAAGACATATCCCGAACTCGAGGGCGAGTTCTTCTGAAGAAAGGGGTTGTGTTACACGCCCGAATTCAATATTTGTTTTTGTTAGTTTATTATTCAATTTTCTTTATTAATTAAGGGTAATTTCGGTTTTGTACGCCCAGCTGACTTAGTCTATGGGCTGTTAAATCGTGGGTTTTAGTTGAACGGGTCACGCACCAGTCCGTGCGCATTAGATGGGTCACGCACAGTCCATGCGTAGTTGTCCTCAATATTTGCACCTGTTTCCTTATTTTTCTGATCTGTAAACAGCCTATTAAAAGGCCCAGTTATCATGAATGAAAATCAAGGAATTTATCACTAAAATTGCCGAGAGCATTATTGGAGTGACTGGCTACTCGAAGTGCCAGATTTATCACAAAAACAAATAATGGATATAACAATGTCTCACTCGACTCGCTCCGGATTCTTCCATTTCCGACTCTTTGTAGAATTATTATTTTTGGTCTGATTTTACATTTTGCACTCTCGTCCCTTTGTATAAACATAACCCAGATTTTCCCCAAGCCCATCTTTTGGAGCCCATGCCTATTGCCTAGCCCCTCAAAAGAAAAAGAAAATTCCAAGCCAGCCATTTATATAAAAAAAAGTCGTTTTGTCGAAGGGAATGTCCTTTTGCCTTCTGTAACTCTGTTTCTTCCCCTACGGTTCCCTCCTCTTCTGTTTTCCTTCTCCCTATTCTCTCTTCCCGTTTTACCCACTCACCCACGCCCCAAGCCACTTCGGATTTTAGTTTCTCTCTCTGAATCTTGCCGCTCAAGCTCCACCTCAGCCTATCCATCGATCGGCAGTAACTCCGATCACAAGGGATCATCGAACTCCACCCTTTCACGTCAATACCAGACCACCGCGAGCCACCGTCGTCCATCCGACCGAGCATCTTGGTCTGTTCTTTTCTCCCTCCCGATCTGTCCTTTTCCTCTTTCCCGTGAATTTTTCCGCCTTTAGCCACTAAGCACCGCCACAATCTCTTTGTCTCTTCGTTTTTCTCTCTCGGTTTCTCACCCTCCCCTTTCTCCGTCACTCTCCTGCATCTGTGTTTTCTCTCAACCGCGCCACGTCCACCCCCGCCATACACACACAACGGGCTGTCGTGGGCCGCTGCAGCGCCAGCCCTATCCAAAGTTGCCGCCAACAAAGTTAATGTAGCACATCGCATCGTTGCCGTGAACAACCGCCGTGCTGGTAAGCTTACTCTTGCTCTGTTCATTCTCTGCCTCTCTTTATTTCTCGCTGTCTAACGGCTTTTACTTTGATTTCGCCATCCACAGTTTTTGTCTTAACACCGTTACTCTGTTTAGTGTGAAGCTGCCATCATCGGACGACAGGTAATTTCAAAACTCTATGATGGACTTAATTGATTATTGGTTTGAATAAAATAATTGTTGGGAAGTTAAAATGGTTGGATCGGGATTACCTGGAAGTTTAGGTGTGGTGGTTATATTTCAGTTCCGATCGAATCAGTGGGGTGTTAGAATGGTGGGAGTATGTGAATGTAAAGGGTCTATGATTGGTGATTGTGGAGTTTATCTAAAGACAAACGGTTTTGTTGGACTTTTGGTGGTTGCGGTGTTTCAATGAGGTTGAATGGATTTTTTATGTTTGAATGTATAAGGTTGGTGCTTAATTAGAAATTGGGGATGTTGATATTGGGTTGAGGGATTTTATGGCAAAGTTGGTTTGTACGAGAACTAGTGTCACCTTTGGGGTTAAGTGAAGGTATTGGAAAGGTATTGAAGTGGAACCATGGGGCTATTTTTTTAGTCGTTTAGTATGTTTCAACTTATTTTAGAGGCTCTAGTTTAATTCTATTAATTCATAGGTTTGTATTAATTATGTTAAGGCTGTTTGGTTTTCGCTTGGCATTGCTGTGAGGAAGTTTAGAGATGTTAAAAAGTCTAGGTAAGTGGTGCTCCAATGCTAATCTTTACACCAAAAGAATGGATTCAGGTTGATTTTATGAAAACATGCATTTTTTTTGTTATGAAAAATTTGAAAACAATCTCAGTCATTTTATCTGGACCTGGTCAAGGGTTTGGGTGGTGGGTTGAAAGCGGATGAGGAGGGGCAAGGTATAGATGCTACGGGTTTGGAGGCCTTGATTGCTCCCAAAGGGCACTTTGACGCCGTCATAGATAGGGTCGTCGAAGGATGGGGGTTTTAGTAATTTGGAAGATGGAGTATGTGAAGATGGGGGTCTGTCCAGGGTTTTGTGTACTTTGAAAATAAGATGCAAATGGGGTAATAAAAGGTAATGCTACCCCTACATGTTCTATGCCTCCTGAGGGAGTAGTAGGGTCTAACAAAGTGACATAGAAAGGGTTGTTGGGGGGCTGGAGCGCCTACAAGCAATGCTCTCATTGATAGAATGGCGACACCTATGCTAGAGTGAAGGATCCTCTACTGGTGACAGCAACAACGAACGTCAACAATATAGCTATTGTGGTTTGGGATTTGAATGCAGGATATTGCAGGGAGGAAACTATAGGTTTATTGTTGGTGCCTTGTGAGGAGGAAGGTCTAGGGTTTACTTATAAAAAAAAAAGAAAAAGAAGAGGAAGTTCTAGGGTCGGGAGAGCAGTTGGGAACTGTGTCTGGGGATATGGTTGTTCCCTTGGTTTCTTTTCCTCCGACAAACAACATAGTGGTTGACCATCAGATTGAGTTTTTTATAAGGTAAATGAGACTCAACATATTGTGGGCTCTCATATGGAGGATGTGCAAATCAATTTAAAGCACCACTCATTGTGATAGAGCCGGGCTACATGCTTGAAACCAAATCAAGTTTTAAGAAAATAGAGAATTGAAGCATCTTTCTTGGGCAGTCAACTACGACACTAAGGGAGGTAGCTCAAGTTGAGGGAAGATGAAGGGAGTATATTATGAAGATGTCCTTGTAGAGGGAGTTTTGGGTGGAGTATTAGTCTTATGGGAGGTGAAGGTTGGGGTTGGGGAGGTGTGTTATATTCCAATTCAGGGTTGGATAGATTTCTAATGTTAATGAGCTTTTCTGTCATTTGGGGCTACCTAGTATGGGCTGGGTGTTTTCTTATATACGTCCAGTGTACTTGGTTACTCCTATTGATTTATATAATATTTTTATTTAGTTAAAAAAAAAAAATTCTACGGACTTAGAGATGATTTTGATGAGATTTAAGGTTTTAGATCTTGCAAACTTTATGGAATGGGTTTTTGGAAACTTTAGGTTTTTTTCCTGGGCATTACAATGGCATTTGCATTGTGGTTATGTGCCCATCAATTGATTTTGTTGCCTTTACACTACTTGGAGTTTTGTTCCATTAGGGCATACAGCCGCATCATACAAGTTGCTTGTACCCGTGATTTTAGATAGAAATGTAGGAGTAAAAAATCTCGAGGAAATTTTAGGTAAACTCATATTGGTACATTTCATAGACATTAGAAATTTTGTTGCAATCTAATTTCAGCTGCTAGATGAACATATTTCTTGACTTTATCTATTTAGCTCGTTACTGTTGTTGTGCTTGATTTCATTATTGAAATATGTGTAGGTGCAACTACTGTGGGGCTTAATATATAATTTTGGCTATTAAACATGGAGGTTAGTATCACTTCACCTAGCTTATAACACTATGCTCTATATTTTCCATTTATAGCCGTGTGTTCATTTTTTTTTTTTTTTATGAAAAGCAAGAGATAAATTTTATTAATAAGAATGAAATAGGCATAGCCCGTGTACACAGAGAGCGTGTGTTCTATTTTAAATTATACAAATAATATGTTGCACTTCTATGATACCTATAAAAAAAATGACACTAGGATTGTATTGTCGATACATATATTTCAATTTTCTGATGTTCTTGCTTGTTAGACATGTGGAGGTGATGCTGGAGTTATAGATGTGGACAAGACCACAGAGACATTGGAACCTGAGAAGATGAGCAGTGGAGGATTGTGTCTTCCTGGGAAGGATAGAGTGGAGTTTAGACCTCCAGAGAGGAAATCTCTTTTAGGTGTGCTTAATATGCAAATATATGATAATGTACAATGTAATACAGTAATCATACTGATTCTTTTTTCTACATGTTTCCTACCAGTTTGGAGTCAGAGAATCCTAGTGCTTTTCTTCAACAGATATTAATTGGAACATACTTGCATGATCAATAGGCAACAGTTGTCTGTTACACTAATTGTAATTTACTACATAACAGGGTTAGATGTTCTTGCCATTGCAAAACGAGCAGAGTCTGTCGCTGATGGTGGATTCAAGGCCCCAAGAGGAAAAGTTGCTTCTGTTTTGGCATCTTTAGAGGAAGAGGGGAATTTTGAATCCTCTGGATTAGATGAAGTTGGAACTAATGGAAACAATGGTAGATCCAATCATGCTAGTAGGAAATATCGTGAATCAAATGCAAGCAAAACAGGTAAAACTTTGTTGTTAGATTGTCTTTTTTTTTTCTTTACTATTCATATCAACCAGGCATTTTACCCTTGTAAAGTTATGCGGACATGATTAGCTTGCATGGAGTTATTATATGCTTTAGTGTCTTCTTTCTGTGTGACAGAATGTGGTTATATAGATGATCAAATAAATTTTTAGTGAGTTCTTTTTACAAGGCACTTACCAATCAAGGGGTTGAAGACTATCCGTGGAAAAGTATTGGAGAGTTAAGGTGCCTAGTATGGTCGCTTTTTTCTGTTGGCTGGTGTCCCACAGTAAAATTTTGACTATTGATAATTTGAGGAAGAAAGGTGTTTGGGCAATTGAAAGGTGTTTTATGTGCAAGAAGGATGGTGAATCTATTGACCATCTTTTTTTGCATTGTGAGGTGGCAACAAGGTTATGGAATGATAATTTCTGCTAAGGTTGGTTTTTCTTGGGTGATGCCTTTGCATGTGTCGAATCTTTTTGCAATCTAGCCAGGCATTGTGGGGAAAGATATTAACTCTGCTATTATGAGGACCATTCCCTTGTGCTTATTTTGGTGCTTATGGGCAGAAAGAAACGGAAGATGTTTTGATAATTGTGAACGTTCTTTAGGGGATATTAGGAATTTTTTCTTAGCACTTTCAGATTTTGGGTGAAAAATCTTGTAAGGGATGGGATTGAATGTACTATTTTGCTTTAGCTTTCTAGTTTTAACTTGTAAATAGGTGTTTCTTAATTATATACATCCTGTGTACTTGGGCTATGCCTGTTTACTTGAAATAAAATTTCTCTTAGTTAGTGGGCCGTATGATTAGGCCTTTAATCAAAAGGGAAAAGCGCAGATGGGCTTGGGGGATGGGCTTAAGCCTATGGATAGAGTGGCAAAGGTCTGGAGGAAAAAAATAAAAACTGCAGATGGCCCATCAACCAGTGGAACAACCATTGGGCCCTTACTGCTGTTGTCGGCGAAGGCTCCGGTGACCATGCCATTGGTGGTCGAAGTCCCGGTAACGGTATCGACGCAGGTAGCTGAAGGTTTAGAGCTGCGATCGGAGAGTTTATCATTCTCCGTC
This sequence comes from Platycarya strobilacea, assembly GCA_036898215.1. NCBI lineage: Eukaryota > Viridiplantae > Streptophyta > Magnoliopsida > Fagales > Juglandaceae > Platycarya > Platycarya strobilacea. Next base: position 13,476,849 of record CM072554.1, on the reverse strand, counting down.
GCGCCTGAAGCTTGTGATACAGAGAATCATGCATAGACAAAGTCGCCGGTGATCTTTCCGATGGTGGTCGAAGTCCCGGTGATGGTATCGACGCCGATAGCTGACGTTATAGAGCCGCGATCAGAGAGTTTACCATTCTCTGTTGCATCTGAAACTTGCGATATCGAGAATCATGCACAGACAAAGTCGCCGGCAAGGTTGGAAGAGACTGTGACGTCAACTGACAACAACCATGGTACCTGCACAAAAACAGTTGTCAGGAAGAATGTTTACAGAGGAGGCCATTTTATTGGCGTCTGAAGCTTGCGACACTGAGAATGCACAAATAAAGTTGCCGTCAAGTTTGGAAGTGATTGCGAAGCCGACAACAATGGTACCTGCACAGAAACAGTCGCCGGGAAGAGTGCTTGTAGAGGAGTTTGGAGTTTTTGACTCCATTTTTTCTTGGTTTGGGCAGAATCGGTTTGCAGTGCTGGGGGATTAGGTCACTCATAGTGACATTCTAGCTTGGGAATCGGGTAGAGCTGAGGATTCCATCAGTTCAGAAGGGGGTGAATTGCAGATGGTCAGTTGTGAAAGGGTGAGCCATGATGGGGGAGATGCAGACCCGATATGCATGCTCCCTCCAAGTCCTATTTCTGATCGGTTTACCTTTAGCTGGGTGTTCTAAAAAGTGGAGGAGTTTATAGCAGTTTTTGGGATGTCTTGTATCGGTTTTGAAGAACAATTCAAAGCTCTTTTTATAGCTATGGAAGACAATAGATCGAAATCCGCCACTAAGAGAAATAGGGAGCTTCAAAGGCTGCATTGCTCAATTAACTATGATGGTAAGGAGGGGAGTAGCGGAAGGAACAGATCAATGGGAAGGGAAGTCACAGTTGTCCATGAACCTTAACATCCTCTCTTGGAATGTACGGGGGCTTAATGATCGCAATAAGCGCCTCCGTATTAAATCATTATTGCGGATGTGGAAAGTTGATGTGGTTTGTTTTCAAGAAACCAAGTTGCGGATGGTTGACAGAAGAGTTATTCGTAGCTTATGGAGGTGCTCTTATGTGGGATGATCCTATTTGGCCTCTTCTGGAGCTTCAGGAGGTGTTATTTTAATGTGGGACAAAAGAGTAATAGAGGCGGTACACGAACGTGTTGGGGCTTTCTTAGTTGCCAATCTTTTTAAAAATGTCGTTGATGGTTGGGAGTGGGCTTTTGTAGGTGTTTATGGACCTAATTTGGATAGTGAAAGGAGAAGATTGTGGGAGGAATTATTGGATTTGTATTGTTTATGGGAGGTACCGTGGTGTATGTGCGGGGACTTTAACATTACACGTTTCCCTAGCGAACGATTGGGGAACGATCGAACCTCCTTAGTGATGGATGAGTTTGCTGAATTTATGTTTGATTTGGAGCTCATGGACCTTCCCCTTGTTGGAGGCGAGTTCACATGGCCCAATAACAAGGGGTGGTCAAAATTGGATAGATTTTTTGTTTCTCCTATATGGGAAGCACATTTTCCAGGCTTGTGTCAGAAAAGGTTGAGCCGACTTTGCTCGGATCATTTCCCTATTATGCTTGATTCTGATGGTATTCATAGGGGCCGTCGGTATTTCAAGTTTGAAAATATGTGGCTAGCAATAGAGGGTTTTGTTGATAGGGTTTGGGATTGGTGGTCATCATATCAGCTCACAGGTACTCCTAGCTTCATTCTTGCAGGTAAGCTAAAAGCATTGAAGCAAGACCTGAAGAAGTGGAACATGGAAGTTTTTGGAGATATTGACAGGCAGAAAACTACCTTATTGGAAGAGTTACAAGAGTTGGAGGAAGTCCCTTCAGAAGAGGCGTTGGAGAGGAAGCGTGTGGTGACGACGGAATTGGAGAGGGTACTATTGATGGAGGAGACCTCGTGGAGACAAAAATCTTGGGCTTTGTGGTTAAAAGAAGGTGACAAATGTACGCAATTTTTTCACAAAATAGCTAATTTACATAGGCGCATCAATGCCATTGAGTCGCTTACTGTTGGTACTCAAGTTCTCTCATCCCCACAAGAATTAGAGACTTATATTGTGAATTATTATGAGAAATTGCTTGAGGAGCCAACCTCTTGGAGGCCAAAACTTGATGGGTTGTCTTTTGACTCTATTGATACTCAAAGTGCAAGTTGGTTGGAAAGACCGTTTGAAGAAGAAGAGGTTTATAAGGTCATTAAGAGTATGGCCAAAGACAAAGTGCCTGAGCCGGACGGTTTTTCAATGGATTTTTTTCAACACTGTTGGGAGATAGTGAAAGAGGATATTATGCAGGTTTTCTCTGAGCTATATGCTTTTGGAAAGTTTGAGAAATGCCTCAATGCGACCTTCATTGTCCTTATTCCAAAAAAACAGGGGGTGGTTGAAATTGAGCACTTCTGTCCTATAAGCTTGGTTAGTGAGGTTTACAAAATTATTTCAAAAGTGCTTGCCAATCGACTAAGTTTGGTAATGGGACAAATCATCTCTAAATTTCAGAATGCCTTTGTTCGGGGGAGACAGATACATGATTTAGTGCTCATAGCTAACGAGTGCTTAGATCATAGATTGAAGAAGGGTATACCTAGTATTCTATGCAAATTGAACATGGAGAAAGCATATGATCATGTGAATTAGGATTTTCTCTTCTACATGCTTCGAAGGTGTGGCTTTGGCGTTAAGTGGATCTCATGGATTCGACATTGCATCACCACTGTCCGTTTTTTAGTGTTAGTTAATGGAACATCTGCGGGTTTTTTCAACACTTCTCGTGGACTACGTCAAGGGGACCCTTTATCTCATTTTCTATTCGTCATTGTTATGGAAGCTCTTGGTCGGATGGTGGAGGCAACTGTTGATGGAGGTTTCCTAGCTGGATTTTCAGTGGGTAATGACACTAATGGTTCAATCATGATTTCATATCTTTTATTTGCAGACGACACCAATCTCTTTTGTGATGCAGATCAGAGCCATATTCAATTCTTACGAGCACTCTTGTTATGTTTCGAAGCTGTATCGAGGCTAAAGATAAATTTTGGTAAATCTGAGATGGTTGCAGTGGGTTAGGTGTCTAGTATCAATAGCCTGGTAGATCTTATGGGTTGCAAAGTGTTTTCTTTGCCTATGAAATACTTGGGTCTCCCGCAGGGGGCAACTTTCAAAGTTAGAGCTATTTGGGATGGGATCATTGAGAAAGTGGAGAAAAGGTTGGCTGGATGGAAACGGGTGTATCTTTCAAAGGGGGGCGGCTCACTTTGATTCAAAGCACTTTATTTCACCTTCTGACGTATTTTCTATCTCTATTTCCGTTGCCTATAGGGGTGGGGTATAGGATTGATAAGTTATTTCAGACTTTTTTATGGGGAGGCTTGGGGGAGGAAACTAAATTTCATCTCGTTAAGTGGAATAAAGTTTGTTCCCCAATATCTAGTGGAGATTTAGGAGTGCAAAATTTGAGAATATTAAATAAAGCACTAATGGGGAAATGGCTTTGGAGATACAATTTGGAGGGAAATTCATTGTGGAAGGAAGTTATTGTGGCTAGATACGATAAGGCATAGGGGATTGGTGTACTAAGGCAGCGGAGGCGGGGGGGGGGGGGGGGGGGGCATGGGGTGGGTCTGTGGAAGTATATTAAGGGGGGATGGCAATGTTTCGAAAATAATATCCGTTTTGTGATGGGTAATGGCTCCAGTATCAAATATTGGCAGAATGTGTGGTGTGGAGAGCGTCCGTTGGAAAGAGTCTTTCTGACTCTTTATAGCATTGCTGTGAACAGGGAGGCGTCGGTGGCGAACTTGCTTGATATGGCTCATGGCATACCCCAGTGGAATATCCTATTAACCAGAGCTAACCATGACTGGAAATTGTCTACTGTTTCAGATTTTTTTGGTCTATTACACTATGGGAAGCATAACCGCACAGGAAGATAGGATACAGTGGCGCTCTGCAGGCAGTAAGAAATTCATTGTTAAGGCTTACTATAAAATGTTGACTTCCCAAGGTAATGTCTTTCCGTGGAAGAGTATGTGGAGGACTTGTGCCCCTCCCAAAGTGGCTTTCTTTGTGTGGATTGCAGCTCTCGAGAAAATTCTAACGACAGATAACTTATGCAAGAGGGGAATCATAGTGATGGATTGGTGCTTTTTATGTAAAAAGTACAGTGAATCAGTGGACCATCTATTACTACATTGTGAGGTGGCAAGAATGTTGTGGAATGAGATATTTCGTAGAGTGGATGTTGCGTGGGTTATGCCACCTAAGGTTGTAGATGTGCTAGCGTGTTGGAGGGGTATTCAAGGATGCTCACAAGTAGTAGCAGCATGGAAGATGATCCCATTGTGTCTGATGTGGTGTATTTGGTTAGAAAGGAATGCGCGATGCTTTGAAGATAAAGAACGAACAATGGCGGAGCTTGAGAATTATTTCCTGCATACTTTACTTTTTTGGTTTTCAACTATTGTCCCTAATGGAAGCACTGTGCATGATTTCTTTTCGTTGATGTAGAGCCCTAAGAATAATTTAGGCATTTGCGTTTGTATACTCTCCGTGTACTTAGGCTATGCCTATTTATATTCATATCATTAAAATTTCTTATTACTTATCAAAAAAAAAATTTATCTTATTACTTTTCAAAACAGAATGTGGTTATATGGTTGATCAAGTAAATTTTTCCTGAAATTGCAGTCTTGAAATTTTCATTCTTGATATACTACCCAACAATAATTATTAGTAATTTGTTTCATTGTGTAGCCATTTAGTTAAAAGGCATATCCTCTTATGCTTCAGGAAGGTGTTTTGGTTGTATGTTTTATGATAATATTTTAGGGGTTGGCTCAAGCGATAAAGGCCTTGGTCTTAGTGGTATGCTTCTTCCAGGTCTAAGGTCGAATGCTCTTGGATGCAAACAATTTCTAGGGGCCATTAGACTAGGGGAACTTTCCCTCGAATTATTTGAGGTGCATTTATGGGAAATTCATTGCTAAGGGCCTGTGCACCCCGGGATTAGTCGGTGCCAGTAAAAAAATGTGTTAATGATCATAATTTAGAGAACATGGTAATGCAGGCACTTGACATCATCACTTACCATTTCCAGATTTAAGATGAATTTTACTTGAGGAAAGAAACAATAGTTGTTTACTGTTGTATATTGTCTTCAGAAGAGATAAAGGGGATTGCATCAAATTCTTCATTTAAAAGTATATTCTTCCAAATCTCTGTTACCTAAACAACTTCTTTCCAGAATGATAGTGACCCATGTAAAGGTTTACTTGTGCCATAAGTATGAAAATTGTTGAAGGTATATGTTTTATCACTTTCTAGCCCCTAAATTGTTACTAGGTGTTCTCTGTTGTATACATCCCATATACTTGGGCTATGCCTATTTACTTGTTTCAATAACATTTTATTTGCTTTTTTAAAAAAAGTATGAAGATTGCATCTTTCATACAAAATATGTATTTGATATGCTTTTGATTCATCAATTGCATACATCATGTATCACTTTATTAAGTGTGTGGCAAAGGTTATATTCCTTTTTGTTTTCATTTTCTATTTTTATTGAGCCAAAGATATGTATTCTTTGTACTGCAGGAAGTATAGTGACTCGAGAAGAACAAGTTAATGATACACCTCGGTCTCATCACTCGAGTGAATCTATGTCTTCAGATGTAAGTTGACATTATATTGTGTTATCCCATTTGTATTGAAATGACTGGCTTGTCTAAAAGTTGAAAAGAAGCGATACTATGTTATGAGGCAAACTTCCATGCATATTATTCCTTACTAGAATACCAGTTACTCTCGTATCTTTGGATGCTAAGAACAACCATGAACTGGCCATAGCTCTACATGCACTCAACCTCTCATGATGGAACTAAGTAACATCAAAGCCTCGGCTGTTGCACTAACCAGCTTATTACTTCAGCCAACTCCATCCCAAGGTAATTGTGGCCTTAATTAGGTTCATGGACTCCTGTTAAGGCCACACAGTTTGGTATTATTACTTATATTAAAAAGACCTTTTGAAGCACAAGTTAGCCAATATAAAAGCCTTTGATGTCTCAAGTTCTATCCTTGTGGCCACTGAAACATCTAACTACAAGAATGTGAGCATGACAGTGATATCAGTGATATCAATGCACTGCATGGCTTAGCTTAAACTGAACCGTAACCTTTAAGCTACAATCAACAAAAGCAAGAAACTGAAAGCCTGTATGCTTGACATATTGATGCTTAAACTGTTGAGTTGCTTCACCTTGGTTTTAGAATATGTGCTCCTTGTAATTAATGCTACAATATATTACTTCATTTATTATCTGCTGCTTGTTTCTCCATTTCAAGGCTTCGAATACACCCATTAGAAGTCACCAGAATTTCCGGTCTAGGAGTCCCGTGTATGACAGAGATAACCGAGACATTGAAAGAAAAGATTACAGGGATAACAGTAGAAGTGAAAGAAGAAGAATGAGTCATAGACACAGTGTTGATAGAGAGAATTATCATAGAAGGGAAGCACGCGGTCGGCATGATCAGGACTCTGATGGAGAATATGGAAGAAAACGAAGCAGATACGAAGGTTCAAGGAGGACACCTGGTATGTAACACTCATCTTTGATTTTTCTTGATGGTTTTTCATTCTTGCTAAAATAGAAAATTGGAAGAGGACAAGGTATGGATGAATATTATGTTTAAAATTGAAAATCCTCACCAATTCCAGAAGCTGGCCTTTAAAAAGGTGACCTATAAGGTGTTGAATATACACAGTTCATTGAAAAGGGACTTGTAAAAAGGAAAATGAAGTAAAGAAAATATGCATACTATCTATTCAATTTGTTAGCATTAGTTCATCAAGGGGATACTTATTTATCTTAAAGAAGTACAATATTACTCAATCTAATTCAAATTTTGTAGGTAGATCTGACTGGGATGATGGAAGATGGGAATGGGAAGATACACCACGCAGGGACAGTCACTCTCATACCAGTAGGCACCATCAACCTTCACCATCCCCAATGCTACTTGGGGCATCACCAGATGCGCGACTAGTTTCCCCTTGGTTGGGTGGCCAGACACCTATTTCTGCTGGTATGTTCTCTACATGTGAATGGTTCTCTGTATTTCCAATGGAACTGGGTGTTTATGACTGTTTCTGTTGATATTGGGCCTGTGACTTTGGCTCAATAATTGTTAAGCGCAGGTTCTGCCAATTCTCCCTGGGACCATGTCTCTCCCTCTCCAGTTCCAATACGTGCTTCTGGATCCTCCATGAGATCCTCAAATTCTAGACATGGTGGAAGGTCCCATCAACTTAATTTCTCTACTGAAAACTCAGAAACGTTTGAGGTATTATGCTTGTGGTCAAGGAAGTTTTCTTCTCCTTTTCCTTTCATTTATTCTGGGGAATAAGAGTCATGCATGTTAAACTCTGTTTCAAGAAAGTATGTTTTATCTTCTTCACCTTGAATAATGTTGATGGTTGTGGATTTTCTTTCCTCTGATTCCCATGCTTTCAATCTACTGGATTTTTCATTATTGACATATGTGCAGGATGGAGGCGCAGATAAGTCTGATTATTCTGAAGAAAACAAGTACGAGATTACCGAAAGTATGCGTCTGCAGATGGAATACAATTCAGACCGTGCATGGTAATTAGCTAGTGAATAAATATTCCTTAGTTGATAAGATTTGACTTTTTGGTATTTACTGCATGACCACATCGAGACGCCGATTGCCATAAAAGGATACATGCATGATAACAATAAACTCTGTGGACATCATTTTGCTGCGTTGAATTTTCTCTATTTGCAATTCATGCTCACAATATTTTGGAATCTATTACTTACAAAAATTATGGAGTTTGGAATCTTTGACCAAGCAGTAAATTTATTTGGCTTTTTGTACTCTCTTGTATACTTCTTGTGTAGTAGGGTTACGCCTTTTTATTGATTCAATAAAACTTTATTCGTATTAAAAAAAAATTAATTGTCTTCTCCGATCTAAAACTAACTCGTCCAGGACTTTTTCTAGCGAAAAATGAGGCCCCTTTCAGAGATTTAGCTTTATTTGTAAATATTCCGTCTTTGATTTTATTTTATAACATTTTTTTTAAGTAAGTAACTTTTATAAGATTTAGTAGGGCTACTTAATTGTCAAGTTATTATTTTGATAAGCAGTTGTCAATTTCTTTTGACCAGTACACACTTTATTTTATAGGTATGACAGAGAAGAAGGTAATACAATGTTTGATGCAGATACCTCATCATTTTTTCTGGGAGATGAGGCTTCTTTCCAGAAGAAAGAAGCAGAGCTGGCCAAAAAACTGGTATTTTAAAATGAATTGTTAGTTTCTGGAAATATGCTTTAACCATTTCATTGGTAATAATTATGGTACACCCCAGTTACATTAATTGGTGCATGCATGTGTCAACCTGTTATCATTCTCAAATATAAATGCAAAAGTATATAGACTGTTTAAGATGGTAGTGCAGTTGGTGATTATGTTGGACATTGACATTCTGGTTATCCTTATAAGGAGTTGTGCTCTCCAATACAGGTTCGCAGAGATGGTACCAAGATGACACTTGCTCAGAGCAAAAGGATGTCTCAGCTCACTGCTGATAATGCTCAGTGGGAGGACCGGCAACTATTGAGATCTGGAGCTGTTAGAGGGACAGAGGTGCAGACGGAATTTGATGATGAGGAGGAGCGCAAAGTTATTCTTCTTGTACATGGTAAGAAAACTTACAATATGCCTTCTCAATTGGTTGATGGATTGAATGTCACTTTGCTGTTTAGAGAATCAGTGTCATCAAGTGCCACAGGGATAATTGAGAAACGATATGTCTACCCCCTCTAGCTAACATATCTCCCATCTTTTCTTGTAACAGATACTAAACCTCCTTTCCTAGATGGTAGAGTTGTTTTTACTAAACAAGCAGAGCCAATCATGCCACTAAAAGACCCAACATCAGATATGGCTATAATTTCACGCAAAGGATCTGGTTTGGTTAGAGAGATTCATGAGAAGCAGAGTTCGAACAAGTCACGCCAACGTTTCTGGGAGCTTGCAGGCTCAAAACTTGGTGATATTCTTGGTGTTGAAAAAACAGCAGAACAGGTAATGGTGCTTTTGAATAAAGATATGACTTTGACCCTTTTATAGGTTTTAAGGTCTCTTCACTCTGTTTTTTCCCTTTTGTCTTTTTTAGCAGGCACAAGCTTAAGAATCATCTTTTTATCTTAATGCTAGATTGATGCTGATACTGCTGTAGTGGGCGAAGAAGGTGAAATTGATTTTAAAGAAGACGCGAAGTTTGCCCAGCATTTAAAGAAAGGGGAAGCAGTGAGTGAGTTTGCCAAGTCAAAAACACTAGCACAGCAACGACAGTATCTGCCAATATATTCTGTGCGAGATGAGTTATTGCAGGTTTGCCATTACTCCCTTGGCACATGTATGTTTGCTCCTAATGACTGATCACTGCTTGCAGTCGTGTCATTGAGGCAGAAGGGAATATCTATTTTTGATATTGATGAATGAGAGATTCGAGTTCTTAAAATCTAGGTTTTGGGGATCAATTAGTCTAATCTTATTCTTTGAATGATAAGGAATTGTTATTTTTCAAGAATATTAACTACATGGTTTTGACCACTTAATTATTTTCTTCTCTGGAAGGGAGGGAGGGGGAGGTAACATAAGAATTTACATTTGGCATCAAGTAATCAGCAGTGATAGGGGGGAGCTGAAGTATCGCCATAAACAAACTACTTTAGATCGGCACGCTTTATATCAATTCTCAACTAATTTTAATTAACCAGTGGTAGTGCTACATCATAAAAACTACTATTATTTTTTTTGAAATTCGAATTTTACACAACTGCCCTTCATTTAGAACGGAGTTGCAAAGAGTTGTAAAAAAATGTAGCATGTGTATCATCTGATGTTTGGTTGAAAAAGGCCTGTTAAATAATACTTTGGTACGTAGGGTTGTGCCCCTTTGTGCTATTAATAAGATTGAATTACTTGTAAAAAAATAGTTCTTTGTTTTTTTCCTTAATTAAATTTTGTGGCATACATTGCTTGGAATTCATTTTACAAGTGTATTTCAGAGTCCTGTATATTTTTCTCGTTTAGCAGTACCCTTCAAACAATTTATATTACTCTTTGATGTGTCCTAGTTCTGTTTGAATGTATATTGGATAGGTAATTCACGAAAATCAGGTGGTAGTGGTGGTTGGAGAAACTGGTTCAGGAAAGACAACCCAACTGACACAGGTTCCTTCAAGCTTTATTAGTCGAACTACTATTATTGTGATCATTATTTCTATTCCCATTAGTGGTTGAGGCATTTGGCTTCCTAAACTGAAATCTGATATATGGATTTTGTTGACAGTATCTGCATGAAGATGGCTACACTACAAATGGTATCGTTGGTTGCACCCAACCAAGGCGAGTTGCAGCTATGAGTGTTGCAAAAAGAGTTAGTGAAGAGATGGAGACTGAGCTGGGTGACAAAGTTGGTTATGCTATTCGTTTTGAGGATGTGACTGGGCCTAACACCACCATTAAGGTGATTTTTTGGGTATTCAAAAACACAGTTGTTGAAATTCCTAGCACTTTCAATTGTGGCTTTTTATAATGGATTTTCTTTTGTAACCTCTTATTATTCTTGATGGTTGTTGAAATAACTCCTGCTTTTTTAAGGGAATGAATTTTGTGAGTTGGAGATTGCCTTTATATGATTATATGCTAAATCTTTGCTAGTTCAATATTACAGTACATGACAGATGGAGTACTCTTGCGTGAAACACTCAAAGATTCTGATCTAGAAAAGTATCGGTATGGGAAGTTAAAATTTTTGTCTATCTTTACATGTAGCTGTTCAAGTACCATCAGAACACATTTATTTACTGTCGAGGTTATTACTGTTGCAGTGTCATCGTGATGGATGAAGCCCATGAGAGGTCACTAAACACAGATGTGCTGTTTGGGATATTGAAGAAAGTGGTTGCTCAACGTCGCGATTTCAAGCTCATAGTAACATCTGCAACTCTGAATGCACAAAAATTTTCAAATTTCTTTGGAAGGTAATGTTGTTATTTGACCACAACTCTATTATGTCATCGTATCCCCGTCACTTGCGCAAATTACTAAGTTCTGGATTTGTTGCAGTGTACCAATTTTCCACATCCCTGGCAGGACATTTCCTGTTAATATCCTTTTCAGTAAAACTCCTTGTGAAGATTATGTTGAAGGTGCAGTGAAGCAGGCCATGACCATCCACATCACCAGCCCTCCAGGTGACATCCTTATCTTCATGACTGGCCAAGATGAGATTGAGGCAGCCTGTTATGCCCTTGCGGAGCGTGTGGAACAGCTCATTTCATCCACGAAGAAAGCAGTTCCAAAACTCTTGATACTCCCTATATATTCACAGCTGCCTGCTGACTTGCAAGCAAAGATATTCCAGAAAGCTGAAGATGGGGCCCGGAAATGCATTGTGGCAACCAACATTGCCGAGACTTCTTTAACCGTAGACGGAATTTTTTATGTCATAGACACGGGCTATGGCAAGATGAAAGTATATAACCCTAGGATGGGTATGGATGCTCTCCAAGTATTTCCTGTCAGCCGTGCTGCTGCTGACCAACGTGCGGGACGTGCTGGTAGAACAGGGCCTGGGACATGTTATCGGCTGTATACAGAGAGTGCATACCTAAATGAATTGCTGCCTAGTCCTGTGCCTGAGATCCAAAGGACGAACCTTGGGAATGTAGTTTTGTTGCTCAAATCTCTCAAAGTTGAGAACTTGCTGGATTTTGATTTCATGGACCCGCCTCCTCAGGATAATATTCTTAATTCTATGTACCAGTTGTGGGTCTTAGGTGCTCTTAACAATGTGGGAGGCTTGACTGATCTTGGCTGGAAAATGGTGGAGTTTCCTTTGGACCCCCCACTTGCCAAGATGCTGTTGATGGGGGAACAGCTAGGATGCTTAGACGAGGTATTGACAATCGTTTCAATGCTTTCAGTGCCCTCGGTATTCTTCCGTCCCAAGGACAGGGCAGAGGAAAGTGATGCTGCACGTGAAAGATTCTTTGTGCCAGAATCTGACCATTTAACGCTGTACAATGTTTACAATCAATGGAAACAACATCAGTATCGGGGAGACTGGTGTAACGACAACTATTTACATGTGAAGGGATTACGAAAGGCCAGAGAAGTGAGATCCCAACTGCTTGATATTCTTAAGACTCTAAAAATCCCTCTGACATCTTGTTGGCCTGATTCAGACATCGTGAGAAAAGCCATCTGTTCTGCATACTTCCATAATTCAGCAAGATTGAAGGGTGTGGGGGAGTATGTAAATTGCAGGAATGGGATGCCTTGCCATTTACATCCGAGCAGTGCTCTGTATGGTATGGGTTGCAATCCAGACTATGTGGTTTATCACGAGTTGATTTTGACGACAAAGGAGTATATGCAATGTGCTACGGCAGTGGAACCTCAGTGGTTAGCCGAGCTGGGACCGATGTTTTTTTCTGTCAAGGAGTCGGATACGTCATTGTTGGAGCATAAAAAGAGACAGAAGGAAGAGAAAACAGCCATGGAGGAGGAAATGGAGAATTTGAGAAAGGTGCAAGCAGAAGCAGAGAGACGAAACAAGGATAAGGAGAAGGAAAAGAGGGCAAAGCAGCAGCAACAAGTGTCCATGCCAGGTCTGCGGCAAGGTGGTTCTACCTATTTAAGACAGAAGAAGTTTGGTTTGTAAGTAGAAATTGTACTGTATGAAATAACTAATTGTGTTTCGCGGAGGAGAATAGAACTGTTTTCAACACCGGCCCACGGGAAAGAAAATTGTTGTTCTTGATGGTGCAAGAGAGACATTGGATAAAAATATGAACAGAATTTCTTAATGTTTATCAATTGTTAGTATACCAGTGAAAAATTTAGGCATTGGTATGCCTCGTGTGTCTTACTATCCTATTGGCCAGCTAAGCTGCTAACCTCCGCTTGATAAGATATCTTGTTAGGCCTTGTTTAATGTCACAAAATTTGTTTGCATCTCATCTCATTATTACAATTTTTTTTTGAAGTTTTTATTTAAAATAAAATAAATATTTCAACTTTTTTAAATTTTAAAATAAAATAATAATTCTACTAATTTTTTTATTTAATTAAAAATGAGGCTAATGCTATGTATACATATGCCTTTCACTTTTGGGCTTTGGGGGATTCAAACCTCCGAGAACAAAACTTAAGTTCTGTTTAATAGGTGCCGAAGTAGCCTTCTGCTTCAGATGAGGCATAAAAAGCAGTGTGCATGCAAGTTGGAACACTTTTCACATTCAAAAACATAAAAATAAAAATACAGTCGTTAGAGGAATTTACTTACAATCGGGCAATTTTTTTTTTTTTTTGGTTAAGAGAGGCGCTTGTAACTGGTCCGGTTGTTTTTTAGGAGCCCTCTGGGCCTCTACTAATTAATTATTGGGTAGTGATAGGCTTATTATTTTATTACTATTCATTTATTATTTTTTTATATTCAAGTATTTTATTTTATTTTTATCATTTTTAATTTTTAAAAAAAAAATCTTTAATCATTAAAAAAAATATAAAAAAATATAATCTTACTAATAATTACTTCCTTAATTATTAAATAAAATTAAAAATTAAAAAAAAATCAAATACAAAATAAATAATAAATAGATAGTAATAGAATTATAACTCTTATCATTCTCTTAATTATTATATCAGACATTACACAAAATAGAAAGTAGATATACCCACAGAGAATCACAAAGTCAGCCTGCCCCTTTCGAAGCCGAGCTCACAATCGCGATTCCTGCACCCAACTCAGTCAGTTTCTTTTCGACACCGACAAGTTTCATTTCGATGCCCACCTCTTAGTTCGAAGTTCTTGTTTTTGACTTGGAATACATTTTCACCAAAAGCGGTGCATAGAAGTCCAACTGAGCTTAGAACTACTACCAGGAAAAAATGGGAAAAAATAAAGAAAGAAAAAAATATACAAAACTCAATGTTGGAACTTTTGGTTTGTCTTTCTAGTTTTATTTTTTGAGCTTTTCTTAGAAGCCAATCAGAATACAAAAAAAAAAAAAAAAACTCAAACACGCATAATAAATGAAATGGAAGGATAAGAAAATTAAAAACAAGGGAGTGCTGAAAAAAATGAGTCTGAATACGAGCTTGTTTCTCGGCACCGCATTTCTCAGATGAGGTTGCGTGATTTTAGGAGGAAAGCTTAAGGCCGGTTTGCTTATAAGATGAAACCAAAAATTTAAAATATATTTTTATATTTTTATAAATTTTTTATATAAAATATAATAAAAATTCAATATTTTTAAATTTTAAAACACAATTTTCATATTTCAAAACAAAATTAATATTAAAAAAAATTATAATAATTTTTTATTTTTTTCCCTTGAAATATGGTCTATGGTGAGGTACAATGGAGATAAAATGTAATGCATACGTGGTATTATTTAAATAGAGAGATGTTATTTAGAGATAAATAGAATGCAAAGTTTTTCTCTTTTGTTAAAGACAACCTATCTATAATTTTTTGATAATGAAACAACTTTCATTCATAGATAATGTCATCTTAAATGGTCTTACAACATGTGTTACAAGATAATTAAATTTTGATCTGTAGCTCTCTAGTACACTTAACAGTGACTGACATGGTCTAGTATTAACTGCAACATCTCAAAAAATACTATCTAAAATATAATCTAACTCTGCTCACAACAGATTGACAACCTAACGACACAAATTAAACAAACTAGACTACTAAACTAAATTATCAAAAAACACAAACTAAACAAATTAACCATTGAATTAAACAACCTACAGAGAACCGCACCCAGGTAGGTAGCGAACGAAAACCGACAGAGATCCGCAGCTCGGAGGTCCTAAACCCACGAGAGCCGCGCCGCCACATTCGGCTATAACAAAGGAGAACCAATCCCTTTATAGAGAACCGTAGTTCCAAACGACGACTTTTTGGAAGGAAACCCCTCCTCAACTCAGCCCTTCGATACCGACCATTATTCCACCTAGATCTAATGGATCTTTGCAAACAAAAACAAACGAACTATACATCAAATATAACACAAAGCATACAACCAAAAAAAAAAAAAACTAAAACCAGTAAACAATATAAATCAAGAAAACAGGAGTCACCACAAAATTCGATCGTCGACAAAAGAACAACCGCCGCAGAGGTGACGTGTATGAACCACGCGCCACTAGAATAAAAAGCCCACGGCCTGATCTGACAATAACCTATCTATATGGTACCTAGTGTTCATAATTGATTTATGTTTAACACCTACTGTAGATAATAAATTATTTTAACTTATCTCTTTTTTTTTTTTAATTATAACAAATTTTAACTTATCTCATCTCTTTTAATTATAGCGACAGACTTGCATTATGACTTAGGAGAGTCATGACTCTTCCACCCCTCCCCCTTTTTATTTTAAAATTTCTTTGTCAATTTTTTCTTATAATCCTGAAATCTTCTATAACTTATATATATTATTTATTGTGATCTCATCAAAATTAAATTAACAAAAATAATAAAATTATTAATATAAATTTGAGAAACTTATTATTTATTTTTAAGAATGTCGCCTCACCAAGATTTATTTTATTTTAAAAAGACTTGACAATTTCACCTAATGGAGTATGGTCTACCCATACTCACAATTTCGCCTGAACTTATTATTTATTGAGAAATGCTACAGAGCAACCATTGTAACAGTGCACTCAGTGCACATATTACGTGGCTGCTCTTTTTTTCTTCCTCCTTCCAAATTAATTCAAAATTTTGAATACGATGAAACCATTTCCAAACCCTTCCCGCTTTTGCGTCCCCCTCTCTCCCTCCCTCTCGTTGCCCAACACCGGCGAATCGTCGGCTTGCCTCTGCCCATCGCCACCATCCTGTTAGAGAGAGAGAGAGAGAAGAGAAGCTGCAGAGCCGCACATTCGCTCGCGCTGCTGACTGACTCGTATGATTTCTCTTTGTTCCTTTTTTCTTGTTCCTTTTGTTGTATTTTTTTTCGAGAAAATTGATGAAAGTAACGATAAAAGAAAGAGAAAGAGTAGAAATACTTGGCTTGAGCAAAATTGATCTGTTGGCGAATCTTGTTAAGGTGTTAAGGAAAAAGGAGAGTCTTTTGAAGGCTGTAGTTTTCAAGAAGGCGCATGGGTGTGGTCTTCCAATTCTGGATCTGAAGGTCTTATTCAATCTCGAACCTTGAAGCTTCATTTTCTGACATTCGAGGAGATCAATCCTTCAATATGTCTGAGAACTTGGAGTTTTTACTTTCCTTCCGTGTTTTATCTCCACTAAAATCTTGATGTTTTCTTTTTGAACTAAATTATTTGTTGGTGAAATTTTTGGGGGCCGAGGTTATTGCTGCGACATTCGTCTATCCTCTAGTTGTTATAAAGACTAGGTTTTAGGTCCATGGTCTGCCTCAGCTTGGCAATGGAACTGCTACAGGTGTGCCCTTCACATTGACACGTATTTGTTTCTCGGAACTGATAGAACCATAGCCTTTGAGGCTTCACTTGATTGACTTTTTTAGTGTATTAATTTAATTGAGCAACTTGACAGTTATTTAAAATGGAGTTTAAGACTGAAATGTCAGTTTAGTGGGGAATAAACTGCCCATATATAATGGGATTTAGTAAGGAAAGAGTATCTATGTTAGTGTTTGAATTTAGATCCAGGTTCAATTGACATGCTTTTTACAATTTACATTAAGCAAATACTTTTTTTTCTTGTGTTGGTTGATGCTTTTATTCTCAAGGGAAACCAAACCCATTTTGATTCAGAAATATTGTAATCAAATTTTTTTTTTTGTTGCCTTCTGAAATTTTTTCTTCTTAAAGATCCCATTTTGTGAGTTCTTGGTGGTGAGAATGTCAAGATTTTGGCACTCTGATAAGTTGATATTCTTGAATTATTGGCTCCATGTCTATTGGTTTATTTAACCATGTCTTTTTATTTCAATCACAGAGAGTTTAGATTCAAATTCCTTGACTTTGTATAAACTGAAGTCTCATTCTTGGGTTGGGTGGTTTCAATTGGACAATTTGGTTTCCTTTGTTTGTTTAAGATACTTTAATCCTTTTCTTGGAAGTTCAACCGCATTGCTTTCGAGGATATTGAATATTTAACTTTGTAGTTTTTGGGTAAATGAAAATATTCAATATCTCCTTGAATTCTACCTGTAAGCATCCTCATTCCCTTTTCCTTACTATTGTTGTTCATTTGTTTTATATTAACTTCTTATCTGCTTGTTTTGTGTGTAGCTGTGTGGGTTCTTATTTTACTCCAAGGTTGGGTTGCTGAGCACAGCAGCAGAGAAATTGAAATACTAAATATTAATGGGGTTTTAGATATTGACCACAACTCTGATATCAGGAAGGAGAATAAGCAAAGGAAGGTGGGTTCTAACATGGTCATTTGATAAATGCTCCGGATTTTCTTCAAGAGAACAATGCGTAAAGCTCCGGATTTTCTTCAAGAGAACAGGGTCATCTGAGCAATGCCTTTTTTGGTATTCTCGTTTCGTATTTTCTAACAAGTTGCCTGATTGCAACATCCTGCTTCTTTACCCAGGATGAGAAGTCCTACTTCAGAAGAAAAATCCTCTTGCATCTTGTTTTTTCAGGAGATGAATTTCTACCTTGATTGTAATGCGTACATTTTTTGGCTGGCCGAGTTGTAATGTCTATTATTCTTTTGTAATATGTACTCCAATTATGTTCAAAATGATTGTATTAAAAATTAGATGTTTTAAGTTGATGAAGTAAAAATATTGTGATGGACATTGCACTGAACCAGAAAAGCATTTTGATCAGCATAAGGTCAATCTTTTGGCCACTCTAGCATCTTTTCCTGAGTTTTTTTTTTTATTTAGATATGAAGGAAATTAATCAACATGTCTCTAAATATTACTGAAAATAACTAGCAAATATCTCTAACTATAGGTGTAATGGAAGCACAACTCACTTGCAATTAACCAACAAACATTTACATCAATAAGTGAAAGTGTAAATCTCACTTACTAGTTACTTACAATAGTACAAACTAAATTGATTTCCTTCACTGATTATAACAATAGTACAAAGTAAAATATCTCTAACTACAAGTCACTGATTATAACATTACAACCTTTCATGAGTATTGTGAGTTTGGATTCAAACTAAATTGATTGGTCACAAGTACAAGTTGAAAAATTCTACAGCACTAAAAGGGTGGTCCATATATACGGATCAATATTTTGCTCTGGTGTTTGATTTTCAAGTTCTACTTGGTGTCGAGCTTTTGGTTCCATCATCTTCCTGTGCTTGGATACCTCGTGTTCGTTCATTAAACGATTTTGAGTAGCATCAGCCACCAACTGTTCATTTAGTTCCCTTTCTATCATGTACGATTGGCCAAACTGCAAACCAAATAAATAACATGACTTATCATTTCTTTTCATCAAGTTAAATAAGATAAATATAATTATGATATAGAGCTAAATGAATGAATGAAGGGGGAAGAAGAAAATAAAAAGGGAGAATAAATAGAAGACAACCCTAACACACACTAACTACATAGTAATTTCTTTTCATTGAACTTAGCATTTTCCTACAGCAAATTTTGGTGTAAAAGTTTTGCCCCTATGGGGTGAACTTTCATAATCACCCACTATTACTATTATAAGAAAAACAATACAATCACAAATTGATTAATTGTTCATGACATCTTAAATTTACGCTAGCAATCCCTAAACTATTAATATCTGAACATAATTCGAATTGTTCCCTACAACTTTTCTTTTCTACGAGTGAGGACTCTCATATAATTAATTTCCTTCACACCTATCCAACCAAAAAATTCAGTAGGAAAATCAATCTATAATGCATCCAACTGACAAAGTGAATTTACAATGAACGTCTAACATCCTCCCGAATAAAATAAAAACCACATGAAAACAGAAACCCAAAAGCAGAAAGTACTCACTTTCAGAGTGCCTACATAGGTACCCCTTTTGTTAATATCGTGGCCATAAAGATTGCGCCTGAGGACTTTGGAAGCCACGGGGGTCATCTTACGAGTGATGAAGAACCTAGCGAGGCTGACCCCTGCATTCCAGCCTTCATCGCTTTCGATATGGGTGTCTATAGAAATTGAGGGTTTTCGAAATCGCGACTCATAAAGAAAAAGAGGAAGGTGTCGATTTTGTAAGGGGATTAAGGGATTCACAGTGAAGAAGAAGAAAGGTCACGACGTGAGGGGATTGAGGGTTCCGACGTGAAGAAGAAGAAAATCCACAGTGAAGTAGGTTTTTGTCGAAGAAGGAATTCGAAAGGGAGGCTTCGGGACAACGGGGCTTTACAGGGAGAAATTCGTCAATTTAGTTATGCCACGTCATGAGTAATCTGGCTACAGCCAAATAATGGCTACTCTCTAGATTTATCGTTTGGGAATATCCATTCACTATTTGGGAATATCCATCACACTCATGAGTAATGTTAAATGATAAATTAGTAAATTTATCATAAACATTACCTATGAGTGCAATGGATGCTCTCAATAGTGGATGCTCTAAAGATTTTTTCTATTCTTTATTTTAAGATCCGGTTGAACATTTACTGAAAGCCCGAGACGCATTCCCGATTCCGAAACGAACCTTGTCATTTTTCAAATTGCTTCATTCCGTGCCGCTACCTGCCTTGTGCAGCGCTGTTACCTCCACGCACCGCCAATCTTCCATCGTAGACATCCATAACCCAAGGTGAGCCCCTCTCCGTCTCAATCCCTATCCCTCTTTATGGATTTTGGTACTTTTATCCGTCTCAGCTTGTGTTTGAAGATAGTCTATTGGATTGGTAGATTTTCTTTCCCCACACCCCCCGCCCTTTTTTTGTTCCCGTTTTACCGTTTGGCTTTGAGAATTGTGGGTGGTCTCGTGATTCAAGCTTTGTCGTGATAAGGATTTTGTCTAATATCGATTGGGTTGGTTTGATGAGTCTGTTTGATTTTCATTCCCCCTAATTTATCTATCTTGCTGTGAAGTTTTCACCGGAAAAACTTTCCGACTCTGTATATGATTGAAGTGCCAAATTTGTCTCTGAAACTGTCATGTGACTTATTTAGTGTTTAGATGACCCAACATTTGAAAAATAAATAAAATTAAACGCCCCGAATCAAACTCTGGAATCGGGTTGGAGAAATTGCCAGTTGGCTTCAGGGCACAGTATCTGTGGACCCGTTAAGTCCTAAAACTAGGGCAAACCCTGACCGATACAGAATTATTGATCACTTGCACCCGTGTTATTGTGTAGTTCTTTTATTTCTTTGACGGAATCCACAATGTTCTTGAGGCTGCTCATTGCTACTTTTTTTATTGGCCATGAATGACCTTGAGCCTCAATTATTGAACGCTATATCGAGGATGATATCAATGATTTAACGTTTGTGGGCTAGGACATTAATTATCATGGTTTTATTGATAAAATGGTAATGTAATCGTGCTTAAACTACTCATCATTATCTGGAGAAATATACAACAAGAGACAAAATGGTCTCCACAAAATAGAAGTTGAGTCCCCCTTTCTGAGTGGATTTGGACTTTCCTAATCATACTTCTTCATAGTAACTTTTTTTTTGATAAGTAAAAATATATTAAGACCAGGCCAAAGACAATTACAAATTTTTACAGCAATTACAAACAAGGAAAGTCATGTCCTATCTACCAGGCCCATTAGCAGCTAAGAAATCATGTAGGTCCATGCCGTTGAAATTCACGGCAATGGACCAAATACAGATTGTTCTAAAAAATACAGTAATCAATTCCTCTTTGGTTTTCTCCATGCCTTCGAAAGTTCGCTCGTTACGTTTTAACCAAAAGCACCACATGATACATATGGTAATCATCTTCCATACAGCTTTGATATGCCGCTCGCCTCTAATGGAGTTTCAGCATGCCATTGTTGCCATTACGATCTCTGGCATAACCCAAGCTAACTCCAACTTACTAAAGACCGCACACCAGAGGGTTCTAGCTGTCTCGCAATGTAAAAGGAGATGATTTATCGACACCCCCCCATTATGACACAGACAACACCAGTCTATGATAATAATTCTCCTTTTCCTCAAGTTGTCTGTAGTAAGAATCTTCTCCAACGAAACTGTCCAAACGAAGAATGCCGCTTTTGGGGGTGCTTTGTGTCGCCAAATCTTCCTCCACGGAAATTGCGTCGCCGGTCCTTGTGTCTAGAGGTTCGGTCTTTGTGAGTAGATGAGACTGAAGAAATCCGTAAAAGAGTTTAGTTCCCAATCTTGTGCCGCCCGGTTGAAGTTGACGTTCCAATATAGACGGCCTCCATTTGCCTCCACCGACTTCGCCACAGTGATGTTTTTTGCGCTAGCTACATGAAAAAGAGAAGGAAACAAGTCAGTCAAGGCCCTATTGTCACACAAGGCATCATTTCAAAATCTAATTCTTGAACTTGCACCACAAAGAAGCCTAGTGTGCTGATGAAAAATATCCCATCCACTTCTAATATTTTTCCACACCCCTACACCACACGATCTCCTGACCACATTGGAGTTCCACCCACCCCATGCTTCCCCATATTTATGATCAATCACTATTCTCCATAGAGCTTCTGGTTCTTGATGATACCTCCATAACCATTTACCAAACAACGCTCGATTGAACAACCTTAAGTTACGAATGCCCAAACTACCTTCCGATAAAGGACGACACATGTACTCTCACTTGACTAAGTGATACTTGGGCTCCTCCCCCAATCCTCTCTACAAGAAATCTCGTTGAAGCTTTTCGAGGCGGCCAGCCACTCTGGCCGGGATTGGAAAAAGAGATAGAAAATACATGGGTAAATTGGAAAGAGTACTCTTGATGAGAGTGACTCGGCCCCCTTTAGTTAAAAACATCATTTTCCACTCTACTAGTTTCCTTTCCATTCTTTCAAACACTGTATCCCAAATCTCAGCCGCCCTTGATGGCGAACCCAAGGGAAGTCCCAGATATGTCAGTGGAAGAGAGGAAGTCGTGCAACTGAGGGAGCTGGCCAACTGTTGCAGATTACGCACATCACCAATGGGAACCATCTCAGATTTATTATAATTCACTTTTAATCCCGATACTGCTTCTGTCACTGTCTTTTCTACTTTCAGGCCTATGGCGGCACTCTCTTTTGTGTTTTAATATCATGCCTGTGAAACCAATCTTATTTTGAGTTTTGTCACTGCTCAAGACTGCTCCATAGGATGGACCAACCAATTTATCGAAACTAAAACTCCCGACTGTATGATACCATCTCAGAGTGCTTCCTTGCTTGGGTTTTGCTAGCGCTAAGGCTGCAAAAAATATTTCTTTACCGATTTGTATTCAATCATATTGGATAAATTTTAGTACAAGGAAATTACATTTCTTGACAGTTTTCAGTTTTGACTTTCCAGTTTTCAATTCTTCAGTTTTGACTTTCCATTTGGTTTTTGAGAAAATTGGAGTCCAATAGTGATTAATAAAACATTCGGTAGAAGAAAAGATTTATTTTTTAACAAAATGGGAAAGTCAATTGAAGCTTAAGAGTGAAAAGCATACCACTATTGATTTGAGTTAAACTTTACTCTTTGTTTCCAAACTGAAGAATAAAAAGGGTAGTGTAATCTGGTTAAATTCAATTCATATATGATACCATTAACAAATAATGAATTTGAATATTTCCGTGGGCATTAGAGATTTCTTTCGTATAAAGGTTCCTTAGGCATAACTTCTGCTTGCTTGGTCTTCATGTGTTTGATCATGTGTATCAGATTTTGTGAACCATAATATTGCTCATTATATTATCTTTTTCATTTTTTGTAGTGTGGAGGAAGGAAATAAGTTATCAAGTTTGAGGACAACTCGAAATGGTGAAGCCATTTTTCATGTTTGAATCTCAAATTGTTTATGATGATTTAGTTTTGAATCATTATAGTTTTGACATGGTTTCTGTGGGATCCAGTCAGCACTCTTCAACTTCCATTCGTTTTTAACGGTAGTGCTGTTGGGAATCTGCGCCTGCACTTATTTGAAGATGCATTTTCCTGCTATCCTTGAACAGAGAACTGGGTATGCTATCTCTGTTGTTCGTACTGAGATTACTTATATAAGTTTTTTGTATGATTAATAGATAGTTCTCATTGTTGATTTGTTATGATTTGATTATACTAATACATACTCAACCAATTTCTTCTCTAATATGATTCATAAAGTTGCAGCAATTAATGGGAGTGTGGTTTAATTTTATCTTTGAGCATTATGCAGTAAACTTGCTTGCTATTCTAGCAGTTAGCCTATTAGTTATAATTAATGGGTATACTTATAAAAATAGTTATAATTATGGGTTAACTAGCCAATCAACTCAGCAAACAAAGTGTCCACATTTCAAATAGCAAATTGGGTGTACCTCATTCACACTGAAGAATGAGGGATATTATGTGCCATTTAGCACAATCCCAGGACCCTACACTGGAAATTAAATACATATATCAGCTGCTTTGTAGATTATCTTAGAGCTTGGATACTGAGTGAATTCTTTTATACACATTGTACTGTGCTGGTTGATCTCCTTTCACTCTTCCAGAGAACATTTGAGTCTCTGGCTGTAGATAATATGACAATGCCAATCTGTAACCTTTATATCAAAGTTCAAATAATTCTCTAATATGCTTTTAAATAGTTTTCAGTAGATTACAAAACGATTTCTTATGTAGAGAGTTTTATTGCAGGTTGTCTATTGTGACAGTCACTAGACAACCTGCAGAGATATTTTATTTAGGTCTATCTTTCCCCCTCTCTCCCTTCGTCCCTCTCTTGTACACACATTATATGTCTCTCTCCTTCCTCCTGTCATAGCTCTGAATATGGCAGATTACTTGAATTTGTCTAAGCTCAATTAATGTCATTTTTATTGGTTTTTCCCCCTTTCTAAATGTTTGTGTGTTGAGTCCATTATTAGTTTGATTTACCCTGTTATGTGCAGTCAGTGGAGTTGCATGATTGATTGCAACAGTAACATGTGTTTTCTGGTGCTGACAGTTGATTTCTTTAACAGTGGGTCCTAATGAATGTGTATGCGTATCCAACAGGTTTCGTGGTTTCTTTTGGAAGGCAGCCAGAATAGGTGGGCCTTCTATTATTTGTTTTACTATTATCTGTCCATAGTACTCCATCTTTTCTTGTTTCGCTTCATTTTTCTTTGACTTCTCTTGGCGGGTTCTTGCCTTCCCATTTCCTTCTTTTCTTCTTTGGAGTGGTGGGGGTGATAATTTGTGAAGTATGACTGTTGACATTGGGGATGCAGGAAACCATCCTTGGGTTGGCATGGAGGTGAATGTAAATCCAAAAATAGAAAAGGAAACTGTTTCTTGAATTGATGCTCTCAGTTGTCACAAAAAGGGGCACCCTTAAAATCCCGGATATGATGTCATCTCTTGCTTTAATACCTACTTATTTTGGATTACACAACGAATTCTTGAGCACAAATAAAGAGAGATGCTAATTTGGGTTATTGATCCAAAAAATTCTCAATTATTTACAAAGGGAGGGATTGATTTAGGAGTTTGCAATACAGCGGTAGCATCATTACCAAAGGGTCTGCAGAATTGCAGATTGCCCATTGATTGATGTTCAGCCTGTCTGATGAAAACCAGCCTGTCTGATGAAAACTGAGGATGAGAAAATGAAGTAGCACCTATATTTAAACACTCTGAACTTCTATTTTCATAGTCTATCTTGATCTGCAATCTGAAAGGCTGTCCATTCCTTGTTTGGTTTCTTCAAATAGGTGAGCGCTTGAGTCCATGGGTGGCTGTTGGATGCTTCACCATGGGTGTGTCAATTATCTTCTTCTAAGCCATGCGTTGTTATATTCAGATGTAAGCTTCGGCCTTTGGTTTTTTATTTCTTCATGTGGAAAAACTCTCACTCCTTGAAATTTGATAACAGAAGTTTTGTATGATGAGAACCTTTAACCTCTGCTTCATGACCTAGTTGACATACTCATTAAAGGCAGGCCCTTCTCTGGAACTCTTTTGTATCATAATTCAACCATTTAATGGAAACTCTTAATGATTTTTTATAGACATTTCTGTCATGGTAATGGTTATGATGGTACAGGCATACAGGCATACAGGCATCAAGTGCCAAAGCAGAGCCTTTTGATGTGTGTTATCATAGATTTCTTAAACAGACCTGTTCAGTTGGAAATCTGATGTGAACACTGCACGAAATGCTTATTGTTGCTGTTTGGTACGGTCACAACCTATATATGTTGCCAGATTTTAGATTCTGAGACTGGAAGTGGAAGCTACTTAACAGCAAAAAATCTAAATTTTGTAATCGAAGCATGCTACGAGTGGCATGTTAGACTCACCATAATATGTAAATTCATCGTTTGTTCATGAAACAGTGAGCGGGGAAACATGCAATGACATAAATTACGAGCTTACATTTGAATTTCTTAAGAACATAACTTTTTCTCCACTCCACTGAAACACAGATAGGATAAACTTCTTCACCGGACTCTTTTGGTTACTACCATTAGCGACCCTCCCCACATCTACGTTGTATTCGGCATCTCCTCCCCATTGAAGGGGGTAACTTCTCAAGAACACCCTTCTAGTATTGTAGTTCTCCTCGCGAAAGCTTCTTGTTCTCATCCCATCTCCCTGCTTGCTTTTCCTATCCATACTGGAAAAGATACACTACTGAACGGTGGACTAAGTTGACTTTTATACAAGGAGAGAGATTGAGAGGGTGAGAGGCTTGGAACTCATGGAAGCTTGATGCAGACAGGATGATCCTAGGAGAAATGGAATAAGAATTATTAATTCTGTAATTGATATGCTAGTGAGACTGTCACTCTTGTAATTGGATTTCATAACTCCAAATGGGATATACTCTATCAATCATAAACTAATATGGCTATTATTTTATATAATTTCTAGGTGGACTGAGCATGGTTTCTGTGTTCTAACGGATCTGATAACTACATGTTTGGTAGACCTTCGATACTTGAGTTGTTGTGCAATCATCAGGCCTTAAGACTGCTATTGCTTCCAATTTCCTTGGCAGCAACACATGGGACCGTATCTGTTCTCACTTCTATAAACAAAGACAAAATAGACAATTTGCCGCTGAGGAACTATATAACTGTTAACTTTTAACTTAAATCTCCACATTGATGCCTAGGGAATTCTTAATACGGTTAAGGTATGTTGAAATCAAAGGCAAACGCTACGAATACCATGTTGTTTGATTTTGAACTACAATTAATCAATGAAATAAATTAAGTGAATGCATATAGTTGTGTCATCCAATGGACCCTTATCTTCTAATATAAGTATCGTAGCTAATTGGCCTTATTTAGGATCCCCATTCTAGTGTGAACAAATTCAACACATACTTTGCTCCTCCGAAAAATATAAACAAAACAGATAACGCGCACAAATAGAGCCATATTAAAATTTTAATCATTATTCAAAGTTGTAGGCGTATAAGATATTATTAAATACCCAACTATTGATCCAAAGGGCTTACAATTATTTAGTTAAACTTTTAACTCTCGAGATCATGATATTCCACCACGCTTTCAAATTTCTTATTTCGGTCCATTTTATCGATAATGATCTTTTTTCTTTTTGGCAGCTTTACTCATCTATTAGCATTTAATTAATCAACACCATATTTATACATAGTATTAAGATATTTTAATCTAGTAGTCGCTCTCGCTCGTGCCCGACGTTGATACCAATTACTAAAAATCCAACCATTGATTTAAAAGTCATATAACTATTGGATAATAATTTGATTAAACCTTTTAACCCTTATAACATTATATACTTACTGCAGTCTGCCTATTTGTGCTCGCAGGACTGGATTAATATAGAAATAGCAACCAATAGGATACTAAAAATAGGAATAAAAAATAAATTTCCACGTTCGGCCATTTACTATGCTTGTGAAGACTGTTTATTTGAATTCAGAACCAGGTGAAATTTAAGTCTAATTGGGGGAAAAAAGGGATTCGATCATTGGGTTTGGAATATCCTATCATTTCGACACATGCGGTTCAATCAATCCTTGAACTAATGATTATGTCTAAATACTTGAATATTTATAAGTTGTTTAAACACATTTTGCCTTGATTCTCGTTTGGTTTAACTTTTTGGCCTCTCAAGTCTGATCCACCTAATATTCAAATCCCATAACTACCGGATAAAAGAGAACATGGAGTTATATTTTGGTCTTTGCCAATTGAATACGCAAGAGAAACGAATCAAACGATGGTTCCCCAAGGGAATTGAAAACAAATACACACACATATATATATATATATATATATACTGATATGATAAGTCAATTTTAATTTGTAAATTTTTCTTTTATTATTTTGTTTAGAATATTTTTGCAATAAAGAAATTTTGTAAAAATAAAATCATAAATTGACTTAGTTTGATATAATTAACTAGGCTATACAATTACCTTTATTATAAAATAAATATAACATATTATATAAAATTACGTCAACTTATAAATTTATTTTTATAAAATTTATTTATAACCATAAAACTTCTCTTCTATTTATGTATGAAATATTTCTCCAATACTACTTTGCGAGAATTGCGAGATAAGTTTAATCTCGTTTGGATTCGAAAATGAATTGAGCTCATCTCAATTCATCATTATATTTTTTCAAAATTTTATACAAAATATAAATTTTAATCTAATTTTTTTAAATTCTAATACAATTTTTTTAAAATTTAAAATAATAACAATATTTATTCAATTTTAAAAATTTATCTCAATTCTAAATTCAAACAACCCCAAACTTTAAAATGTTGTCACAGTTTTTTAGGCAAATCAATTGCTATTGTTGGAGTTATTGAGTTGTTTTTTTTAGAAATAAGTTATTGAGTTGTTGGTTGTTATGAATTTAAATACCGGATTTATAATTTGGAATAATAAATATCAATGAAAACTCAGTTCCAATCCAACGTAGCGTCAATCCAAATTCAAAGCTATCTTTATCCATCCTTGTCTTGCAGCCTCTAAAGTAGTCAGAAAACTACAAAAAAAAAAAAAAAAAAAGGAAAACTTGAGGAAATTTTAAGGGACCCATGTCTGCAAGTGTCATTACTTTGCTTTCAAGATCGATCAACTCCCACTACCCTAGAATTTAATTTTCTTTCTAATTAAAGCATAAAGCCAACCAACTTCCTTGTTCTTTTGTAGCTCTCTCATTCTGTCTTCAATTTTTCAGAACGAGCAAAATCTCAATTCCTGTAATGGATAAATATAGCAATCATTTGGACATGGGGAACACTGTTTCTGTTTCTACAACCTCTGACTCTGCCCTGAAACTTCAATGGTCCACTGGTTCTAAGCCGGAGAGCATCTTAACCAAATCTCTGTTCAAGAAAGACACAATCAAAGGCCAAAACTCAATTGCTGAACATGCTGTGATGCCTTTAGCCAGTTCTGGCCGTTCAAGTATGTTTCTAAACCTTAACAATTCTGTTGAACAACGGATCGGAATAGGTTGGATGGCATCCGTATAATTTACGTTAACTTTGTCAATGTGTTGGTGTCCTTTTCTTTATATTGTATTGTTGAAATTGATCTGAATGATTGTTCTTCGTTTCTTACTAATTTTTGCCCAACATTCTGTATTTTCTGATGTCAAGAATTCTCGTTTCAGTGACACTATCCTTGGCTTGTTTTAGATGTATCCCATATGAGTTGAAATGTGTAAATTCTTTACTTTTTCAAATTGCTCAAGAGACTGCATTCTAAATATATATGGGTAGGTTTTGAGTTTGAGGGCTACAAGAAAATGGGATCGGGGAATTTTAAGAACTTGTCGGTAAAATAGCAACCGCCAAAGAAGAAGATGACAAACAGTTGTTGGCAGTTAGTGTTGTTGGTTCCGGGTCCCTAGTGTCTTTCAAACATGAAGTAGAGATGATGGCGGAGGTTGGGATCAGACCGTGAAGTGTGAAGTCCAATCATATTTGATTGTGATCTATGTGAAGACGTGAGGATATATTTGGATGAGTAATAATTGAAAACTCTTTTGCCTTGTTATTTTTGCCGTTCTTGGTTACGTTTGGTGATGCAATCAAGTGGTATATATGTACTCATTTAGTGAGAGTAGCATTGACTCTATTTAAATAACATGCGTTTTGAAAACTTTTTTTAATTTAATTAGAAAATTTTATACACCACACTACCATCCTACTTTCATCCCACTATATAAGATGTGACACATTTATTACCGATAGATGATCCTTTGTTGGAAGATTTTTTTATCATCGAATAATGATAAATATACTACGTCTTACATAGTAGGATGAAAGTGAGATAGTGATGTGGTGTATAACATTATTCAATTTAATTTGTACCACAGAAATAGAGATTTCCTTTTAGAGTAATGTTATATATCACATTCTCATCCTACTTTCATCATATTAAGTAAGATGTAGCACATATATCACTATAGGATGATATTGATAAAGAAGCATTCAATAAAGAATAATTCTATACATCACACTCTAATCTCACTTTCATCGTATTAATTTGTAGTACTAGTTGTTCTATTTTTTTCTGAAAAAAAAACCTGTGCGCTGATTTTCCTGATCTTGGCAGCTTGTTCGTGAACCCATATATATAGCCTCTTTAGCTAAATTGCGTGTCTCATAATTCCATGCAGGTGATGAGGAGGAAATATATTTTGATCCATGGCTGTGGTTAGAATCTGACTGTGAAGATTTCTTCAGTGTCAGTGGGGGTAAGAATCAATACTTTTCAATTTTTTTCGAGACCTTTTAAAAAAAAAAAAAAAAAAACTATTTCTTTGTTTGTTACATGAAAGGCATATTACCCATCTTTTATAGAAGAATTTTGTACTTGTTTTTATGCAGATACTACCCCATCTTGCGGCAACACTCCTATCCACCAAAGCCGCTTCCAAGAAACTCCTCATGTAGTAGATAAACCTCTTCCAACTTCCATTTTTGAACCCTCTCCAACGGTGATGAAGAAACAACTGTTTGAGCTTTTTCAAGAGAGTTTTAGGAGCGATGCTGTTGATCATGTCACTCAAAATTTGCAAGCAGCAAGGGCGAAGGCCAATCGTTCCATTCTTCAAATTCCTCCAAATTCTTCAAATAAAAGTCTTTATGATTGTGTAGCAAACTCTGCATGCAGTAACGACACAAGCCCTGACACAAATTACAGCCCCAGGAAAGGGAGATTCGCAAGGTCTGTGCGGTGCTGCCTCCCAAATTTCGTGCCCAACCTCAGCTCTGCCGGCGGGAGGAAGAGGCTGAGCGTTTCCCGTAGTTGTAAACGCTAAAAAGCATAGCTTCTAAAGAATCTGCTACTCCTAAGATGCATATAAAAGGACATAAATTGGAATTTGGAATCCTTTTTCGTATTTACTTTTGTCTTAATGACGGCCAGTACTTATTACAGCATTTGTAAAATATAGGAAAAGTTTTTGCATTCTCAATTGTGCTGAGAATATAGTTTTTTTTCCTCCAAATTTTTGAGTTTTTAAATTTCACATAACCACCTTCTGATCTACTTTGTAGAAGGAATTATAAAAAAAAATATATATTGTGTATATTCATCTATAATATATTTTCATTAATTGTCTCGAGTTTGTTAAAATCCCTATGATTTTAATGGACGTAAAGATATAGGAAATTCTTATATCCCTTACCACATTTTACTTTCTTAATTTATTAAATGTATCACTTTTTTTCATTTTAGATATAAGAATGGGAGATTCGAACTTGATTCTCTTATTTGGTGACTAGTCTTTATGTCATTTGGTCTAAAGGATCTTAGCATATTACTTTTAATTTCTTCTCCTTCCATCCACCATCTGTTTTCTTTGATGATTCATCTTTTTTAAATGAGTCTGAAATAGCCTTGCAATGACTATATCACAAAAATTTAAATTGTAATATACTATTTTTTAAATGGTAATGATACACTTACACGTTCTGAAACTTTTTTGAGATTTTTCTCATGTGAGAGAGAATTTTGTAAGATTTAAAAATTAGATTTATGAAATATTATTGTTTTTTTTTTATGAGTATCGCATTAGTTAATTTTAAAATATTACTGTAAAATGATTATAATACCGTAATTCCTTAATTAAATAATATTAAGAAAAAAGGACGGATAAGAACGATACATTGCGGCCCAATCTAGGCTTCGAAGAAAGGCCTTTGATTTAAAGCCTCACGTGAGTCCGTGACCGATACCGGATCTTCAGCTCAGTAATGGAAAAGACCGTTGGCAGTTGGCCGTGGCTTCTGCCTTGGGAGCCCAGATCCTACTGTTCAAGGACTCGACTCCACTCCTGCCCGGCTCACTTATTATACAGTTCCGCTAGAACTGGTCGAAGAAATGGTCTTGAATTTCTTTGTCGTCAAATTGAATTTTATCTTTTGATTCGCTTATCATCGCTACCTTCAAACTACGAAATCGGCATATGCATATATGGATTTGATTTAGGAGTGAACCCAGATAATTTGGAAATGGCTGGAAGTGGCCGAACAAGTGCTAGAAGTAGAATCAAACCCGCTGCGGATGCCGACGACATAGACGATTCTCTTCGCAACGCAAAACGTAACCTCAAAGCACGTAAAGTTAGAAGTAGAGATCACAACTACCTTAGGATCTTCGATGTTAATCTGAAAGTCATGCTAGGGATGAGTGCTATCGCGTTTCTAGTGATCCTCTTCCTGATTCGTCATCTCGTAAATCCTGCTGAAGAGGCTCGGAGACCTAGGGTTGTTACCCCGTTTCCTGCGCCAAAAGTCATGGACCTTCCTCAGGTAAAACGTAGTCTCTCTCTCTCTCTCGTATCACTGTTTATCAAGTATGGATAATTTGGCAATGGCAGTTTCAAGGCGAGCACCGAGAGAGCTTGTATTGGGGAACATATCGCCCTCATGTTTATCTTGGAATTCGTGCAAGGTATTTCAATGCCATTGCGAAAATTTTCCTCGTCCACTAATTCTTGTTAGCTTTATATATTGTTGGTTATTGGAACGGTGGTATATATTTTGAATAGTGGCATTAGAACATACTCTTGAGAAGTGGACTGTGCGTAGGCATGAAAGGATCAGTGGTCATAATCCAGAATCTTCGGGGGGAAAGAACGGACCAGTTATTTCTAATGTTGATTTATGTGTTTTTGGAACGGACGTTATTAATGTATAGCTGCATAATAATTCTAGTCTTGGAGATTAAGTGTAAGGAAGCAACTAGTTGATAATGGGTGTTCATATTGTCCATTGAGGTATGCATAATTCTGGTTTAAAGATAAAATGTGAAACAATTGTAGCCTTTTAAGCGTGTACTTTTAAGCATCAATTTTAGTGACATTACGCCTACAAGCATGATTGTTGTGTACTTGAAGTTCATGTTTGAAAATGATTAAAGCCACTCTAATTACTAAAACAATGCACTTGGTCATGCTACAAGAAGTAATCGAGTTCCCTCAAAAATTAATATTGTTAGACAGATCATTTGGCCATTATTTAGAAAAAGAACAGGAAAGGATGAGATTTTTTGTCACATGTTATGGCTTTTAGATTTGTTCTTATTCTCCACTTTCATCCAACTTTATGAATTACAAAAGAGGTGGTGATAATAAGCTGCTGTAACTGGCAGGACCCCACAATCTTTGATTGCCGGTTTGATGTGGATTGGCATGAAGGATGGAAGATATTTAATGAGACATGTCTGTCAAGATTCTGATGAGCTAAGCACATATGGTTGGACACATCATAATGGACGTGATTTTGGACACCAACTTCTGGTTGACCAGGACTTAATGTTGACAACAAGTTTCTTGAAATCGAAGGTTGATGGGTGTGGCTATGGAGGAGACTGGGCTGTCCGGATAGATGTTCAAAGCAAACAGTAAGTGACCTGACCTGTTTACCGTGACATCTGCTTTATGAAATGCTTATGCCATGTTAAGCTTGGTATTTTAGTAATATAGCCTTTAAATTGGTGAGAGGGGAGTTGCAAGAAAGTAAAAGTAGCATCTGAAACTGACTGGAAAAATGATGAATCTCTTAGAACTGCATCAAGTAATCTCAAGAGAACTGCATCAAGTAATCTCTCAGTCGTTCTGTCTGATTCTTATTCATGAACACCACACTACAGCATTTTGAGCCGTGTAAAGAAATTATATAGTCTCCCTCCAGAGAAGTTGCTTATGCTTTTTATTTCTAGCACGTAGCTCCTAATTATCTTGTCACGCACATATTTTATTTCTTAATATCCTGGAGAAAAGTGACTGGGCTTCGGCTATTTATTCCATTTCTAGATCCTAACTTGTAACTAAGTGTTCTCCATGTATACTTCCTGGATGGTCGGGCTTTGCATATTTACTTGATCAAATATTTGACCTATAAAAAAACCCTCTTTTTTTCTTAAGTTTTTTCCTTTTCTTATTTTTGTTCTGTTTTTTTTTTTTTTTTGGTTTGGCAAATCTCACTTATAAACAAAGAGCCACTTTGTAGAGACACATGCTCTACCAAACCAAACTAGCAAAGCTAGATCTAGTGTTTAAACAACTAAGATGCATCAAATTAGATGGTGATGCTTTAAGATGAGCAAAAAATTCTAGTGCTTTGGAGATTTAATTTTGCAATACGAATTCTATACTTCTGGTCTATACATGAGGTGCATACTAAGGGCAGGTTTGGAAACAAAGAATTTTCAAATACTTTTTATTACTATTCACTACTTTATTATTACTTTTCACCTACTTTTATTACTATTCATTAATTTTTCATTATTACTTTTTACCTGCTTTTTACTACTATTTACAAACATTCTCAACATCCAAATGTAACCTTAGACAGAAGACAAGCCTTGTTCTAAATAGTTGTGTCATTCATTCTTCATGTTATGAAGCATGAAACTTTAATTGCTGCTTGATCCATCTTGGCTACAAAGACCCTGAAGGAATGAATGTTATGTTATTGACATAATGGCTGCAGCCACCATGTACTTTCCTTTTTCTTTTAGGGATGGAGAGTTTGTACCACCATGACAACTTTGGTAATAACCCCTACATACTTTTTACAATTGCAATGCATATGGATTTTGGCTGAATAAGGGTGTGCCAATTAGCCATTTAGTTAAACTTGATAACATTCATTGCGATTTTTGTTGTTTATCCCCAGATCTAAGCAGAATGAGGACACTACGCATCTATTTTTTTATATGGCTGATGAAGATGGCAATGCTCTAAGTTTGAGTAGAGACTTTGACATTCATGAGGATTCTATCCTTGTGTCAGGTTCACGAATGGATGTTGGAGGTTGGCAGCTTCATTTAAAATCAATGGTATGTTGGCAAGGGAGTGTACTTGTGAAGTGAAATATTTCTCCCTTTTTGGATGATGGAAGTGCTGCCTTTGATTAATCTTGCACCTGAGCCACCAAGCTTTTCGGATGTACTTTCTGCTGATACTAAGAAACTTTGCCATAGAGCAGCATGGTCCTTGACATTTTCCAATTAGCAATATAAAAAAAATATTATTTGAGGATCTTTTGCCTTCTTAGATTGGATTCTGACCTGTGGTCCACTTCTTTATGTTTTATCTTTTGCAGAATAATTTGGAAGTCCATTATGCTGGTTTTAAGACAAACCACATTCACAATTTATCTGATCTAGTTCAGCAAAACCTTGGGTCACAAGTATGTTAGATTTTCATTTACATTGCAATTTCTCGTTCCATTTATGTGTTAGTCTGCAGAACAACGGTGCAGCTTCAAATTGCTAACCTGATTATTGATGTGTTTCCCTCTGTGTGCATGTCATCAGGCAAGGAAGTTTGGTCGACTGCAGCTATCTGACACTTTAGATGATTCTCCAAATATTCTAGTTTTTCAGGTATGTGGTTATAGATTTAATGAGGTTTACTTAGTTTTGAAAATATTTAAGGATTTTAAAGCTACGGGTTATCTGCCTTGAAAATATTTAACCACATAAATATATAAGGATGTTAAAGCTATGGATTATCTGTCAGCTGCTCAAGATTTTTCGTATGTTTTCTTTTCCTAGTCCATTGGAGGACTTGAACTTATGGACTATTCTCAAATTGTAGCAGCTCCCACTCCCCCTTCCGTAAAAAGGATATCACTAGTGAAAATGGGTTTCAATCCGTGTATTGGATATGCAACCAATTGTTAATAACCAAGTTAACTGACTACTTTCATCCTTGGATGCTAAATTCTCACAACATTCTCCTGAGGCTTTCCGTTTCTATGCAGATTTCTGCACAGATACCTTTCAAAATAGATATTGCATTTGTCTCCGGAAATGTTTCCCAAAGCTCAAGAGTGGAAGAACGTGTTAGAAGCCTCACTGGTGCGCTCCACATCCATTAAATATGATAATATAACTGTCATATGCATTTTCAAATGTTGCGTTTATCTCAAATTTGAGTCTTGGCATGTCTACTGTGCTTTATTAAAGCATAAAGGACGCATCTATGGGAAACCCCAGAAAATGTACAAGGTTAAAAGAGGGTAAACATAGAATAATGAAGCTCTTGAGCTGCATAAAATTACAGCTCTTGCTGGGGATGCACGGGTTTTATCTTTCAATCATCATTGTATGACTAAAATGTTTGGCCTCTTTGCACCATTTGTTGAATCTCACTGCTAATTTGCTTTCTATCATGGTTTCGGTAAATTCTGTAAATTATAATCCTCTTACTTTTTATAGAATTCATTACCACAAATTTATATAGTATATGTTACTCTATATAAAGATCTGTAGGCCTTTTCTTTTTATATTCTTGGCTCGATAAGTTTGAAGCTTCAAGCTAGGGCCTCATCCCCCAATTCTCACCCCTCCCTTTCCTTCTTAAGCAAGGCTCAGGGGCTGGACTTTCCTAAATTTCAGGAAAGTTTTCGACTCTAGCTTCCATGAAAAGTTGTTGTTTGTCATTTCTAGCTCACTTTTAACTTCACTGTCAAATTTTAGGTACCTTACTGACTGGTCAATTGAGAGAGAAGCAAAGAGAATTTGATGCTAAATACGAGAAGAGCTTCAACCTGGCTGACATGGTATCAAACTGTTGATCTTTGGAACTATTACTGTTTATGTCATTATCTTTATGGTTTGATACTGCACGTAACACACTGTTGAACCTGGCTGACATGTGTTGTTGAATGTCTTGAAGTCGGTGACCTTTTTCGCTGTTAGGATAGTGCATTAGTTCTGAATGGTTTGGTGGAATGGGGATTGTACTGGACTAGCTTATTATCTCAGTAATTGAATCTTATAAAAAAAAAACTCTTGGTAATTGAATTAGTTTGTCCACCATCTTGAGTACTTTGATGTCATTATTTGATGTCATATTGGAAATTCTAAATTCTGAAACAGTTAATTAAATGAAACAACTATAGGGGCTGGTTAAATGCATTCATGAAAACACTGTGAATCAATCCGTGACACATTTTCCATGACTTGACACTTTCTACATGTGATTTAGTTCAACAAAATCGGAAATACTCGTGCAAATTAATGGAAGACAGAAAAGTCGTCACTCATTCCTAGAATTTTTTCCTTGATTTTCCTTTTACGCAAATAAATATTATTGTGCTTCAACTTGAATTAAAAATATGGTTTTGTATTTCAGATCGATTCGGAATCTCTGAATGTCGGTAAGGCTGCTCTTGGAAACTTGTTGGGTGGCATAGGATATTTCTATGGCCAGTCAAAAATTTCACTTCCACGAGACACCATTGTAAGTAATGTGAATTTGTTGAAGTTTTATATGTTATTTGATGTAAGATCCCCTTTTGTATCATGTTAAGTATTTAAGTGATCAGCCTTGATAATCCCAAAGATAAATGATAAATCTGTCATATGACTTAGTCTACACATGTCTTAGTTTTTGTGTTACTGCATGTACTGAGTCGTACCATTCGGCATTCTCAAGATTGATTGCTAGTTAACTTGGTCATAGTGATTAAAATGGAGTTTGAGATCTTCATAAGTATTTTAGTTAGGTATCTACAGAATAATCAATAGATAAGAAGCAAATGAAGCTATCAGGGGTTTCTTGTCTTTCTCGAGGCTTGCCGATAACAACTAGATAGGGACTTGCTGAATAATGATCTACAACTTGATTGACTTCACATACGGAACCAATAATGTTTAAAGTAGAAGCATATATCAGAAATTAAAAAAAAACAAGTATCAGGTGTTAGGCCTTTTGCATTTCCTTTTGTGCTTTTGCATATCTTTTGACAAGCTTGAAGATAGCACAGTTTCATTCTTTATTTATTTTTGTGTTCTTTTCCTTCTTTTATAACTTGTGAAACTGCTATTATTAGTACTTAGCATCAGCTGTTTTGCACATCTGACAAAGTCATGCTGTGGGCCATTTTCTCTTACAGCCTGGGGGTCATGATAATATTATTTCATATTGGCCAGCTGAGCTTTATACAGCTGTTCCAAGTCGACCCTTCTTCCCAAGGGGATTTTTATGGGATGAAGGTTTTCATCAGCTGCTGATCTGGTTAGTGGTCTCTTTTATAGTTCAAATTAAAATTCTATAGTTCCATTTTTCACAAGTGAAGGCTTCCTGGTTCCTGCATGTTTTATGCAATAGGTGATCTCTTCGAATTTGATGCTTGAACTGTTAATTTGCATATACATCTTATAGAAGTCTTATTGGTATGGCATGTGCAAGAAGAGCAGGGACACAACAGATCATCTCTTCTTACTCTGTGAAGTGGCTAGAACAATATGTGTTTTGGCCTCCCCTTTGCGCTTTTTCAGTTAATATTTTCTTTAGTTATCAAAGAAAATTCTGATCAGGTGTTACTGATAATTAAAAAAATCTGACCAGGCGTTGGGATGTTCACATTTGCTTGGATATCATTGGGCATTGGTTAGATCTAATGAATGTTGATGGATGGATTCCACGTGAGCAAATTTTGGGTGCTGAAGCGCTAAGGTGATATAAAATATCTTTATTTGACTATTTCATTTTTTTAAATGTCACTTAAAAAAGGGTTACATGGGGTACCTTTTTCAAATACATGGCATAAATTTAGTGTTTAGATTTCTCCAGTGAAGTGATGCAAAGTATTTGCTGGTGTGCTTTCAGTAAGGTCCCAGAGGAATTTGTTCCCCAACATCCCACTAATGGAAATCCTCCAACTCTGTTTTTAGCATTACGTGGTAAGGTTCTCTCAGTGAACTTCTTGTAAATTTTTGCTGCAAAGCCTGCTTCCCATTATTATATTATGTTGAAATTTCGAATCATTTGTAAATTAAGATAATGCCATTGAGTTGTTGGTGATGCTTATGTCGATACTATTGTGTTGATGCTTCTAAGCTGTGAAGAGTAGATTTGGTAATCTTAGGATTATTTATTTTTACTCATTGCTCAGCAAAAGATCCAAGCTTTTGTTAACTGGATTGTTTCTCTTTGACAATCCGTGTTTTTCTGCACTTCCAAAAGTGATTATTAGCACAAAACTTACAAGAGAAGGGATGGACAATCAATAATTAAGGACGGACAGGACATTTGATAATGAGGGAATGGATCCCTTCAAAACGCATTTGCACATTATGCATCAGTTCATCACTTACCACTTCCTGGATAATCAGATTTGACTGTTTATATCAAATGAATGTGGAGTCAGTCAATGCGGAAGGAACATTTGAACTCTAAAAACTGATTGCAGGCTTTACTGCTCTTTCATACCACATTGCTAGATGCAGGTATGGATGTAAAACATTAATGAGATGAGAATTGTGGGAACTTTTTGGAAGCAGATCTTAATGATGAATAATACTATGAGAGATAGATTCACTATTTATATAACTGATGCTTCAATGCTTGAGAATTTGTTGGAGCTTCTAGCCAATGTTTCTTAATAGAAAGCAGATTAGTATTTAAAGCTTTATATGCGATTCAGTTTTTCAAGATGGACTAATGCTAAATATCTCCTCAATTCAGGTTGAGATTATTAAAAAATAATTTTGATCAAATGAATGAAAAGTTATCTTGATGTGAAAATCTACAACAATAGCTCATATTTACTGTTGGTTAAAAAATGGACTATACTGAATTGAGAGCTGTGTGTGGGATTGAAAATTGGACTACAACTCATGTTTACTGATTTTGTCAGGCTTGGTAACATGTCTATGACAGTTAGGCATTGGAGCTGGAATACAGTCATTTGGACTTAGTTTTGATTTTGATCACTTCCCCATTTGTAAATGGAATGATATTATCAACCTTCGGATCTTAGTGAAAAATAAATAAAATTCACCATAAGACTTTTCAGTCCTAATCCTGATCAAGTAAATGAGGAATCGAGGATGCCTCTTTAGACTAAGTTTTGATTTTAATCACTTCATCATTATTAAATTGAATGATGTTATCAACCTTCAGATCTTAGTTAAAAGAATACAAAATTCACCATAAAATTTGTCTGTCCTAATCCTGATTGGGTAAATGAGGATGGCCCTTCAAACAAGGTGAACACTAACCTTTGTGGTTATACAGAAGGTGAACATCCTGCGCCTTTATGTGCTGAAGAATTGAAGTCAAGCCCATATTATCTTTTGTGTATCCATGATGAATTGTCTATAACAATATTTTCTTTTAGAATGGGCGCATTTTGTGTTTGTTTTTCAGTTATGCTTGACAACAGGAGATTTTATATCACTTGCCACTCTTTCTTTTTACATTTAAAATATACATATGTTATCTAAGTAAAAATATACTTCTTCTGTGAAGCTAATTCTAAATATGCTGTGAAACTTTTCTTCTTCTAGAAATCATTCATAGCTTAAAGGAGGAAAGGTTCGCTGCCACTGAAAGTGAAGAGATCTCTTCATTTCTAGAGCGGGCTTTTGTTCGTCTGGAAGCATGGTTCCAATGGTTCAATACCACCCAGTTAGGTATATGAATTATCTTTATTTTCTTCTTTAACCTCTTCTTTCTTTGGGGTTGGAACTTGGGCAGGGATGTGTATGTTTATAGGTTTTACATTAAGGCCTCGTTTGTTTTTGCAAATGAGATGAGATAAGAAAAGTTGAGATAAAAGTTAAAAATTGAATACAATATTATTAAAATATATTTTTTAATATTATTTTTGTTTTAGAATTTGATAAAGTTGAATTGTTTATGTTATTTTATATGAGAATTTGAGAATTTTATAATGATTAGATGAGATGAAATGAAAAGATTTGTGAAAGTGAATGAGGCCCAAGTTTTTTAACAAGACGAACCTCCTTTCTCCAACCTTGATGTTGCCTGGAATCATATGATACGTATAATGATTGTGTATATTTTTATTCAAGGATATAGATTTTGTAGAGACTTGCGGCCATGATATTTATGTGCATGCTAGTAATCATATTTTTTTTTTTATAAAACTTTGGTCATCTACCTAATGCAAATCTCCCTAGTCGGAGCTTGACAATATCCATGATAATATATTATCTAAACAGCTGGAATCGCACGATGACATATGCATGCTTGTTTGTGCATGTGATTGATTTGTCTCTTTTGTATTCCCCGTGAACTTGGATTGTGCCTACTTTAATGAAATCTATATTACTTATAAAAGAATTATATTTGTTAACCCAGGGAAGGATAGGAGTAGCTATTATTGGCATGGGAGAGACGGTACAACAACTCGTGAACTAAATCCCAAGGTTCTATTCCATAATATTTCATAAATCTTGAAGATACAGATTCTTTTTCCCATCTCTTTCTTTTCTAGTTTTAAAATTAGGTGCAAAACTTTGTGTATTTTTAAACAAGCTAGAGTCTTTTCACTTTTTTTTAATTGCCAATTAGACCTTGTTTCTATCTTTATTACATATGGCTTGGTGACAGAACAGCATGATTTGGTCAGGACAGGACCAGTTGTGCATCAGGGCAGATAATTATCATGAAATATTTGCAAATGTAAGGTTGTTAAGGAGGGGTTTTTAGATCGTGCTGCAAAGTGCAACCCCTTTTTTCTTCATATTTTTTTAACTGCATTTCTGATGCTAGGAGTTAGAGAGACCCAGTAAAATCACTGTACTTTGTCCATAATTCTGACTTGTTTTTCCCCTTGGGTTTCTTAAAATAAAATTATTTGGTGACCATACCTCATCTGGGTGTAGTGCAATGTACAACTTTGCCAAACGCCATTACCACTCTCCATCTGAACATAATTTAGTTCTGGCAAACTTGAAGCTATTGATTTTTTGGTAGTCTTTAATAATAATACGATGTCTTACGTAAATTCCAAAAATTGGATATATTTTTGGTGTCTTACTCAAATTTACACCATTAACATGTATTGTTGGATTGCTGAGAAAAGTTTTACCAATTGAAGTTTTATCGACTGAAGATAAGTGGTAAATTTGCATTGTTTCTGACATCTCCAGACACTGTCATCTGGGCTGGATGATTATCCACGAGCTTCACACCCAAGCGAAGATGAATGTCACTTGGATCTCAGATGCTGGATGTATCTTGCAGCAGATTGCATGCACTCCATCTCTGAGCTTTTTTATAAGGATAATAAACCCAGAAAGGTAAAATAATAGAAAAGATATCCAGAACTCTATGAGAACTTATATATCAATAATTGATATTTGAGATGAAATGAAGCAGGATTATGGTACAACAGCTAGGCAGCTCTCAGATTTTGAAATTTTGAATCAGGTTTGTTTTATTATCATGCTATCTGAAAAGTGTTTCTCATTTTTCTGCTTTTTGATGCTGCTTGATTGGTAATACGTGAAATTTTTGGTTTATTTTGTACCA
This sequence comes from Platycarya strobilacea, assembly GCA_036898215.1. Classification (NCBI taxonomy): domain Eukaryota; kingdom Viridiplantae; phylum Streptophyta; class Magnoliopsida; order Fagales; family Juglandaceae; genus Platycarya; species Platycarya strobilacea. The sequence continues at coordinate 13,434,897 of CM072554.1, read as the reverse complement.
TAAGCATGTAGTATTTGTGGAATTTTTGTCGCAAGTAATTCTTCCCTCGCTGTTTTTGGGAATAAAGAAATGAGGATAGTTGGGGAAGTTATATTGGTGTTTATTTATTTATGTGGGACTGATGTTTCGAAACTCTACTTAAATCGCAAAAAGAGGGGCTGTACCCAGCAGAACATTGTGGACAAATGGGTTACCCCTGAAAAGAGAAAGATTAGGCCCACTGAAATGCAAGTCAAATTCAAAGCTCAATATATTAACTCTAGGAAATGACTCAAAGCCTTAAGGATGTAGTTGATTATTAACTAGACTAGATGTTTAGCTGAGTACATTTAAGAATGGCGGTTGCCATTATAGTTTATATATACCTCATACATGCTTGATGTTTGAACAGATGCACTTTGATCACGCATACGGAGCTTATTTTGATTTTGGAAATCATACGGAAAAGGTATGGCGTACGTCTTTTTCCCTCTCAAAATGTGATATTCTTCCTTTGATTGCATTTTCATAATAATAAATGCACTTGGTATATGGGTTCTCCACGGTTGTTGATTATATATTGATATGTTTCCACCTTTGATTCTTGTGATATCCATGTTTTCTTCTTGTGGTGAACAAGTGCTTGGGAGATGACCTTTTTATTTATTTATTTTTTTACAAGTAAACATAAATTTTATACATGAACTCGCTTAACAAACAAAGGGGAAAAGAGCTATTAAATCCTGAAAATTAGAAATAGAAAAAGGAGCACAATAATGGGCTTTTTCCACTGGTAAAAGGTGTTTAAAACAAAAAACTTTTGACTCCAACAATGATCCTTCAGAGTCCTCAAAGCTTTGCCGGTATCTTCCCTCCATATGCCACATAGGATGCACAATGAAACATGCCCATGATGGCTTAATAGTCCATTGCAACATGTTAAAAGCTCCACAACCCATTAAAGCATGGACCGCTTGATCCCAAAGAGATCGAAGAACAAGCTTTATGAAATGTTAGCAACCTTACAGTGTAAAAGTAGGAGATCCCGCCTCCTCACATTTTCTACATATGCAACACCAGTTAATAATTATCATTCCTTGTCCAAGGTAAGGATTTTCCTCAGTGCCGGTGTCGAAATAAGCTTCCACAGGATTGACCTTTATTCTGAAACCATGAATGTTTATTTATCTTATCATTTGTTAAGTTGAAGTTCATTAGTAACCTTCAATTTTATATTGCCTGTGGCTAAGTGAAGAATAATTGTTGGTTCAGGGACTGTAAATTTCTGGGCTTCCTAGTATATAGAAGGTTCATTCGTACCATCATCATTGAAACAATAGGTGTAGAAGGATTCTGTAGTCAAATAGGCTCTTGCCCTACTGAAACAGACATCCAGTTGATGAACTGACATAACCTTTTTGCTTCCAAAATTTACCTGCTTGTTTTGGATTTTGCTTTTATCATTCTAGGTTCGTTTAAGTTGGCAAGAAAAGAAGGTTGGACACAATTATGCAACTAGAGAGCTTGAGCGTGCAGTGTTAGAAAGGCCTGAGTTGAGATTCGTTCCTCATGTTGGTTATGTTAGTCTTTTCCCATTCATGGGGAAGCTCATTCCACCTGTAAGTTACCAATACAATCTAATCTTGATGAGAATGTTTGAGCACTAGTTTGGTGTTTGTCTTGGAATAGTTGTGTCCACTTGGTATCATATAGAGACATCTCACGTGTATTGGTTGACAGGGATCATGGATCCTGGAAAAACAGCTTGACTTAATCTCCAACCAGAGCATCCTATGGACCGACTATGGACTCCGTTCTCTTGCCAAAACAAGGTGTGTCATCTACTCTTGTAAATCAATATCATTTATGCATGCATTTATTTTATGATGACTTACTTGATGACTTACTTGGAACTATGTTGATTCTAGTAATTATCTTTACTAAAATGGTAAATTTTGCTGCAGCTCATTATACATGAAACGCAACACAGAGCATGACCCGCCTTATTGGAGAGGTCCAATTTGGATGAACTTTAATTATCTAATTCTTTCAGCACTCCATCATTACTCTAAAGGTATGCGTCACTTCATAAAAGAGCTCAAAAGAACCAAAAGGAACTTGACAAGAAATTCTTTAACAAAAAAAAAAATCTTTTTTTGGTGTTTGCCGCAGAAGATGGACCATATAGGGACAGAGCTAGGGGCATCTATAATGACTTGAGGGGAAATTTGATTAGGTACTGTTCATATATGTTGTCTGCATAATGCCTGAATAGGACTTAAATCTCACCTGAACTCGCCAGTTAAATTTGAATTGCAATAATCCCTTGCTGCAGAAATGTGGTTCTCAATTATCACCAGACGGGGTTTCTATGGGAACAGTATGATCAGAAGAAAGGCAAGGGCAAAGGTACACGGCCTTTTACCGGTTGGACATCACTCGTGGTATTAATCATGGCGGAAGTTTATGGCGAAAGGTAAAACACATTATTCTAGATTATTTAGAACACTTGGAATTATTTGTGTCGTTCCCATCCCAAAAAGGATAGTTAGATGTATGATGCATGTAATAGCAGTAAACCTCTGATGGGAATCATCATGCAAGCATTAGCGTAATGCTTTGCACGAGCTTAAATTACAGGACCTTGTGATTTAAAGCATTTTGACATTTTTGTAAGATGTAAACTTAGGATGTGGTACGACTCGGGTTCCTTCTGAATTTTTTTTTTGGAAATCATTTAGCTCATTCAGTTGAAAAGGGCTAGGCCTAGGAAGATGGACATTGATGAGTATGGGAAGTAAGGTATTCAGTCAAATGAGCAAAAGATCAATCGTTCGGCGCAGCCACCCATCCACACGACGTAGTTGTGCTGAATCTTAAGGCTATGTTTGACATTGGGAAGCAGTGGATATCCCAACTCTTGACAAAACTGGTGAAAATCACCCCCACCAAATGAGGATGCCGTTGCAAACAGATCAACTGTCCTAGTATTCGTAATTGTCGAGACCTGGATATCGTAACCTCTGGAAGCCAAATGGATTCGTTTAACTCATTGGATTGCTTGAAATCCCATTACTATAAAACAAACAGCTAACGGAACCAAAAGGATCATATTTTACCGTCAGCCATTAATATAACCTGTAGGCAGCGCCCAACCTTCAGGGAGAAAATTTTCCTCAAAATTTGTTCAAACTTGATCTTAAGTGAAAAATAAATACATTAAATAAGCTTTATAATATTTATTGCCATCCATATAAATATTTCGGTTAGCATTAAACGTCCAATGAAGGTTATACTGAGGCTTGAAAAATTAAAAGAGTAATGCTACAAGGTCAGTGTTATGCAATTATTTTGAAAAATGATGGAATTTACCGTTAAAAAAATTGTTTTTTTATTTGTAAGTTTCATATTTATTCATTTTTTTAAAATGATTGTACGACACTTGCATGCTCACAACTGCAAGTGTCAAAGGTGAAATTAGGATTGAGTGTGAACCAATTCAATAAACAATTAATACAATTAAAGCTTTTAATATCATATATAAAAAAATTTAAAATATATTTTAATTAACTAGTTTCAATAAAAATATAATATAAATCTAAATAGTTTTAATAAACATGTAAATTGTAATTCATGTATTTAACTTCAATTGTCGACATTTGTTTACTCGTATACAGAAAAGATCAAGATCAGGAAGTTATGAACACATGATAAATTGTAGTATTTTATGCAAAACCACAAATTTAATACAAACACTCATTCATCTCTTAATTATTTTGTTCAACTAAAGAAAATAAGGTACACGTTTTATCTTTTAATGTTTCTACGATTCTTATTGAATACAATGATGAAAATGTTAACATATATTTTAATTTTCTCATATTTTCGTATAAGAAATTAAAAAAAAAATAACTCAATTGTTAAAGAAGTTAAAAATAAATACAATTTTGAATCGGTTGAAATCAATCTAAAATCAGCCGATTTAAACAATTGAATGAGGGAATTAAAATGTTCATTAAAATCAGTTCGATCCTAACCGGTTCAATTTAAATCAGCTGAATCGACTTGAATCAGTCTTGAACTATAAAATTCATTTAATGTATCTATTTCTCTCATATTTAAAGCCTTTAAGCTGGAGAAAACACTTAAAAAGGTCCTTGATCCTTACCATCAGATATCTTCTCACGCAATTCCGTATCAAGCTCTATTAAAAAACAAAAATGTGCTTCAAAACTTTCGTACGTGATCCATTCAAAATTCTCTTTCCTGCAACTAAAAATAATGAAAGTTGGAAATTACTCACGGCAGCTCAGGTCAGCATAGATACAAACAAAAGAAAGTACGGATTCCTCAAACCAAAATTAAACCAATAAAGCAAATTGTAATGAACTGCCCAAACACTATAATTATTTGAAATGAAATTGGTCACAGCAGCTCAGGAACAAACAAGAAGTCCAATGAAAGCACAAGTTCATGAGGGTAATTCAAGGTCAAGTTGCTCACAGCAATTTAGGTACTAGCAAATCAAGTAAGAGATTCGTCAAGCCAACATTAGTGTAAGCAACAAAGCAGTGAATAATAAAATGCTCAAACACTAAAGAGATAAAACAGAGAAATAGGTCACAATAGCAAAAGTCATGGCAGAGCAATTAGAGATGCATAGGTCCAAGAAGTCAAAAAGGTACCACATAGCATAAGTCATGGCAACACAGAGCACAACAAACACATCCAATTGAAATGCCAAACCCTAGAGCACAACCCTTCAACTTCACAGGATCACAAACACATTTCAGTGGCCAAAGTTAGACCCAAAGGTAAGGATCAATAAATTAGAACAATATGCATTAGATTCATGCCATGAGAGAGGGATGGGATGTGTAAAATCGTGTGCCAGAGAGGACAGGTTCCAGGCAGAGGATATCAATGAGTAAAATCGTGCTAGAGTGAGAGTCGAACTTACATAAAATTGGGCCGATGAAGAGAATCCACTATCAATGGTGGCTACGGTGCGACAGGAAGGCAACCTCAAAGAGGGCAATAGAGAGTGGAGAGAGAGGAACAAGCGGGACCAATAGCCGAATGGGATGGGGGATATGGATTGGGGATATTTGGAGAACCACTGTGACTCCCTTAAATCAAAACCTTGAAATGGGGAATGGGATGAGAGTGGATTTTCAGCTCCTTCCTATATTTTTCTCCAGATTTTGGGGATGACAGTGATCTAGGACACCGAATGGAAATGTTCTAAGCAGAGCAGCAGAGGGGACGCATTCAAATGAACCGTTGAGAAATTTTAAAAACTATTTTTTTTTTCTAATTGGATACCTCTATTCGTATGTGACTTAAGGCGTTGTTTGAATTGAGAAACGATTTCAATTCAACGCATCTATAATTATAATTCTTTTTTTGAATTCTTATAAAAAAATATAATAAATAATATAATTTTTTTAATTTTTAAATAATAATATTAAAATAATTTTTATTTAATTTTTATTTCAACTCAATATCCACTATCTAAACTACACTTACATAAATTAATGCTAATCCTGAACCCAACCTTTGAAGTTTAGTCATGAGATGCTGAATAAAAGCATGAGAAGACAATTGTATATTGTTAGGGGAGGTTTGGATAGTGATTTGAAATGAGATAGAATTTGAAAATTCAATAATATTATTATAATATTATTTTATTAATATTATTTTTATTTTAAATTTTAAATTCTTTATTATATTTCATATAAAAATTTTAAAAAAAATTATAATAATAAAATGAGAAGCTTTTTGCATCCAAGCCTATCCTAATTAAAAATTAGTGAAAAAAAAGAAATGCAATATGGAGTGCTGTATATGCCAATAAAATTTGTTCACGATAAACTTTGCAAAATAATAAAAATACTAGTTATTGTTATAAAACTAAAGAAAAAAAAATTACTATTGTAATAGAGAAATATATAAGAAACTCTTTTGAAACTCTCTGAAACTTTTTTTTCTCTCTATATTTTCTTTAGTTTTTTATAACAACTAAAACTTATATTTATAGGCATTGAAATTATTATATAAATTGTTATGCAAGTCACTATGCAAGATTTAAAATAATACTAGTGGGGTTATTCACATAATTTTGGTAGTAGGATAGGAGGCTGCAGCCATCCCTTCACTTTTCTCGTTTCATTACACTCCCCTTTAAATGACCACCCATAAAGAATTTACCTCGTTAAAACTTTGCCAAGGAAAAATCCAATAGGGAGAAAAACCAATAACAAAGGAAAAGAAGTACAGTCTGCTTATGTATCCATAAGTACTTTAAGAACGCCTCATTAAAACCTTACAAAGGAAAACCCAGTGGAACAAAATCTTAGCGAAGGAAAATGAGTATAATCAGCACAAGTTTTCAGGACATTTACTCCCCTTGAAAAGTTCATGATAATAGATTTTTGTGTTTTCGTATTCCAATGTTATGTACAATCTTCTTAAATGTCGCAGTTGGTAATGCGTTTGTGAATAATTCTGTCATATTATCATTAGATCGTATCTGCTTGACATCAATTTTACCTTTCTCTTGAAGTTCATGAATACAAAAGAATTTAGATGAAATATGTTTGGTTTTGTCACTTTTGACATATTTATCTCTAATTTGAGTTATACAAGCAGTATTATCTTCATATAAAATTGTTAGGTTATTATTGATCATGGGAAGTCCACACTTTTCCTGGATATGTTGAATTACTAATTTCAGCCAAATATACTCTCGACTTACTTCATAAATAGCAATGATCTCTGAGTGATTTGAAGAAGTAGCAGATAGTGTCTGCTTAATAGATCTCCATGATATGACAGTATCTCCAGAAGTAAATAAATATCCAGTTTGAGAACCATCTCTATGTGGGTCTGAAAGATAACCTGCATCTGCATGCCCAATTAATTGTGAACTTGATCCACGTTGATAAAAATAATCTCATATCAACTGTACCATAAAGGTAATGAAGGACATGTTTAATGCCATTCTAATGTCTTCGAGTTGGTGCAGAACTATATCTTACAAGCAGATTAACTGAGAATATAATATCTGGTCGAGTGCAATTTATAAGATACATCAAAACTCCAATTACACTGAGATATGGTAATTCAGGATCAAGAATTTCTTCATCATCATCACAAGGACGAAATGGATCATTCTTCACATCAAATGTTCGAACAATCATTGGAGTACTGAGGGGATGAGATTTGCCCATATAAAAATGCTTCAGGACTTTCTCAGTATACATGGACTGATGAATAAAAATTTCATTTGGCAAGTGCTCGAGCTGCAGGCTGAGACAAAGTTTTATTTTGCCAAGATCTTTCATTTCAAATTTATTCTTTAAATATGTAGCGGTTCTTGAGATTTCTTCAGGAGTTCCCACAATATTTAAATCATTAACATAAACCACAATAATGATAAATCTAGATTCTGATTTATTAATAAAAATACATGGGCATATATGATTATTTTCAAATCCTTCTTTAATAGATATTCACCTAAGCGATTATACGACATGCGTCTGGATTGTTTCAACTCATATAAAGATCTTTGTAGTCTAATAGAGTATATATTTCTATATATGCTTATAGATACTTCAGGCATTTTATATCTTTCAGAAATTTTCATATATATGTCATGGTCTAAGGATCCATATAAATATGTAGTGACCACATCCATCAATCGCATTTCTAATCATTTTGTAACAGCTAGACTAATCAAAAATCTAAATGTGATTGTATCCATAATGGGAGAATATGTCTCTTCATAATTAATCACGGGTTTCTGTATGAAACCTTGTGCAACAAGCCGTGTTTTGTACCGCACAATTTCATTTTTCTCATTATGTTTTTGTACAGATACCCACTTATATCCAATAGGCATTACACCCTTTGGTGTTTGGACAATAGGTCCAAATACTTTTCGCTTTACTAGCAAATTTAATTCAGATTCAATAGCTGCTTTCCATTTTGACCAATCATTTCTACGTCGACATTTTTCGACGGTTTTTGGCTCACTTTCTTGATTACTTCTAGTAATGTCAAGGGCCATTTCATATGAAAATGTGTTGTTTGCAACAGTTTTATTTTTATCCAGAATTTCTCCAGTATTCATGAAATGTATTGAGATCTCATTATATTCAGGTACCTATTCTTGTTCAGGAAAAAATATTTCATGAAACACCTCTTCAGGAGATCCATTTTCAGGAGATTTATACTTTTCAGGAGTTTCCTTTTAAGTAGGTTCTGGAATAGAAGATTTGAACTATTTAGGAGTACCAATTATATTTGTAGCATGTATTGTGGGTATGTGTTCTTCAGGAATACCAAATTTATTTTGTATTATTTTCCTTATAGAATTTTTTTTTTTGCATCAATAAGTCTTCCACGCTTCAGACATGTCTTAGACTCATCTATTGTTGTTTTAACAATTTGTCCTTCAGGATCTTCAATCCTTACTGGAGCATTAACAACAGGAATATAAGATTTTACTATACCTTTAGTATCAGTAAATACATCCGGTAATTGATTTGAAACATTTTATAAATGAATAATTTTCTGAATTTCCAGTTTACATTTATTTGTAAGAGGATCAAATTGAGATAGGGTCTTATTATCCCAAGCAATATCTTGTCGTGCTTCAGGCACCGACTTTTTTTTACCCATTAATGGAAAAGTGGATTCGCCAAAGTGACAATCCTTAAAACGTGTTTTAAACATATCCCCTGTAAGGGGTTTAAGGTATCTAATAATAGATGGAGAATCAAAACCAACATATATCCTAAGTCTACGTTGAGAGCCAATTTTTGTACGTTGTGAAGGTGTAATTGGAACATATTCAACACATTCAAAAGTACGAAAATAAGAAATATTTGGTTGTTAATCAAATGCAAACTATAATGGATAATATTTATGATATGCAGATGGTCTAATGCGAATTAACGATGCTGCATGAAGTATAGCATGTTCCCAAACAGAAACAGGTAGTCTTGATTTCATAAGTAAAGGTCTAACGATTAGTTGAAGCCTTTTGATCAAAGACTCAGCTAAACCGTTCTGTGTGTGTATGGGCAACATGATGTTCAACATCTATTCCTATTGACATACAATAATCATCAAAAACTTGAGATGAAAAATTCACCTACATTATCCAATCGAATGGTCTTAATCAGATACTTAGGAAATTGTGCTCGTAGTTTGATTATCTGAGTAAGAAATCTAGCAAATGTAACATTTCTAATGGAAAGCAGACAAATATGTGACCATCAACTAGATACATCAATCAAAACTATAAAATATCTAAATGGTCCACTTGATGGATGAATAGGCCCATATATATCTCTGTGAATCTTTTATAAAAAGGATAGAAATTCAAAAATGATTTTTAAGGGAGATGGTCTGATAATTAACTTAACTTGAGAACATGCAGAGCACGAAAATTCATTGGGTAGATATATCTTTTGATTCTTTAAGGGATGTACATGCGAATTTTCAATAATTTGTCTCATCATTATAGATCTCGAATGTCCAAGACGATCATGCCAAGTCATAAATATTTTGGGGTCAATGCACTTCTGGTGCATTACCACATATGATTCAATTGTTCTTATTTTTGTATAATACAATTCAGAATATAGAACAAACAGTTTTTTAAATACGAGCTTCTGACCCGATATTGTTTTAGTAATAAGAAGATGCTTTTTACTGCCTTCATTAGTCGTTTCAATATGGTAATCATTACGACGTATATCTTTGAAACTCAATAAATTTCTTCTAGATTGTGAAAATAATAGAGTATCATCAATACAAAATTTGTTACTATTAGGCAACACAATATAAACTCTTCCGAAACCCTTAATTAAATTTTATGAACCTGATATGATATGGACATAAGTTTTACTTAGTGTTAGATTTTGAAAATAATTATTTTCTTTAAGAATTGTGTGAGTTGTAGTACTGTCAGCCAGACATACATCTTTATCATTCAACTCAGAGATAAAAAACTTATCAATGTGATCCATGATTTTACAAAATTTTCATTACTAATAATAGAAAGAAAATATATTAATCGAGTAGAACACTTCCATCTCCAATTAAGCGGTCAATTTTACTTTCAGAATGATTAAAAAAATCAGAAACATCAAGATGAGTAACATCTACATCTAATGAATCTAATAAATCATTTGATGATTCTACTAAATTTGTTTCATACATTTTATTCTTTCCTTTAATAGATACTTGATATAAATCAGCTAAGTGTCTGGCTGTATGACAGGTACATGACTAATGTCCAGTCATTCCACATCTATGGCACATATTTTTACTTCTCTTTAAAAAATTATTATGGGGATTTTACATATTTCTGAATTGTACCACTTCTGGTGATATGGTATATTATTATTATCCATTTTATTGTGGTCCCTTCTAGAACCAATATTTCTATCATTTCTCTTACCACGTCCACGCCACAGATTTTTTTTCTAAAGGATGCACCATTTACTTCTGAGAATGATGCAAATTTATTACCATTCACTTCAGAAAATGATATTGAGCCAGTATGGCGTAATTGATAGTTTTTTAATAAGAGCTCATTGTTCTGCTCAGCTACTAGAAGACATGATATAAGTTCTAAATATTTTTTGAACTTTCTCTCTCGATACTGCTGCTGCAGGAGTACATTCGAGACATGAAATGTAGTATAAGTCTTCTTTAACATATCATCATCGGTGATTTTCTCACTGCATAATTTTAGTACCGAACTTATTTAAAAAAGTACAAAATTATACTCACTAACACTTTTATAATCTTACAACTTCAGGTGCAACCATTCAAAATAAGTTCTGGGAGGATGACGGTCTTCTGATGTTCAAACCTCTCCCTTAAACTGCTCCACAAAATATAGGGATATTTTATTGTAAGATATTCAGTTTTTAATTCTTTGTGAAGATGATGGCGAAGGAAAATCAATGTTTTAGCATGATCCTATATGGACGTTTGATTTCTTTTTTTAATTGTTTCATCCAGGTTCATCGCATCAAGATGAATTTCAGTATCAAGTATCCAAGATAAATAATTTTTCTCAGATATGTCAAGAACAACAAATTCCAATTTTATAAGATTTGTCATTTTCTACACATATAAATAATGAAATAAATATGTGTATCTCAGAAAAAATATTTATAAATTCACACAGATTTTAAATAATAATTATTAATAAAATATATCAAAAACTATAAATAATATATTGAAAAACTTACAGAGAAATAAGACCACTAGCTTCAGAATTGGTAGAACCGTCGTGCTGATAACGTGTTATAAAATTAAAAAAAGAAACTATTATTGTAAGAGAGAAATATATAAGAAACTCTTTTGAAACTTTCTGAAACTTTCTTTTCTCTATATTTTCTTATGAATTTCATAACTGAAACCTATATTTATAAGCATTGAAATTACTATGCAAGTCACTATATAAGTCATTATACAAGATTTAAAATAATAGTAGTGGGATCATTCATATAATTTTGGTGGTAGGATATGGGGCGGCAACCGTCCCTCCAATCTTCTCGTTTTATTACAGTTGTCAACTTGTCTAGCCATTTATTTAATAAGGCTATATATGTGGACCACATTGACAATGATACTTTTTTATTTTTTTATTTTGATAAATAGAATTTTATACCTCTATTTAAAAAGTCAGAGTTATGTCAATCAAGCTACCATTCTTTAACACTAACAAGAATACTTGGACTTTGGGTTTAGGTTTAATTAATCCCCATTTTATGTTTTATGAAAAGGACTTAAAAATGTCATTTTGTTTAATTATTACTTTGATAGGAGAAAACATACGTATGTGACTTTTTACATGAGGGCATGACTCTTTAAGAGTATATTTTTTAGATTGTTTAAAGTTACTTTTAAAAAAGTATAAATTTACATATTTATTAAAAAAATTTAGTCATATTTTAAAAAAATATGGCCAAATTTATACTTTTTGATCAATTATGACTATTTTTTTTAATAAATAAATAAATTTATATTTTTAAAAAAATAATTTTAAACAATCCAATAAAATTGTTCTAATTGTTTAAGGTAATTGTATAAAGAGATGACTCCTCATATAATAACATTACTTCTCAATTTTGAGAAGATATAACCGTGGTCTCTAAGAAAAAGAATATAAATATTGCCTGCTAGACCCATCTCTCTTTTTCTTTTTTCCTTTTTTTTTTAATATTTCTAATCAGGTATTAGGATATTATATAGAAGTAAAGAGATAAAAATACATATTAAGGCGGATCTTTTCTACTGTCCAGAAAAATAATGCATCTATAATAAAAATGAGTGGGTATGCTTCCAAATATATTATTTGTAGTTGTCCATTACATTATGGAATACGCACATCAATTTGCCAATTGGTGTATTTTCTTTAGTCTCCAATCTTCTACATTAGCAAGAAGGAAATTACTATCATTTATGATGGACCGGATCATCCAAGGAAGCTCTGCTGACTGGATTGCATCTAAGACTATTTGAGAGTCTCCTTCTAATACCAGACATTTTTATTCTCTTTATTCCGCCATCTTGACTGCGAGGAGGACCGCTGTCGCTTCCACCATCAAAGGAGATGTTGATAACAGCCGTTCTGTGTGGATCTGCAAGATTTCTCTTGTGTGGTTTCTGCATACTGTTGATGCTATCGACAAATTGTGTCTAGCTGCTCCATCAAACACAAAGCTTTTTTGGATTGAGGTAGGAGGTTTCCAAATTTCTGATTTTGTTGATTTCTACTCCCATGCTTCTTTATAATTTCGATAGATCTTTTCCAGCTGTTTGATTACAATTTGTAGAAAGAATACCTTTCCGTAATGGACTATATCATTTTTTGCTTTCCATATAAAATCCATAGTAATTGCTGCGAACATTTGAAAATTTCTTGTCGCACATTCTTTTAACCTCAATTTATATTCTGTGGATATTATATATTCTATCTATTTTATTATTGTTTGAATATCTTTACACTAGTCACTATCACTTTATTATTATAATTTTTAGAGTAATATTATATGTACGCGATTCTGTATACCTTTTACAGAATTGATAACGTGATAATACTATCACGTCAGCTGAAAGATTAAACAAAAAATATTAAAAAAAAAAAAAAAAGATAAAAACAAGATGAGATGGAAATATTAATAAAAAAAAACGATTTGTTAGATTAGATGATACATATCATATACAAATGAGTTTCTTGTAGATCTTTTACTTAAAAGATATACAAATCATAAATGATTTGTATATATCATATCATAAATGTCATTTAGAGGATACATATTATATCATATACCTAAAAGATATACAAATCATATAATACATATCATTTATAGTAAATGACAGTTGTGATATTATACATATCATATAATATATACGTAAAAGATATACAAATCATATACAAATAACATTTTTATAATTTTTATCATATCTTAACATGACAATATATGATTAAAAAAATCCATGAAAAATAACAAATAAATTTCTGATCTTTTCGTCGCATTAAGAAATGAAAAAGGGTCCTGAAAATCCAAAGATTAATCCGAATTCCGACCAGACAACAAGTGCATTAAAATTTAAAACAGAGACAATAAATGTTCTAAAAATAACTAAAAACTAGCACCCAAAACCCGACAAAAATACATAACAAAATTAAACGGAAACCCAATGAGTGCAATCGGTAATACAACACCAAACTGACAACCCGAGAAAAGAAACGGGTAATCGTTCGTTAGTCAAACGCATAAAGACCCAGAAAAACATCCAGACACATTGAAGACTATTTGAGAAGATCCTCAGCTTTCAAGGACATCCTTTACGCCTTGATCGTCACACTGCAAAGGCAAAAACCAGAGGGCTTTATATCAGAAGTCTGCCACTCACAACCTGGGGCTGCATTTGGGTCATACAACAGAGTACGGTATCCAGGTTCCTCATGGACAGAGAATAGCAACAATTTGCCACCAAGTATTCCAAAACGAAAGCCAATACATGAGCTCCCTGCCAATGGAACTGGAACCATCTTCCATGAATTGTCCTCTGGAGTGAATATTGCTAACTTGCGCTGGTTCTTCCACTCCATACAAAAGAGATTCTTTCCCAGCACGGCATGCGCCGTGACCATGACGCAGCCGTTCTTCATTTCACACCAGGTGTGCCTCTCAGTGTCGTATACATCGACAAACTTCGAATTCCCAATTGTGAAGTTTGATCTCCCACCCATGACATACAGCTTTTCCTCAAACCCATAGGCAAAGCAACCCCACCTTGGGCGGCGAAGACTTTCCATTAAGGTCCATCTGTTAGTATCAGGGTTGTACATCTCTGCACTAGATAGACTGTCTCCATTGACCCCATATCCTCCAACTGCATAAACCATTCCATTAACCTCTGCACAAGCAAAGTCATACCGAGCCGCATTCATCTTTGCTAATTTACTCCAACTGCCATTACATAAAAAAAAAAAAGTCAAGAAGCTAGCAAAAGAGGCGTAAAATCACAACAGACCAGTTGAGTTTGAAAACTGGTCTGAACCTAAAGCCTAACAAGTTTAATATCCTGTAAAGCAACTGCAAGAGAGTTCCAGGCTTCAAAAAATGCAACAAAATACAAACCTGTTGAGAAAGGAATCATATTGGTAAACATCTGCAGAGGCAGAACCAGTCCCATCAATCACAGAAAAGCCAGCAATGACAAGAAGCTTCCCATTGAGAACAACCACCCCAAACCCAGCTTTCACAGGACCAGGCATAGGTGGAAGAAGCTGGTGTTTCTGGCCCATACAATCCAGAACCTCCCAGTGGCTTTCCTTCCCTCCAGAATCCATAATTAAGACATAGAGACATTCCTCAAGCATCCCAGCTAATTTCCGCTCGGTAATGAATTCTTTGCTTTGGATAAATGACCTCCACCTTTTGGAGACGCCGCCCATAGCTGGGAAGTTAGAACGAGGAACAAGAGCAAGGCAATACTTTGCCACATCATCAGGCAACCCAGGTAGAATGGCGCTGTCTAGATCATCGACAGCGTGAGAAGAAAACTGTGAAGTGCATTTCGAACAAGTGGGAATATTTTGCTTGACAGGATTGGAGAGACACATATTCACTTTTGTTCTCTTCTATCCACTCAAGAACCCCAGAATTGAATAGGTATGTGAATCTTGAAAGATATAGATGGTTCTTGTTATTGATCAACTTTATCACCCGAAGAACGTCTCAATAGATTTGAATGGCAGATGTTAATTAAAGAAATTCATGATATCCTTCCCCTATAGGGATTCTGCAAGACCAAGGCATAAAAGATGTTGCTGACCGAATCACTTGAGCTGAAAATGCCGAGGATTTTCTGTGTTTCATCCACTCTGATTCAAATTCCATGCCAGAAGTTTTGTTCTTACTGTGGTTTGGTCCAGTTCTTCTATGCAGAATACTTTCTAAACAAACGCTGTCTCTTTCTCCACACATTGCCCAAATATCTACATTTTAAAGAATAAAGTTAATGCAACCTGGTCTTTAGAATGAAATGTAAAATTTGAAAACAACAGCAAACACAATAATAATAAAACCAATGTCTAATCTCAAAATAGAAATAAAGAAGATGGAAAAGCTCATACCAGTCAAGGCCATAAAAATCAACAAGTCTCAACCCCCTGTAACTTCCATTTGATTCAAGTCCAGGACAACCTAAGCATATGAAAGGAATTCGATTCAAACATCACCAAAAACTTAAGTTTAAGAGCATAAACAAGGCAATGAAGCAGCTACAACTGATATTCTCAAAAGCATCATAAATACAAAACTAAACAACCATCCCTTTCAAATCACGGGGCCTGCAAGGGCTGATAAGTTGCTGGAGAACACCATAATTGCAAATTTGCAAATAAACCAAAAACAAAACAAAAAAAGAAAGTAAAATCCAGCTTCATTTGTTAGGTTTTAAACGTCACGTACCATTGCCCAAAAATAATGTAATTATTTATTTAATTGGTAAGCAAAAGAATTGGACATAAACAAACAATTCTGACCCTGATTTGGATTCAGGAGTGAGATAAGATCTCATTTCATCATTAAAATTTACTCAAATTCCAACACAAAATACAATACAATTCAATTTTTTCAAATCTCAAAACAACAATAATAATAATCTAACAATGTTTTGTTCAACTTTCAACTTTTATCTAAAACCATTTCATCTATCTCACTATCCAAACGTAGGGATGAAAATATGTTACACGCCCCGTTAATCTAACACGAATACGACAAGATAATAGCGGATTAGGATTTAGTCTTAATGGATTTCAGGTTAAAACGAGTTGACCCGTTACGACATGATTGCTTAACGGGTTGATAGCGGGTCAATCTTTTTTAACCCGCTATGACACGTTAAAAAAGTTAAATTTACAAGTATACCTTTACATTTAAAAATAAAATTGTTAGAATCTTAATTTTGATATTTTTCTTATTTAGATTGTAATTTATACTTATAGTTAGTATTATAATTTTAACATTTGTATAAAAATATGTTAAGTTTAATTAAGTCAAACGAATTAATTTCGGACATTTTCAACACATTTACATAAACAGGTTAAAACATATCATATTTTATCGTGTTAATTTATTTCATAATATTAACTAATGGGTTATAACGGGTTGACACAACACAACACGTTATATTAATGCATCGTAGTAGAGTTTAAATTTTGACACGATAAGTTTAACGGGTCGAGTTAGAGTTGAGATATATAGTATAACATATATGTTTTGGCACGATACGAATATGACCTGTTGACACGATTTAACACCCCTATCCAATCGTTATTCTTTTAAGAGATTCTGTACGCTTAAAACCAAAGACCAGCCAGCCAGCCTCCCACCAAGATAATGACCAAGAAGAGGAGGGCGAAATTACATAGATGAAAGACCTACACGACTGTAGCGCTGAGCAGGCTTCTTTGATTGATAAGATTTTGTTTTTCAGTTGAAAAGAGCACAACCCAGATCAGATCTAATATAACTACCCGAGAAAAAAAAAAAAAAAAGAAGAAGATAAATATAACCAGATCAGAAGCCAATCAATTGGCTATCGTATGACAAACTGATGCAAAAGATAAGTACCAGGAATTGAAGCTTGTACAAACAACATAAGTGCATGCTAGTGATTGCTAAGATGGAAAGTAATGATAAATCACGTGAAAGATAGACTTCAACAATTGAAATCCATCCTGGGAGAGCGCAGGGAAAAATCTTTCGTGGATGTTTTTGCGCATCGTCAACTATTAGCTCATTAACAGCAATTAATGAGAGAGCAATTATAACATGTTTGGCATTGGAAGCAAGACAACCACAAAATTTATCCCCCCGCCCGGGAAAAAACATCTTTCAATTACTTACCAAAAAAACAAACAAACAAAAGATACAACCTTAGTGATAAATCTTGCGATGAAGAATATTTGAAAAAAACAAGCAACGAAGAGTAAATCAATCCGATCCGTTAGAAAATATCAAGGAAAAAAAAAAGACGCATCTGAATCCGGCGAAGAAATGTCGGTGGATCTGAGATCAAAATCTAGAGAGAGAGAATGAACATTACCTGAAAGAAAGAAGAGGAACTTATCCAAAGAGATAGTTGGAATGGGGAGGATATATAGTAAAGCGGGAAGAGGGTGAGGTGGTCGCGAGCGGAAAATGAGAACTTGAAGCCAGAATAGCAGGGAAAATAAACTTGACAGGGAACAACCACGCCAGAGAAAAATGAGATAATCCCCCAAAACCAGTTATCTCCTTTAGGAAAGCAAGAACGAGAAGAGACCGGCACCCTTGCGAAATAGACGACCGACTCCTCTGAACAATTCCTGTGAAATTTTATGTCTAATTTAGACCAGAGGGGGTGGGTGAGGTTAGGTTCGGGTATGCTGATTAATCGGACAGACAGGTCTTTGTAATTTGTATGAACGTTTCAAATCGCTCCATTAAAAAACATATGTATTATTATATTATTATAATATAAATAACCTAAATTTAAATTATTTGTATTTCTGTAAACGATCTGTTTTTAACTTTTAATTTACTAATTTTCCTTTTTTGAGATTCTGAAATAAAAGTAGAGATAAGGACACTTAGGACAGGAAGCCCTCGTTATCAAATTGGAAAAATGCTTGGGATCTTGATTGCATCTCAATTTTATTTTTTTTTAAATTTTTTTTACATTATTTATAAATAAGTATTTATAAATAATGATAATTTTTTTTATATTTTTAAAAATATTAAAAAATCATAACATTATTTTAAAATATTTATTTAAAATTTATATAAAATATATTTTTAAAAAATTAAAATTGAGATACAATCAGGATCCCAAAATCTCCCATCCCTAGCATCCTCCTATTCAATAGTCGTTATGGACGAGATGAACAGGTAGAACCACTTTCCACGTATCACGTATGGACTATGGAAAACGTAAATACGTCTTTTGAGTTATTTTGTTTGCCTATCAACTCATTTTCATTTTCTTTTAAATTATTAACACAAACATTTTTTTCCTCTAAAAAAAAAAAAAAAAGTCAAAGTTGTATTGGATTAAATAATATAATTTATATTAGAACAAAATTTTATTTACATAATGCAAGTACTTTAGAATTTGTTGGTCCAAAAATTATGGAGGCGGGTTACATACGTGTGCGTGTCAAGATACAGGTTGGCTAGAAGGTACACTCCACATTAATGTACATTCAATTAAATTCACACGACTACCACAAGTCGTGTCCAAATTTGCCAATACAGTGGAGTTACCAAAACTGCCAACATACCCAACCACGACGACAGATTTATACCCACGATGTTTGATTTAGATCAGAATAATAACGATAAAATCATATGTTACGGATTTGTTTGAGTTGAAAAATTATTTCATCTTATTTTATTTAATTATTATAATTTTTTAAAAATTTTTATATAAAATATAATAAATAATTTAACTTTTACAAATTTAGTATTAATATTAAAAATAAATTTTAAATTTTAAATTTTAAATTTCATTTTGATTTATCCTATCTCAATTTACTATTTATTATTTACTATTTATTATTTATTATTTACTATTTACTATTTACAGGACACGTATATCTTTCGGATTTAAGATCACTCTTCCGTCAAGAGAATATGATTCAAAACCGCTATAGATAGTCCACTCACTGCATGGTGATCAGCAGAAGAAGAGATGTCAATTATAGTTTTTTTTTTTTTTTGTGTGTGTGAAAAAGATGTCAATTATAGTTGATCCACATCAGAGGTTGATTTGGACGCGTGGTAACATGGCACTTCGTTATCAATCGTATTCGTCATTGTACGCTACTGAACATTCAAGCCGTCTGATGTTTTAGACCGGTGCTATTCTGTCATTGAGTAGCATCGCTTAATGTGATCGTTAATATAAAATATAAAATTTTTATTTTTCTTATTTTTAAAAAAATATCAAAATATATATAAATAATAATTTTTTTTAATTATTAAATTAAAAAAAATTAAGATACAAAATGTCGGTCAAACTAACATTTTCCGATGTTTTAACCAGAGAAATTCGAGGTTATCCGGAGAAAGCTGTAACTGGTGGAAGTCACATCTGACTTATCATACACGTGTCCATATTTGCGTATAAAACGCTGAATCTTGAGGCGACCGAGTACATGGTAGACAAGGTAATTTCAGTTGGGAATTGCGGTTATTTTGTCGAGACGGGATAAGGTTTTTTCTTCGAGACTTTGCCGCTGGATTGTTGTTGACGAATGACGGGTGGACTGATGGATGGCTCGGTGCAAGCGTGGACTTGGACTCTGGAGTCGGGTCGAAGTTGACGGCGCATGGAGTTAGTGGTAGTGTTGGGAACCACGTAGATGGGAACGTGAATGAACGGTCGGATATCTCAGGCAAGCAGCGAGATGCTGCTTGCGCTCAATTCTATAAAAAAAAAAAAATGGGTGTTCATTTCGAGGAAAGAGAGGTGTGCTTTTGTCAGCATGATGCTGCTTGCGCGCAATTCTATATAAAAAGAAAAGAAAAATCACAGAATCCTAAAAGTAGAATGATAAATTCACATTAATTTACGTAATATATTATAAAATAAAAATATTTTTATAAAATAATATTAATTTTATAAAACAATTTATAAATATATATTTACTTTATAACTTATATTATATATGTCTCACTTTCCATCCTAAAAATGTTATCCAGTAACAGTGACAGATCCAAAAACAAAAATAAAAGATAAAAACGGCGAAATATTCATAGAGTAAAAGATCTTATTTCACGGGTCGAGTATATATATATATATATATACACTAGGTGAAAGTAACGTGTAAAGCACGTTAGCTTAATTTACCTAATTAATTTATATTGGAAAATTTTTTTATTAATAACTATGTATTGATGATTTTGGTTTAAATAGAAATAATTTGTGACCTAAAATTGAGAAACACTCATATATTATAAAAGAAGAGTATTAATAAAAACAATAATATAGTAAGATGAAAAAAACATAGTTTTATGAAATATGATTTAGCTAATATTTATTATAGGACGATTTATCTAGGATGACGATCCAGCATTTTCCTCATTTTGCATTTCCTCAATAGTGAGAACATTAAAGTGCCTATATTTCTGCTCCTTCATTTTTTCTGGATCTCCATAAACGTGTATCTTCCACTTTTTTTTTGCTAATTTCTCCACAATATTTTTGATGTATGGTCGATGTTCCTACAGGAAAAATAATAATAATGTAGTTAAATAAATTATAAAAACCAAATATATTTTATTAACTCATTATTACGAAACTAAAAATTTAAATTTAAATTTTTTAAATTACCTCTCCAGCATGTTCCATCAGCTCGAGTGCTGAACAACCAAATGCCTTTTCTGCCACTTCGCCAAACAAAGAAGCAGCTAGCTTTCCAGTAGTATCATCCAGTTCAACATATGCCCGTGCACTATAAATTGGATAATAATATTATTTATAATTGAAATAGTATTAAATTAATCATCAATTAGAAATTAACATTGGAAGATACATACCGTGGTTTGCAGACGACTTGATTTTTGCAATATATGCAAACAAAAGTTTCATTATATTTATATCCATTTCCTTTATTACAGCCAATACATGACATGTAATAAAATCCTTGAGTCAAGTCAATAACATTTATGTTCGCTTCTATCCAAAATTTTGCTTTCTACAATAAATAAAATATAATAGTTATGTGGCAATATTGTAAAACTAATTTGAAGAAATATAAAATATGAATAAAATTTAATTTACCGCCATTGGTTGCAAACACTTCATCAACTGTGCAATATCACAATTCTTGACAATTTCTCGAATACCAACAGATGATAACGGAGCAGATGGGTATGTCAAACACCTTGCAATGATACTCTTAATTGTCAAATCATTATTCTCCTTCCTTAAAATACATAAATGAAGAAGAATATAAGGAAATGAAATATATACTTTAAATATATAAATAACAGAATTAACTGTAATATAAATTGAGTAATATGTATTTGATAAATTTTTAAAATTACCATTGCTTCATTGTAGCTGCCTGTGGAAGAAAAGGATTGATTGTAAAAGTGCTTGACGGACGTGACGACAAAGATAATCCTTAATTGAAATTGAAAACATTATTAATGCAAGTATAATAGAAAATGAGAAAATATGTAAGCAGCTTAATTATTAAACATACCATTATATGATCCAACTGAAATTTTTGTTCCAAGAATTATTGGTTTATCTTCAATCATTTCTGATATTTTTTGACATTCGTGTTGGACAAATTTACCCCACATAGTCAAACGTATAGGGTTGAAGCTACAAAATTGGAAAAAGTACAATAATTAATAAAATTTCCGTAAATTAATATTGGAATTGTATTTTTAAAAAATTAGAACTTGTAAGATAATCGTACCTTTCATCAATAACATAGATCTCTTGGATTGTTGTTGGTCCGAATGCTGATGTTACCTCTTTCATTGGCTTAATTTTTATTGCGACAGCTAAAATATCTAATTATTGAAATATGAATTGTTAATTTTTTTATGATTATTTAATTAAAAAAATAAAAGTAAATTACCTATTTCTGTATTCGATTCTTTATAAGCCTCTAACTCCTTGAATGGGACAATCTTATATTTGGGTGCATCTATTTTCTCTTCATTCGGAGCAACATCTTCTATTATGGTTCTTGAATTGAGAATCCACTGGTATTGATATTCTCCACTCCTGTATTTTGGATCCAGTGGTTTGACATATGCATTGCTGATGTAATAGGAGTGTAGAATATTTAAAGTGTCATCTCTGCTGTCAATATCAGCTCCAAAAATTGTTGCTTGCACTCGATTTCCCTGGAAAATATAAATAATCGTGATTAATAGCATATTATATAAAAATATGATGAGAAAATTTTTATTATATAATATGATAGAATTTAAGAACAAAGAATTTGTAAGAATTAAAATATTTGTTAACATAGTGTATGGTAAAAAATACTATACCTCTTGATCAATTAGTGTCAAATTTTGATATTTGACTGTTGTGCGTTGGCTTATTCGCTTGGGTGACTTCTCTGCGACGATCATCTTAATTTTCCAGTTAATTGTATTTGGAGTGATATCCTTTATTGATGTATAGACCGTCCTCATTTTATTCCTTTTTGAAATACAACAATATAAGATGCATAAGTATAACAAATATCAATTTAGATGTATGAATCTTAAAAATAATTGAAATAGACATTTTATTAAATGACAGAATATTAGACATATAGAAATTTATATTATAAAATAGGAAATAAATGAAAACTATACAATTGAATCCAATTACCTGTATAACGTTAATTCAAACATGATAAAGTTAGTAATTCTGTAAACACAATATTTTTTGTGCAGTTCTTCTCACGCCGTTCACTGGACACTAGTCGTATTAGAATCCTTACTGCGGATGCTTTTTTTGCTCTTGATAAAGCGACATATAATTGACCATGTGAAAAAACTAGTTGAGGTAAATAAATTCCAACAAAGTCTAATGTTTGTCCCTGTGACTTATTTATAGTCATTGCGAAACTCAATCTTATAGGAAATTGAGTTCGTTTGAATGGGAAACCACTATTTTCATCAACATTTGGTAAGAATGGTATCCTTGGAATGAAAACTCTTTTTTCAAGATGGTGTCCAACTGCTATTTCTGCATCTATCACATTTCGATCAAAGGCCCGACAAATTAAACGAGTTCCGTTGCATAGCCCTTCTGAAGGATTAATGTTTCTAAGCAGCATGATGGGACAGTTTTTCTTCAGCAACAGTTCATGAGGCGGGAGTCCATTTGGGGTTAGAGTATTTAAGAAATCCTCCATAACTGATTGTTCAGATGCATCTATTGTCTCATCAAAACTGTAATATCGTTGAACTTCACCTGGGAACCTCTGAATTAACATGGAATTTATTTCATCAACATAACTGTTCTTTGGTGTTAATATCGCCCGGTTCATCATTGTCGCAATATTTATTGAATATTGTTGAATATTGTGGAAAACATCTTCTATTAAATGATCTAAAGATTTGATGTCTTCATCATAGGGAACAAGCATGCCATCCGGAATTTTTATAGTTTCATCAACCGTGTTTGGTGGCATTCCATTGCCTAATTGTAACACATAATCTGAAAAAAATGGATCCAATCTTGCTCTCATATTTTCAGTTAACCGGAACTTGGTCAATGTAGGCCACAAATAGGAATAAACCAAACTTGCATTAACTTGTTCTTGTCTTGTTCCTTTACGAACTACTGGTAGAACCTGTCTAAAATCTCCGCCAAAAACAACAATCTTTCCCCCGAATGCTATATCTGAATCATTTATGTCTCTTAGCATTTTATCTAATGCTTCTATGTGTTGTTTTCTTGTCATTGGAGCCTCGTCCCATATTATTAATTTTGCTGCACGTAGTAGGTTTGCCAAGGCACTTTGTTTGCTTATACAACATGTGCTTCTTTCGTCAGTATCAAGTGGAAGCTTAAAACGTGAGTGTGCTGTTCGTCCTCCCGGAAGAATAGATGCAGCAACACCTGATGAAGCAGTTGCAAGTGCTATTAATTTTCTTGATCGTACTGTTGCAAGAAGTGCCTTGTACAAGAATGTTTTCCCTGTCCCACCTGGGCCATCGACAAAGAATGCAGCACTTTCGTTTGCAAAAACTTTTTCTAGCACTGCATTATAGACATGTTGTTGTTCACTATTAAGGGACCCTGATGCAGCAAGATCTTCTTCTAGAATTTCAACAGTCAATTCATCATCGATATCTCTAGATTGAAATTCTTCATCAAAGCATATGTCTTCATCAACAAGATGGTAAGAATTAATGTCTCTTCCCATTGATTCTATTGTAAAAGAGATTGAGCGCAATAATTTTGTTCTTACATTTGATATAGAATCTCCTGTTGAATTGAAATCAACTGACATATCTTGTTCAAAACGTTCATAAAGCTCTCTAGGATTGGTTGGATTACAATAAACTAATATTGTAGCAAATAACCGTCTCAAACTGGATGGCATTTGATATAGAGATGCTTCATGCATACAATCTTCTAAGCTACTGTCTCTCTGAAGCAAACCATACATTGTTGCTGCCTCACGGAATGTTGTTGCGACAACACCATCAACTGTCTTAAGATCCTCAAACGACAAAGGCCCTCTTACATGGTTTAGCAATATGCGAAGATAATACCTCTCCCCTTCAAATGGATTTGCTGTAACAATCCGACCTATAACGGTTTTCTTTTTTCTAGGAGTCCACTCTTTGTATTGTTGGCTCCAAACATAATATTCTGGAAATTCTTTATACAATAGTGTTCTTGCATTCTCATCTACTCGATTTAATGCAAAAAATTCTGTTAACATCGATTTTGTAGACCGATCTGAGTTGACAACATTTATTAGATCTTCATTTGCTCGAAACGTCACTGGGTGTTGATCCTCCAGATGTAAATGTAAACTGTAAACTGCTGGGTACATTTCATTGATGATGAAGCCATATATTCTCCACATAGCTTCAGGCGGAGCAATCCATCGGGCTGATTGGAATTGTTGGATTTCATCAATTACTTGATTGCTTTGTTCAGAAATCAAGTTGAAAGCAACACGATCATGTCCTTTATAAATGTACTTATATAGATATTTCACTGCTTTTATTGTAGAGCAAATCTCGACATTAATATGACAGTCAAATGTTGCAAGCAGATATGGATTATATGGAACAACCCAACGATTATCTAGATCTTTGCCTCTGACTTTGACAATTATTCCATTGTTTGAACACTTATATATTGGGAAGCAATCATTTCCAACTGTTGTAGAACTTGCATAGTTCTTTGGATAATCACTTTTGCAACAACCATTTTTTTTCATGCAAACATTGGATGGATTCAACACTCCACATGGTCCATGCATCATATGTTTCAGAACAGCGTTATGCAAGTGGGAATTTGTATTTTTATCAGGTATCTCTGCTGATACGATCTCATCAAAAGATTCAGGCGCATAGACTTTCCAATCCTTCTGTAAGATGATTAAAAAATGCGCATGTGGTAGACCTCTTTTTTGGTGCTCAATAACATAGACATATGCTGATACTTTACCGAATATTTGCCTCTTGAATAATTGATCCTTTAGTTCTTCTAATTTTGCACGAAAGACTCGAGCAACCAAATCAGGTCGATTATGGGTTTCCTCATGCAGACTGAGTTCCTTTGTAATTTCTTGCCAGTTTGGATTGCACGTCATTGTTAAAAATATGTCTGGTTTGCCATAACGCTGAACTAAAGCCATTGCTTCCATATATCTTTTTCTCATATCTCTTGGACCTCCAATAAATGATGCTGGCAGTATAATCCGTTTTCCAACATTAGAAGCGTTTGTTTCCCCGAGTGTAATGGTATCAACAATACCTTGATATAACTCAGATCGAATATGTTGTTGCTGGTTTCTAAAATAATCTAATCTTGACGTCTCTATCTTAACATACATATCTACTACAAATTGTTGCAATAGTCGACCAGAAAGTAGCAGAATTGATCTGACATTTTCTCTTATTTGCAATTTGTAGCAATAATATTCACGGCATGAAACAATTGGATCCTTCCTTTTTCTGTTTAATGCTACAAAAGTATAATGTGAATGAAATGTTACTAAAGTTGATGTAATTAGTAAATGAATTTTGTAATATTAATACTGCAATCTAACCTCGTTGTTCTCTTGCAAGTAATTCTTCTGCAGTTGTTGATTGTTGAGGATTTATTGATCGAGTTGTTTCGTTACATGTATATCTACTCCCTCTATTAACCCTTTGAATCCCTTGATGCCAACCGATATCGCCAAGAGGAAATAACAACGGATATTGCAATGGATCGTAGCACCCAAAATAGTACTGAACTATATGACTTCCACCAGAAGTTAAAGACATAAATGTCACGTCCTTTCAGTTCATCTTCATTATCATTTTCTACCCATATTGCTGCAACTTGTGTGGATGTCGGTCTATTGAATACACGTTGATCTAGGCCAGCATCTGATCTTATATGAATTATTTGATTTTCCAAATCTGGCAAATCACCAAGAGAACGAAAAAACACAGAATACGGATTGATGCGAAGAATATCGATGAGTTGGGTTACAATTGATGGATCCATTCTGTTTGAATCAGAAATGCGATTTTGTATTTCATGCTCTGTATCATAGAAATACAGCTGCATATAAGAAGGATTGTCATTTGAAGGAAGCAAGTCATTGATATAATGATAGATTTGTCCTTGAGTCCTGAATGTATAAATTCCCCTATTTCTCCTGCAGAGATCTTTATCGAATTTCACTCCAAATGATGTAAAAGCGAACTTGTTATTATAAGTTCGAATATAGGTTCTGAAATGTATAGAATCATCCGTGTTGGAGGTAAACAACTTATAAAGCTGATCAGGAACGTCATTTGTGGCCAAAGAAATTGTGCCATTCGCACAACAAAAGCCAGTTGTTTCGTGGTGAAATCGCTTTGCTTTGCAATATGTGCAGCACGGAGCTAATGGTAAACAATATGCTTCAGATGGCACTACTTTCAATAACTGTCTAAATCCAGTAGAGCGATGATGCAGCTGGCCTATTTTGTTAAAAATTAAAAATAAGGCAACAATCACAAACTTGTCATATTTTTTGAATAATCTAACTAAGGAACTATTGCTACAATAGTAATATTTGTTTGTTTCTTACCCCTAAAAGGTGTCGTTATATTTGTTTCATAGCTTGACTGCTCTCGAACAACACATATTTGAAGAGACGAGGCTTCTTCAATGATATCACCATGAAGATCAGATTTCCGTTGTCTCTTTGATATTCTTTGAATAAGAGTGGAGTCTTGAACGTTGTCTATATGTTGGCCATCATTGTTTGGATATTGATGAAGAGATGTATTGAAATCATCATCCCCTAATGATGTTGATTCATTTATATGAATCGAATTTCTTTTGGATGTTTTTTCTTTAGCATATCTTTCCCTCTGTTTTCTACGTATTTCTTCCTTTTTCTCTTCTGATAAATCTCTATATAGGACTCTTTTTGCAGGTTGTTTTCCACGATCTTCAAAAAAATGTTAAAAACTTAAATTTTATATAAATTATTTTAAAATTTTTAAAATTAATTAAAGAATCTCACCATTTATCATTCTGTTAAAGAAAGAAATGATTGTTTCAATTGTTGGATAATGTTCTACACAAACAAAATAAAATAAGTAAATAACAATTACTTGATGTGAAATACACACACTGTGCAGTTTAAATGTTATATATAATTCAATTAATTGAAATGCTTAATTAAATTAATAATAATATTATAAAATACTATGAAAATGGAATCTAACAAAAACAAATTTGTGAAACTTATTTCCCTATTACAATTAAATACCAACTTAAATTTAAAAGCAGGCACCAAGTAAATAATATAGATATTTATAATATAATATAAAATAAAATAAATGCACTTACAAGTATTTGAATTGAGATTGGTGTGTCTTATATATGTTGAGATATTTTGATGCGGAGAATAATTCCTATTTAGACAAAAATAATCTAAAATAATAACAACAATAATTATTAGTAACAGACGGATATTATGTAAATAAAAAAAATTAAAATTCAATATTGCGTTGCTACCTAACAATAAATACAATTACCAACATTGTATATTTAAGACAAATAATATACTTTGTTCATTATACAATTACCAACAATGATTATTTCGAGAGGTGTAGCCTTGTATAGACAAGAGAGCAATGGGTCAATCACAGATCTACGGTTGGATATGGTGATGGTACGGTTGGATACTTTGTTTTACTTGTCGATTTACTAAGAATGAATATATGTAGATTTCGGACTTCTTCGGAATAGCCCCTTCTTCTCGACGCCCAACGACACCGAAGCCCCTTCGCGATTCTTCTTCAGACTTCCTGCCCTCCACCGAACCCTAAATCCATTTTGGTCCTTTTCTCTTCACATCTCGATTCTTCTGCTTCAGCTCTCGTCTTCCCCTCCACCCTTCGCGCCTGGTCACCCCCAACCTCCGTCTTTCTCTCTCTCTCTCTCTCTCTTTAGAAATCTTAGCATTCCCTAACAATCTAGCCTCCAATATTTTACTTCGATTATTTTAATATTTATTACTTTAAAGTTTTTAGACATTTTAATCTAGGGTTTACTGTTTTACAGGGATGGATTTCATCTCGTCTCTCTCTTGCTCCCGCACTCCTCTTTTCTCAGTGCTGATGGAAGAAACCCTACCTCTGTTTCGTTCATTTCGGTATGTGTAAATAGTTTTGCATTTAGAGTTTTTGCATTTAGTGATTTTTTATTTTTGCTGGTTTGCTGGACCTCTGTTTCGTGAATTTGGGTATGTGTAAATAGTTTTGTATTTAGGGTTTATGCATTTAATTTCCAAGGATTTGTTTATTTTCTGTTTGTCCCTGCTTTGGCCTGCTGCACAGAAGTTTGTTGATGCAAATACCATGACAAAGATACATGTATGAGATATGTTTAAGTCTATTATTTAACAAATTTAAATTTATCTGTGGGTGGTGTTAATTAGTTTTCATCCTCATAACTGTTAAGTATTAAGTTATTTATTGTTATTTCTTTTATTAATTTATTGTTTTGGGTATAAATTTGTCTGTGGGATCTATTTTGATAGTGTTTTATACTGTTTTTTAGTTTTTTTTTTAATGCCTCTGTTTCATTCCATTTATTTATGTAAACAAAATACAACAAAATTTGGAATAGACTTTATTTAAATGTTAAAATTTGGAAATAGAGACTTTTATAATAAATATCATAAATAAAAGTAGTTTTAAAAATATATAGTTTTTATAAAAGTTTATAATAATCTGAATATGACAATAACTGCTAACTTTCTGATCTTGGTTTTCTGTACTTTTGGGTTTGGTTGATATTCAATTTTTTTTCTTTTACTTTTCATATTGATTTCAATAAGTACATTGATGGGTTCCGATTTTTATTGCCAAATACTATCAAATAGTATCAAAATGTTAGAATTTGGGGTCTGTTTTTATAGTGTTTCATACTGTTTTTTAAGAATTATTTTTTTAATTCATCTATTTTTTAGGTTTTTTTTATGTTTTTTCCCCTGTCAACTTTACAGTTAAATTAAAACTGTTTTTTTTTTTTGGTTGATTGAATTTATTTTCTTCTAGATTATACAAGAATGTTATTTTATAAGATTTTTTATACATATTTAAAGAGTAAAAAGAAAAAAAATTTAAATAGTAAAATAATAAGAAAAAAATATAAGACTACCATTATCCATATATATCAAACAACATTGAGTTCTCTATGAATTTTTTATGCATTTTTATTGTTTCCACCATTTGTTGTCTGTTCTCTTCACTTTGTAATATTTCATTTCATTTTTATTGTTTTCACTTTGTTTTCAATAGTAATATACCAAATCCTTTGCAGAATAAAACAAAGTAAAATTCTACAAGATTATTACATATTCCTTCAAAATATAAAGGAAATTTGCCTAAAACTACCTCTAATGGACACTACAAAATGAAAAAATTATACATGCAGCTATAATGATTCTGCTACATGTAGATAAATCTTGTTGATCCTCTATGAATTTTTTATGCATTTTTATTGTTTCCACCATTTCTTGTCTGTTTTCTTCACTTTCTAATATTTCATTTCATTTTATTGTTTTCACTTTGCTTCCAACAGAAATATACCAGATCCTTTGCAGAATAAAACAAAGTAAAATTCCACAAGATTAATAGTATAGATGAATACCTTCAACAAGAGTAAATGATTGTTTGTGAGTCTGAACACTGCTGCACGTGAATGACCTGGGCTTAAGAGATTGTACTATAAAATGAAAAAATTATACATGCAGCTATCATGATTCTGCTACATGTAGATAAATCTTGTTCATCCTCTATGAAATTTTTATGCATTTGTTTCCACCATTTCTTGTCTGTTTTCTTCACTTTGTAATATTTCATTTCATACTGAATTTGCTGGACCTCTGTTTCGTGAATTTGGGTATGTGTAAATAGTTTTGTATTTAGGGTTTATGCATTTAATTTCCAAGGATTTGTTTATTTTTTGTTTGTCCCTGCTTTGGCCTGCTGCACAGAAGTTTGTTGATGCAAATACCATGACAAAGATACATGTATGAGATATGTTTAAGTCTATTATTTAGCAAATTTAAATTTATCTGTGGGTGGTGTTAATTAGTTTTCATCCTCATAACTGTTAAGTATTAAGTTATTTATTGTTATTTCTTTTATTAATTTATTGTTTTGGGTATAAATTTGTCTGTGGGATCTATTTTGATAGTGTTTTATACTGTTTTTTAGTTTTTTTTAATGCCTCTGTTTCATTCCATTTATTTATGTAAACAAAATACAACAAAATTTGGAATAGACTTTATTTAAATGTTAAAATTTGGAAATAGAGACTTTTATAATAAATATCATAAATAAAAGTAGTTTTAAAAATATATAGTTTTTATAAAAGTTTATAATAATCTGAATATGACAATAACTGCTAACTTTCTGATCTTGGTTTTCTGTACTTTTGGGTTTGGTTGATATTCAATTTTTTTTCTTTTACTTTTCATATTGATTTCAATAAGTACATTGATGGGTTCCGATTTTTATTGCCAAATACTATCAAACAGTATCAAAATGTTAGAATTTGGGGTCTGTTTTTATAGTGTTCATACTGTTTTTTAAGAATTATTTTTTTAATTCATCTGTTTTTTAGGTTTTTTTTTTATGTTTTTTCCCTTGTCAACTTTACAGTTAAATTAAAACTGTTTTTTTTTTTTGGTTGATTGAATTTATTTTCTTCTAGATTATACAAGAATGTTATTTTATAAGATTTTTTATACATATTTAAAGAGTAAAAAGAAAAAAAATTTAAATAGTAAAATAATAAGAAAAAAATATAAGACTACCATTATCCATATATATCAAACAACATTGAGTTCTCTATGAATTTTTTATGCATTTTTATTGTTTCCACCATTTGTTGTCTGTTCTCTTCACTTTGTAATATTTCATTTCATTTTTATTGTTTTCACTTTGTTTCCAATAGTAATATACCAAATCCTTTGCAGAATAAAACAGAGTAAAATTCTACAAGATTATTACATATTTCTTCAAAATATAAAGGAAATTTGCCTAAAACTACCTCTAATGGACACTATAAAATGAAAAAAATTATACATGCAGCTATAATGATTCTGCTACATGTAGATAAATCTTGTTGATCCTCTATGAATTTTTTATGCATTTTTATTGTTTCCACCATTTCTTGTCTGTTTTCTTCACTTTCTAATATTTCATTTCATTTTATTGTTTTCACTTTGTTTCCAACAGAAATATACCAGATCCTTTGCAGAATAAAACAAAGTAAAATTCCACAAGATTAATAGTATAGATGAATACCTTCAACAAGAGTAAATGATTGTTTGTGAGTCTGAACACTGCTGCACGTGAATGACCTGGGCTTAAGAGATTGTACTATAAAATGAAAAAATTATACATGCAGCTATAATGATTCTGCTACATGTAGATAAATCTTGTTCATCCTCTATGAAATTTTTATGCATTTGTTTCCACCATTTCTTGTCTGTTTTCTTCACTTTGTAATATTTCATTTCATTTTTATTGTTTTCACTTTGTTTCCAACAGTAATATACCAAATCCTTTGCACAATAAAACAGAGTAAAATTTCATAAGAATATTACATATTCCTTCAAAATATAAAGGAAATCTGACTAAAACTACCTCTAATGGACACTATAAAATGAAAAAATTATACATGCAGATATAATGATTCTGCTACATGTAGATAAATCTTGTTGATCCTCTATGAATTTTTTATGCATTTTTATTGTTTCCACCATTTCTTGTCTGTTCTCTTCGCTTTGTAATATTTGATTTCATTTTTATTGTCTTCACTTTGTTTTCAACAGAAATATACCAAATCCTTTGAAGAATAAAACAGAGTAAAATTTCACAAGATTTTTAGTATAGATGAATACCTTCAATCAGAGTAAATAATTGTTTGTGAGTCTGAATACTGCTGCACGTGAATGACCTGGGCTTAGGATATTGTCAGGGTTTTCTTCTATTTTGGTTCTTTTCTTTTCTGATGTATTATCAGCAAATGATTATTTTAAATACAAAGAATGAGATGATGCATCAATGGCAGATGGTTGGACACAATTTAAATTGCATATTAAACGGATTTAAACGGTAATTATGAATTTAATGTGTAATTGTCAATTTAGTAGAGCCTTTTAATATTATCAGTGTCTAATAGAGTAAATACAATGATTTTACCGATATTAGTGTGTAATAGAGTAAATACAATGATTTTATATGCATGCATAAAAAATTCCATATTACTGTCAAATAATTCGGACATTTTTTTAAGAAGAATTCCAATGGAGAGGAGCATTTAAACAGACGTAAAGCATAAATATTTAAAGTCATTCAGACGTTTTTTTAAGAAGAATTCCAATGGGGAGGAGTATTTAAACAGACGTAAAGCATAAATATTGAAATTCATTCGGACGTGTTTTTAAGAAGAATTCCAATGGGAGGAGCATATAAACAGACGTGGACGTCCATTTCCATATTAAATAACAGATGTTGGACGTAAATCAGGGCATTTAAAGAATAAACAGACGTTAAAACAGATGTTAAAAGAAGAATAATATTTAACAGATCTGTTAAAACAAGAAATTCTGTTAGATAGACTCTTTATATATATAGATAGATATGTTTTTCACGCGTTTTTAAAATTTTAATATATTTTTCTCTTAAAATTGTATTATTTACCAACGTTTAAATACACTTATATTTACAGATATCTGTCGCAAAAATCCAATTACAGTACTCACATTTTTAATTACGAAAAAGCTCTAGAATGCGTGTGAAAATAGTTTTTCACCGGCCAATTATCCAATCCAAACTGGACGCGTCACGTAGGCATTCCATGAAGAAGATATGTAAGGTTCGAATCATGTATGTGTTTCGAGTTTTTCTTCAATATTTTCTCTCTCTTCCTATTTCTCTTCTCTCGCACTTTTTCTCGCGTATTCCCTTTCCAAATAAATTCTAGCCCCAGCCCCAGCCCCAGCCCAGCCCAGCCCCCAACTGCATTTCTCTACTTTGACGACCCCCACCTCCAGTTTGATTCTGATTTCTCTCTCTCCCACTCATTTGTCTCTCCCCTTTTCTCTCTCTCATTTTCTTTCTTTTGCCATTGGACTTTTACTTATAGTCAAATAATTTCTTTCCCTATCTAGTTATGGTGGGATCGGTTTAATGAAGGAGCTTAAATTCGAAATCTAACCATTTTTTAATTTTAAATTCGAAAAAATAGCTCTATGAGTAGCCTAGCAGCAAGAACAGTTGTAACCCAAAAATAAAATCAAAAGATTTATAATAACAGCAAAAAAATTATCCTTTTAAGGATCCTGTACATTTTATCTCATTTCAACATCTCATGAAATGTCTATGTGGTGCATTTTTAAATACTTATTTTTTAACCCATCTTGCTCACTCTTTTAACTAATTAAGTTAAAAGAACTACTAGCTAGCTCAAAATTTTGTTTATATTTTTGAGGCGTGGCCTTTCCATCCACCACCCCTATTTAAAAAATGGTGGTGCCACTTATAGTTCATTAAAATAGATTTTTTTGCAATCTAAATGTAAAAATAGACAAAATTATCTCTATTTTATTATTCACTTAACCAAAACACCATTATTTCTAAATAAAAAAATAACCCAAAATCTTATGTCAAGTAACGTCGAGACGATTAGTGAGGTAGGAAACGATTTTTCACAAATACACATTTAATAGAAATAATGGAAGCTCAAGCGTGGCATAGATGCAACAGACTTTAAGGGAGATGACTTTGGAGGAGTTCTTGGTCAGACCTGGAGTTGTGAGAGAGGAAATTCAATTGGGTGCCAAACCTAATACCCCAGGATTCTTTGGCAATCATGGTTTAGGAATTGAATTTCAGTAGAATGGTTTGGTTACGGGATTGACGGGAAATCGGATTCAAGAGAGTAGTGAATGGGGATACATAGTCAGTAATGTATCGTCGGTTCCTTATATGTTTAATGGTGGTTTAAGAGAGACGAGGTCTAATGGGGCTATGGAAAAGGTGGTTGAAAGGTAGCTGCAACTTTAACTCTGGAACTTGTATTCTGAGACTTATATTTGAGGAAAGAAGCGATTTTTCACCCAATCTGTTCTTAGCTCCATCTGAAAAAATGAGACTTCTCATCTTAATAAAACACTCCTGTTTCACTTGGCTTGCAATGCAGTCCACCTCGATAGACTGCAATAAGAGTTTTCCTTTAAAAAAAAGGGGATGTAGTCCGAATTTGTCTCAAATGAAGGGAATTCTTTTTTAGATTTATTTTTAATCATTTTTTTGGTGGTTTTAAATAATTAAAAAAAATCACATCATTATTAAAAAAAAAATTGAAAAAATAATAAAAATTGAATTCAATACAAATTCGGTACACTTATCCTCGGGAGAAAAAGCATTTCTGTTACATTTATGTTGGTGATTTAGCTATATTTTTATAATTCTAACAGACTTCATAACAAATTGTGTCTTGGTACGTTAGATTTATAAATAACACAACTTTTGAACCGAGAGTGCCTTGGGGTCTCTCTTGAGATCAGCCTAAATAATCCCAGACTGTAAGATGGAGCCTTTGGGCACTAGGGACAGTAAGTGCAACATTCACAAGACCCAAAGATTTAATTTTCTTGGGCCCGCAGGATGAGAGTAGGCCGAAAACAAGTGATTGTATAACTCTCAGCCCAAGTATAGAAGCCGTATATAAACTAGGCGTGACGTTTAGGTGAGGTGGCAAAGCCCACTTTAAGGGAAGGTTTCGAGTTAGGTCTTGTTTGTTTTTTATAATTATTTTTATCTTATTTTATATTATTTCAAATTCATTATTATATTTTTTTTAAAATTTTTTTTTAAAGAAGTTAATCTAAACAATTTAATTTTTTCAAATCCCAAAATAACTTCTTAAATCTCAAAACAAAAATAATATCAAAAAAATATATTATAACAATATTTTATTTTATTTTTAACTTTTATCTTATCTCATCTCATCTTATTTCTGAAAACAAATCAAGTCTTTATGTATAAATATTGGCCTGAATTCCAATGTCATTATGTCCAGCCTACAAGGCTATGAGCCTACGAGGTTGGTCATGTAAACAAACAAATCAAGCTCATGCCCACTATTTTTTCTTTAAACAAGCATCAACTTTTCATTTCATGGAGCAACAACTGGGCAAATCCCATTACGCATTTTCTCAGCTACAATTATAAGCATAATCTTGGGAGGGACTTTTTCTATCCAGTAAACATCATTGTCACTCTGAAGAGCCCTCTTTGCTAGACTATGTGCTACATTATTAGCTTTTCTAAGTACACAACTAACATGCCAAGCTGGCCTAACAGTCAACACTGCTTGTATGTCCTGAACTAAGTGAATGGTCCATTCGTTATTGCCAAACTTGTTCAAGACAGCTTTAGTAACAAGTTGTGCATCCCCTTCAAAAACTGCTTCTTGGACATGTAATTCAGATGCTAGTTTCATAGCCTTCCACAATGCCATTGTCTCAGCCATGTCAGTCTCACCAATAACACTTTTTGATGTTGCAGCAGCAAACATAACCTCCCCTTCACTATTCCTGGCAATAACTTTGATGCCGAACTTCTTATTAGTTTTGTCAATTGCTGCATCATAGTTGACTCTACAAGAGGACGCAACCATCTTGTAAGATTCCATGAGCATACTATTAAAGGATAGTGTGTTTTGATCTCTTGATTGGCTTCAATATAAGTTTTTACAATACACTCTGCTCTGTTTATTTTCAGCTTTGGGCTATCAAAGATGCCTTAAAACACCCATTTGTTTATTCTGTGCCAAATTCCGGCCATAATTATTGCCACTCTTTCCACCTTAGCCTGTTCCAAAGTTGACATACCATGCAGCCAGAGAAATAGTAAGTCTTGTTCTGCTGAGTTTCATTTTGACAATTCAGTAGTTCTCTGCCCAGACATCATTGGTTGCTGAACAACTCCATAGAACATGTGACACAGATTCTTGGGTTTGATGGCAGATAGGACATATAGCATCTTTAACTAATTTTCTTTTGAATAGATTATCCTTTGTTGGCAAGATTGAATAGAGAGCTTTCCATAGGAAGTATTTAGCCTTTGCTGGTAGATTAAGCTGCCACAGATGCTTTCATATGCTGGTTGTTTGCTGCCATGTTGAGCATTGGCCTGTTTCGTCTTGAGCTAGAGATTTCCCCAAGTAATATGCACTTTTTATTGAAAAAGTGACCTCCTTAGTGAAGCTCCAAGCAAGAGTATTAGCGCAGCATGCTCAACAGGACATCACCACTATCCATTCACAAGATCATCTCCACGTTGCTGCTAATAACAAAATGAATGAATCTGATAAGGAGGGGTGTAAATTTAAACAGGAGAATCAGAAAATTGGCCCAAATCGAACCGGACTAGACCAAAAATTCTGGTTTTGGATCATTCTAATCCGGTACCGGTTTCATAAATTGAAAAACTGGATAATATCGGTCCGGTTCCAGTTTCGTCCATTTTAAGACCGGACCGGACTGAACCGGACCGGTTGTATTTTTATTTTTATTTTTTTTAGTATTATTATATAATATGTTCTATATTATATATAAGAATATAAATTATAATTAGATATGAGATAATGTAGATTTTTCATAGAACAATTTTTTTTTTATATAGCAGTTTTTTTAATGCAGTTTTTTTTTTGCATAGTAGATTTTTTTTACTAAAACAAATTTTTATAATGGATTACAATCTTTTTATTAAAACAGAATTTTCAAACCAATTTTTTTGTTAAGAAAAACAGATTGGTTTTTATAAATTTACATTTTATTAAAATCGGATCGGAACCGGTAAAACCGGTACTACCGATTTTGGGAAATAATCGGGACGTAATCAATTTTAAAAAATGCAAAATTAATAGAACCGGTTTGGTTCTTAATTTTGTTTAAAACGAGACTGAACCGAATTGATTACACCCATACTAATAAGGGGTCACAACCTTTATCAACAATGTCTGCAACATACAATACATCCAGGTTAAGATTACTAGAATGTCCTTGTAATAGCTGAGTTGTAATGTAGTTTTATGTAATTTTATAGTTAGTTATGCAGCTGTACAAAACAGAAGAATATTCTTTCATAAAGTTGTCAGAGTTAGTTATAATATTTTCTATATAGGCAATAGTTTGTATACGTGAATTAAAATTTTAATGAAGGCAATAGCCATTCTTCCAAAACTTGCCCTGCATCCCCTGTTTCTTCTTCTCTACAAGCATTCCAAGTAATTCTTACATGGTATCACAAGATAGGTTGTGATATTTCCAGAAACCTTCCATTTTTTTTTCAATGGCTCCCGAAAACAAAAAGGACAAAACTCTTTTCCAAGATTTCACCAATATCCTCAACCCTTATCATCTTGATCATGGTGATAACCCATTCCTACCCCTAATTCCTGACCTTCTCACATATGAGAATTATACCACTTGGTTCAGAGCAATATGTCGAGCTCTGCGTGTCAAGAATAAACTTGGTTTCATAAATGGTACTTTGACCAAACCAAAATCCCCCTCTGACCCCTTTTATGAAGCTTGGGAATGATGTAATGATCTAGTTGTTTCTTGGCTTCATAACTCCATCAATCCTTCACTCAAATCCAGTATAGCTTTGGTGAATAATGCTCAACAGATCTAGACTAAACTTCGAGATTGCTTCACACAACAAAATGGTCATCGCATATTCCAACTCAAGAAGGCTTTGGCTAGTATGCAGCAAGATAGTGACACTGTTAATGTCTACTTTAGTAAGCTCAAATCACTTTGGATGAACTTATTATCTACGAACCTATGCCTGCTTGCACTTGTAGCAAACTCACTATCTTGCTTGACCGATATTAGAAGGATTGTGTTATTTAATTCCTAATGGGACTTAATGACTCCTTTAATATTACCCGAGACCAAATCATGCTGTTGGACCCTTTACCTCCTCTCAACAAAATTTTATCCATGATCCAACAGCAAGAAATGCAACACCTAATGATCTCTGGCATACCCTCACCTGACTCAATGGCGCTTATTGCCCAACCAACCTTTCCACCATACAGATTATTTTCCAAATCTCTTCAAACACCAAAGCGAGATAGGCCATACTGCACCTTTTGTAAGATACAGGGCCACCTTCTTGATAATTGCTTTAAAGTTGGAAATGCTCAAGCTCCAACTTGTACACACTGTCACATGACATGTCATATAGCAGAAAAATGTTATAAATTGCATGGATACCCACCTGGAGATAAGCTTCATACAGCTTGCTCTGCCCTCTGCTAATTTAACTTCTCTTTAGCATGAGTTTTCTGCAAATGTTAACCCAACCCTCACTAAGGATCAATACAACCAGCTCATCTCTCTATTGCAGTCAAAGGAAGCTCACATTGTCAAGCACTCAGTCAATACTGCCTTGGCAGGCTCCACTCCTAATCTCACCATGAATGGTACTCATTTGTGTTTTGTTTCCTTTACACATCATCCACCTGCACATTTTCCTTGGATCATTGATACGAGTGCTACATACCATTTGGTTTGTCGCACCTCCTGTTTTTCATCTATTACATCTCAAGTATCTTTTATTGTTAAGCTTCCTAATGGCCACACAGCACTTGTCACTCATGTTGGTACTGTCTAACTAAATTCCATCTTAGTCATCCACAATGTTTTGTGTGTTCCTTCATTTTAGTTTAATTTAATTTCAGCAAAACAACTAACCACTTCCCTCTCTTGCTGTTTTATTTTTCTTTTCCAACAATGTTTTATTCAGGACTTTTTGTATAGACAACGATTGGCATAGGTGAGCTGAAGGGTGGCCTCTATCACTTGCTTCCAACATCAGTGCCATCTATTGCTCTACTTGATCATTTTTCTGTTTCTTTACACAAGAATATCTCTGTTTCTGCAATTTTCACAAGTGTTAATCACATTTCAGACATTTGGCATTGTAGATTGGGCCATATACCCATTTCCAAATTAAATGCAATTCCAGATCAATTAATTCAAAATCATGTGTTCACAATATCAAATACAAATCCATGTTATGTTTATTCCATTGCCAAGCATCATAGACTTTCATTTTCAAACAGCTCACATACTAGTAACACTGTTTTTGAATTAGTACATTGTGACATATGGGGACCCAACTCAATTGAATCATACGATGGACACAAATACTTCCTAACTATTATTGATGATTTTTCAAGAAGCACCTAGATATATCTTCTCAAAGCTAAATCCCATACTCGGTCATGTATTGAATCATTTTGTCATTTAGTTGCAACACAGTTTCAAACCAAAGTTCAAATACTTAAAAGTGATAATGGACCAAAGTTCCATATGACAGAATTTTTTGCTAAACAAGGGATTATTTATCATAAAACTTGTGTTGAAACACTCCAACAAAATAGGGTAGTTGAGGGGAAACATCAAAACCTTCTCAACATAGGTCGAGCTCTCAAAATTCAATCTAATCTTCCTAACCATTACTGGACAGATTGCATTCTTACTGTGGCATACATTATAAATCGAATCTCCACCCCTTTACTCTCCAACAAAACCCCATATGAAGTTCTCTTCAAAATCCCCCCCATATATTCTCACATGAAAGTTATTGGATGTCTATGTTTTGCCTCCACCCTTTCATAAAATAGAAAGAAACTTGATCCTCGAGGTAGGCAGTCTATATTCCTTGGTTATCTCTTCGGTGTCAAAGGGTATAAACTTCTTGACCTTCATACTAAACAAGTCTTCCTCTCTCAGGATGTCACTTTTTATGAAAACATTTTCCCCTTCCATAGCTCACATTACACTACACCCATCTCTTTCCCATCACCTTCTATTTTTCCAATCACACAACCACGACCAGCTTCCACATCACAGATAGCATCTCCCACCCCTTCTCTGCCTTCAAAACCTTTATTATCTTCTCCTTCAGCTCCTACTATCTCTACTTCCCCCTCTTCCCTCAAAAGATCCACTCGATCAAGAAGAGCACCACAATACTTTCAAGAATTTCATTGTTAGCAGGTCACCACAATCTCACCTACTCAATCCATGCCCATGATAGATTCTCCAGGTAATTCATTTCCCTTATCTCAGTGTCTTTCTTATCATCGTTTATCACCTATTTTTTCTTTATTTCCTACCACCATTCCATCAACACCTGATCCACAAACCTATAAACAAGCTGCTAAGGATCCAGATTGGTGTAAGGCAATGGAATATGAACTTGTTGCACTAAAACTCAACAAAACCTAGTCCGTCACTAACCTGCCAGTTGGGAAAACTCCAATTGCATGCAAATGTGTACAAAACCAAGTATAACTCCAATGGAACAATTGAGAAGAAGAAGGCATGACTAATTGCCAAAGGGTTCACTTAAAAAGAAGGAGTGGATTACCTTGAAACATTTTCACCCGTGGTTAAGATTGT
Organism: Platycarya strobilacea; assembly: GCA_036898215.1. Classification (NCBI taxonomy): domain Eukaryota; kingdom Viridiplantae; phylum Streptophyta; class Magnoliopsida; order Fagales; family Juglandaceae; genus Platycarya; species Platycarya strobilacea. Next base: position 13,393,619 of record CM072554.1, on the reverse strand, counting down.
CACTATTCGAACTATTCTTGCCTTAACAGTAATTAGTGGATGACATCTTCAATAATTTGATGTCAACAATGCATTCCTCAATTGTGACTTGCATGAGAAAATTTACATGACTATGACTCCTGGCTACAACAAAGGCATTCTTGGCCAAGTTTGTAAATTTCACAAAAGTCTCTGTGAGCTTAAACAAGCATCTCGACAATGGTATAATAAATTCTCATCCTCTCTTACTCAGTTTGGTTTTACTTAATCTAAAGCAGATTATAGTCTTTTCACATGCATTCATGGTGCTTATTTCACAGCCTTAATTGTTTATGTTGATGACATTATTGTTGTCAGTAACTCACTTGCTTCCATTTCAAAACTGAAAAGCTTTTTGAATCACCACTTCAAAATTAAAGGCCTTGGTCCTCTGAGATATTTTCTTGGCATTGAGGTTTTCAGAAATTTTACTGGCATTCATCTATATCAACGTAAATACACTCTAGACACTCTTGCCAACATAGGCCACGTAGCTTCCAAATCTCTCAAAATTCATATGGATCAAAGCCACAAGCTAAGCAAGACAACTGGAACACCATTACCTGATCCCACCTTCTATCGACAGCTCATAGGTAAGCTTCTCAACCTCACCTTAACAAGACCCAATATATCTTAACTTGTCCAAGTCCTAAGTCAATTTATGGATAGACCCACAAACTCTCATTTTACTTTAGCTTACCAAATCCTACGTTACCTTAAAAATGCACTGGCCAAGGTTTGTTGTTGTCTTCTTTTTCCTCAATCCAACTTTGAGGCTTTTGTGATATAGACTGGACATCATGCCTTGATACCCAAAAATCTCTTACTGTGTATTTTGTTTTACTGGGTAATTACTTGATCTCTTGGCGCTCAAAGAAGCAAACCATTGTCTCACGATCATCTGCTGAGGCAGAATATCGTGCCATGCCTTCCCTCTCTATTGAATTAGTTTGGCTTAGGCACTTGTTCTTCGATCTGTCCATTCCTCATCCTCAAGCTGCCGAGATATTCTGTGACAATTAAGGGTGTCAAAACGTGTTAACGGGTTGTATTCGTGTCGTGTCAAAACATGTACATAATACTTGAAGGGTCAACACGAATATGACCCATTAAGGGTTTCGTGTCAAAAACTTCAAATCTACTACGACCCATTGAAATAACGGATTGACACGACACGATTTGTTAAGACCTGTTAAGACTCTTGATACTATATGACATGATACAACACGATTTGACCCGTTTCAACCCGCAAACCCGTTAGCGATCCGTTTGAGTTTAAATTAATTGATTTTATACAAATATTAAAACTTGAATAATAGTGATAAAACATAAAAAATTAATTACAAATTATAATCTTAAAATTATAATTCAATAAGTAATATACTATAAAATATGGTAAACATACAAATATGATCTATACATTGTAAAATATTAAAATTATAAACCAAATATATTAAATAACAATGAGTTAATTCGTTAAAAACTTTTTAATAAGTACTTAAATGAGATAGTTAATAAGAGTATAAAACTAATTTTAAATTATGATTTTTTAAAATTTAGGTCAGGAGTATAAAAGTAAATTTAAATTTCTTAACGTGTCTTAACGGATCATAACGAGTTTGACCCGTTATGACCTGTTATCAAATCGTGTCTTAACGGGGTGATACGATTTGACCCGAAACCCATGAAGGCTAAACACTAACCCGTTTTTTTCGTATCATGTTTATTTCGTATTAATGTGACGTGTCACGTATTTTCACCCCTAGTGACAACCAGACTGCTCTTCATATCGCAGCAAATCCAATGTTCCATGAGAGGAAAAAATACATTGAAGTGGATTGTCACTTAAACAGGGATCAAATAATTGCTGGAAATATTCAAACCTCACATGTTTCCACTCATCATCAGCTTGCTGAAAAATTTACTAAAGCCCTCTTATCTGCTATTCTTTTCTCTCATTTGTCCAAGATGGGAATAGTCAACATCTAATCCCTGCTTCACTATTTGCTGAGCAGCCATCAAACTCATCCACATATAGGAAGGCCTAAAGCCCAATGTGAGCTTCAATAAAAGAAGTATGTCTAAGATATTTCTCTTTAAAAACCTTTGTTACCAAAGAATTTTGATGTAATTGAAGGTATCATCCATGTTTTGCTAGTAGAGCTTTATTAAAAATCTGGATGTCTCAGAATCCCATACCTCCTTTCTCCTTAGATTCTCCCATTTTAGACCATTTTTGCAAGAAAATAGATCGCTTATCTTTATTGTTCTGCCACCAAAACTTTGCAAAGAGAGCATTGATGTCCTTTGATAGTCACTTTGGAAGCAAGAACACGTTCAAAGTGTAAGTAAGGACTGATTGTAACACATCTTTTAACATAATTTATTTTCCTGTTGTGGACAGGAGAGAATTTTTCCAACTATGCATTTTCTTCCTTATTTTCTCCTTTATGAGCCGAAAAGAATTAAACTTCAACCTTCCAATCATTGTTGGTAGACCCAAATACTTTCCATAATCTCCACACGCCATAGTCCTTGCTTGTTTGCTGATATCAATTTTAGTCTCCTCAAGGGTATTAGCACTAAACAAAATTGAAGTCTTGTGTTTGTTTACAGCTTGCCCTGATGCTTTCTCAAAAAATTTCAAAATCTACTGGATTACTCTCCGTTGATCAGAGTGAGCCTTGATAAAGGTGACACAGTCATCAACAAACAATAAATGGATTTTGATACCTCCATGGGTAGCTGATACTCCTTGCAATCTGCCTTCCTCTTCAACTTGTGTAAACATAGAATTTAGGCCTTCCATGCATAGGATAAAGAGGTAGGGTGATAGAGGATCACCTTACCTCAATCCTCTAATTGGTATGAATCTTTCCCCTTCTTTTTCATTAAAGACTGCCTATGAAATTGAGTTTACATAGGTCATCATTAGTTGGATCAATCTTGACTCAACCAAAATTTTCCAACACTTTTTTCGAAAAAAAAAATTCACTCAATTTTGTCATAGCTTTCGATATATTTAAGAGCTAAAGATCCCACTTTTCCTTGTCATCATTGAATACAACACCTCAAAAGTTATTAATATATTATCTATGATTGTTGATGCCCACTATAATATTATCTATGATTGTTGATGCCCACTATTATCTTATATTCGGTTTAGTTTAGGTGGTTTTTTTTAGGAGCCTTGCTATATTCCATTTATTTTATCATCATATTTTTATAAGCTTGTGATATAATATTAAATGAGTAAAAACTATTAATCAATTTGTTTCATACAAGCTATTGAGAGTGATTGTGAGATTGATGATAAATATATATATTTTATATCAATCACTTAAAACTTGAAAATTATAAAATATTTTTCTAGGTTTACTTATTGATGCACCCAACACGTTAGAAGTTATTTCCCATCAAATAATGTCTGAAGTATTTATATTTATATTATGTTATTATTTATAATAAGCTACGCAATATTATATTATATTATACTTAATAAATCTCTCGTAGAATATGTGTGAGTGAAAAGGATAAAATCTAAGATTGAAAAACTCCATAAAATAAAATTATGGAAATTTGGCGGATTCAATATAATTTAAGCAATTAGTTGTTTTTTCAGTGTACGTGTTTTTAATTTATAAGTTGTATCGAAGGCTTTAAATAAATCAGTATATATGTTCAATATTTTGCTCGATGTTTATCTTATTAAAAATAAATAAAATTTCACTAGTTAAAAAAAAACTTGTTTGTGAAAAGAAATATCTGCTCATTGTTGAATTAGTAACTAATACATACTCGATTCGACTTGATTCAACTAAGATTTGTTAATGCCTGTTCTTTTAGGTTCAAATTGACTTGTAGCTCGACTCGATTAAAATTAATCAAATACATATATAAACCGTTGTGTATATATATACACATATTAGTTAATCATTAAAACATAACATTTTATATAATTAAATATATGGTATGTAACCTAATTACTTATACTTAGTTATTTGTGTCTTTATAATAAGCTCCGCAATATTATATTATATTATACTTAATAAACCTCTCGTAGAATATGTGTGAGTGAAAAGGATAAAAACTAAGATTGAAAAATTCCATGAAAATAAAATTATGGAAATTTGGTGGATTCAATATAATTTAAGCAATTAGTTGTTTTTTCAGTGTACCTTTTTTTAATTTTATAAGTTGTATCGAAGGCTGTAAATAAATCAGTATATATGTTCAATAGTTTGCTCAGTGCTTATCTTATTAAACTCAAATAGAATTTCACTAGTTAAAAAAAAACTTGTTTGTGAAAAGAAATATCCGCTCAATGTTGAATTAGTAAATAATACATATTCGACCCGACTTGATTCAACTAAGATTTGTTAATGCCTATTCGTTTAGGTTCAAATTGACTTGTAGCTCGACTCGATTGAAATTAATCCATACATTGATAAATACATACATACACCTTTGTGTATATATATATATATATACACATATTAGTTAATCATTAAAACATAACATTTTATATAATTAAATATATGGTATTTAACCTAGTTACTTATTCTTAGTTATTTGTGTCTTTATAAAGAATATATTTCATAATTATATATCTTAATTTTTACAATATTTAGTTGATAACTTTTAATATTTTTATATACTATTATATGAAAACCATATATGAAATGTTGATATAGACTATTGTATTATGTATATTTATTAATAATTTATGTAGGTATATAATATATTATTATATATAAATGTCAATTAGTTACATATTAATTATTTATAATTTTATAATTCAATAATGATTTTACTTGTCAATTGTAAGAAATTATATTAAATTTAAATTTAAATTTTATATTTAATTATTACTTTTTTTTGGAACCATAAAAAATAATCAACTTTAACTTTAATTCGACTTGAACTCAAACTCGAATTTGAGTTGAGATCTTAATTCACCTAACTCAACTCGAATAAAATGTGATAAGAATATTGAGAGCTCGAGGTTTTCTAAGTTGAGCTCGGTGATCTAAAGATGGCTCTGATTACAGCTCTGCTAGCATTAAAATATGAATTTGCATTTGCTTATTAAATTAAATCCAATCTCTACATTAGATTATTTATTTACTCTCTATATAATAATAAAATATTATTAATTTAATAAATTTTTTATTTAATTTATTTTTATCACATTTTGTAGTTTTACTAGTTAAATTTTAATCATAATTATATTTTGATGAAATGAATATCAAAATTTTAATTAACATAATTAATTAATTATTATCTTATTTTATAATTAATAATAATACATCGAATCAAAATTTTCAATTACAAAAAACACCAATATATTTAGTAAGAAAAGTGAAAAATGAATATTATAGTATTTGATTAAATTATTGTACATTATACACTTATATATTTGGTGAGTTATTAATTTATTGCAGTTAATGTCTAAATTTATATAAATATACCTAAAACAAAAATAAGAACAAACGTTGTCTAAAGTTTTAAAATATATTATTGACCAAATGAAGCTCTCTCCCGAAGAAACCTTAGAGCCCCATTTCTCTCCAAAGAGCTGCCCCTCAAAGAAACTAAACCCCCCCCCCCCTCTCTATCTCTCGTCCTTCTAGCTTTCTTTTTTAATTTTCTCTAGTTTGTTTGGTTTTTGTTTTAAAGCAAGACGGTGGTTTGCATCGATCTTGGTGGGTCTAGCATGTGGAGACTTCGTTGGGTCCCAGACAGCTCTAAGTAGCGGTCTCGATGGGGTCTAGCATGACCAGGCTCCTCTGCTTTAGGTTTTTTTTATTTTTCTTCATTAGTTTCTTTGTTCCAGCATGAATGGTGGTTTGCGTCATTTTTTCATGGTGGCTTACATCATGGTGGCTTACGTCAACCATGCGTCCCTCTAGGGGGCTTCTCAACCGCTGATCAACTAGCCTTTCAAATGTTCCATGGTTAATAGTAGTGCGTGTTCCACACGTGCAAGTCGTCATGTGCGTGTGACTTTTTCGCGTCGCCACTTAGAAAGCCTTATTGCCACCATGCACGGTGGCTCTAGGCTCAACGCTTTCAGTGGCCTCAGGATTTACGAACCCGACCCTCCCAGCATGGCATGTGTCCTACATGCGTTACTTCAATCGTACTTGTGGCAATTTTTCGTTACAATTTTTTGTATTTTATTTTCATATTTCATTTTTATATTTGTGTTCTGGTTTTCATTTAGCTTTTTGTTTTTTTTGTTTGCTTGTGTTCATTAAAAATAAAAAGAAATAAACTAATTTTTTTAGTGGTTCAACTTCTCCTTTAAAAGATAGACATTTTCTTTCATTTATTTTTTAAGAGGTTGGGAGTGATGATTCATTCTCATTTTTTAGAGAATAGAAATTAGTTATCTCTGTTTACAGCGTGTTATACTCTCAGACAAATTGAAATTGAAATATCTGAAAATTTTTTCATTTGAAAATATTTAAAAGTTAAGACATTGTCCGTCACAAAAAATTTTATGTGCAAGAATGACTCAAACAGTTAGATAATTTGACTTGTAACCTATATTTTTTTAAGTATTTATCGAATCACGATTATAACTTCGATTTATTAGTATACAATAAAGTTTTTCTCATAAAAAAAAATATAGCTAATTTAATGTAAAATATTTTAAGTGTTTAAATTTAGTTAAAATGGAATTTTAGCAAAGAGAATGAAAGCGGTCTAACACGAGGAACTGCTCGACACACCGATTCAGCCTCCACTGGTGGTACAAGCTAGCAGCAATGGATAAAATGCCCAACTCTTCAATCTTCACCGGCTCTTCCCTTCCCTTTTTCTCTGAACGAATTTGATTCAACGCCTGCAACAAAACAATTTAAAAACTCATGCCGATCGCCTCCGTTTCAATCGTCCGCCACCGAGCCATGGCCTCCTTCCCGACCTTCAACAACCTCCTCCTCCGGCGCTTCTCAACAGTTCGATGCCTCTCGGTCTCCGCCAAACAACAAAACCCTAGCAATGTCTCCAGGAGACCCCAGCCGGACAAGAACCTGCTCAGGGCCAAGCAGAACGTCAGAGACTACTCCTCATCTTTGGCCCCAGTCCTCAACCCCCGAGACCCGCCTCCTCTCTCCGAATCCCAAGCCATCGGCACCGTCGCCGCCGCCCAGGCCAACTTCATGCGCGTCATCGTCCAGTCGCTCTCATCCTCTGAGCCTTCTAATAGCGTTATCGAGGGCTCAGAATCTTCTAGAATCGGAGTTGAGCTGCTGTGTGTGGTGAGGGCGGTGTTGAAGAAGATAAAAAGGAGGGTGTTGGTTGGAGACAAAGTGTTGGTGGGGTCCATCGATTGGGTAGACCGGCGGGGCATGATCGAGAACGTCTTCCAGCGGAGTTCGGAGATTCTGGACCCTCCGGTGGCGAATGTGGACCATTTACTGGTGCTCTTCTCGTTGGAGCAGCCGACGCCCGAGGCCTTCACGCTCACGAGGTTCCTGGTAGAGGCTGAGTCGACCGGGATTCCGCTCACTCTTGCACTGAATAAGTCCGAGCTTGTGGATGAAGAGGTTTGTTTCTTTTAAATGCTTTTGTTTGGATGTGAAATGTTGTTATTCGGAGCAGATTTTAGATGCTGAAGCTTCCTTTGATTCTTTGATTCAATAAAAAATGACAGTTGAATTTTGCTCTTCTATTGGTTATGAATGGAACTGAGCATTAGATATTGCTTATCGGGAATATGCATCCCGGGAACTAGATTGTCATTGACACGAATTAGGGTATATTAACATCGAATCTCAAACTCATACGAAGAATTACTCTACATAATGCGTTATCGATGATTCGCGGTGGCTTATGCTATTAGTTTGTACTGCAATAGTTTTGCTCGCCTTAGTCTTGGTTGTAAAGTGACAAAGGCTAAAGCCATTGATAATCAGTATAAACCTCGGTTACAAGGGTGATGAAGTTTCCAACATATAGATGTCTAAAAGATTAAGATTAAAAGAAACTGTTATATTGCGGATCAAAGACAACGAATCTATATCCAAACAACTGTTTGCTTTTCTTTCCCAGCTATTCACTCTGAAGTTTGTTAGCTTTTGATGGCATATGCAGACACTGGTTGGATGGAGGAACAGGCTACGAAGTTGGGGCTATGAACCAATATTTTGCAGTGTTGAGTCTACATGTGGATTAAATACTCTTGCATCTTTTCTACAAGATCAAACAACTGTAATTGTGGGCCCAAGTGGAGTAGGGAAGTCTAGCCTGATTAATGCCCTGAGAAGCAACCATTATGCTTCTGATGCTTCAGGAGAGGATAATTGGTTTGATCCTGTGAGTTTGATGTCTCTCTGCTTCACGTCTTGATTTTCTAAACATCTTTTGCTTGTGTTTGCTCATAAGCATGGTTGCATGTTCCCCCCATAACTTCATGCAATTCTTTCAGATTCTCGGCAGCAAATGGTCTGAGGAACAGCGTGTTGGGGAAGTTTCAACAAGAAGCGGCAGAGGGAAGCATACCACTCGCCATGTTTCTCTGCTTCCGTTATCAGGAGGGGGTTATCTTGCTGATACTCCTGGGTTTAACCAGCCTAGTTTAATGAAAGTAACAAAACAGTCTCTTGCACAAGCGTTTCCTGAGGTTTGTGCTGTGTACTAGTCACTATGTCCTTCGCTTGATTTATTGACACAGGACTTCAAATCTTCTTAATCAAATGCCGAACCTTATCTGAAATTTCTGTTTGAAACAATGGCTTCTCTTTAACTTCTCTCTTCAGATCCGGAAAATGCTTAGTGATAATGAGCCTGCAAAATGTTCATTCAATGATTGCTTGCATCTCGGGGAACCAGGGTGCATTGTGAAGGGGGATTGGGAAAGATACTCGTACTATTTTCAACTTCTTGATGAAATCAGAATCAGGGAAGAGTTTCAGCTCAGAACGTTTGGAACCAAAAGAGAAGGCGATGTGAGGTATGTTAAAAGTTATGCATGGAATGTGTTTGGTCAAGCATTTATCATTACATGGTGCTTGTTTAACTATTTGTGGTGCACAATTCCCTTCTGGAGCATTTTTTTTAGTGGTCATTGTGACGGAAATAAGTTTTTATCGTGATTGTTGGTATTTTATTTGACCATAAAAGTTTTTTATTTTTATTTTTTAATTTTATTTTATGTACTCAAGTAGTTAAATTAGGATACCTATGTAAGTGGTATGAACTATAAAGTCTCAACCCTATCATCTGGGTCATGTAACTTCCTCAAGTTATAATAACTCTTAGACTCTTATTTCCGTTTTTGTTAGCATGCTTTCCACACTTCCAATCAAGAATTTTATTCTCATTCGTGATTCCAAATAAGTCAATTCTTTGCAGGTACAAGGTGGGAGATATGGGTGTTCAGCAAGCAGAACCGCGGTTGGAGCCTAAGAAGCATAGGAGAAAATCTCGGAAGAGCATCAACCAATCAATACTAGATGAGTTGGATGAGCTGGATGACAACGAGGATGACGACTTAGAATTTGAAAATGATCCTATCTTAAGGGCAATGAGAAATGAAAACCAGTAGAAAGTTGCCTACCTCCTACCGTGAAATGTAAATAATAAATTTCCTAACCCTTCTTGTTTGAGAGGTTAAATTCCGGTCACCAGTACAGATTACAGTGAGGGTAAATAGATTTCTCTCTGTTTTTCCGGAGTCAAAATGCTCGTTTGATGGCTGATAAATTGATAATCATATTTGACTAGAGAACTGATCCGCTAATGCCAAAGTTCACCTTTCGCATGCTTGGGCTCAAATCAAGAGGTCGTATGCGTATTGCTGTTTTGTAATATGCAACCTTCAAAGCCGTTTAAGATTTGGCTGGACCATTCTTAATCCAAGAAAGGGTGTTGATGCTAAAGAAGATATCTTTGGTGCTTAATAGAATTTTAATCGTACCTTTTTTTCGTGGTTCGTAGAATAGCCCAAGAGCAAATTACATTAGCCGATAAATCAAAGTGTTGCTGTCTGACCGAGGTACCGTGGAGACAGTATGTTGTCACCATAGTGCTATTGGCACATTGGTATGTTGTAACTTTGTGAGGTTTTGTCTCAATAGTTTAGGCTTTTGCAAGTCTCATGTATCCCGTTTTGGTAGGATTGTTGGGTCACTCTATTGTAAACTTATTCGATGATCTTTTTTTTTATATCTGTATATTTCTGATATTTTTGGAACTTCGTCGGCCCTCTCGTAGCAACTTTACAAGGTTCAGTTGTGCTCTATGGACTTACCTTGTACACATTTTTTTAATTTTTCAGTCAACATCATAGTCATGCCTTACGTTAGGCAAAATCTATGAAGCAGGAATAAACCAAGAAGATCGAATGTAGACAACACAACCAATTTTACTTCAGAAAAGTGTTAGATGTTGTTGAGATAGTGAGATAGCGGCTCAAGATAATATCAAGTGGTCGATAAAATGTTCAAACGGGAACTTTTCTATTGAATCATTTGTTCCTTACACAGTCTTCAGTGACTTTACGATCCTTTTATAGACAACTACAATATTAACAGTTTTTCATAAATTCAAGGGTTAATGGACACCTGTTCTACCAGAAATGATTTATTGTTTACTGAAAATTTTTTGTTGATCATCTGTAGTGGCTTGATGTCCTCTGTTGTGTTTGCCATGGTGACCTCTGTTGCTTGTCGTGGTAATCTCTGTTGTGCTTGCCATGATGCTATGAGAGACATCTTCTGATTTGGCTAAGTCGTGACCTGCTATAAACAGTTTGTTGCTTGTCGTGGTGCTAGTAGAAAGTGCTTCTATTTTGGTTGAGTCATGCAATGCCTTGGTATTATCCATCGGGCTGTGCTAGGGACAGGCGATTATGTGCAATAACCGCATACCAATACTGAGTTAGAGATCACAGTCAGATGTCACTTAAAAAAAAAAGAGAAGAAAACATGAAAAGGAGAGAGAAGAAGAAGACGACTTCATCTCCGTCGATGGTCTTCTTCATGGCAGTTTTCGGTCTTTTTTGTCAATGGTATCTTCTGTGCGTGACCATATCCTCTTTATCGATAGTTTCAAGTACTCCATTCTTTTTTGGCTCTATTTCACTAATGTGAGATCTTGGCCGGGTTCCAAATCAATGAAATGATTGTTGGGTCTTTCTGTTTCAATTCTTATCTTTTGACTTTCGAGAGGCAGACTAATATAACAGTTTATTTTTTTCCCTACCAGACGATTGGAAACTGAGGAAGAGGAAAGCTGCATTAGAGCTCCATGCATGTTTTCAGTAGCAACTATGGTTAGAAACAGTAGTCTGTAGAGTGGACCTCTTACGGTGAGCTCAGGTAAAGTGCATGAATTTATAGACCTTTTACAATAGTCTATAGAGGATGGCTTAAGATCTAAAAGAACTCATCCCCATTATCTCTCAGGTGGTGTATTTGGCATGAATAAAATGCATGGATTTATAGACATTGAACTTCTATTGAAGAAGTTGAAGATGATGTTTTGAGATTCTTGTTTGATTGATTGATGGCTACTAGCTCGTCCTCTTCATTTTGGATTTTATGGACCTTTGTAATGTTAGATCTTAAGTTTCACTTGGTTTGGGATCATGTTGCAGAAAGCCCTTTCTCCACTATAAACCCATTTTGAAGTTCTTGTCATCTTGAAGATGTTAAGATGAAGCATGGCGAAGAGATATTTTGAATTTCTGCAAACCCTAGATTTACTCCGAACAACTCTCAACCAAGATCAGCGTAAAAAAAAAAAAATAGAACACGTCAAAACCGAAAACAAAATCAGAAAAAAAAAACAAGAAGAAAGAATACACAAGTATTTACGTGGTTCGATCCCTAATGGATCTACGTCCACAATAGGAACTAGCTCAAGGGTCTTCTTTATCGATTAATCACATATCACAAAACTTTAATTCAAGCATCAACAGTTCAAACTTCCTCTCCAGTACAAGTTTCTCTCAGCTTTTCTCTCTTTACAGGGACCTGGAATCAAACCAAGAAATCACCTCTTCTTGCTCTGCCAAATGCTCTCTTTCTCTCTCTTCGTTACAAATGTGATAAGGATGTATATATATGACCAGCATAAATAACCCTAGGTATAACTAGATTTGAACACGTGGTTTCTTCTCAAGCCATTAGATTATAGACTGATTAAAGAAACAAATTACATAACGGTATATGTAACTTCTAATTATTTACACCTTTACTCGATAATCTCTACCTTGTAGATAATTAAATCTTCACTGCAGCTCCTCTCTAAGTCAGGTAGCATCCTCTCTAACTAGACAACTTCCCTCCTCAGCCAGGCAGCTCCATTCCTAAGCTAGTTTCCACTTCTAGTTCCTTGTATCAGCTTCCTTGCATGTTGATGATGTCCAGGCAGTATCTAAATTTTTTATTAGGCAATGACTTGGTCATCATGTTAGATGGATTTTCTTCAGTAGGTATTTTCTCCACCTTAATATCTCCACTAGCTATGACATCCCTAACAAAATGAAGTTTTATATCTATATGCTTAGACATTTTATGGAACACCTGGTTTTTAACTAAATGAATAGTACTTTTGATTATCATAGTATACGGTGATATTTCTCTCAAAAATACCTAATTCCATACCCTTTAGCCATATAGCTTTCTTTATAGCCTCAGTCATAGCAATGTATTTGGCCTCGATTGTAGACAAAGCTACAACTGATTGTAAGTTGACTTTCAAACTTATGGCCCCCCCAAAAGTGTAAAGACATAGCCAGTTAGAGATTTTCTGGTATCCAAATTTCCAGCAAAATCAGAATCCACATACCTACAAATTTCTTGACATTTTCAACATTTTTTCCATAACTCAAACCTAAATGAGAAGAACCCATAAGATATTGAAAAATCCAATTTAAGGCATGCCAATGGGGCTTGCCTGGGTTTGCCATGAATCTGCTAATTATGCTAACAGCATATGACGGATCTGGCCTAGTACATACCATGGCATACATGACACATCCTACCATACTAGCATATAGTATTTTCATCATATAATTTTCTTCATCTTCGGTTTTAGGAATTTGAGTAATAGAAAGTTTATCATGCTGTCCTAGAGGTGTACAGACAGACTTGACAGAATTCATACCAAACCTTTAAAGGACTTTTAAAATGTACGATTGTTGTGATAAGTAGAGAAACCTTTTATTCATATCTCTAGTCATCTCCATACCCAAAATCCTCCTTGCAGGTCTTAGGTCTTTCATTTCAAACTCAGATTTAAAAATTCATTTAACATGTTCAATTAAACATTTAACTTTACATGCAATTAGCATATCATCTACATATAACAGTAAGTAAACAGTAAAGGTATTAGAATTCTTAAAATATACACAGCTATCAAAACTATTTCTTTTGAAACCATTTTCTATCATGTGAGTATCAAACTTTTTATACCATTGCTTAGGTGATTGTTTTAGGTCATATAATTATTTCTTAAGCAAACACACATGATTTTCATTAGAATTTTTCACAAAACCATCAGGTGGCTACATATACAAAGTTTCTTCCAACTCACCACGCAAAAATACAATTTTTACATTTAATTGTTCTAAAAATAAATTATGATATGCTATATATGCAAGTATGAGTCTGATTGAGCTATGTTTTACTACAAGAGAAAAAATCTCATTGAAATCAACTCCCTCCCTTTATGTAAAACCCTTAGCAACTAACCTAACTTTGTACTTAGGTTCTTTTACCCCAGGTATATCCACCTTCTTCTTATAGATGCATTTTGAACCTAAAAGTTTGGCTTTTCTGGTTTAACCACCCAATCCCAAGTCTTGTTCTTATTAAGAAATTTCATTTTTTCTTCCATAGCAAGAAGCCATTTGTGTGATTTCTTACTATTTATGGCCTCCTTATAAGACCTTGGTTCAAGGTCAACTATTTCTTATCCTACAAAGAAGCATAGGCAATAAGATTAACTTGTCCATATCTAAGTGATGGTTTGATAGTCATTCTAAGTCTATCCTTCACCAAGTTATAGGATTTAGGACTACATTTCCCGGTGTGTTCCAGGTTGGTGTTTCTCTTAGTATTTTGGTCTATCTCCTCATTAGGCATGCTAAATGGCTCCACCTCAATCTGAGTTCTCTCTAGGACATGTTTATCTGCAGGATTATTCAATCTAGAGAAGTCATGACCATCTATGACTCATGAAAAGTCACAACCCTACTTAAAATGCACTTTTATTTTCTTAATTTTAGAACCCACAGTTTGTACCCTTTAACTCTTTCAGGGTACCCAATAAATACACATTTTACTACTCTAGTTCTAGTTTATCAGTTTTAATGTGTGCATAAGCAGTGTAACCGAATACCTTCAGATTACTATAATCTGAGGGTTTTCCAATCCATAATTCTTGAGATGTTTTCAAGTTAATAGTAGAGGATGGGCTCTTGTTAATAAAATATCGTTAACAGATGTGAATATATTTTGTAATTTACTCAGATCTACTAAATCCCTTAAATTTACATTCTCCTAATCTTGAACATGTTATAATCAAATGCAACCATTCCCCCTAGATGAAACAAGAAAAAAGAAAACGTTTTACAATTTTAGGTCTCATTTGAATAATAAAATAAGATGAGATAAAAGTTAAAATTTAAATAAAATATTATTCGAATTATTTTTTAATATTATTATTATTATTTTAAAATTTGAAAAAATTAAATTATTTATTATATTTTATAAAAAAAAATTGTAGAAATTACAATAATAAAATAAAATAAAATAATTTCAAAATTCAAAATTCAAATGGGACCTTAATCGTCCACATAAAAATACTCATACCATTTCTTGAAGTTGCGACTCGCGGGTAGAAGAAAAAATTTGAGTCTCTAGGCACATGGTCGGTGTTCTTATGCCTATAAAGTATAACCAGTGTTTAAAGCACATAGTCAATCCTGGGCCAAGAACTTGCCATGTGGCATCCGAACTTAAAGGGCAATGGCCCATTACTGTTTCGACATATAAACTTACGGCACATTAAACAACATCTGTGACTAACGGGCAGAAAACAAAACCCAGCTGCAAAGAGAGCAAAGCAAAGCAAAGGTAAGCTAATCTTACTCAACTGTCAACAAATAGTTTTGAGGACAAAAACTTGGGTGTTATGAAACTTAAAGAAAGGAACTACTATTGTAAAAGAGAAATAAGAAACTCTCTCTGAAACTCTTAAGAACTGAAACTTTCTTTCTCTCTATATTTTCTTATGAATTTCATTACAACTGAAGCCCCTATTTATAGGCTTTGAAATTACTATGCAAGTCACTATGCAAGTTACTATGCAAATTTAATATAATAGTGGTGGGGTCATTCACATTATTTAGTGGTGGGACAGGGGGCGGCTGCCGTCCCTCCACTAAATTCATTACACTCCCCCTTGAATGACCACTCATAAGGAATCTGCCTCGTTAAAACCTTGCCAAGTAAAAACCCAGTGGGAAGAAAAACCAATGGCGAAGGAAAAAGAGTACAGTCTTCTTATGTATCTACAAGTGCTTTAAGATTGCCTCATTAAAACCTTGCAGAGGAAAACCCAGTGGGACAAAACCTCAGCGAAGGAAAAAGAGTACAATCAGCACATTTACTCCCCCTGAAAAGTGCATGACAAAAGATCTTTGAGTCTTCGCATTCCAATGTTATGCACAATCTTCTTGAATGTGGAAGTTGGTAACGCCTTTGTGAATAAATCTGCCAGATTATCACTAGATCGTATCTGCTTGACATCAATTTCACCTTTCTCTTGAAGTTCATGAGTATAAAAGAATTTAGGTGAAATATGTTTAGTTCTATCACCTTTGATGTATCCTCCTCTGATTTGAGTGATACAAGCAGTATTATCTTCATATAAGATTGTTGGGCTATTATTGATCATAGGAAGTCCACACTTTTCCTGGATATGTTGAATAACTGATCTCAACCAAATACACTCTCGACTTGCTTCATGAATAGCAATGATTTCTGAGTGATTTGAAGAAGTAGCAGATAGTGTCTGCTTAACAGATCTCCATGATATGGCAGTATCTCCATAAGTAAATAAATATCCAGTTTGAGATCTACCTCTGTGTGGATCTGAAAGATAACCCGCATCTGCATACCCAATCAATTCTGGACTTGAACCACGTTGATAAAATAATCCCATATCAACCGTACCATGAAGGTAACGAAGGACATGTTTAATGCCATTCCAATGCCTTCGAGTTGGTGCAGAACTATATCTTGCAAGCAGATTAACTGAGAATGTAATATCTGGTCGAGTGCAATTTGCAAGATACATCAAAACTCCAATTGCACTGAGATATGGTACTTCAGGACCAAGAATTTCTTCATCGTCATCACAAGGACGGAATGGATCTTTCTTCACATCAAGTGTTCGAACAATCATTGGAGTACTCAGAGGATGAGATTTGTCCATATAAAAATGCTTTAGGACTTTCTTAGTATACATGGACTGATGAATAAAAATTCCATTTGGCAAGTGCTCAAGCTGCAGGCCGAGACAAAGTTTTGTTTTGCCAAGATCTTTCATTTCAAATTCATTTTTTAAATATATAGCGGTTTTTGAGATCTCTTCAGGAGTTCCCACAATATTTAAATCATCAACATAAACCGCAATAATGACAAATCCGGATTCAGATTTCTTAATAAAAACACATGGGCATATAAGATTATTTTCAAATCCTTCTTTCAATAGATATTCGCTTAAGCGATTATACCACATGCGTCCGGATTGCTTTAACCCATATAAAGATCTTTGTAGTCTGATTGAGTACATATTTCTAGATGTACTTGTAGATGCTTCAGGCATCTTATATCCTTCAGGGATTTTCATATATATGTCATGGTCTAAGAATCCATATAAATATGCAGTGACCACATCCATCAACCGCATTTCTAATCCTTTTGTAACAACCAGACTAATCAAAAATCTAAATGTGATTGCATCCATAACGGGAGAGTATGTTTCTTCATAATCAATCCCGGGTTTCTGCAGGAAACCTTGTGCAACAAGCCGTGCTTTGTATCGCACAATTTCATTTTTCTCATTACGTTTTCGTACAAATACCCACTTATATCCAACAGGCATTACACCCTTTGGTGTTTGGACAACAGGTCCAAATACTTCTCGTTTCGCTAGCGAATTTAATTCAGCTTCAATAGCTGTTTTCCATTTTGGCCAATCATTTCTACGTCGACATTCTTCGACGCTTTTTGGCTCACTTTCTTCATTACTTCTGGTAATGTCAAGGGCCATTTTATATGAAAATATGTTGTCGACAACAGTTTTATTTCTATCCAGAATTTCTCCAGTTTTCATGAAATGTATTGAGATCTCATTATTTTCAGGTACCTGTTCCTCTTCAGGAGAAAACATTTCATGACACACCTCTTCAGGAGGTCCCTTTTTAGGAGATTTATACTCTTCAGGAGTTTCCTCTTCAGGAGGTTCTGGAATAGAAGATTTGAACTCTTTAAGAGCACCAATTATATTTGTAGCCTGTATTGTGGGTACGTGTTCTTCAGGAACACCAAATTTATTTTGTATTCTTTTTCTTCTGGGAATTTTGTCTTTTGCCCCAATAGGTCTTCCACGCTTCAGGCGTATTTTAGATTCACCTATTGCTGTTTTGACAATTTGTCCTTCAGGGACTTCAATCCTTGCTGGAGCATTAACAGCAGGAATATAAGATTTTACTACACCTTTAGTGTCAGTAAATACATCCGGTAATTGATTTGCAACATTTTGCAAATGAATAATCCTCTGAACTTCCCTTTTACATTCATTTGTAGGAGGATCAAAATGAGACAGGGTCTTATTATCCCAAGTAATATCTTGTCGTGCTTCAGGCACCGACTTTTCTTTACCCATTAACGGAAAATTTGATTCGTCAAAATGACAATCTTCAAAACGTGCTTTAAACATATCCCCTGTAAGGGGTTCAAGGTATCTAATAATGGATGGAGAATCAAAACCAACATATATCCCAAGTCTACGTTGAGGACCCATTTTTGTACGTTGCGGAGGTGCAATTGGAACATATACAGCACATCCAAAAGTACGAAGATGAGAAATATTTGGTTGTTGACCAAATGCAAGCTGTAATGGAGAATATTTATGATATGCAGATGGTCTAATGCGAATTAGAGATGCTGCATGAAGTATAGCATGTCCCCAAACAGAAATAGGTAGTCTTGATTTCATAAGTAAAGGTCTAGCGATTAATTGAAGCCTTTTGATCAGAGATTCAGCTAAACCGTTTTGTGTGTGTGTATGGGCAACAGGATGTTCAACATCTATTCCTATTGACATGCAATAATCATCAAAAACTTGAGATGAAAATTCACCTGCATTATCCAATCGAATGGTCTTAATTGGATGCTCAGGAAATTGTGCTCGTAGTTTAATTATCTGAGCAATAAGTCTAGCAAATGCAACATTTCTAGTGGAAAGAAGACAAACATGTGACCATCGACTAGATGCATCAATTAGAACCATAAAATATCTAAATGGTCCACTTGATGGATGAATAGGCCCACATATATCTCCGTGAATCCTTTGTAAAAAGGATGGAGATTCAACAATGATTTTTGAGGGAGATGGTCTAATAATTAACTTACCTTGAGAACATGCAGAGCACGGAGATTCATTGGGTAGAAATATCTTTTGATTCTTTAAGGGATGCCCATGCGAATTTTCAATAATTCGTCTCATCATTATAGAACCCGGATGTCCAAGGCGATCATGCCAAGTCATAAATACTTTAGGGTCAATGCACTTCTGGTGCATTACCACATATGATTCAATTGTTCTCATTTTTGTATAATACAATCCAGAACATAGAGCAGGCAGTTTTTCTAATACAAGCTTCTGGCCCGATACTGTTTTAGTAATAAGAAGATGCTCTTTACTGCCTTCATTGGTCGTTTCAATATGGTAATCATTACGACGTATATCTTTGAAACTCAATAAATTTCTTCTGGATTGTGAAGAGAATAGAGCATCATCAATACAAAATTTGGTGCCATTAGGCAACACAATATAAGCTCTTCCGGAGCCCTCAATTAAATCCGATGAACCTGATATGGTATGGACATAGGCTTTACTTAGTGTTAGATTTTGAAAATATTTCTTTTCTTTGAGAATTGTGTGAGTTGTAGCACTGTCAGCCAGACATATATCTTTATCATTCAACTCAGAGATAAAAAACTCATCAATGTGATCCATGATTCTACAAAATATACAAAACTTTTATTATTGATAGAAAGAAAATACATTAATTGAGTGGAACACTTCCATCTCCAATTAAGTGTTCAATACTACCATCAGGATGATTAAAGAAATCAGATACATCAAGATGAGTAACGTCTACATCTACTGAATCTAATAAATCATCTGATGGTTCTACTAAATTTGTTTCATGCACTTTATTCTTTCCTTTAACAGAAGCTTGATATAAATCAGCTAAGTGCCTGGCCGTACGACAGGTACGTGACCAATGTCCAGTCATTCCACATCTATGGCACACCTCTTCACTTTTCTTTGAAGAATTATTCTGGGGATTTTTACCCCTTTCTGAATTGTACCACTTCTGGTGATATGGTATATCCCTTTTAATGTTGTCATTTCTATGACCAACATTTCTATAATTTCTTCTACCACGTCCACGTCCACGCCCCCGATTTCTTCTAAAGGATGCACCATTCACTTCTGGGAATGATGCAAACCTATTACCATTCACTTCAGGGAATGATATTGAGCCAGTAGGGCGTGTATTGTGGCTTTCTAATAAGAGCTCATTATTCTGCTCAGCTACTAGAAGACATGATATAAGTTCAGAATATTTCTTGAACTTTCTCTCTCGATACTGCTGCTGCAGGAGCACATTCGAGGCATGAAATGTAGTAAAAGTCTTCTCTAGCATATCTTCATCGGTGATTTTCTCACCGCATAATTTTAATACTGAGCTTATTTTAAAAAGTGCGGAATTATACTCACTAACACTTTTATAATCTTGCAACCTCAGGTGCATCCATTCAGAGCGAGCTCTTGGGAGGATAACAGTCTTCTGGTGTTCATACCTCTCCCTTGTTCCACAAAATATAGGGATATTTTACCGTGAGATATTCAGTTTTCAATTCTTCATGAAGATGGTGGCGAAGGAAAATCATTGCTTTAGTACGTTCCTGCAGGGATGCTTGATTTCCTTCTTTAATAGTTTCTCCCAGGTTCATTGCATCAAGATGTATTTCAGCATCAAGTATCCAGGATAAATAATTTTTCCCAGATATATCAAGAGCAACAAATTCCAATTTTGTAAGATTTGCCATTTTCTACACATATAAATAATAAATATGCGTATCTCAGAAAATATATTTATAAATTCACACAGATAATCATCAATAAAATATATCAAAGATTTCAAATAATATATTGAAAAACTTATAGAGGAATAAGGCCACTAGCTTCAGAATTGGCAGAACCGTCGTGCTGATAACGTGTTATGAAACTTAAAGAAAGGAACTACTATTGTAAAAGAGAAATAAGAAACTCTCTCTGAAACTCTTAAGAACTGAAACTTTCTTTCTCTCTATATTTTCTTATGAATTTCATTACAACTGAAGCCCCTATTTATAGGCTTTGAAATTACTATGCAAGTTACTATGCAAGTCACTATGCAAGTTACTATGCAAATTTAATATAATAGTGGTGGGGTCATTCACATTATTTAGTGGTGGGACAGGGGGCGGCTGCCGTCCCTCCACTAAATTCATTACATTGGGAACATATTTCATGATGGAATCCAGGCAGCCATTATTTATCACCATAATTATCAATTTCATAAATCTACACGTACCAATTTTTTCGCGACTTGTAAGCATACGCATTACGCACGCACGCACCCACCCACCCACCCACCCACCAAGTATTGCTTGGACGGACACATTATCTGAAATTTATCTGGACTCTATATCAACAGCAATCTCAATAACATTCAAACTGAAAATTAGGTGGATTAATATAAACCTTTAGAACATAAATAAAACCAAGAGAATCCCATTCAATACCCGCAACCCTTAATCATATTCAACCACCACGGCCCATGGCGCAATCATATCATCATTATTTGCCGAAATATATTGCAATAAGCAAATTCAAAACTCTCCCGATGTGCTAGGAGTAAGTCTCATGCACATTCTTCACACAGAAAACTTAAAATGATTTTTTTTTTTTTCTAACCAGAGTCTAGAGGTTCAAATTTTAGGGCAATTCGGTGCACTGAATTGTCTATTTCGGAATTCTTATTATTATTATTATTTTCCCGGAAGGCATTGTTTCAATCCAAAGAAATGCCTATACTAGGATCAATATAAGTAACCTAACTACTTGGTGGGTTTCTTCTTGGAACTAAAGGCCTGCTGCGGCTTCGGGTGCTTCTCGGACTCGCTCGATTCCAACCACTTAAGCGGGTGGCGATTGAAGAGGGGCCAATTGGGGACCGTCAACAATGTGGTCAGAACCACACCGCCGGCATATATTAGAACCATCATCTGAAATGATCCAGATATATAGCCCGTAGCGAACCCTATCACAGCGAATGCCAACTGCATTATCTGCATCAGCTCCTTCACCAATTTCTGTCCTTGCCAATCCATCTAAAACTCGTACCAATAAAAAAAGGGGGAAGGGTTCACTTGGTATAAATATGAACCCTAGAATCTGATAAGCCTAATTGCTAAAGAACAAAGAAAATTAAGGACGGAGAGGGTTACGAAATATAAGTAAACCCTAGATCTTTTCTTGGAGTGATCTGAGGTTCTAACTTCTAAGAACAAGAAAATCCAAACTGATAATGCGATAAGAGTACAATTGTCGATTTGAAGGGTATGAATGGCAAAATGTGCGTAGAGTTGTCAGAAGCTAGAGACGATGAATCGAGGAACAAGCGTATAAAGTTTAGAATAAAGAATTGCAGGATTTTACCCCGAAGGGAACCCTTCCAGAAATTCTCGACGGCCTGGGTTTGAACCCAGGCCGAAGAGGGGGTTTGGAAATAGTTTTCAACCAGCAATAGACGCGCCTCGGTTAGAACCTCACTAGCTGCGTCATTGCCCCAAGCGCAAAGATGAAGAGAACGAGCCTCGGCTTTCCCCTTCTTATTTGGAAGTAGCACTCTCCTCCTTTCCTCTGCACCCAGTGTGGGACTATTGGCTGTGTCATAATTGACCAGGTATATGTCCATAATTTTTGTATTATGTTATTTTTTAAGCAATATTTGAATTATGCTTATTCAAAAATATATATATATATATATATATGATTAATAATAGATTTTTGCAAATTAATATGTAATATATAGATAATGAATAGAAGAATTTATTTAATTTAAAAAATATATAATATATATATGGTTTGTAGTGAATAGAAATAATGAGTAAGAAAACTCTTTAATAAAACATAAATTTTCTCAGCCCTTGCACCTTAATAATCTATTATCTTTGAAAATCAAAATCCCTTCTCATTTTTCGCCCAAGTGCTCATCGAAATTATCGGTTAAGTTTTACGTCCAAATGATGAAATGATTATAATTATAAAAATGATAAATATCATTTCTCCTTTGACAATAAACTATATGAAAAAAAAATAATGAATAATGAATAAAAAAAAGTAAATTAATTTAAAAAGAACAAATTCAAAAAAAAATATTAAAAAAATTAAAGAAAAAAAAATGATGGTGTGTAAAGGTTGAGAGGTTGTGTAGAAGTGCTCTAAACTATATAGATCAATTATTTCTTTTTTTAAAAAATTAAGGAGATCAGAACAATATTTTAGTTTTATACAAAGGGAATTGGTTGGCACGTGATTTAAGAGGGAAAATGTACACAGAAATTTCTTCGTCTTCTTGGGCTTAAAGAACATGACAATTCACAAAGACAACAACACAATCAAACCAATTTAGAGGGATGTTGTGCTTTATAGATCCGAAATCAATTTCAAATGTTCATTCATACCTGTCACTCCAGATTCCAGAAAGCCAAGAGATGATAGACCTCTGTATTGATATTAAAAATACTTGCTGTATAGAAATAATTTTAAAAAAAATAAAAACTATAGATTTGACCTGAATGATTAAGTTGTATTTAAATGTCAAGATGAGTTAAGTTAATTGAGAAAAATTGAATAAAATATTGTTATAATATTATTTTTTTAATATTATGAGTGTTTTAAATTTTGAATTATTTATTATATTTTATATGAAAAAATAAAATAAAAATTATATGAAAATTTAAAAAAATTATAATAATAAAAAGAAATAAATTGAATTGAGTTTAGAAATCAAACTAGGTCATTTTCTAGGATACTGCCACCCAACCTAAGAAAACCAGTTTTCTATGCTTTTTTTTTTCGCTTTTTTCGAATATTCTTTTTGAACTTCATAAATATTTAAAAAAAATCACAACACCCGATAGAAAGTCTCGGTGAGAATATCATTTCCCCGTAATTCTAAAGTTTCTTCCTGTGAGGTGCACGTGTCAAGCTTCAGTGATTATGATGTTATGAGACTTGATCCTGCGGCTTGTATTTGTTTACTTGTTCTGTCTGTAATTATTTTAACTAGCTGAGGACATTTATGTAATTGGACTGGGTGATATATATACTGCTCGAATGCTCTAGACCTAGGATGAGATCCTTTCTGCCGCTTTGCAATCGAGATACAGAGAGAGAGAGAGAGAGCTGAGGGTCTGGAAGCTTAAGGCTAGGGTTATGGTTTTGCTAATCCGTGCTGTGTGGCTGTACTTAGAGATGAAACGCCTGAGCTAATGGCTTGGTTTCTCTTGGTCTGTAAGATTGTAATCTCTTTTTCAGTGAATAAAACATCTCCTAGGGTTCCTGCAGTGGATGTAGGCCATTAGGGCCGAACCATGTTAAACCTTGTATTTTTGCTTACTGTTTTCTTTCTTTTCTTTAATCTTGCATTTCTGGTGTTTATCTTACTTAACGAATCATTTCTGTACAAAGTACCCAGAAACCTGTTTTCTAAACTACAAGAAATCTGTTTTTGTGTACTCTAAAGAAATTAACAAATGGTATCAGAGCTTGAGTTTCGATGGGGACCGCCAGATTTGATATAGTGAAGTTTACTGGCCAAAATGATTTTGGCCTTTGGAGGATTAAGATGCGAGCTCTGTTAGTGCAACAGGGACTTCAGGAAGCCCTTCTTGGGGAAAAGAAGATGGTCTCCTCCTCGTCGGAAGAGAAACCATCTTCATCTTCCTCAGAGAGAGTCAAATCTGAAGTCCTACAAAAGGCACACAATGCCATTATCTTATCTCTCGGTGATAAAGTACTGAGAGAGGTTGCTAATGAGGACTCGATTGTAGGGGTGTGGCTAAAATTAGAAAATTTGTATATGACCAAATCCCTAGCAAATAGGCTCCATAAAAAGATAAAACTATACACTTTTAAGATGTCACTGGGGACCTGTATTGATGATCATCTTGATCAATTCAATAAAATATTGTTGGATCTTGCTAATATAGAAATTACTATAGAAGATGAAGATCAAGCTCTTTTGTTATTAAATTCTTTAGATTCTTCCTATGCTAGTATCAAAGAAACTATGATGTATGGTAGGGAGAGTCTCACCTTAGAAGAAGTGCAGTCAGTTCTTCATACAAGAGAACTCAACAATAAATCTGAGTTAAAATCAGAGTCTGGTGAGGGCTTAATTGTGAGAGGTAGACCTGAAAAGAAGGGTCAAAAAGGTAAACACTATAAATCCAGATCAAAGTCAAAAGGCAAACATCTAAAATGTTTTGCCTGTCACAAAGAAGGGCATTTCAAGAAAGATTGCCCTGATAGAAAGAATAAGAAAAACACTGAAAAAGGAGAACAGGGAAAGGCAGCAATAGTCTTAGAAGATGGATATGATAGTGCTGAAGTGTTAAATGTCTCAGAAGTGGATTCTGGAAGGGAATGGATTCTAGATTCAGGTTGTTCATTTCACATGTGTCCTATAAGAAACTGGTTTGAGAACTTCACTACACTAGAGGGTGGTTGTGTTATTTTAGGTAACAACAAAACTTGTAAAATCCAGAGCATAGGAAATGTGAGATTAATGATGTATGATGGGTCTGAAAAACTCTTAAAGGATGTCAGATACATTCCAGAACTGAAGATAAACCTAATTTCTTTGGGTATATTAGACAAGTCAGGATACTCTTTTAAATCTGACATTGGGACTTTAAAAGTCAGTAAAGGGTCTCTGACTATAATGAAAGGGGTCTTAAAGAATGGGTTATACACTCTTATGGGGAAAATAGTGATAGGTGAGGCATCACCTGTCACTCACAGAACTGAAAACCAAGTTCTCCTATGGCATAGAAGACTAGGGCATGTCAGTGAGCAGGGCCTTAGAGAACTAGAAAAACAGGGCCTGTTAAGAGACAAAAAACTTGGAGATTTACCCTTCTGTGAACAGTGTGTACTAGGAAAATCCACAAGAGTAAGCTTTAAGAAAGCAATTCACCAGACAAGACAAACCCTAGATTACATACACTCTGACTTATGGGGTCTTGCAAAAGTTAACTCACATGGTGGGGCAAGGTATTTCCTTTCTTAAATTGATGATTATTCTAGGAAAGTATGGGTGTATGTACTTAAACAAAAGAGTAACACTTTTGAAAAATTTAAAGAATGGAAAACACTAGTTGAAAATCAAGTGGGCAGAAAGATTAAAACTTTGAGAACTGACAATGGTCTTGAATACCTATCTACTGAGTTTAATGACTTCTGTAAAGCTGAGGGGATAATAAGGCATAAGACTGTTAAGGAAACTCCTCAACAGAATGGCCTAACTGAAAGGATAAATAGAACTATCTTAGAGAGGGTTAGGTGTATGCTGGCAACCTCAGGGTTGCCTAAAACATTCTGGGCAGAGGTAGTAGCCACTGCTATTCATCTAATTAATAGGTGCCCATCCTCTGCTTTGGGTTACAGAACCCCTCAAGAACTATGGTCTGGAGAACCTGCAAATTATCAAACCTTAAGAGTTTTTGGCTGTGTAGCCTATGCACATTATAAAACTGATAAGCTAGAACCAAGGGCTCTTAAGTGTATATTTGTAGGTTATCCAGAAGATGTTAAAGGTTATAAGTTGTGGGTTATGGAACCTGACAGACAGAAATGCATAATCAGTAGGGATGTTATTTTTAATGAAAACCAAATGGCAGGGAAGCCTAATAATACTCCTGACCCTGAAAGGGCTGACCCTAAAATTGATATACAGTTTGAGGTGGAGCAGCCCTCCAACTCTACTGATAAACAGAATGAGGAAGTTGACCAAACAGAAGCTGACAGGGTAGACACTAGAGACCTGGAGAGACAAAATACCTATCTCCTTGCAAGAGATAGGGAGAG
Source organism: Platycarya strobilacea (assembly GCA_036898215.1). Classification (NCBI taxonomy): domain Eukaryota; kingdom Viridiplantae; phylum Streptophyta; class Magnoliopsida; order Fagales; family Juglandaceae; genus Platycarya; species Platycarya strobilacea. The sequence continues at coordinate 13,367,138 of CM072554.1, read as the reverse complement.
GAGGGTTATAAGACCTCCACAAAGATTTGGGCAAGCTGAATTAACAGCCTTTGCCCTATCTGTTGCTGAAACTGAGGTAGAACAGGAACCTAGGAACTTTAAGGAAGCCATGAATTCAAAAGAGGCTGATAAATGGATTCTTGCTATGCAAGAAGAAATGGAGTCTTTGATAAAGAATAAAACATGGGATATGGTTGGATCCAAATGGATCTTTAAAAGGAAAGAAGGGATCCCTAGTGTAGAACTTCCTAGGTATAAGGCTAGGTTGGTTGCAAAAGGGTTCACTCAGAGGGAGGGAATAGACTATAATGAGATATTCTCTCCAGTAGTAAGACATAGTTCAATAAGACTTTTACTCTCTGTTGTTGCTTGTAATGATTTACACTTAGAACAACTTGATGTTAAAACAGTTTTTCTGCATGGTAACCTTCCTGAAACAATCTACATGCAGCCCCCTGAAGGGTTTTACACTGATCTCAATGAGGATCATGTATGTTTGTTAAATAAATCCTTGTATGGTTTAAAACAGTCCCCAAGACAATGGTATAAAAGGTTTGATGCCTACATGATTGAAAATAACTTCTGTAGGAGTAATTTTGATGGCTGTGTTTACTATAAAAGTTGTGATGGAAATATCATTTACTTACTATTGTATGTTGATGATATGTTATTAGCTTGTAAGGACATAATTCATCTTAATCAAGTTAAGTGTATGTTAAAGGCTGAATTTGAGATGAAGGACTTAGGTCAAGCTAAGAGAATTCTGGGTATGGAGATAAATAGGGACAGAAATAAAAGAATTCTCTATTTATCTCAGAAATTGTATATTTCCAAAGTGTTAACAAAATTTGGAATGGACAACACTAAAACTGTTACTACCCCTGTTGGTCACCATGTTAAACTGTCAGTCACACAAGCACCTAAAACTGATGATGAAATTGAGTTTATGAATAAAGTCCCATACACTAGCATGGTAGGAAGCTTGATGTATGCCATGGTATGCACTAGGCCAGATTTGACCTATGCTGTGAGTTTAGTAAGCATGTTTATGAGTAAACCTGGAAAACCACATTGGCATGCATTAAAGTGTATTTTTCAATATCTAGTAGGAACCAAGTGTTTGGGGTTAAAATTTGGGGATTGTGATTTAACTGATAGGAGTTTGAATGGTTTTCTGGACTCAGATTATGCTGGAAATATAGACACCAGGAAGTCTCTTTCCGACATGATATTCATGTTTTTGGGTGGAGCTATAAGCTGGAAAGCAAATCTACAATCAGTGGTGGCTTTATCCACCACTGAAGCAGAATATATTGCTATGACTGAAGCCTTCAAGGAGGCTTTATGGTTAAAGGGTTTGACTCTAGAATTAGGAATGTTGATTGGCAGTATCACTGTGTATTGTGACAATCAAAGTGCCATTCACTTAGCTAGAAATCAAGTATTTCATGAGAGGTCAAAACATATAGATGTAAGGCTACATTTTATTAGAGATGTTATCTCCTCAGGAGACATAGGAGTTGAGAAAATACCCACTAGAGAGAATTGCAAGAACTGTAGAAGGAGATGGAGCTGTAAAGGAGAAGGGATGCAAGTTTGCCAAGGTGGAGATTTGTGAGGTGCACGTGTCAAGCTTCAGTGATGATGATGTTATGAGACTTGATCCTGCGGCTTGTATTTGTTTACTTGTTCTGTCTGTAATTATTTTAACTAGCTGAGGACATTTATGTAATTGGTCTGGGTGATATATATACTGCTCGAATGCTCTAGACTTAGGATGAGATCCTTTCTGCCGCTTTGCAATCGAGATACAGAGAGAGAGAGAGCTGAGGGTCTGGAAGCTTAAGGTTAGGGCTAGGGTTAGGGTTTTGCTAACCCGTGCTGTGTGGCTGTGCTCAGAGATGAAACGTCTGAGCTGATGGCTTGGTTTCTCTTAGTCTGTAAGATTGTAATCTCTTTTTCAGTGAATAAAACATCTCTTAGGGTTCCTGCAGTGGATGTAGGCCATTAAGGCCGAACCACGTTAAACCTTATGTTTTTGCTTGTTGTTTTCTTTCTTTTCTTTAATCTTGCATTTATGGTGTTTATCTTGCTTAACGAGTCATTTCTGGACAAAGTACCCAGAAACCTGTTTTCTAAACTACAAGAAATCTGTTCTTGTGTACTCTAAAGAAATTAACACTTCCTATAATGTTCGTAATCTATAGTATGGTAATATACCCAATAGAAGTACATTTTTCAAGATAATGCTCGTAATATATAACCCCCGTAATTCTAGAGCTTTATTATTGTGGTTACTAGAGCTTTCTTTTCCCTTTTTTTTTTCTTTTTAATCTTTCTCATTTCTTCCATGGGAAGTGTGTTTTCTTTCCGTATTTCTTTCCTGTTTTATCCGGGAATTTTGTTCTAAAATGTGACCTGCATTCTCGTCTCTTCACTGAACAAAATTTCTCAACCTCCGTAGTTGAAAATCGGCGCGCAATTTTGTTCCACAGAAATCAGGATTTCATTGAAAAAGCTTGCAATGTGTATCGTGTTTTTATGGAAAAAGCGACCTTGCGCAAGAGGGTGTTATTTACCAAGTTTGATGCAAAATTGCAAAAGGCTAATTTAGGTATAAAGTCGGGATTTAAAGTCCAAACACATTACCGAATAGAGAAAGAAAAATTTTATTAATCATTAATACACTATGCACTATACATAATTTTTTATTTTAACAAATATATAATATAAAGATGATGAATAGAAAAACTCAATTAATTTAGTAGAAATAAAACTAAATAAATAAAAATATATATAATATGTAAAATGATGAGCAGCCAATACAGTAATGGCATGTTAACAACTTATACTTTTCAAAAAGTGATGCTATCATTTTGGCGAGTAATGCTAGATATAAACTCTAAATATACAAATCTCATATAATTTTTTTTAATAATGTTGATCCCATCAAGAAAAAACAAAATTTTATCACATTTTTTTTTATGATGTTCATTTTTTTTTTAAACCTTGTATAAGATTTATGTATTTGAGATTTGTTTATATCATTTTTTATTGCATCCGATACTAAGTTTCTGCACCCATTGTTAGCAACAATTGAACTCTAATTCTGTAGCTCGTGCATATATCTTCTACCATCTTCTCTTTGCTTCCTTCAAAAAATCTGATTGCATTGTGTTTCACCTCCTGAGAAATTTTGTATGCAGTCCTCATTTTGAGGTGCACATGAGGACTGCGCACGCACACTCATCTCATGAAATGATGTGTTTGATTAAATAGAAATAAACGCACTGTTTTAAAGTACTTAAATATCACTGTTCATCATTCAAAATAGAAATATTTTCGAAATGAAAAAACCTGGAGAACAGCCCAGCCCAATTGGTCTCCTTGTATAAACAGCCCGCCAATTGGATCTCGCCATGCCAGCCTTCGAAGTTTTGAACTATGCATCTGCCCACACCCAAACTTGCCTACACCAAAACAACCACATTCTCTTCTCTCTCTCATTCCCCCCACTTCCTCAGTTTGTGTCCCCCCACCCCCTTCTTTTCCCCTCAAAATAGAGCACATACTCTCCAATGCAAAGAATAAGCCATTTCTAAAACACGATGTCCTAGTTTTATTTTCTTATTAATTTCTAAAGATATTAAAAAAATTTCTAGTAACTCTTTCATGCACTTCTTATGCAATCTCATATGTCGAAATGATATTAGAAATCAATCATACCTTTTATTTCCTTTTTTTGAATGTCTAAGCACAAGAATCCTCATATAATAAAAATTATAAATTGCGATTGTTTTTGGGCATTGCATTACCAATTGGATTTCTTTGCGTGGTAGAAAACCCATTTCAAATTATAACACATGCACCAATTCAAGAAAAAAAAAATCAAAAAACAGTTATAAGAGAGATATCGTTTTAAGAAAATATGCGTATATATGAGAAAATAAGAAATCCGACTGAAAAAGAACATGCTACATGAAACTTTTTAGATGGGCATTTTCTTTTGAGGAGAAATAGTTTCATTGGGATAGCTTAAGTTTAACCCAAGTGAGCGAATCCAAATTAAGGGTTTGGTCCTCCACATGAATCCAAAATTACAATAATTTGCAGGCTCATTGCAAACTCATTTGGAACATGCATCATTTTCTCAGATGGCAACTCATAGCCATCTCGGACAAAGAGCGACAACCAGAAAGTAACCCTCACTTCCTACCAGTGTTCTTCACGAAGGCAAGTAACCCTCACTTCAAAATGTCGATGCTTTGTGTATTTTCGAACCGAACTCTGTTTATAAAACCTTAATGCAGTCCATTGTTGTGATTGAAGTTGGATTTCATGCAGGGTGGGGCGATATGGGTCTTAGTTCGCGTGGGAAATATGAGGGGAGATGGGGTCTACAGGTTTAATCTAGTGCAGCATATTTAGGACAGCAACTCCTTAGTTTTCTTACGTGTCACAACCGGGTTGAAGGGCTATTTTTCGCCCAAGACCAATCCGGTTGGTTACCAACGCTTCTATTTGAAAATCTATCGAAAAACTAAATGATGAAGATGGGTTTAGGACTCTCAACATTAGCTGGTGCACGACACTCACTCTCCTTGCTGTTCAGGTAGTGTGCGACTGTGATTCCTTTTCCTACTCTCCACACATGCACACCGCATAGCAGCAACATTTCTCATCCAACTCATTGAATGAAAGCTTTGGAAATTAAAATATTTGGCATCTCTATTGTGGCCTAGAGAAGGAAAGTCTCCACCTTATATGTATGCTTGTATTAAAAGTATAAAAATTCGATTCAAAATATCTAGCCATTCGTTGTTGGAACTTGGAACTCAGTGACAATGAAAATTAGTTTGAACTAAAAAAAAAAATTTTGAGATGCTTGGGATTTTCTTACCACATGGTCACCTTAGTCTCTGATGCCTATCCCTCCCTTCTTCAGCCCTCTCTCATCACTACAATTTGAAATTTTTGTCTACCATTGGTCAAAGTCTTAAACCAAATGTTATGATTATCATCAAAAGAATTTTCTATTTAGGAACTATTAGTTTTTTAAACTCCTAAACTTTTGAGTTTCACGTTTGATCCTAAAAATTTGATTTTCTTAATCAGATTTTGTGCTAAAAGTCTAAATGTGGATTTCATATTAAAGAGATCAAGTTTGTCTCTTGATTTTTCCCTACACATTCAGTTGTCTTTTGTTTTATATTTGGTTGGTTGCTGAAAAACTATGGGAAATGAAAGTGGATTAATCGAAGTAGAGAGATGTAAGGGTGTAAATGGTCCGGTCCGAAAAATTTGTGGACCAGTTCCATTCGGTTCAAGAATTCTCTCACACCAGATTGAACCGAATAGGAACCGAACTCTTATTCGGTATATACCGAATCGGTTCAGGGACGGTCCGATCTAGGGGTATCTGATATGATTTAATGAGCTTAATTTGATTCAAAATCTAACAATAATTAAATATATTTTTTATCCAAATTTAATTATTTTCAGCCCAATTTACGTATTTATCACGGATTTAAGCCAAAAAATATTAAAAAAAACTTACTCTTAAAAAAAATAAAAATAAATCTAAATAAAATAAATAATCTAAATAAATAAATAAATAGTTATTGTCATATAATATATTACTGTCATTGGGCGGGCTACGTGGGTATAAACGCCCATAAGTTGTAACCATTACCAAATGTTCCTATTCGGCTATTCCTGATTCAGTGATTCCAAGCCAATGAATTTGAGCTATTGGTATATTGCATTTGCTATCATTCAGCGGGCTATATAAGTACAAAAATTATTAAATATATACTAGTACTATTAGTCTACTTCTATAAAAAGTAATCATCTTTGTCAATTTTTATACTCATCTAAATATTAAATAAAATATATAGTTATAACTTATAGTCTATAGACTTAATACTTATACTATAATGTATAAGGGTAACTAATATTCTATATTATATATAGCTCATAAGTTGATTAGTTAATTTAATCATTATAAGTCATCAATTAATCAATGATATTAATGATCATACTACATATATAGTTAAAAACAACATTAATATTTATAATTACTACATGTAATCATAAGAAGAGCAATTACTAATTAGTTAATAGTGATTGAGTGACACATCATAGGTTGGTTAATTATAACTAATAACATTAGTATATTATAAATTTATATGTTAGTGAATAGTGATAAATTAATAATAATATATTATATATTAAATAATAATAATACACTTATTACTTATAAGTTATTATTAATACTTTATATAGATATACTATAATTTAATCATTTAATTTTTATACTAGAACTATTATAAATTATAATATGTTAATATCAATTAATATAAGAGTATATATTATATATTAATATGTTATATTACCACTCTTAATCTATATTAATATTAATATTATAATTTATATACTATTATTTATATATACATATTTAAAAAAAAATTGTATTTGATCCAGTTCGGTCCAGAGGTAGAAATTATCCGGACCGAGATCGGACTAGAAATTTTCGATCTATAAAAAAATTAGACCGAACCAAACTGAGACCGGTCTAATTTTTTATAGCCTTAGAGAGAGAAGTCGATGGAGGGTTAGCGTTTTCTAAGGTCTCTCCCAAGGGGCTTGTTGCCTTTCGGCGTGCGCATACGATGCTACCATACGGGTACAAAAGGTTGGTGGTGCACCAGCTCTCTTTCAAGGTGTTGTTGCCAACCGTTGGCAACAAAAGGAATCGATGACACTCACTAGTGACTCCACCTACAACCCCGCATCTACCGACGCCTCCACCATTGTCACTGGTTCATAGTGAGCTGGCGAGATGCTTGTGAGGTGTTCTCACCATGGGTAGAGGCAAGGGAAGGCGGGATACACGTACACCCCACTGTCTTCGCCTAGTCATCCAGCGTGGCAGCCAGAATTGGCCCACATCATGCAAGAGAGGTGGCGGGCAGTAGACAGGCTTGAGGTTAGAGAGAAGTAAAAATGGACTTTTATTGCTTTTAAAATGGTCTAAAGTAACAACAATGAAAAGATGATTCATCTACCTCCTATTTGTGGTTGTAAAACTCACATTCAAACCGCATCTGGTCTGAAGGGTCTCTCTAACCTATTCTTGCTATTATGAGTAATGCTAGATATAAATCTCAAATAGACAAATCTCGTGGTAAAAAAATGGATCCCACTAAAAAAAGCCCTATAAAACTATTGCATTATAGGCTTTCCAACCACAAATATACGAAAAAAACCCCACTTTCAACGAAGTTTGAGCTAGAAATAATTTGAAGACAAAGACCGTCTTAATCACCAATTCATTCTATATGGAAAAAAAAGTAGCAAAACGAAAAACAATTCTCATCAGAAGGCAAAAGTGCAGCAGCATGAAATTTGAGGCACTCATTCAAGTGTTAGCCCTATAACTGCCATTCAAGAAGAAGCACCACTACGCAGAGCTTGACTTTTCTTTGATTTCCTAGTTGCTAACTGTGTCTCTGGCTGCAAAATCAACAACGGTAAATAAGAAACAAACCATAACTAAAAAACAATACACAATTTCCCTCCTCCAGCACACTCATCCTTTTCAACAATTTACTCGATGCAATAACAATGAATTACCTCTTTCTTCACGGGTTCCTCCTTCTCAGACAAAATCAACTCAATATGGCAGGGGGATGACATATAGGCTGCCCAAGAGATAATGGAATATAAATCAATAATCATAACAAATCTAGAAAAACCAAATATAGCATTACAAGTCCTTGGAACATACGATTAATTCTTCCATGAGCACGGTAGGTACGCCGCCTTTGCTTTTGTGCTTGGTTCACCTGGACGTGAGATACAAATAGAGAATCGACATCCAAACCCTTAACCTGGCAGATTTTAAGCAACAGTTATTAGTTAAAAAATTAATGATGAAATCAACAATAAATATGGTACAGGCAGAAGTCGCATACTTCAGCATTACTCTCAGCATTCTTGAGCAAATCTAGAATAAACTTCGCAGACTTCACAGGCCAGCGCCCTTGTCCATTTGAATGCCTGTTCTTTGCCTGAGCAGTCCTTCCAACACCACGACAGAAACGTCGGAAGGGGATTGCCTGTTTGTGGACCAGAACATCCTCTAAATATCTCTTTGCCTTTCCCAATGGCAACTTTCTGATGGCATGAGCTGTCTCCCGTGTGTTCTATATATTAAAAAAAAATGCGAAATTCAGTTTAACACCATAAAACAGAGTAAACACATTTTTTATTGATAAAACAGAGCAAATACAATATAAATATTAAAAATACAATTAACCAGCACATTACTTTGAAAATAAATTTGATTGAAGCTCAACAGCAGTCAGGCCTCAATTCCAAAAGATGTATAATTAAAAGGACCAGCTAACAGAGAAATTCAGAACAAAAAGGGCAACAAAATTAATTTAATTGAGCAAAATGGCAAAATGAGAGTGTGAAAAACGAATGTGGCATCATTTACTAAACATTCAGCCACTAACAACTACATAGGTTCACCCAATAACAATGCAAGTACTTTCCCTGAAATTTACGAGATCCTCCACACAAAAGGCAAAAGCACATTGTCTTTAATCAGGTTCCAGCAAATGAAGTGGAGAGAATTTGGACCAGTAACTGCGAAAGCTCACCAACTTTATATCTTTCACAAAGAAAGTGTGTCAAACAGAATGCTTAAGTCAAACTGAAAATGCTATATTATCGTACCAGTTAATGGAATTTTCTTTCTGATCAATAGTTCACTAACTCCAATTTCAAATTTAAAAAGGGCAACAAAAGATTTTTCCTCAAAACTATTTTCTGAGTTGCTGAACCTGTCTCAAAATCAGAGACTAGTCAGGCAATATACAAGCTGTATTGATATGGGATACAATTCAAACATTGATAAGCAGTTCCAGAGAATAGCAATCAGGCAAGGCTATCTCCAGCTGTCCAAGTCAATCAGGAAATAAAATCCATATCAGTCCAAAACAGAAATATCACACGATGTGTGCATCCGACATGGATGATGGACAATCACATGATTTAAGGGATTAGTTTGGGATATGATTTGTACATAATCAATTGTCAATTTATTTCCTTCTTTAGCTACATCCGCACGCTGAAGGAATATGGCAACAGACCTCAGCTTCGCTCGTCCCATCGTGTCTTACAATTCAATATTTACGAAGAAAAAGAGGCTTACTCATATTCAAGTTTTTTTTTTTTCAAAAAAAAAAAAGTACAAAGCTTCTACGACCGAATGGTGAATATCCCATCATTTACTGAACCTTCAGTGACGAACAACTAACAGAGGTTCACCCCATAATAACGGGCCCCTGACCCTTTTTGATCGGATATTACAAGCAAAGAAACTGCAAAGAAAGGAAAAAGAACAATACCTCACACAAAAATTGCAATTCCAACATTTAAAAATAACACAACAGAACTACAGACTTGAACTTACAAATATATATATATATATATATATACATACATACACACACACACACACCATGTATATATAATATATAATGACAAGACAGCGACGGTCTTAGTACGTACCTTAAAATGAACCCGAAGGTCAGAGCCCCTGGCTTTGCAGGCTGGAGAAAATCCAAACATAAAATGGAAGTATCAGAAGGGAAATGATAAACATTGAAGGGGAAAAAAAAGGAAAATGCGAACATAAAGATAAAAATGGTACTTACACTTGGTGGAATTGTCGGGCTCTCTAGAGTACTTTACCTGAAAAAATAAAGAGAATAAGATTTTTTAGATTATCAGGGGAAGAACATTGCTTCTTTGAATCTGAGAAATAAAGAATATGTTGAGTACCATTATGGCTGCTAAGGACGAGGACAACGAGCAGCAGAGAGGCGAAGAAATGGTTTGCAAATGGAGTGGGTGACCGGTGAAGACATAAGAAACCCTAATCGTCGTTGAGCTTGGTTTGGGCTGGGCTTTAATATAGGCCCATATAATTGTGTGAGTAAATCAAAGTAAATTTGAGCGAATAGAAAGAATGGGAGAAGTGTCAATGGGCCTTATACTGTTGTGTGCTTCTTCTTCTTTTTTGAAGCGTTGTGTGCCTAGTTTTATGCAAATAAAGTATTTCTGCTTTATTTATAATTACAGAATTACTTCTTCAATTATTTTTACAAAAATGATTTTACACATTAATATACGTAATTCATTTTTCTATTGAGAATTTTTAGTGAGCTTTTTTTTGAGCCAAGACTGACATTGTCATTGTCAAATCAATGTGAGTCTCGACTTAAATTTTATAAAATTTTGTGAAAAAGTAATAATTCTCTTTATTTAAATAATATCAGTCATTATTTTAAAATTATGACAGTAAATATATAATTATATCTACACCTTATTATTTTAGAGGAATCCTGGGACAGATGGGCTGCCCCCTAACAAAAACAGTCCTGCCGTCTCCGGTAGCGGTGGGCGATATCGCCCCCGCCATCGGGACCGGCGGACTCAAGCGGTACGGGTTTGAAACGAGTTGAAAGCTGTCGGGAGCACACCGGAACTCGCCGGAACTCGCAGTCATAAGGGTGAGGTCGCCTGAATCTGCCAGTCTCGATGGCGTGGGCGGTGTCACCCACCGCCACCGGCGGCGGCTCCATTCACTCCATGATCAAATCCCCTTAAATTCATCTTCATTTTATTTTTTTAATATATTTTTAATCTTTATTTTTTTATTTAATTATATTTTTTATTTTATTTTAATGTATTTTTCATCATCAACAGTCCAACTAACATTGGGCTGCTTTAGACACTGAGAACAACTGGACCAATCCCTAGCGTCTCTCATTATTTTAAGATACCTAGTCCTGTCCCCTTTGTTTTTATATTTGGTTTATGTCTCGTTCTGATGTAATTACACGTGTTTTCTCGTATTTGATTATTACAATTTTTATTAATTCTTAGATAATAATATCGTCCTCTCCATTCACATACGTAAACAAATGGGGGTCACGGACTCACGCCCCTCTCCACCTAAGAGATTTTGCAATTCTATTATAAATGTTTTATATATTTTCAGGGAGATGCTGCTGTCCGATCGAGCTTAAAAGCTTAAAAATACAGCCCTTCATTTTCAAGCCATCATGTCAGTTAGCACGACAAAAATAGTTCAGAAGCGTTTCAGAACGGAGCTTCCCCATTAAGTGGATTCTATCAAAACCAATAGCCGATTGTCGCGTGTGAGACCAATAGAAGAGCAGCCTAGGCGCGTTTGCACTGAACCCACCCCCAAACCACCCCCCCTCCCCCTCAAGCCCTGCTTTCATCAGCAAGAGGCGTGCGATTTCATCTTCGGCAGTTTGCTGAGCGATTTTCAGAGAAATCTCGGGCAATTTTTATCTCGATTTTTATTCCTGATTTTCATCTCTTCACCGTTCGATTTTCATCACTCTTAGAAATCTCTAACCCGAAAACCCCTCTCCCTCCCTTTCCTTCGGAGACCATCTCAAATTGGAGCAACGACCGAAATCTCAACTACTCTCCATCTCCTTCCCACAACTTGTGTTTGAGGGTGGGTAATGTTTCATTAATTTAATCATTTTTTCAATTCTAATGCCTAATTTTAAATGTCTATTTTTTTTATGTACATTTCGGAGTGCCTGTGCTTCGATTTGCCACTGTTTGTGCTTCCATTTCCGACAATTTGTGCTTCAATTTAAATATGGTAAAACCCCTCTCATATTATTGTGCTCTTGATTTGTTTTTTGCAGTTTAACAAAAATAAGGGTTACATTTTGGTTTCAAATGACTGTGAATTACATTTGCATGATTGAATAATTTTTGGTAAGTACATTTGTACGATTTATTCTCAGCAAGAGCTGGTTAAACATGCACTGCCATTCCAAGATTTTGTGTATTTCTATTACCGAAATCTTTAGTTGGAATGTGCTAAATTTGTGTCTACTTAATATGCATACTTTCCAAGAGAGAGAGTGAATACCTTGTTATCATCCACTGCCTTCCTTGTTATATATGTAGACATGGGGTTACTGTATTCATCCTGGTATTCTGGAAGCAGATAATACCAATTGGGGGAAAAGTCTAGTTCTAAGGCCACGACCATTTGTTCATTCACTTAATTCAACTGAATGATTTGCTCGCAAAATTTACAAAATTGTGATCACCAAAGCATTAGTTCCCTTCAGTTAAAACGGAGTATAAAACTTGTTTGACATTGTTTTATGTTGTGATGAAGGAGTTCAGGTGGAGGTTGGATAATGATGATGTTCCGATACTCATAACTTTTGAGGATGAAACCGTGGAAGAGCAATGTGATGTGAATTTGAGAAATGATTTGAATATGGGAGATGACATGAATTTAGGAGATTACTTGAATATGGAAGATGGAGATTGAGTCAATCCCATAGCCACTTCTACTAGTGAGCTGTTAGAATCGTTCATTGGGAAAGAGTTCGAGGAAGTTGAGGATGCCCAAGCCTTTTACAGGATGTATGCAAGACGAAGAGGTTTTGTAATAAGGACCAATCATATACAGTTATCGAAAGGGGACAAACAATTAATCGAAGTACACTATGTTTGTGTTTGGGAAGGGTTTAGGCGTGAAAGTCTAAAAAAAAAAATTCCTAAAATGAAGATTGGGTGCAAAGCTACAATGTGTATAAAAAAGGATAGTGAAAAATGGATAGTAAGCAAGTTTGTGGCACAACACAATCATGAGCTACTCTCTCCAAAAAGTATCGCCTAAATGCACGGGCATAGAGGAGTGACAAAAGTCTAGAAATAACTCATAACTACTTTAAATAAGTCTAGTGTACCAACAAGAAAGATAATGCCGGTGCCGAATAAAGATGTGGGTGGGGATTTTAATGTTAACTGCATTGGCAAGGACCTTCAAAACTATTTGGGAAACAAAGGAAGAAAACTGTTTGAGGGAGATACACAACGGTTGTACATGTACTTTGTTTAGCAACAATGTAGAGAGCCCGGCTTTATGTACTCCATGCAGGTCGATGAGAATGGGCGTATGGAAAGTTGCTTTTGGGCAGATACAAGATCAATGTCGGCTTATCAATATTTCGAGGACGTTGTCACATTTGATACGACATACCTCACCAATGTATGTAAGATGTCATTTCTGTCGTTCTCTGAAGTTAATCATCAGCACCAAACCATAATATTTGGTTGTGCGTTGTTAGTGAATGAGATAGTTGAGTCCTATATATGGTTGCTTAGAACATGGCAGGAAGCAATGCTGAAGCATGCCCTTTCAACCATTATAACTAATGATAATAAAGCTATGGCCAAGGCCATTACGGATGTAATTCCAAATACAACTCACCGGTTATGTTTTTGACACATTTTACAAAAATTTCCATAACATTTGGCACATATCTACCACAAGTTTCTAAACTTCCAAACAGAGTTCAATCATTTTATCCATAATACAGTAACTCCCAATGAGTTCGAAGGGGAATGGATTTCAATAATGATGAAATATGCTCTAGCAGATAATGATTGGCTACAAAATCTTTATAACCGACGGGAAAAGTGGGCTCCAAGTTACTTGCGAACCATATTTTGTACCGGTATGTCAACCACGCAAAGGAGCGAGAGCATGAATAAATTTTTCAATGATTATGTGCGATCGAGCACGATGATGAGTGAGTCTGTGCATCAGTACCAACAAGTCTTAGATGCACGCTATTTAAAGGAAAAAGAGAAGGATCTGAGAACAAAAACCTCTCGACCGGTTATGAAAACATATTGGGAAATTGAAGAATAGGTTGCCGAACTGTATACAAGGAAGTCGTTCAATATCTTTCAAAATGAGCTAATCAGTTGCCATCGGTACAAACTGACAAAAGTTCAGCAAGAGAGTGAAAGTAAGATGTATGAGGTGGCACCTAAGCAATAAGGCAAACGTATTTATTATGTGACTTTTGATAGAAGAGAAGAAAATGCAATATGTACATGTCATATATTTGAGTTTTTGGAAATTCTTTGTAGGCATGTACTATGTGTCTTGATGAAGAAGTCAAATTTTGATACGTTGCCACCTCAATATGTTCTAGAGCGATGGACCATCAATACTAAGAGTTTAACTATCATTGAGATACCAACTTTGGAGGAGCATATTACGATGGAAGAGGATCCAATAGTGCAAAAAAAGCCACTTGATGATGCAGTTTTACGATATTGCTGAACTTGGGTTATAATCAAGATTTAAGATTAACCATCTTTCTCTTGCCTTGGAGAAGGTACACAATGCGTTGCTTTTAATGGAAGAAATTAGTGAAGGAAATGTCGAAGGTGAAGACATCACAAACTACAAACCCTATAGGAAGAGAAGGCGTTATATCAAACATCTCTTCTCCCCATTTACTAGAATCGAGAGCAATGTTCATGTAGACTAGCTAGGTAAAAGAGAGATTCCATTAGTATTTAAGTAATGTTGGAAGGGATTGAGAATTTGCCGATATGATTCTCAGGAAAATATAATTAATGTCATGTTTGTTAAGATCATTTATGCTTGTTAGTCATAAGCTAGCTTATAATTAAAGGAGTACGTAAATCATGATTACGTAAATGCAGATTTTAAAATAGTCATTCACAAATTCAACCCACCATATTAATAGGACTTACAAATTGAATCCAAAATATTAATAGAACTTACAAATTCAATCCAAAATATTAATAAGACTTACAAATTCAAATGTCATCTTAACATTGACCAACATACACAATTATTGTTCAAATTAAAAAAAAAAAAAAAACTACAACACAAAGTCCAATAATACGAAACCATGATAACCAAAGATTTTTCTAATTTCCTTGTACTTCTTTTTAAGAGCTTTATATTTTGCATATTCAACAATCACACATTCTTGATTGATCATTTCGTTCATTCTTTCAGCTCAATCCAATGTCATTTTGCAACATTTGTTCTACATTATTTCAAGATCAATCCATTGGAAAATTTTGCATTGTTTGTCAATCTGATAGTTTGCACAATTGAAAAACCATCTGTCAAAACTATTTACTTTGTCATAAATTCTAAGCTTCAATGGAGTCCCACCATGGCAAAGTGGTCTCTCCATCCCACCATCGTCATGTGCTCTTAAAGTCCAAAATTGAGAACTAGCAATGCTGTCAGACTAGATTTTGCACATGAATTCATATTGAATATAACAATAACTTATCTATAATATAAATATATATAATTTATATATATAATTAAAATTCTCTCTTAAATTTAATAAAAAATTTCCCCCTTCCCCAATCTTTTTACTTAAATTATTTCTCTAAATCTCAATATACATCCATTTATATTCTAATTTTTATCTTCATTTAAATTCAAATTTTAACTCACATAATCTCGCAGTTATTCTAACAGTCTAATTTTAGCAAAAAAATTGATTATAAATTTATATGATTGTAAAATTAATTGATTATACCCACTAATTTAGTTTCACTCTAACTTGTATGATTGTGAGATATAATTTGTTAAAAATTTAATAGCGTTACATCATTACTTATTAGAAAGTTTTCAAATTTATTTTTTATTTATAAATTTTTCTTAAATCATAGAAAAATATGAGCAAGTATTCAAGAACAATTGATTTTTTTTTTAAAAAAGACATGGATAATTCGAAGAGTAATATATGTTTAAAAAGCTCGGTAACAACAGAATATGATACTTCTATCACTGATAAACATTTTTCTAAAATTTACACGCATTGCACACTTTATCAATCGTCCCCTAAACATAAAATTCTGGTTTCGCCCCTAGGCATACTCAATTCAATTAAAAAACATGGGCATCGAGGGCATACTCAATTGTGGCCATGCTATGAATCAAAATAAGGGCACGCTTTGTATACTCAATCAAAATAGGGGCATATTCAATCCAACTAAATCCTTAATTATTTCTCATAGTCAATGAAACCAGGCATAAATCAATTATAACAAGAACAACAGATTTTATCATGGTTTGTTCGTCGCTTTGATTAATTGAAGCCAAACACCCTACAAAAAATTATAGACAATTAAAATAGGTATTACAAAAAGTAGGAACTAATAAAAATGAAATTAAAATCTGGTTTAGGAAGAGACATGAAATCAAACACAGTGAAGTTGTAGATAGGGGCATTGTGGTAGGGGATCTCTGGGTTTTCAAAACCAGTGGTTTAAGGGAGTTAGGGTTTCGAAATCGAGAGGGAGGGGAGCAATCTTTGGTTTTTCGAAAGTAGAGGCGTTGTGGGTTACGGTTTCGAAACCAAAAAGAGCAAGAGAGAGTCCCAAGATTCAAAACCAAAGAGACGAGAGAGATTGAAGATGATTTGCGAGAGACCATAGAAGAGAGAGAGAGAATCAGAAATGAGACCTGCGTTCGCGCCAGGGTGGGGGGAGGGGACTGCAAATCGTCTGCAATCCACTTCACCATATGCCTGCTGCTCTCCCTCATTAAACTGACGTGGCACGCAATGATTGGATTCCAATATATTGAGCTTGTAGGAAAGCTCCGATTAGAAGGTTTTCTCAAAATCGTTTAGTCTTGACCACGCCAAATCACTGGTAAAGAACTCATTGTTGAAGCCTTATACTAGAGGTAATCTCTTCTTTGATTAAAAAAGAAAAAAAACTCAAAAACACAAATTGATCTATTTTGTTCTACAATCTTGTTAATTTTTATTTTATTTTATTTTACAAGAAGATAAAGGCTTCTATCATTTAGCAATTTTGATTGACAAAAATCATTGAGAAGAATAAACAAGAAACTACTGAAGCAAAACAAATTACAGTCTGCGATTTTTCATTCTATTTTTTTGGAAAGTAAATTTTTTCAAGAAAATTCCTCAAGCAAAGACAACCTAAGAATTTCAAGAGAGAGAGATGGACTAAACCCTAAAACTTTCAGAGAATTTGTCATTGAATCATAAATCTAAAATTAACCAAAACTATCATCTAAAAATTTACCTAAGAAATCGAAAGCAGAAATGGACCTTTAGGAATAGGGGTGTAAAAAAAACCAGTAAACCGAATCGAATCGAATCAAACTGGTGAAATCAATCCGGTTTTAGATAGGTACCGGTTCAGAATCGATTTTCATAATGTTAAAAATGTTAAAATCGGTAGGTACCGGTTCGATTTCGATTCTAAACTTTTTAGAACCGAATCAGACCGGACTGGACCGACTCAATATAATATATATTTTAAATTAATTTTTTTTAATATAATACATAATATTAAATATTTTTTTAATTATATAAAATATGTTATACATTAATATATAATATAAATTAGTTATAATTTATATTTTATGGCCTAATACTAATAGAATAATACTATATTACTATTAGTAATATACTTTAAGTCTATATATAAACTATTATACTAAATAATTACATATGAAATAATGATATAGTAATATATAATATATAATTATTTTAACAAATACTAATATATAATTATTTTAATCATTATATATAGTACTAATATATATATATATATTAATAGTGTAATAAAATAATATAGACTAATTTAAAATCGAAAAATCAAATCAAACCGGACTGGAATCAATAAAATCGGTACTACCGATTTTGAAGGATAACTGGTACATAATCGGTTTTAAAAAATGAAAAATCGATAGTATCTGTTCGATTCTAAATCTTATTCAAAATCAAATCGAATCGAATCAG
The DNA here is from genome assembly GCA_036898215.1 of Platycarya strobilacea. Taxonomy (NCBI): domain Eukaryota; kingdom Viridiplantae; phylum Streptophyta; class Magnoliopsida; order Fagales; family Juglandaceae; genus Platycarya; species Platycarya strobilacea. The sequence goes on along the minus strand of CM072554.1, from coordinate 13,349,421 downwards.
CCCAATTACACCTCTATCTGAAAAGAAAATTGCAGCGATAGTCAAAAATCGTCTGGGACACAAAACCCAGCCATAAAATGCCAGGGATCCCTCTATCTGGGGCTGTACACTCGACCCAACGTGACTCGATTAACCCACTTCCGAATCGATCCGCCCAATTGTGTACCCATCACCGGTTTATCGATTACCGACCGATAAGATTTTAAATAGAAGTTCATGTACGAAAATAAGTCAACAATTATTACGTTACTTTTTCAGACCTGGGACATAGATTGAAGGATTCAAGAATGGGCCAAATTCGAGCTACGAACAAGAGCCTAAGGGAAGAAGATAGCCCAGGCGCAAGATAGAAGGTTCAAGACTCAAGTATGTTGACCATTAGCTGAGACAACAACGAGCTTTAATCCTTCAAAGCTCTTCCTTCATTCCTATTAGACTATTTCAAATTATATTTTAAATTTGAATTTCAAATATTATTTCAAATTTTAAATTATCTATTTTTTTTTGAAAATTTCTCTAAGGTGTTTTTTTAATCCCACATTAGTTAGACAGTAAAATATTTAATGGTTTATAAGTGAATGTATTTCACTATACATAAAATAAATAAAAAGGGTAGACAGTCTAGAAGCGTCATCCAGTGCAAAGCACTGATCGCACGCACACACGCACGCACGCGCACGCGCGTCGCGCGCGCGACGTATAGACACATTGACGTATTGACGCTTTAGAAATACTTAGCATTTCGCACGTACGCATTGTCGCAAGTGACGGAATTCTTTTGCTAAGCGAAATAATGTGTCTGATCACTATTTTGACAGTTGAGATTAACTGTCAATTACAGTTATTTTTGTAACTGTTCAGACAATAACTGTCATAATTTTATTTTAACTGAAACGTTATGTCTGTTGCTATTGCATCTTTTCGTTCAAAAGGTTAGTGTTCAGAATTTGCAATCTGCACACTATATAAACAGTGTTGTATCCTGAAGACATAATTGCTAATGATTCCCTTTTGCAGAACTCTATACGAGTGGGAGGCAATATTTATCTGAGAGACAGATTAACAATCGCCTCACTGTTCTTTTCTTTCAATCTCTATACGTATATAGATTTTCTAACAATTCTCAGACAAATATTATAGCATCTTCTTCTGCAAACCCTACGATCACTTCTTTAAGCATTGTACCACAAGATCTTTCAAAGTTGGATCGATTTGATGGAAATAACTATAGACGTTGGAAGGAGAAAGTTGAGTTCTTACTTACTACTTTGAAAGTGCGGTATGTGTTGGATACCCTTTGTCCAGTTCTTCTTACGACTCAAACTCCACGAGAAGATGAAATTGCAGCAAGGAAAAAATGGGAAGATGACAACTACACATGCCGTGGAAATATTCTCAACACTCTCACTGATCCTTTGTTCGATATGTAAGCACCAAAGAAAGATGCAATGGACATATGGGATGCTTTGGAGAATAAATACAAAATCGAAAATTTCGGTAACAAAAGCTATCTCGTTAGTAATTATTTTGATTTTAAAATGGTAGATAACTAGCCAATACTTGATCAAGTGCATGATTTACAACTTATTGTCCAACAAATTATTTCTGAGGGTATTCCTATTGATGAGAAACTTCAAGTGGGTGCTATTATTGCCAAATTACCGTCAACTTGGAAGGATTACCGTAAGTCTTTGAAGAGAAAGGGAGATTATTTCACTCTTGAAGGTCTTCAAAGACAACTCCGAATTGAAGAAGAGTCGAGATTGCGGGATAAAATTGAAAAAATTGCTGAAATGAATAAATCAATTCATGCTGTTGAAACAGACAACAAAAAAGGAAAGAAGCCTAGAATTGATACTCGTGTTTTTAACAAACAAAGTAAGGGTAATTTCAAAAAGAAAGGAACTTATCATTTCTACAAAAAGAAAATACACTACATCAAAGAATGTAGACTTCGAAAGAAGCAAGAGCAAGCAAACAATATTGAAGAGAATCTCATTGCTGTAGTGTCTGAAGTCAACATGATATTCAATACTTTTGGTTGGTGGGTTGATACCGGTGCAACTCGTCATATTTGTGGAGACAAAAATCTCTTCAAGAAATATGAGAAGATTGGTGACGAGATCGAACTATACATGGGAAATTCTTCTACCACGAAAGTGGTTGGAAAAGGCACCGTCGAGTTGAAATTTACTTATGGCAAAATAGTCACTTTACTTGATGTATTTCATGCACCAGAAAATTCGTAAGAATCTAGTTTCTGACGGTCTTTTATCCAAACATGGCTATAAGCTTGTATTCGAGTCTGATAAATTTGTATTGACAAAGAACGGCATGTTTGTGGGCAAAGGATACGCTGTTGATGGGATGTTCAAACTTAATTTAATAAAAGATAATATTTCTGTTTATTCTGTTGATTCTTTTTCATTATGGCATACTAGATTAGGTCATGTAAATTATAATTCTCTATCTCGTATGACAAAATTAGGTTTATTACCTTCAAATTTACATGATGATAGGAATAAATGTGAGACTTGTGTTAAGCCTAAATTAACAAGAAAACCCTTTCAAAATGTTAATAAATCATCTTCAACTTTGCTTGAGTTGATATATACAGATATATGTGATTTACATGGTAAATTAACAAGGGGCGGAAAAAGATATTTTATTACTTACATAGATGATTTTTCAAAATATGCTTACATTTATCTACTTAGAACTAAAGATGAAGCCTTAAATAAATTCAAAATATTTAAGGCAGAGGTAGAAAATTTTCTTAATTGCAACATTAAGATTTTGAGAAGTGATAGAGGAGGTGAATATTTTAATAATGATTTTGATCATTTTTGTGAAAATAGTAGTATTATACACCAATGCACAACACCTTATACACCACAACAGAATGGTATAGCAGAAAAAAAAAAATAGAGCACTTATGGATATGGTCAATGTCATGCTCGAACAATCAGGCCTACCTGACAATCTTTGGAGAGAAGCTATATTTTCTGCAATTCATATTTTAAATAGAGTGCCTTCTAAAAAGAATAATATGTCACCATATGAGTTATGGTTTAAACGTAAACCTAACTTAAATTATTTTAAAGTGTGGGGGTGTCTAGCATATGTAAGATTACCTGATCTCAAAAGATCTAAATTAGAACCAAGAACTTCAAAATGTGTTTTTGTTGGATATGCTTCACATAGTAAAGCTTATCATTTTCTAGATCAAGAATCTAATGTAATTATTGAATCAAGAGATACAGAATTTTTTGAAAATAACTTTTTTTTAAAATTTTTTGAAGGTAACACTTCCTATAAAAATAATAATCTTGAAAAAACTTGTTCTGAAAATGAAAAGAATTTGGAAATCAGAAAATCCAAAAGAATAAGAAAAGAAAAAACTTTTGGTTCTGATTTTGTAACATATCTTATAGAAGGAAATTCTAAAACAATTTTACAAGAGTTTGGTTTGTGTTACAATTTGGAAAATGACCCTTCTACTTTACAAGAAACTTTGAAATCTAGGGATACTACTTTCTGGAAGGAGGCTATTGATGATGAAATGGAATCTATAATGTCTAATAAGACATGGATCCTTGTAGATTTGCCTTCCAGTTCTAAACCTATAGGTTGTAAGTGGATTTTCAAGAGAAAATTAAAAATTGATGGATCCATTGATAAGTATAAGACTAGATTAGTAGCCAAAGGGTTTAGACGATCTAAGGGCATAGATTACTTTGATACATATACACCTGTAGCTAGGATTTCATCAATTAGAACTTTGATATTTTTGACCTCTATATTTAATCTTGAAATCCATCAAATGGATGTGAAAACAGCATTCTTAAATGGTTATTTGGATGAAGAAATATATATGGAGCAACCAGAGGGTTTCATTGTTCCGGGTCATGAAAATAAGGTTTGTAAATTAGTCAAATCTTTGTATGGTTTAAAACAAACTCCTAAACAATGGCATGAAAGATTTGATAATGTAGTTCTGTCTAATAGTTTTTGTTTGAATGAAGCAAACAAATGCATTTATTCTAAAATATGTGATAATATGCTTATATGTAGATGATATGATGATATTCAGTGATAATAGTTCATGCATTAGAGATACAAAATTATTCCTGTCATCTCATTTTGATATGAAAGATTTGGGTGTTGCAAATACCATACTTGGTATTAAAATATATAGGAATGATAACACTTATGCTATATCACAAAGTCATTACATTGATAAAATTTTAAGTAAATTTAATCATTTACATAAGAAAATATCTCGGGTTCCATACAACCCTGCTTTAAAGCTTGGACCAAACAAATATCGATGTGTATCACAACTAGAATATTCTAGTGTTATTGGAAGTCTGATGTATGCAATGCATTGCACACGTCCAGATATAGCTTTTGCTGTGGGCAAATTGAGTAGATACACAAGTTGTCCAAGCGTGGAACATTGAAAAGCAATTTCCATTATTTGGAGTTATTTGAAAGGAACTAAGTCCTATGCTCTATATTATGGAGGTTATCCATCTATAATTCAGGATTTTAGTGACGCTAATTGGAATTGTGTGGATGATAGATCTAAATCTACAAGTGGGTGGGTGTTCATCCTTGGTGGCGCGGCCATCTCATGGGGATCCAAAAAACAAACTTGCATAACTCACTCAACAATGGAGTCTAAATTAGTGACTTTAGGAGCTGCTGGAAAAGATGATGAATGGTTGAGAAAACCTAAATAAGGATCTGATTCGTAAAACATCGCTTGAGATGGGCCTAAAACCTATGGAATAGATCACTAAAAGATAGCAACCCAACCTAGATTTAGAATTCTAAATTCTAGGTTCAATGGGAAAAACAAAGTCTTATTAGTGATGATAATAACACTGAATTAGACCGTCATTTATAATATATATATATTATAATTTAGTGCTAGTCTTGCAGTGAAAAAGGAAAGGTTCAACATGACTCTTAATGGGTTCGTATAAAATGTGTATTTATGCAAGAGCACCTAGAAGAACTCTACCTATGTGAGTGTAAAGTCAGGCCGCTTTTGTCGGGGTTTGGTAAACCGCCTATAGCACTCATGAAGTTGGGATAACGCGTATGGTCTTTAATGCGTGGCTATTAAGAACGATGGAAATATGTGTTGACATGCATTAATTTTCTAGTTTTATCACACGATATGATAGTTCAAAGATATTATGTCTACTATCATATTGATAAAATTTTGAGAATCATATGCTACATGGAAGTTCAAACCCAAAAGGTACTTACATTTATGTGTCAACATATAATTGTAATAGCAGCATTTAAAAAAAAATTATATATATACATTATTTGAAATAAGTGGAGGAATGTTATATTATTTCAAATTATATTTCAAATTTGAATTTCAAATATTATTTCAAATTTTAAATTATCTATTGTTTTTTGAAAATTTCTCTAAGGTTTTTTTTTAATCCCACATTGGTTAGACAGTAAAATATTTAATGGTTTATAAGTGAATGTATTTCACTATACATAAAATAAATAAAAATGATAGACAGTCTAGAAGTATCATCCAGTGCGAAGCACTGATCGCACGCACGCGCACGCGCGATGCATAGACGCATTGACGCTTTAGACGTACTTAGCACTTCGCACGTACGCATCATCGCAAGTAATGGAATTATTTTGCTAAGCGAAATAATGTGTCTGATCACTATTTTGACTGTTGCCCAGATGACTAACACAAGAGGGGGATGAATTGAGTTGTATTTAAAAAAATAACAATTATAAATCAAATATATAATATAAAATATAAATAAAATATGAAACAGTAATAAATATAAAGAGTAAAGGTAAGAGAGAATCAAACTCAGTATGTTAACGAGGTTCGGCCCCACTGCCTTCGTCCTCGCCTCAAGCTACCCCTTGAGGATCCCCAAATCCACTATTCAATCTCCTTTAGGTGGAAATGGAAACCTATTACACCTTTGAGCAGCACCGCTCCAAAGAATCCGTGTAGAACACCCTCTACACTTCCAATCACCTCACACTTGGTGATTTAACTATTCCCCGTGTAGAACACTTTCTACACTTCCAATCACCTCACACTTGATGATTTAACTATTCCCCGTGTAGAACACCTTCTACACACATAAGGGTTATACACACCTTTTTACAAATACAAGAATTGATAGTAGGTAGACTATCAAAGTACACTCCTCAATGAATGAGATAGAAACAATACAGCGCAACCTATATCTCTCTCAACAAGAACAAGAATTAAGGCTCAAAACTTTAGAAAAGAGAGAATGAGAGTTTTGAAGAAATTATGCAAAATTTAGTAATAGATGTGTAAGCTCTTGTTGTATATTTTACAAAACTCAAGTGAGCTATTTATAGGCAAATGTGTTTTCAATTTCAAATTTGAAAAGATTATCATGTCAAAAACATCATCATTCACTTTTCAAAAATTTCAAATCTAATATTTTTACTTTTTGCATGTGACAAAAGGAGCACACTTTACTTTTCAAAAATTTCAAACATAATCTTTTACTTTTTGCATATGACAAAAGGAGCATACTTTACTTTTCAAAATTTTCAAACAAAGACATATACCTTTTGCATAAGTCAAGAAAAGCATCTATCACTTTTGAAAATATTCAAATAAAACATGCACATGTGAAAGATGACAATCAATCATCTTAATATTTTCAAAGTTCAAACCTTTAATCATGTCATGCACATGTGAAAGATGACAATCAATCATCTTAATATTTTCAAAATTCAAACATTTAATCATGTTATGCACATGTGAAAGATGACAATCAATCATCTTTCAAAATTTTCAAATTTAATTTTCAAAATATTCATGCACATGTGGAAAATGTATTTTAATGCTTTATGATAAAATATTAATTTTGAGCCTTAATTCTAATTTTGAATTTTTAAGAGATTAACAACATTACTCTATGATTTTAATGTGAACTTGTTCCCTTCTTGCTCATGCTTGCTTCCTTGATGTGCTTGATTCTATTGTGTGGACAACTTGAGTTTGAGACTCCTTTATTCTTTGAATTCATTTGTTATCATCAAAATTCATGTGTGGATTTACATGAAACTTGAAACCTTGGGTTCAACAATCTCCCCCTTTTTGATGATGACAAATACTTGATAGAACCTGAAACCTGTATTAATACTTAAGCACCCCCTGAGAATGTGCGTTAGTTTTTCAAGCAAAAATATAAATATAATTCCAAGCATATATAACAAGTTTAGCAATAATATTAATGTTCTAGTTTAAAACTTCTCCCACTTTTGGCATCATTAAAAATGAATCATAATTATCTCAATAAGATATATTCCTACAATAACTAACAGACAAATAAAACGCTGCGTTAGTAGAGACTGTAGAAGTTAGAACCACCCGTGTCCGACAAAACCTGCAAAGGTTGAAGCCGAATTTTATCATCTCGGTGCAGAAGAAAATTTAAATCCGTTTGATGTTATTGACGAATTAGATGTTCCAGAGATTTGAAGTTGAATAATTAAAATTATTCGTGTCTGACAAAGACAGCAAAAGCTACAGGCCTAGCTCTGGCAATGCGGTGCGGAGCCATGCATGTTCGACAAAACCTGCAAATGTTGGAAGTATAACTCTAGCAATTCGGTGCGGAGCCACATGTATCTGACAAAACCTGTAAAGGTTGGAGGCCTAGTTCTAGCAGTCGGTGCGAAAGCAGATTTAAATCAATCGCCTGATGTTGTTGACAAACGGGTTTGAAGGCTCTGAGTTTCTATAAAAAAATCATTTTCACCTATCGGATACCAAAAAAAAAATATCGCTTCTTGACCTAAATTCTATTTCTGCATAACGATAGAATGGCTGAACAATTCTCTTCCACTAATGTTCCAGACTTGAATCAGGAACTCTTGACGCATCAACCATCAATCTTCTCTCCTAAGGCCATCAATGTCATGATAGGAGCAGAGAACCATTTTTCTAGTAAGAAAACTTTTGACAATGTGTTTCCAGCATATCTTATATTTCTTTTGACTAATAAGATTTGAAGAGACAATAGTTTGTCTTGTTCTTTATGCTATCTCTATAAAATCAATTTTAAAGTTCATCCGATTTGCATCAAATTTTATTCTCATCTCTATAACTCATCTGCATTCCTTCAATATTCTTATTTTAAGTTTTCAATTCTTTTCTCAATGGCTCATTCTTCTAACATTCCTCTAGATGCATCCATGAGGTATTCTACATCTCAATCTCATGTCCTTTCTGCAGCTATCATTGGCGCCATGTTGTAGCAAGAGAACAATAGTTTGGCTAATAAGCCAGACTCCGATACTATCTACGACTTGGTGAGTCTCGGGACTCGCTACTCATCCTCTATTGTCGCTTTTTCCCAGCAGCTACAAGTCAAAAATCATGAGGTTGAAAAGCTTAAAGAAGAAATTGTTGTACTTCAACGAATGTTCAAGAATCTCACACAAGGGAATGAATCCTTCGGCAGAAGAATAAAAAGTTGAAATCTCTATTGGATTCTTCATTCCGCTTGCCAGTTCCCATGGATAGGGATGACATGATATTGTATGAAGAGAATGAGCGTCTCAAACATGAGGCTAAGAACCTCAAGTTTATGTAAAAGTATTTAAAAAAATATCTCTCTATTTTTATGAACTCTGATCTATCTTTCAAGATAAATTCATAACATGCATCATACATATTTCTCTTCTAATCATACATAATCTATCTTCTGGTAAGGGTTTTGTGAATATATCTGCTAACTGATCGTGTGTGTTTGTGAACTCCAGTATTATATCGCCTTTCTGCACATGATCTTGAAAAAAATGATATCTTATTTCAATATGCTTAATTCTAGAATGTTGTATTGGGTTTTTTTTTTTTGAAAGATTTATAGCACTTGTATTATCACATTTGATTGGAATGTGATTATACATAAGTTTAAAATCCTCAAGTTGTTGCTTCATGTAAAGAACTTGAGCACAACAACTACCCGCAGCAACATATTCTACCTCAGCAGTAGATAGTGTAACAGAATTTTTTTTTTTTTACTAAACCGGGAAACTAGTGCACGACCTAAGAAATGACATGTTCTACTAAAACTTTTTCAATCATCTTTGCAACCAGTATAATCGGTACCTGAATAACTAATAAGATCGAAAGAAGTGTGTTTAGGATACCATAACTCTAAGTCAATGGTACTGGCAAAATATCTAAAAATCTGCTTGACTGCAATCAAATGAGATTGTTTTGGAAATGATTGAAAACGTGCACATAAACATACACTGAACATAACATCAGGTCTACTAGTTATCAAATATAATAAACTACTAATCATACCTCGATATACATTTGAGTTAACTGGCTTACCGCTTTCATCTTTATCAAATTTAGTGGTCGGATTCATTGATGTTCCAATTACCTTCGCACGTTCCATCTCAAATTTTGAGTAACTCTTTGATATATTTTGACTGATTAATAAATGTTCCACTTTTTGCTCGCTTGATTTGCAATCCGAGAAAGAAATTAAGTTCTCCCATCATGCTCATTTCAAATTCTTCCTGCATATTCTTAACAAAATCTTGACACATAATTATTAGTAGCACCAAATATTATATCATCTATATAAATTTGAATTAACAGAATATCATTCTATTCATACTTGATGAAAAGAGTTATATCGATCTTTTCTCTTGAAAAACATTTTTCAATAAAAAAAAAACTATTTAAGAAAACACTTTTAACATCCATTTGAAAAAGTTTGAAATCTTTATAACAATCATATGTAAGTAGCATTCGAATAGCTTCTAATCTTGCGACTAGTGCATATGTTTCATCATAATCGATTCCTTCTTCTTGACTGAAACCTTGGGCCACTAGTCGAGCCTTATTTCTAGTGATGATTTTAGACTCATCTTTCTTATTTCTAAAAACTCATTTTGTTCCAATAACAGCATAATTTTTAGGTTTAGGAACAAATGTCCATACATTATTTCTTTCAAATTAATTTAGTTCTTCTTGCACAAATAGAATCCATAATTTATCAATAAGAGTTTCATCAATATTTTGGGTTCAATTTGAGTTAGAAAAAGTGTGTGATTACAAATATTTCTAAGAGATGATCGAGTACTTACACCACGTGAAGGTTCTCCTAGAATTTATTCTGCTGGATGATTTTTCACATGTTTCCACTATTTGGTTGCATCTTGTACTAAGTCTTGATGATCTTTCATTCTATTTCCATAATCTTCCCTTTTGAATTGTCTCCAAATATCACACATCCTTTTTCTTTAGAAGTGAATTCAATGAATTTAGTTTTGTCTTCTGTCACGTATCTTGAGCATCCGTTATCTAAAAATCATTTATTTTTACCTGTAGAATACTTCATACATACCTACAAAAGCAATTAAAAACAATTCCTGGTACCCAAGTTCTTTGGGTCCTTTATTTATTAGTATTAGAAGAAATAAAATTTTTTGGTATCCATATGGCCCTAATAGTTATTGTATGTTTTCTTCTAATAGGACAAGCAAAATAATTATGACCATTTCTATTACAAAAATTGCAAATAGCATGTGACATATATGAAGAACTTGAGTGATTATAATAGTATCCTTTTTTAACAAAATTATTTTTATGAAAAGAATTTTGAATATTGGATTTTGATGTAGAAGGATTATCAAAGAAGTTTTTATAAGTTTTGTATTTTTGTTTTGGCTTATATCCCAAGCCTGCCTTATCAAAAACACATCTTTGACTACCAAGAAATTTTTCAAAATTTCTTTTTCTATTCGTAAAGTTTTCAATAATATTTTCTAAATCAGTTTTCTTTTTCTTCAACTCAAGATTTTCATCTTTCAAAACAATACTTTCTTTTCTTAAAATATCAATTTCGTTTGTTAAAGAAAAATTTTTCTTTTTCAAAGCAGTATACTTGATACCCAATTTTTCAAATTCCTCATATACCTCTTCTAAAACATTTTGCAATTCTTCATATGAAGGATCTTCAATATTATCAAGATTTGTTACCTCAATATCATCTTTAGCCATAAGACAAAGATTTGCTAATTCTCCATTACTTGCTTCACTATCTGAGCTACTTGAATAATCATCCCATGTAGCTTTCATTGCCTTTTTGCCTTTGTTTCGATCTTTCTTTAGTAGAGGACAATCTGACTTGATATGACCAGGTTTATTGCATTTATAACAAATTAAAGTGTCATTTTTACCTGAATTTTTCTTGGAAAACTTTTTGAAGGATTTCCTTGGAGGAGTTTTATTTTTCTTTAAGAACCTCTGAATTCTTCTTGTTATCATCGCAACTTCTTCATTTTTGTCGTCATTTTCCTCATCTTCATCACTTTCACTTTCATGTGGAACAACTTTAAGTGCCAAGCTCTTCTTTAACTTTCTTTCTTCTTCTCCTTTTTTCAATGTGTACTCATGGGTGATAAGTGACCCGATGAGTTCATTCACTTCGAGCTTCTTGAGGTCTCTAGCTTCAAGAATCGCTGTCATTTTTTATTCCCAACGTTTTGGTAGAGAGTTGAGAATTTTTCTTACTATCTCCACTTTGAAATAAATTTTGTCAAGAGCTGTCAAACTGTTTATGATATTAGTAAAACGAGTGTACATACTAGAAATAGATTCATCATCATTCATTTTAAACATTTCATATTCATGAGTAAGAATATAAATTTTTGATTCCTTGACTTGAGAAGTTCCTTCATAAGTAACTTCCAAGTTATCCTAAATTTCCTTTGCTGTAGCACAAGTCATTACTCTATTAAATTCATTACCATTGAGAGCATTATATAATAAATTCATAGCAGTTAAATTCAAAGTATAAAGTCTATCGTCTTCACGATCAAACTCTTCTTCTTCTTCCTTTTTGACCTTTACTCCATCAACTACTTTTGTTGGAATATAAGGTCCATTTACAATGCATTTCCAGATTTCTCGACCTTGAGCCTGAAGGAATATTCTCATTCTAACTTTCCAGAATGAGTAATTGTCTCCGCAAAAGAGTGGAGGCCAACTGCTAGATTGACCTTCACCAAATGAAACTGCAATATTAGCCATAAGATTTTAACTCAAAAGATAGTTAATCTTATAACAAAACTCTAGCTCTGATACCAATTGTTGCCCAGATGACTAACACAAGAGGGGGGGTGAATTGAGTTGTATTTAAAAAAATAACAATTATAAATCAAATATATAATATAAAATATAAATAAAATATGAAACAGTAATAAATATAAAGAGTAAAGGTAAGAGAGAAGCAAACTCAGTATGTTAACGAGATTCGGCCCCACTGCCTACGTCCTCGCCTCAAGCTACCCCTTGAGGATCCCCAAATCTACTATTCAATTTTCTTTAGGTGGAGATGGAAACCTATTACACCTTTGAGCAGCACCGCTCCAAAGAATCCGTGTAGAACACCCTCTACACTTCCAATCACCTCACACTTGGTGATTTAACTATTCCCCGTGTAGAACACCTTCTACACTTCCAATCACCTCACACTTGGTGATTTAACTATTCCCCGTGTAGAACACCTTCTACACACACAAGGGTTATACACACCATTTTACAAATACAAGAGTTGATAGTAGGTAGACTATTAAAGTACACTCCTCAATAAATGAGATAGAAACAATACAGCGCAACCTATATCTCTCTCAACAAGAACAAGAATTAAGGCTCAAAATTTTAGAAAAGAGAGAATGAGAGTTTTGAAGAAATGATGCAAAATTTAGTAATAGATGTGTAAGCTCTTGTTGTATATTTTGTAAAACTCAAGTGAGCTATTTATAGGCAAATGTGTTTTCAATTTCAAATTTGAAAAGATTCTCATGTCAAAAACATCATCATTCACTTTTCAAAAATTTCAAATCTAATCTTTTACTTTTTGCATGTGACAAAAGGAGCACACTTTTCTTTTCAAAAATTTCAAACATAATCTTTTACTTTTTGCATATGACAAAAGGAGCACACTTTACTTTTCAAAATTTTCAAACAAAAACATCTACCTTTTGCATAAGTCAAGAAAAGCATCTATCACTTTTGAAAATATTCAAATAAAACATGCACATGTGAAAGATGACAATCAATCATCTTAATATTTTCAAAGTTCAAACCTTTAATCATGTCATGCACATGTGAAAGATGACAATCAATCATCTTAATATTTTCAAAATTCAAACATTTAATCATATTATGCACATGTGAAATATGACAATCAATCATCTTCAAAATTTTCAAATTTAATTTTCAAAATATTCAAGCACATGTGGAAAATATATTTTAATGCTTTATGATAAAATATTAATTTTGAGCCTTAATCCTAATTTTGAATTTTTAAGAGATTTACAACATTACTCTATGATTTTAATGTGAACTTGTTCCCTTCTTGCTCATGCTTGCTTCCTTAATGTGCTTGATTCTATTGTGTGGACAATTTGAGTTTGAGACTCCTTTATTCTTTGAATTCATTTGTTATCATCAAAATTCATGTGTGGATTTACACGAAACTTGAAACGTTAGGTTCAACATTGACAGTTGTGATTAATTGTCAATTACAATTATTTTTGTAACTGTTCAGATAATAACTGTCCTAATTTTATTTTAACTGAAACGTTATATCTGCTGCTATTGCATCTTTTCGTTCAAAAGGTTAGTGTTCAGAATTTGTAATCTGCACACTATATAAACAGTGTTGTATCCTGAAGACATAATTGCTAATGTTTCCCTTTTACAGAACTCTATACAAGTGGGAGGTAATATTTGTCTAAGAGACAGATTAACAATCGTCTCACTATTTTTTTCTTTCAATCTCTATACGTATATAGATTTTCTAACAATTCCAAGTCAAGAATAAAAGTTCATACCTGGGATATAGATTGCGAGGGCCACAATATAGAAGTAATCGAAATATAAGTTCCATTTGTTTGTCTGGATTCTTCAAGTCGATTGTGTTTGGGAGAAGATGGAAGCGGTCTTTAGGAGAAGACGGAAGCGACTACAAGTATCGTTTTGGGGGAAAAATAAACGAGTCGGATAATTAATCGATACCGATTGTGTTGCTAACGAGTTGGGTAATTCGAGTCGGATCGATTCGGCAAAACAGGCGAGTCGGAGTGTCGGCTTTTCTGAACAGTCCTATATCCAACATGATAGTGTTTTCAGTGCCTCTAGTTCGGCACCATCTTTTGGTCTCAGGAAGACGATTTCGGTACACCTCTTTGGTTCTACTCAGCGTCTCGGTGCCCCCTGTTCATCTATCGGCAGTTTTGGCTCCATTCCGGATTGTTCTTCCTTTCGACAATCTCTGTTCGTGGGTTGCCATCGCAGATTCTCGTTTTGTTTGGTTGCCTGGAACGTCAGAGAAAGTGATGGAAAAAATAAGTTTGAATCTCCTTTGATCGAGTAATTCGCGGCCTAAGACTCAATGTTGAAGAGGAGGATGATGAATTGAAAGGATGAAGCATAGTCAATCGAGTCCAAATTGATCTACTGCATCGCGACTTCAACAGGATTACCTGAACTCACTTATGTGGTGCTTTGTCATTGGGGGGCTGCATTTAGGTTTTCTCATTTTGTATTTTTAAGGTATGACTAAAAATTAAGCTTGATCATGTTATCATGTATTAAAAAAAAAAAAGCTTTATCCTTGGTAAAACTATGTTAGTCCTTACAAATTAGCCCAAGTTCATTTGCTGCTATAACGCATGACCCATTCAATTAATTAGAACAAGCAATGACAATTAAGGAGATGGGGTCGAGTTATTTTGCGTATGTGTTGGAAGCGTAGTGTTTATTTTCCTTTTTTTATTCGTTATTTATTCACTATTTGATGGAGTCTTTTAGAGCTTTTGTCAAGAAAAACACAAACACAAGTCAGATTATATCATAGGTTAAACTTTTCCAATAGTTTAAACTTTAAAAGCCCTAAAGCAAATTTATTATATTTTTCAAATATGCTTTGTCAGTTATTTGAGTAATGTTACAGTATAATGCATAAGCATCGGTAATTAATTTGAAAATTAATAAAATCTACTATTAAGAAAATTAATTTTTTTCTTGCAAGTCTCATGTTTACTCAATTTTTTCAAGAGATTGTATAGTACTTATACAACTCGACTATGCAAATGTCATTTCTCATTATTTATTACCATTGCCTGAAGATACAGCCGTCTAGAGCAAAATGGGAGGCGATTGTGAAAGAAATGGAGAAGAATGAAGAATTGGATGTTTGCAAGACTGAGATTAACTTTATTAATCTATCTCATGCGAGATTTAATTTCCCAAGTGACATGGGGCAAAGCCCATTTCTTGGTATTTTTGGAAAAAAATAGAAATAAAAACTGCCGGTGTGGGATTAAAAAACATAACTGGACATAAAGCTAGAATAAGCAGTAACATCCACCCAGTCCGGAAAAAGGCTTTTCAACTTCTTTGCCCCACCAACTAATTTCTGGTCTAATACAGCAACTTCCACTCTCAAATCTTCAGAACTGCTAGCCTGCCAAAATCACCAAGTTGTGCATGATTTGGTAACGGCAGCAAGAAAGATAGGGACAAAAACGTTAACTACTACTAATAGTGACCAGGATTTACCTCTAACCAGAAGGTCCAATTCTCATGGCTGGCTCCACTAAGTCTGCATATATATGAAGGCGGACCACCATCTAATGTTTCCGGAGCTGTGCCGGTTTCACGATGTTAAAATCTATACAACAAAGGGAAATACCATAGTCCAAAATCAAATTGGAATTGGAAAGAGTTTTGATACCTGGAAGAACATTATCTGCAAATGACCAACTGGATAATGGACCGGTAATGTTTAGGACCGTAACCCAAACCTCCTCTAAGGAACTGCCATAAACATTACACTTAAAAGATGTTCAAACTTGTAGCCAGTTAAAATGGTTCATAATATGTGATGAAAATTTAAGTTTTCATCTATCTCTTATCAAATGAATGGACCGTTCCCATCCGTGTAAAGCAAGTTACTGTTTAATCCCCATGCAGATCAGGCGAAGGTAAAAGTAGCATGTTACTATGTAATGATAGTCATGTAAAAGAATTACTTTCACTCTATTGCAATGAGCATCCCTATGTCAAATATGTGATTGTTATGGATTTCACACTACAGCAAGAAGAATCCCCCAGTGAAAACAAAGTTATAATGATCTTTTTTTTTGTTTTTTGCCTGAAGCAAATTCATAGAAGTCACCTTGTATCGTGCTTTGATTCTTCCCTTGTTATTGGGTGCATTCAAGCATGCACCAATTGTGTATTACAATAACGGTTTCTACATAATGAGAGCACAACATGAATTCTGAACTACAGAAGACCTAAATGCAGTGTGGATAAGCATCTGTGCATAGAAGCATAAAGTTACGCCTTAACGAGACATAATTACAGGGAGACAACTGGGCACATATTACAAAAAATCTTCCAGAAAACAAGTCCAACATGATGGAGATAAGTAATTTGAGTAAAGGAAAATCTACATTGATGATAAAAATATAAAAAGTGCGAATGTTTATGACTTTCGATATTAAACTATGCCTATGTCTGTCGCTAAAGGTGTTCACAACTTTGAACTTGTAAATGCACATGAAAATGTTTGTCATATGCAGACCAATGCAACTTCATGGATAACACGTGCATTTCAAACCACTCACCCTAAGGAAAGTTCCAAGTGAACTCTTCGAGATCCTTTGCTAGAAATTGTATGTTGTTTATAAACAGACAAATGGGGGAGGGATTTATACTGATTCAGAACGCCATCACTTTGTGTAGGGAACTTCAAGCTTCTTGAGAACAAAAAAGAAACTGGAAATAGTGCCTGCAGAGAGAGAGAGAGAGGTCCTCAGATGTTGCATCACTTTGCTTCACAAATTTAATGGGCGGTGACAAAGCTCCATATTTGTGTCCGGTGTTTTTGTTTTATAGTTGTTGCCATCACCATTTGTTGCAACAAAACAATTCGTTAACAAGCCTATTACATATCTGTGATGCATGCGTGCATGCGTGTGTGAGTGTGTGTGTGTGTGTGAGAGAGAGAGAGAGAGAGAGAGAGAGAGAGAGAGAGAGAGAGAGAGAGAGAGAGAGAGAGAGAGAGAGAGAGAGAGAGAGAGAGAGAGGAGGGAGTGTGAGAGAGAGTTTTGCTGAAGATCAGCATGTTAATATTGCTCAGATCTTAAAGAAACAAAAGACTACGGATTTTCCTGCAGGGAAGAGGGGACTACCAATTTTGACAAGGACATTCATGAGTTTGTAATGGAAAAGGCCAAATACCTTTAGAAGGCATATAAAACCATCTAATTCATATATTTAACATACCAATGGCTTGAAAGTTCATTGTCACATACCATCCAAGTCTCCCGGCGAGACAATGTAGCAGCTTTGAAAGAAAACTCCGAACTAACGTGTAATTCATTTGCCACTTCAGGTACGTATTTGAAAACAAAAGCTAAAGAATTGGAATCCACCACAGAAAAGTCATAAGAAGAGTCCACAACCTGAACTCCATCTGTGAATCCCAGAACATAATTTTTTTTTTTTCGGATTAGACAACCAACAGAGGAGGTTCTTTTGAGGGGGCTCAGGGTAACTGAGACCACTACTAGAAACAGCAAGCTATTAATCAAAAATCATAAACTGTAAGTGTAATACTGGTCAAAATATAATTGTATTTAACTTGTTAGATGGTGAAAGTTATGCAATAATGTTTTGTAGTGTTTTCTAAAATATATATATAAATATATATTCACTTTTGTAAGTGTTTCTGAAAATAGTTTGTAAAACGTTTCTGAGAAAAAAAAATAGACTTGATGTATTTCTAGTTCATTTCATATGATACTGGCAACTTCAGTACCTGCAGTAAGGAATGTATGCTGGAAGATAACCCTCTTAGGTGCATCTGTGCTGTATGGAAAGAATTGTGATGACAGAGCCAAAGCAAGCACAGTAAGATGCAGCAAAAGTTGAAAAATCGATGATCTTGCCAACCAATCATCACATATAGGTATTAGGGGCCCCACACACCAACCCATTGCAACTCCAATTATTGCTGCCACTATAATGTCTGGAAGGAAATATCCTGAAAGCAAAGACCTGATAATCATTACTAACACTAATTTCATAAGACTCGGGTGATTAAATATTGCAGATTGTTGACTTTGAACTGCCTTGTAGAAGACAACTTAAAGTTATCAAAAAAATGTTCAAGAATTCAGACTTGTAAGGCAAAAATTAATATGAATCAACATAGCAGAAGTTGTGAATAAGATTACATGACTCAGCCAGATTATAAAGTTTCTCCCAATAAAAAGAAATTTAGTTGTAAGGTATAATTCATTAATTAAAAAAGTGGAAACATCTATTTGATTAAGTTTAACTGCCACATCTCTGATCTATCCAAGTGCCCACTGGGTAGTGTAGCCATAAATAAGTTCCACAACTAATAATATACAGGGAGAATGATTTCAAGGGATGCAGGCTCTTCACAGAAAGTATATCAATGCAACGAACGCAAACAAACTGCAACCTTCACTATATCAAAACAATGATCGCAGTACTGATTTAAGTAAAACATTCTTGCTACAGCTCACACATAAAGACTCCAGGCTTCACAATAGCCCCCCTCTATAGAATGAAAAATGAGTCCTCTCCCCTCCCACCCCCTCCACTATAAGAAACCCAAAAACAATTTTGTGCTAGTCTTGATGTAAATGAAGGTTAATAAATAATTAGCAGTGCAAATAGAAAGATAGGAGTTCAGAAAAACTAACCATAAGGGGGTGGAACGGCACCCATCATACCCATCTTCTCAATCAAAAATTGAGCAAGAAAGCCCCCAAAGTAAACACAGTATGTAAGGCATGGAATCAGGGGTATTATGTAAAATAATGTCGACCTGACAAAACCAAAATCAATCAGATTGCAATTTTCAATATGAACTACATGTACAAACATCCGATGAAATGACTTTGCAATCTCTGTGCTGAAACAAGTGAAAAGGCATGGTGCAACAGAGAATCTGAAGCAAGAGACAAGGAGTGTGTTGGCCCAACCACCAGATGAGAATGAAGAAAGTCCACTGAAAGTCTGAAACATCTCGACCATTTCAATGATTTTTGCTAATCCTGTATTTAGGTATGAATTGTAGCAATAGAGAATCTGGAAAGTGCCACCATTCCCTTTTAGATATTTTTACCTTTCTCTCAAGAGATCAATTACCTAAAAACAAGGTCCCCAGGAAAGCCCAACACATTCCTTTTTTCCTTCTTTGGCTGGGCTGAAGCCTAACACACTCCTTTACATGTGTAGGAGTTTCACTACCCATAAACACTTGGAAACCAGACATGACATAATTGATTAATTTACTCTCAAATGAACTTCCTGTAAAATTTATATAAAACTCACATAAGAAAGAAATCAAACCGATCACCATTGAAAATAATACCTGAGTGAATGGCATCCAAAATATTTGACTGAGATGCAAAACGAAGGCCATGCAGCCAGCATAGAGGCAGCCACAAAAAAAGTCAAGAAGCCTCCACTCAGACCAGCTAAAAGATAAGCCTGTTTTTATAAAGGTTCTTTAGACATCTTGAATTCTTTGTGTTTCAATATAACTACATTTGACTAACAAAACTAATTACAGTGGCCAACACATACCAAAGTGAGTATGGCATAAAACCCAAAAGCTCCCCAAAATCTTGCTTCGTCAGATAGTGCCTACAAGAGTTATCTTTCAGATCAGTGCTAAAACAACTGCAGTAGGCATCTGCGGTGGTTCTAGAAACTTGAAGTAGAGAATGCTCCCAACAAATATATTTAAGTAAATTTTGAAATACAGGTGCAGTAAGTTAGCCTATCCTTCCACTTTGCTGGGGAAAATAAATAAATAAAGAAAAAAAATGAAAAAAATCTATGAAAGATAGTACGATAATCTTGGCCTTGATCAAGGAAATGTAAAAAGCTTCAATAGAAATGTACCTCTCTTGAAATCTTCAGTCCTGAAACATCTTGAGACAGGGGAAAACGACTCCAAACAACTCTTGGAGTTAACAAACCAACAAGTGAACAGGGGACAAACATCATAAAAGCCAAGTATGGATGAGCAAACCTGCATAACGGCTCAGCATGTTTAGAAGAACCTTGCAATGCAGTGATACTAATTGCTTGTTTGGGATTACGGTGGGAAATATTGTTTTTAGTTTAGGGTTTATATCTTAAAGCTTAATATAATATGCTCTATTACTAAAAAGTCATTTACTATTTGGGATCCATTTATCAAAAGCGTTTTTAAAGTTAGTTACTTAATTTTTTGAAAATATATAGTTATTTGCATAAAACTTTTTAATAAAAGTTCCAATTTAGTGCTTTTTGAAAAAACTGATTTTTAGCTTTTTTTAACCGACTAAAGCATTTTTTATAAAATTACCAAATACTTTAGCACTTTGTGCTTGGTCGAATCCTTTTGGATCTCTCTCTGAGGCATTATCAAGCATAGCATACAACATGTTCATATAAAGCTCACTTAGAGTCCATTTGGCAACACAATTGTTCTAAAGAATTCTAAGATATTTCCTTTCTAGACAAACACGAAACACTTTCAATTTCAAATCTTCAACCTTTTCATCTAATCATTACCTAATCATTATAACTTTTCCAAACTTCCAAACAAAACACAAAAACAATAGTACTTTTTCGATTTTCAATTGTATTCAAACAATTTTTAACTTTATAATATTTTTATTCAACTTTCTCTTTATTTTTCAAACCATTTCACTACTATTCATAGATGTATTGAGATATTGTAAGCATCCAAAAGGGCCCTTAATTTGGCCAGGAACTTGCCCAATAGTTGGAATATGCCATAGGTTCAACCAGAAAAATAAAAAAAGGTATCGTCAAGCATAAGAAAGAGCATCCTTGATGGTAACAAGTTTTATCGGCTGTAATGAATTGCCTTGAAATAAAATATTATAAAATAAAACCATAAATTATATCAATTATTATATGGAATCCCAAACTCTTATAACCTACATGATTTCATGGACAATCAACATGCCAGTTGTTAAACACCAATACAAATAACAATATTAGCAAGACAATTTTACAGAAACGGAATTTTTTTTAAAAAAAATATCCACCCACCAGCTCATTGCACGATCAGAGAACAGCAACCTTAGGATGGAAAATAAAATTGGGAAAATAATTGCAAGTATAATCCCAGCAAAATGGAACAGCATTCCTGTTAAATCAACAATTTTGACAGTGGCATCAATGCAGATGATGATTAGAGAACTAAAGTTCTTAAGGGGAATATATTATGAAAACTGAACATTGAAAGACAGTTTCAGAAATTATTTACAAATAAAAATCAACACTGATCAATTACCTCTTGTAAAATCACAGAAGATTGCAAACCAAGACCGCAATCCAGAATACAGTAGGCACAAAATGAAGGGAACACTAAGGAAGATGGCAACAGGAATACTGTGAAGTACCACAGCAACTCTTCTTGAATAGAATATCTGAAAGATTTATAAATAAACAAAAAGAATGAGATAGAAATAAACAATATTAGTCATCAAGTGCGATCGTACTTGTAGACAACTAATGTATCATAATCAGATAATTAATTATTTATTTGATAAATATATCATTAATTATAAATGAAAAGCATACCATGAACCATGTTAAGTAATCAAAGAAAATAGCCCGTTCATCTGTATATTCATTGGAAGTAGTGGCAAAAGATTCTCTATCATGGTTATTCTGTAGCTTAGAAGAATTGGTGAAGGCCTTAATTACGCTGAACAAATTTTCTCCACGTGCTTGGATGCTTCCAGGTCTGGAGACATTAGGATATATAAGAGAAGTTTTTGAGAACAAAATAACATAAAGATCTCAATTAACTAAATATGTACCAAAATAGCAGATGTAATGCATACAATAGTCTCTCCATTGTATCATAGGAGGTATGATAAAAATAACCATCAAGGAGAAAGATGATATCCAGCCCAGGAATGTTGCCATAATCTTGGGAAAATATTCGATAATCTGTGTCTCCAGGAATAACAGGAAAAACATCCTGCACATAAAAAATAGAATCTTTGCAATTAAGGCCCTATTTGTTTTTAGAGATGAGATTAAAAAAAAAACTTGTTATAATATATTTTTTTTAATATTAGTTTTGTTTTGGAATTTGAAAAAATTGTGTTGGGATTTGAAAAAAATGAATTGTTTATTTTATTTTGTATGAAAATTTGAAAAAGTGTAATGGTGAGTTTGAGATGAGATAAGTTGAGAAAATAAACAAGGCCTAAATCAGTTCTGCTGAAACTGGAGAAAACTGCAGCCAAAGCAATTAAAATGTTGAGGGGATAAAAGACACATACACACACCACGCACACACAAAGGGAGTAGGAAAGAGAATGATAAAAGTATAAATGTAGAAAGATTGTAGATATTATACATTGCCCCAACCTCGTTTTGAAATTGTAAATATGGCCAACATGATTTTTGAAACATTAAATTAAAATCATGTAAACAAAGGTTCAAGAGGAAATGCGAAAGAACCGTGCTGTTTTTACATCATAATGAAGTCAATATTCGGTACACATGAATCATATAGAAATGAAATGATCAATGACTATATTTGAATTTAAGACTATAAGAAAGTTGTTCAGAAAATAAATAAAAGACCAATAAAAACCTGGGCTGCACTATGTGCCATTGGGTATACTGCAGATTGGGCATAGACGTGAGAAGGCCAAGAACCAGGTCCAGACTGGCAAACCAAATCTGTTAAATTGGAGAGCAGAAACAAATCAGTGTGTTATGGCACCACAACAATATATATGGAATGGGGAAATAACGAAATTAGAGTTCTTATCCTCTATCAACAAAGAAGACGATTCTCAATATATCAATTGTTCCTATTGTTTTTTTGACTGTGAAAGAGATTTTATTAATAGTGAGATAGGCATAGCCCAAGTAAACAGGAAATTGTTCCTCCTCTTTTAGTAAACATATCATCAGGAATGGAAAGCAAGCACAAGTTAGTATTTATTGTGTATACATTTCATCTCTGTTGAAGTTGTTTGTCGAACATTTCATGACACGACAACGTCCCCCGTTATTTTTATAAAGCAAGCACCATTTAGTATTTGTTGCATGTAAAGTTCATCTCTGTTGAAGTTGTTTGTCAAACATTTCATAACACAACAATGTCCCCATTATTTTTTGAGTTAGTCTATATTACAGTTGGATTATCCTTGGAAGTTTGTTTGCATATTTTCTTGGTGATTGGTTGTCGTCTAAGTTATCCCCTAAAAGGGAAAAAAAAGTGCAGACCAGTTCGTTGCAGAATTGTACTCCTACATACAACCATAATAGGCATGCAATCTAAAACTTTGCAGAAAATAATGCAGGCATCGGATCATATCCTACCAAGACCTCCAGTACCAGATGCCTCAACATTTATAAAAGCTCCAACTGTGTCATGCCATTTATTTGTCTTCATGAAACCATGTGAACCCTGAAATAGCAGATGCAAATAAACATCTCATAACCTTACCTGTACTAGGAGAGCATATTGCAGGAAGAAAGAAAAAGTAAAATGATATTTCAGGTATATTAACTACATAGTTTCAGCTAGCATAAATTGTGATGGCTGCTTTTTTGTTGTTCACTTTGGTTTTACTTTTTGTGTAGCACTCTGGTTTGCCTTATTTTCTCGTAACAACCCAAGATAAGATCAAGGCATATTTTGGCATATACTTTAAATGGAATAGTCAAAATTACAATTGGAGCCCTTTGAAATCATTATAAAAGGCTTGAGCTTCTCCCTGCCAAACAATGTAGGATTCCATTTATCACATCCAATATAGAATCCAGGGTATTGCTATCTCGGGCACTAAAATTTGCGACTTCCTTGTCAAGCCATTCCATTAGCTTTGAATCATTTATAACGATTCAAGGAAGGCCAAAGTCAAATTCAGGCCTATACTCTAAAATGAGTAGTAAATGTTACAATTGAAGCTCCTTCAAATCATTATAAAGAGCTTGAACTTCTCCCACCCAAAAAATGTGAGATTTCATTTGCCACATTTGTATACACATCAGGAGTATTACATTTGCCATATATGAGGAGTACATTGCCATGTGTGCTTAGGAGGGTGTCGTGCCACATTTCTAATTACTTTATTTAACTAATTAGTTTGTAAGAGATAGCTTTAGAAAATTCTTGCCTCTGTCAATTTGTAGTAAATTGTAGCACGTCCTACTTTATAGAAAAAGAAATGAATAAGTACTCTAACAGGTGGATCATATTGAAGCCAAAAAATGAACTTGTACTGTTGTACATCTGAAAAATTAAGTACTTGCATCGACTTAGGTATAATCTTTTTTCAAACATGCTGCTGATTTGAAGTGGCAAAAGCCTAAATAAAACAACAGGACACCAGGTAAAGCACATACCCGAGAGAGCTCTTTTAGAAGGAGGAAACAAAAAAGTTAAGAGTAAAAATGATTCCAAAGTAAAAATATTCTTGCTTCCAGACAAAGCAATACCATTATGTCTTAATTCTTACCAACATAAATAGCTCTTCTGCACCATTGAAAAGAAAAACAATAGGCCGAGGAGGGACCCAGCCAGAGTCTACAGTGAGTCTTGCTACTTCCAGCATTGATGCTAAACAAAAACAAAAAGGACAGAAGTAAACATGAGAATATAAACCAATCAAGCAAGAATGACCAAGATAATATCTCTAACAGATGTGGATTTTACATTGCACCCACCAACACAGGAACCACAGTCACCAGCACCTGGGGAACCAAGGGGGCTATCAAAATGGCCATTCAGTAAAACTGACGGATCAGTGTCTAGTGAATCTGCCGATGACATCCTGTCATTTGGTGCAGGTTAATCCATACTGACATGCATAAAACAATAATCATATAAATTTATAATGCTTTATTTACTCATATAAAATACACAAATTTAACAAGTTTCCTCTTACAATCCTGTGCATTTTTACAAGTTTCCAACTTAACGCATGTTATATTCCTGGAGTCTTTGTTCAGATGCTTCCTCATTTTCTCCTAGTAAACTCCATTTAGTAGTTATTCCCTACCTCTCTTCTTTTTGTCCCTTCCATTTCTCCTATGTATAAAGAGGTCAAAGAGTCCCCCCCTAATAGAATCAAATGGTGAAGCTTCGCATGCTTGTCTTGATAGTTAAGGGGTAATCCGCAATACGACTACCTCACATGTAAAACTGGATGTGCGTGGGACCCAGTAGTTTTACAGCTCACTGATAACTACTTCAATCAGCAAAATAAAAACGCAAATAACCTCAGTACAAATTCAATCAGAATAATGGGAAGTACCTCGTAACAATGTTTGTGTGTGATAACTACTTCAAAAATCAGCAAAATAAAAACGCAAATAACCTCAGTACAAATTCAATCGGAATAATGGGACGTACCTCGTAACAATGTTTGTGTGATTTCTATACGCTAAAGTTATGCTGTAGCCTAAGAACATCATGCTGAAGGAGCCATTGACAATGGTCTCCTCGACATCTACTCTGCAAATTAACAATTGCAAACTATAAGAACGCAAACAAACAACCAAATCCTCCATCTTAAATGCAATAATACCAGACAAAAAATCGAACTACAACTCGGCGCTTGACATAAAAACGAAATAAACAAACAAAAAGGTGAAGTACATAACTTCATAACAGCATGGAAATGAATAGACCGGTCACCGACCTAATATGGGATCCGGCCCGCTCCTTTGTCATTTCCAGCTGACCTTTGATATAGTGAGCAGCTTCTCGCAAACCAGGACGCCCTTCCTGTAAAATAATCCAACAAAGAAGTTTAGAAAGAAAACACTTCTCTTACGTTCACAGCCGCCCTCTCTTCTTTGTTGGTGAAAAAGGCTCACAAAGAGACGTTAAAAAAAATGAGTGACAAAAAGTAAGGAGATGAAATTCGTAATTTTGAAAAAAAAAATCAATTTATTTTCCTCCTATATCCTTTCCCGGAAACTTAAACGGAGCATTAACA
This sequence comes from Platycarya strobilacea, assembly GCA_036898215.1. NCBI lineage: Eukaryota > Viridiplantae > Streptophyta > Magnoliopsida > Fagales > Juglandaceae > Platycarya > Platycarya strobilacea. The sequence continues at coordinate 13,323,291 of CM072554.1, read as the reverse complement.
TTAACAAATCCGATTAACCACGAAACAAGTATTAACTTCATGAAAATAAGAACTTCGAAGACATCTAATATAATTCGATTTTTATCTCCAAAACAAATCGAAGTAGCCAAAAACTGGTCTCACTTGGCGACCATCGATCTCTTTGGCCAAAATTCGGACGTGTTCGACCGCCCTCGCCTCCGAGAAGCGATCGAGCGGCGCGTCGATCCCGAGCGGCTTTATGAACTTCATGTGGACGACGGAATAGGCCAACATCGCCATGAGCCCATACATGGTAGCCAGAGAAAGCAAGAACTTGAACCCGGACACATCCGCGGCACCCAACCTCCAAGCCATTCTACTCCTCGTTTGTATCGTCCCCTCCGAGTTTAAACAAACAAGCAGAACGAGATTTACACATCCATGTATACGTAGGAGACGGAAGGAGTGACAGAGGTAGGGTTGGTAATGGTAGTGAAGAGTACTGATGGATTTGGATTAATATGCTGGATTTTGTCAGCGGAGTCGGCTTGGAAAGAAAGCGAGAGATTAGAAGACAAACGGAGGCACCTCCCGCGACGTTGCGTTTGTCCAAAGAAACGAACTCCAAATATAATACGAGGGTTGGAAACTTGGACCGGTTTTTCGCTCATGTTTTTGGCACGGGCTCCGTCGGTTTAATTTTCAAAAACATTTTTTAATTATCTACGTGATAAAATTCTATTTTTATAATAAATAAATAAAATTTTAAAAAATCAGACATAAATGATTTATCAATCTTCACTATTTTTTCGCGACCACTATAATTAATATGTTCATCTCTATGCGGTGCAGGTGGGGGTGCGGTGCGGTGCGGTGCGGTGTGGTGTGCGGCGTGCCCTCCCCCACGCTCCCACTAAAAAAAAAAAAAAAAAAAATCTCTACAATTAAAAATATTAAATTAATTACAATAAACGTAGGATAATTTTTACTTCCCATTTAATCGTTTTTGCTATCGATTTTAAAAGTTGGTAACGAGTTTCATTGTCTCACGTAAAAGATAATTTCAAATCAAGTTTCAACAAGAAGTAATACAAATCTTCAAAAGTTCAAATAGATTTGGATACTTCTTATAAAATGATAACGACATGATCTCTACTATAAATTCTACGAATTCGGCCAATAAGGTGGTCATGCTGAAGTTATGACAGGAAAATGTGGGATGTTGGGATACCCGACATTTCGATAAATGGCAGGCTAACTTAGAAAATGCATCTAATGTGATCAGATATAAATTTCAACATAGTTTAATGAGATTTAAAATCCAAGATAGATAACCATCTAATTTATAGTAGGCGACACACAAGGATGGAAGTTTTTTAGCGCAAAAAATGTCAAAAGTCACTCTTCAAAGTTACACTCAAATATATATATATACTTAATGATTAAGTAACTTTTTTTTAAGGATGTTGTGAATTAAATATATATATATATAACCTGTTAAAAAATATATGAAAAAATAAAAAATTATTTTGTCTTTACTGGATCCTGCAGGAGTGGTTCTAATTTGTAAAGCTGCTCTTTTATAATTTATGGTGCTAGCGTTCCAAATTCCTCTTTGTGAAAATACGAATGATTTCTCTCCTTTATTCTGGCGAATTTGGAGGCAATCTCTAACCGTTTAATCAGAGAATTTTTTTACTTCAGGGGGGAGGAGTCCTCCTCCCTTCCCTCCTCCCTCAGTTCCTTTTTAGCCATCTGTTTGTTTCAATTGTGTTTTTATTTTTTATTTTTTTGGTTTTGTTTTCACACATGGGTAGGAGGTTTGGCACAGAGATCTTTGATCGCACGTGTGGGCTTTCTACAATTTCGATTTGAAACCCAATCATCTCTCCCCATTTCCCAGTAGATGAAGGTTGAGAGAAGCAATTACGAGGAGGGGAGAAAATCGAAGGGGCCGGAGAGAAATGGAGTCTTTGAAGACGATCACGAACGGAAAAATGAAGGAACCAAAAATGGGTTTCCGAAGACGATCTCACCACTACAATTGTGTGTTGTAAACTTGAATATGTTTTCTGTATTTTCTGTGTTGTGATTTGGTTTTGTGTTATTGTTTCGTGTTGGTTTGTGTTGTAGTTTATGTTTTATAATAATAAAGAAAAACACTATTTATTTAGTTGTCTCATTCTTCTTTTAGAATATGATAGTGTTGATTTCTTCTTCTCCTTTAGAGGATGGCGATATCGATTCTCTCTCATTCTCTAGAAGGTGGAGTTGTTTTATTTTTTGTCTACAAAGTGTCATTCTCTTAAACAAATCGATATGAAATCTTTGAAAGTTTGTCAATTAGAAAATATAGAGGTTAGAAAATGTCCATTACCAAGAAAATTATGTGCATAAGAGTCTCAAATAGTTGCATAGTTTGACTTGTATTTTAGATTTTTTCTGATTTTACCAAGTCACAACTGTAACTTTATTTTATTGGAATGAAATGATCTTTTTCCTATAAAAAAACAAAAACAAAAACAAAATAAGTAGAACAAAGTAAGAATACTCTTAGTGATAATTTTGAAAGGACAAATTTATAAGATCAAATATCATTTTCCTATAAATAATGGCTCGAATTAATGTGATTGACTAAGGTTAGGTAAGGTTTGGTAATACCCAAAACAAATGAAAAGAGACTAGAGAGTCAAAAATTGGCAAGGAACTTGACCCTTATTGAGATGTGGCTTGAATGAAGCACATCAGATTGCACTTGAAGTTTTCAACCCGTAACTTCGCTTGACCCTCGCTTGACAGTCGCTCGAGCGAGACATCAAACAGAGAGTTTTGAATCCAGGCAGAGACTTCGCTCGAGTTTCGCTCGACCTCCCGCTCAAGCGAGAATCAATCCTAGGGTTGCATCGCTTCCAAGAACTAGGGTTAGCGCCGTCTGGAATAGTGTTCCGCTTGAGCGAGAATGTCTCGCTCGAGCGAGATACAGCCTATACAAGGATCTGGGCCATTTGTGCAGAAGAGCGCAGAAGCAGAGGGCTGTGGAGTGAAGGCGATTTCACTCGAGCGAGTTACGAACACAGGCGTCCGTCTCCCATTTTCTCCTTATTTGATTTTGTAGATCAAAGAGAGTCTACTTGTTAAGGATTTGAGAGCCTTGTGAGAGAGAGAGAGAGAGAGAGTTTTGTAACCTCCAAGAAGTGTACTCCATCTTTGTTTATTATAGTGATTTAAATCGACCCAACAGTGGATGTAGGCTCAGTTTGAGCTGAACCACTTCATATCTGGTGTCCATTTCTGTTCTCTGTTTTTAGTTTTATTTCTCTTGGTTGAATCCGCTGCGTGGCTCCGTATTTACTATTTATCTGTCGACCCATTTCCCCAACAAACTGGTATCAGAGCCACGTTAAGGGACGGCCTCAGTAAATTTTGTAGTAGAGAAATTTGAAGGTCAGAATAGTTTCAGTTTATGGCGCTTGAGAATGAAGGCTTTGCTGCGTTAGCAGAGTCTGTTCAAGGTTGTAGAAGAAATGACTGTTAAGTCTCCTGCATCGTCAAGGAATGAGGAAGAATTGGCTCACAATACTATTCTACTATCACTATTAGATGAAGTTTTGAGGGAAGTTGCAGAGGAGGAGACCGCGGTTAGTCTGTGGAACAAGCTAGAGAGCTTGTACTTGAAGAAATCTCTCACTAACCGGTTGTTTTTGAAACAACGGTTATATACTCTCAAAATGGAGGAAGGTACTTCTATTTCTACACATCTAGATGAATTTAATAAGATTATTATGGATCTGAGAAACATAGACATTAAGATTGATGAGGAAGATCAAGTCTTAACTGTTTTGTGTTCATTGCCTATTTCGTTTGATAATTTTGTAAACTCAATGTTGTATGGTAGAGATACAATCTCCTTAGTAGATGTCAAGTCTGCTTTGAATTCTAAGGAATTGAAAACAAAATTTGGGGGTCTAGGCATGAACAATCAAGCCGAGGATTTGTTTGTGAAATGTTCCTCTGGTGATAGATCCGAGGAAGGATGTTCAAGGAAGAATGGAGATAGTTCCAGTTCTAGTAGCTCTAGATCTAACAAGAGAAAAGTGAAGTGTTACCACTGCCATAAGTTAGGTCATTACAGAAGTGACTGTCCTCAATTGAAAAATGTGGAGGAAGAGGAAAGTTCCTCTAGTAGTGATGACAGCGAAGAAGATGACAGTTAGTCTCTACTTCCTTGAGGGCAGTGTGGTGACAGGTGGAGTATCCTGACATGCTCCGGATTCAGATATCATTCGCATATGTCACGTGCGAATCTGCCAGACAGGATGGTCATTTATGAGTCGGCAGCTTTTGCTTGGTGTGATCAGAAGTCAGTAATCTTGGTTTTTTATTTGCATTGTATTCTTAGGAAGCAGTGTAGAATTAGGGTTCCTGCAGTATTTCTGATCAGGATACATCTTGTGTAAAGTCTTGTTTTGTATTAAACTCATATTTGTTTTATGATCATTGGAAGTTTGGTTTTGTCTATCTGTTTCTTTGTGATGTGTTTGGTGTTCAAACACTTTTGAGAAGACAGTGATTTACAGACAAGAAGGTACAGCGTTATTCAGACCATACAGTTTTGTTTCACTCCACGGAGTAACTGAATGGAATGAGGTGGGCTTTGAGTGATAGAGTCTACAGTTTGCTTTTGGTTTGCCAGGCTTGTCTACAGATCGTCAGTGAAGCGGACAACGCATCTTGCTATTTGGTGAATTTTCTTTTCTTTTGTTTCCACAGAAATGAGAGAGAGTTATAGCAAAAAGGTGGAGTTGCAGAGAGCTTCATAGTTGATTGGCATTGGTGTACAGTGAGAGCACGTCTACAGTTGGTAGATAAAGAGGGCAGTTGGTCACCTTTTGTGTATGCTCATGCAGGCTTTTGTTGGTTTTTACTTTGGCTGAAGAATATTTGGTTGTCTTCATTTGTATTCAGAAGCCGTTTGTTCAAGTAAGCAGTCTGTATTGTGGTGCATTGTCGTTTGTGTGAAGATAGTGAATCTTCAGATGTCGTCTATGGTGTTGAAGACTTTTGTGTGGAAATTGAGTTCTTCAAAGATAGACTTTGTATTTTGTGTTGGGTATTCCTTCTGTGGTTGAAGGAATTGTGGGTCTTCTGTCCAGAATCATTTTGTAGGGCTTATTCAAGTCAAGGTGGAGATTTGTTGAGATGTGACTTGAATGAAGCACATCAGATTGCACTTGGAGTTTTCAACCCGTAACTTCGCTCGACCCTCGCTCGACAGTCGCTTGAGCGAGACATCAAACGGAGAGTTTTGGATCTAGGCAGAGATTTCGCTCGACTCTCGCTCGACCTCCCGCTCAAGCGAGAATCAATCATAGGGTTGCATTGCTTCCAGGAACTAGGGTTAGCGCCGTCTAGAATAGTGTTCCGCTCAAGCAAGAATGTCTCGCTCGAGCGAGATACAGCCTATATAAGGATCTGGGCCATTTGTGCTAAAGAGCGCGGAAGCAGAGAGCTGTGGAGTGAAGGCGATTTCGCTCGAGCGAGAAGGGCTCATTCGAGCGAGATTACGAACACAGGCGTCCGTCTCCCATTTTCTCCTTATTTGATTTTGTAGATCAGAGAGAGTCTACTTGTTAAGGGTTTGAGAGCCTTGTGAGAGAGAGGGTTTTGTAACATCCAAAAAGTGTACTCCATCTTTGTTTATTATAGTGATTTAGACCAACCAAACAGTAGATGTAGGCTCAGTTTGAGCTGAACCACTTCATATCTGGTGTCCATTTCTGTTCTCCATCTTTAGTTTTATTTCTCTTGGTTGAATCTGCTGCATGGCTCCGTATTTACTGTTTGTCTGTCGACCCGTTTCCCCAACAACCCTCCCAAAAAAGGGTAGCTTCTGTCGAACTCTAATTCTAGAAATCTATTAGAAAATGTGCTAAGTAGTTGCTAATAAAGCAATCAGTTTCACTTTTCGACTATCATCAAAGCGGTGGATAGATCGGCATATAAGATAGGTTATGGTGGATGATCTACAACTACTAAAATCATTTGAGATAAAATAATGAAAACTTCAATTTCTATATGGTATTCAACGCTTGATACTCTCTAAATTTCTCAATCATCTATTGCCATTCCTTATGGAGTGATTATGATCTTGATGATTAAAGGTTTAATAAATTAGTATATAACTTATTTTAGAGTTTTTAGATTAATATTTGAGTCTTTAATAGTTGATATCATAGAATGAATCACATTATAAGTTCAAGTCATGAAGAAAGCAGCCTCTAGGCTGTATTAAAAAAATCTTAATATCATGAATCAAAAATATCTTAATACTATATATGAGTATAATGTTAAGTTATTGAATAATGATAGATGAGAAAAATCGTCAAAAGAGAGAAAGCTATCATCAAATTAATAAAGATAAAATGAATTATTGTGAACACAAAATTTAGAAGTTTGTGTGTTATATTATGATGTTGTGAATTAGATGTTATATTATGATGTTGTAAATTAGATGTTTGACTAAATTAATATACACTACGTCTGTAACTTTTTAGATGAATAATTGAATGATTAGGTGACTAGAATAGGAATTGAGAAAATTGTATCTCTCTTATCTCTTTGTTTATTGCATTTTCTCTCTACGAGCTTTCCTCGCGCCGGCCTTCATTATCGTTTATCCTCCCTAGGGCAGAAGGGGTCCGGAGCCTCGGCTCCATCCTCCTCCTCCCCTGTTCTCATTTCCTTTCCTACTTCTCTTAATCTTCTAAAGTTGTTTCCTTGTCTTTTTGTCCCTAGCAGCGCTGTTGGTTGTTGATCTCCTAGGTTTCGGCCGCCTCCAAGTGACACGCGCAAGCTCCCTAACCTCCCTAGTCGTCGATCTCCTCGCCTATGGTGGAAGCTTGTTTTTCTTCACAACGCATTGGCCACATGCGCGGCCCAAGCCGTGCGCTTCTTCCTCTTCCAGCTGCGTTATGGTGGAGTTCTGGTGGTCACGAACGGTATCACCATCTTCGAAGGTCTCAGATCTTCCCGATCTACTGTTCGTCTAGTTTCTATGGCGGCGCGTGTTACTCACGTGCTGTCACCAACAATGTTTATCATCTGCCGGCGTATCAACTCCGTCTCTGGCTGTTACTCTATGTTACTACTTTCAATAACCAATGATTTTATAAAAAAAGATTGTGGATAACTCCAAAAATAATTTTAAGTCAACAAATGACAATGCACATGTCTCCATCACCGCTTCTAGTAGAGGTTCCATCGCTTTTAGCGATAGTTCTATGGTTCGTTTTGTGAATAATTTTCCATCTTTTTATAAGACAGCATACTTTAATAGGACAAGGGTGACCCAAATATACCTGGTCTTTTTTCATTTTTTCAATTTTATCTATTGTTATTTTTTATTTTGAAGTGATTGTTGGGAAACTTTACCCCCTCTTTATGTATCATATTTCTTAGTTTAATGAAATTTATTTGCTTAAAAAAAAAACTAATCCAGAGGAACCAACCAATTTATAGGATCCGATCACTATATCAACAGTTTTGACATCACTTAAATATAAATATTTAAGTGAGTGTTTAGGAAAAAAATTTCATCTCAAGATTTTCTTTTATTTTATTTTATCTCTTTCATAAACATCACTTAAATATAAATATTTTTAAATTAATTATTATAATTTTTCAAATTAATTATTATAACTTTTATAAATTCTCAAACAAAAAATAAAAAATATTTTTATTTTTTCAAATTCTCAAATAAAATTATATAAAACATATATATTATAATAAAATTTTAACTTTATAAATTTATTTATTTATTTTATCTTTCCTTTCTTAAAATTTTATAAAATATTAAAACTATTTTATTACTATTTACAAATTTTTTGACTTATATTTATAAAAAAAATTATCTCATTTTATTTACAAATTTATCCTCAAAAATTTTAGAGATAAAAACTTAGAGAAGTTGCACGAGCTGGTACCGATAATAACAAATTTCTTTTCAATTTATTTATTATAATTTATTAATATATTTTTTAAAAATACAATATAAATAAAATATAAATTTCCAATCATTAATTGAAAAAATAAAATAAAATAAAATAATTGTCAGACCCGATCGACCCAACAATTGCGACAGGTGGATATCCTAACAAATCAGATGGACGTGCGCATGATGAAACCTCGGATTGTCAGAACCAATGCCACTGGAGTTAAAGGGCGATGGTTCTCCAATAGATAAGTGTTACACAATACATACAATACATTTTATAAAAAAAAAATACTTTAATTATAAAATAATTATAAAATTTTTGTATAAATTGGTATAATTTGATGGAGTGTTAAATTATAAAATTATTTTACTATAAAATAAATTTAATAAATCAAATTAATTTATATTAATTTATAAAATACTTTTATATAATTTCTTTATTAATATAACAATATTGATTTCACAATAAGAATATCTTATGTTGGTCATGTTGTTCAAGGGCTGCGAACAGCCTTCAATAAATTTTTGCCACATAGCCTACTCATGAGACTAAATAGAGCTGTTTGTTTGTGTATTTTGGAATTTCACCATTTTCTTACGTGACCAATGATTATTAGAGGATTCATTTTTTCTTGTAAACAGTTAGGTCATTCGCATGCGCTTTTCTTTTTTAATATATTATAAAATAAGGATATTTTTATAAAATAATATTAATTTTATAAAATAATTTATAAAAATATCCATCATTTTCAAATATTTTTATGTAAAATTGTTTAAAAAATAATATGTATTTATCATTTTCCTCTCCATTATGAAGCACCACAATTGCAATCTATTACAAACACAACCTTGAGTATAGTTTTAAAGTTGTGTTTGGTTTTTACACCAAACTCAACTCATTTTAATTAATCTTATATTAATTATTAATAAAATCTATTTTTTTAATATTCCATAAAAGAATAAAATTCATATAAATTTATTTCATAAATTTCAATTAAAAAATTAAATATTGTTATTCATAAGTTAATTCATCTCAACGGTGAACATAACCTTCATTTAAAATATTTGTCCTCCAGGTTATAAACTATGCATGTAACTTACGAGAGTAAGTCTATATATAAACTCATAGTTTCTCAAACATCACATGCTATTGCTGGGGTGTATTTATTTTATTTTATTTTATTTTTTACAATAAAACTCTCTTTCTTCTCCCTTCCCCTCTTCCTCCTCCTCCTCCTTTGCTCTCCTCCCCCGCTCTGCAATTCCTTCTTCCCCCTCCCAAAACCACTCTCTCGTCGAATTTACTCTCCCCCCTCCCTTGTTTCTTTTCTCTCCCTCCCCTTCCCCCTTCTGTCGAATCTCATATCAACTTGAGTGTAAATTTAGAGTCCATCCTAACTCTTATGAACAAATCTAAGATAATTTATAAAGAAATGAGCCATTAATTGATTTAAGGCTCCATTTCTTAATAGAAGAAAGAAATTACCGACATAGAACTTGTCCTTTTTTAAGCAATACATTGTTGAAAATTCTAAACTTTTATTTTCTTCTCTTTTTACCCGTAATTTCTATGATTTTAAAAATAAAAGAAAAAACATGCATGTCTTGCAGATCCACACCCACCACTTTCAGCCACCCTTTTGCCGCCTCGAACACATTCCTAATCATCTTGGTACCGCTCCTCACATTCAGTCGCGTGATGAGATCTTGGAGCAAAGATCATTGAGTGAGAGATCATACAAGCATTTTACGTTGCCAAAACTATGTAATCATCTTAGCACACCAAATGGGTTCCAAATTTCTAATTGGTTCTAGATTCCAAATGCAAGCGATAAGTTCTAGTATTCTAAATTTCAAATGCATGCAAAGGAGAAGAAAAATGGCGTGATTGGACTTGGGCTTGAACTTGAGGCTAAACTTGGACCGGAATGGACCGCCCTTGAATTGAATTGGAACGGACCGATATGGACTAAATATGAGTTTGATTCGGTTCAAGGTGAGAAATTTTTTGGACTGAATAGAATCGATCCACATCTTTTCGGAACTGGATCGGACCATTTACATCCCTAGATATAGATAGATTATGAATAAAATTTTTTATCTTACAAATTTAGTACAACTCAAAGACAATGGTTGTGGAAGAGTGGAGAACATGTTCACAAAGGAAAATATTATTTGAAGATATAAACTTGACCAATAAAAGTGATTGATTGTATTTTTTATTTAACAACCGATTTGGTTCGTAATTTTATTTTGAGTAACAAATCATGATTTGAAAATTAGAACATGTTTATAATTCAGTTTAGTTTGTGATTTGATTTTTAGTGACAAATCGTGACGTGACAATCAGACCAGGTTTAACCACATCACAATGTGTGGAGTTGGAGATATAGTCAAATTATGAATAAATTTTTTCATCTTACGAATTTGGTACAACTCGAAGACAATGATCGTGGAAGAGTGGAGAACATGTTCGTAAAGAAAAATACTATTTGGACATATAAACTTGACTAATAAAAGTAATTGATTATGTTAAGGACGTATCTCGCTTCCCTCTTGCAACCATTCACCTGCAAGAAATTGAAGAGATCCAGGGATCTTCGCCTAGGAAAAGTCCGATGCCTAAGTTAGTAATCTCACTAATTATTTTAAAAATAGTTTGAGAGCCAGAGAGATAAGTTTTCTCTTCATGGAGGGTTACCTAGTTTATATAGGCATTTATATGTTATCTTCTTATAACTGACGTGATCACGTATCTACATGAAATCTCATAAAAGATGGCGAGAATCAAGTATTAGTTTGTTTGTGTGATCCTGTAGAGCTCTATACTGACTCGTTCTCTTGGGTTGATAATTGGGCCCAATGTATAAGTTTTCTTTTATATGGGCTCATTCTAATGGACTTCCAGGCTTCTTGACTTAAATAGGCTTTACAGCTATCCCACAAATTCTCTTCGCCTCAAGGCATAAGGAATTCAATTTATTTTGCTTTTGAGTGTTTTTGGTTCCCACTATGAGATGCTTGAGAACTTGTTCTTTTTTGTGAACTTTCGAATGCCTGCTGTCTTTTCATCTTCTTATCAGGTAACATGATAGTGGGAAGAAAGCCATCGTGTGACAGTTGCTTTCCTTCTATTGGCTATTCCTCCATTTTTACGTTAGGTCATGATTCCCACATCTGTTGGCATTCCGTTGTCACTTTTCCTTTAGATACTTCTTTTTTTTTTTTTCTTTTTCTATTTCCAACCATGCGGATCGCCTTCAACACATGAAGGGGCGACGTTTGTTAATCTTTTGTAGGCCGTCTATAGATGTTATTTCCTTTTCGGTTGAAGTCGTGGGAGCTCAGATATTCTTTCCAGTTAGTTACCCTATTAATTCTCTTCGCCTTAGGGCGTGGGGAATTAAATATACCGCCAGAAAACCTGCTTTAAGAGCCCTTATGTCTCCTTTTTATCTAGTACCGCAAGTGTTAAGACTCATCGTTGGTATTTAAGGTTGGCGGAGTCTCTTGCCTCTGCGCCCCATTTTATTAAGGTTGGCGGGATTATTTACTTCTGTGCCCCTTTTTATTAAAGTTGGCAGGGTCACTTGCCTCTGCGCTCTCTTTTATTAAAGTTGGCGGGGTCATTTGCCTATGTGTCCCCTTTTATTAAGGTTGGCGGAGTCATTTGCCTCTACGCCCCCTTTTATTAAGGTTGGTGGGGTCGTTTGCCTCTGCGCCCTCTTTTATTTACATGGCACTGCGAGTATTAAGACTCGTCATTGGTGTTTAAGGTTGGTTTGGAGCGGTCCGTGACCTTTCCCTTAACCTGGCAAGCTGGATAGCTCGTCGTGGGTCTTTATTAGCAAGGCGGTCCTCGACCTTTCCCTTAACCCTGCGAACTGGATTGCTCGTCGTGGGTCTTTATTAGCAAGGCAATTCTCGACCTTTCCCTTAACCTCGTGAGCTGGATAGCTCATCGTGAGTTTTTATTAGTAAGGCGGTTCTCAACCTTTTTCTTAACCCTGCGAGCTGGATAGCTCGTCGTGGGTCTTTATTAGCAAGGTAGTTCTCGACCTTTCCCTTAATCCCGCGAGGCATTTCTCGAGTGTGATAACTCGGTATCGGTGTTCAAGGGTGGCATGGTCTATTGACCTCCGCGCGTCGCTTCTTTTTTGTTTATGATGCCACAAGTAATTATGAATACTTTAATCAGGGCATGAGAATTAGTGGAGTTGAAAATGGGCAGACACTAGGATTCCCGAAATAATAAATACGAATGTGATAATTATGATCATTCAAGAATTTAACTGAAATGCAAATACTATAAAGAATTACTGTAATGAGAAACCAACAATACTACTACTAAAGACATAACTGATGGCGGAGTATTTTTTCGCGCTGAATGACCTCTTTTTTTTTGGCGTATTGTTTTGTGTGCAAGGTCTACCCCTAAGCGATGCTCAATGATGGCATTGTCCATGCCAGACATCTCTTCATGGCTCCATGCAAACTTCATTTTTGTTTTTCCTCAGTTCTTACACATAACACTTTCGAGCCAAAGTCTGCTCGCATATTAATTCTCTTACTCCACTGTCGGTTGTAAACTTTATCTTGAGGTGATATGTTGAGGTTACCGCCATGAGATGGTTGAGTGTTGACCTTCCCAATATAACGTTATAGGAGGATGGAGTTTTAACCACCAAGAAGTCGGTCATGGTACTCGCCATTTGTGTTCTAGTTCTGACAGTTACTGGAAGTGTGATGGCCCCAACAAGTTGGATTGCTTCATCGGAGCAACCCTTTAATGGGGTCGAAAAATGTCGTAATTGGTCGACATCAATCCCCATTTTGTTGAATGCTTCCCAAAACAGTATATCGGCTGAACTTCCATTGTCAATCAGCACCCGCCTGGTCACATAATTGACTATGATAAGAGTGACTACTAGAACATCGTCGTGTGGGTACAACACCACTTCCCTGTCCACCTCTCAAAGGATATCACTACCTTGTCATTGTTGGGTTTTTGTTGTTTGGACGCCCTGTCTGTTACATAGACTTCCTCATACCTTGCCCTTCGTGCATATGTCTTTCAATTGGATGTGAACATCCCGCCTCCAACAAAGTCCCCTGCTATTATTCGGATTTTCCCAATAGGCGCTCTATTCCTGTCATCTCTTGGGGGTGATCTATTCATATCACCTCTTTGGGCGATCTGCTCCTATTGGCTCTCCTAAGTGCCCTATTTCTATTCTCGTCTCTTTCTACTGTCACCCAGTTGCTATTGCTCTTGCGACTGGTACCTCAGTGCCTTCTTTCGAGGCTGGTGTTTCTTTTAACTCTCCTCTCATACTCTTGTCACCTTCTGGGTTTTGACCATTCTGCCACCATCCGCTCTAATTCTCTAGTTTCCGCCAGATCAGTGACCCTTTTTTTTATGGTTGTGCAGTCTTCTGTCAAATGTAATCCCGTCTAGTGGTACTCGCAATATTGACCGCCTGTCTAGGGCCGGCGCCCTTCGCCCCTGTCTTAATCCTCTTCTCTGACACTCAAGTTGTTATGTGTCAGTCTGGTGTTTTGATCTGGATTTCTTTCTTGCCTCCTTTCTCACGGACTCGCTCTAACCCTTTTATCACCCTGTCCGCTTCTTCATTCGCCTCTTCTGTTTTCCTTCCGTGGTTCTACCAGGGCTTGTAATGTCATCGGCATTGACAAAAGTATCAGCCTGATCCATGAATTCCCTAAGGGTGGAAAGGGTCTTCTTAGCTAGTTCAATCGTGAATGTGCTTTGCAGCCAGATCTTGCCCAGGAGGGCGGCCAGAGTGATCTTTTCATCTTGGTCGACTATCGTCAACCGCTCATTGTTGAAGCGAGTGAGGTAGCTCTTGAGATCTTTATCTTCTTTCTATTTGACCGTGAGCAGGTAGGCGGCTAGACGCCGGTGCCTTCTGCTGGGCATGAACTAGGTTATGAATTGTTTGGCCAGGTCTTTAAAGCTATCGATCGACCTTGGTTTGAGAGTCCCAAACCACCCTCTTGCTGTTCCCTTTAAAGTCAGAGAAAAAGCTCGATAAGCAATCTCGCCCAGGAAACCGTAGAACATGATGTAGGCCTTAAAGTTCTCTAAATAGTTCACTGGATCTTTAGGCCCATCATACAGGTCTATCTGGGGGACTTTAAATTTCGGCGGGAGTGGGACCTCCAAGATCCGCTCACTATATGGCAGGTCGGTTGGGTTTAGCAAGCAGTCGATCTACGAAGATCCTCCTATTTTTCTTGCTATTTACTCGTATTTTCCTGCAAGATCCTTCAGTTTGTCATACATCTTTTGTTTCTCTGTGCGTTCCCGATTGGTTTCAGCATTGCTATTTGATTCTTTTTCACCTTGCTCACTGTGAGCAGGTTGGGCAGCATCGTTGGCTTCAACATTCCTCTGCCGTAACTCTGCGTTTTCTTTCTACAACGCTTTCAGAGCATTTAACGCCTTCTTCAGCCTCTCCTCGATTGCTGCTAATCGTGCTTCCATGGATGCTCCTGTTGTTCGGCTCGCTACAGAACAAGTTACAGTTGGCATGCGAGAACCACGTTAATAATCTGTAAACGAGATTCCACAAACGGCGCCAATGTTAAGGACGTGTCTTGCTTCCCTACTGAAACCGTTCACCTGTAAGAAATTGAAGAGATCCGATAATTTTCGTTTGGGAAAACTCCGATGTCTAAGTTAGTAATCTCGCTAATTATTTTAAAAATAGCTTGAGAGCCAGAAAGAGAAGTCTCATCTTCATAGAGGGTTACCTGTTTTATATAAGCATTTACACGTTATCTTTTTATAATTGACGTGATCACGTATCTATATAAAATCTTGTAAAAGATGACGAGAATCAAATATTAGTTTGTTTGTGTGATACTGCATACCTTTATACTAACTCATTCTCTTGAGTTGATAATTGAGCCCATTATATTAGTTTTCTTTTATATGAGATTGTTCTAATGGGCTTCCAAGTCTTTTGATCTAAATAGGCCATACAGATTGATTTTTTTTTTTTTTTTTTTATCTTTTTATCTAGTAATTAAAAAAATAATTATTAATGTATTAATATTTTTTATATTTTTAAAAATGCTTAAAAATGATCGAAATGAAAAAATAAAAATAAATTAAACACACGTTTGTACTGATCGGACAAATTCTTTCGGTTATCCATCGGTCCGAGTAGCAGGCCCCGTTCACAAATGACAAAACTACGTTCCTCAGATTCCACCCTCTTCCTCAGTCTCTTTGACAGACCGAGAAAACATGTAAGTACGATAACGATGGTTAGTGCAGATACGCCGACGCCAAGTTGTATAATCTCCGATAATGTACGGAAAATCCACGATTTCGCTCGTTTTCGTCCTCCTCATCGTCCTCCTCCTGATCTCGTACTCTATCTTCATGGGGACCGTCGATTTCAGATCCTACTTCTTTCCTCTGCTGCAGTCACCCGCGACTGCGCACCCCCTATGTGCAACAAACCTGCCTCTCCGGGTCTACATGTACGATCTCCCTCGCCGGTTCAACGTGGGCATGCTAAACCTCCGGAACCCGGAACAGTCCCCAGTGACGGACCGAAACTGGCCGCCGTGGCCTAATAACTCGGGCCTGAAGAGGCAGCACAGCGTGGAGTACTGGATGATGGGCTCGCTTTTGTCTGAAGGAGACGGTGCCGAGGAGAGAGATGCGGTTAGGGTTTCGGATCCAGAAATGGCTGACGTATTCTTTGTGCCGTTTTTCTCTTCGTTGAGCTTCAATACCCACGGGCATGTGATGACGGATCCTGAGACCGAGATTGATCACCAATTGCAGGTACGTGATCGGTTTGAATTTTGTTTTTTAATATTTTGGGGGGGGGGGGTTAATTTTGTGTTATTTAGTTGTTTCGTGCTGTTTATACACGCACAGATTTTACTTTTGGTGAATTGAGAAAACGGGCATTGAATTTTTTCGTTAATGGCATTGAATTGGGTGCTTTTGATTAGTTTTTAGCGTTTCTTTAACCATACCTTGTCCTTATCATGTACAAAAATAAAGGAAAAAGGGAAAAAAAGTAAACCTATTTAGTAATAACCACAGCTGAATAATTTGGCTGAATATTTTCTTGTTTATGTTTTCTTTTCGATGAATCAAGTTTGATTGTAAAACTCTTATACATCCTTTACTCATTTTGCTTAAGAACTGATTGGGCCGTAGGCGAACAAGTATATCTCTTGGACAGGGAGTAAATTGCCTACTTTCCGAGCCATAATACTGTTTGATGATAGAAGTAGCATCTGGACAATTGGGTTTCTTCTTTCGGGTCATTTAGTTGAACTGGCATACAAATCAGTTGTGCGGGATTGGGAACTCTCGGGTTGTAGCCTATGATAGATGGGATGGTGTGATCAGTGATGCATTTGATTTTATTTGCAAATGGGCTGTTGGTTTGCCATGGGTTTAGTTGGAAGTTTCATTGGTGGCCTTCTATGGTGATCATCACAAAGATGGTGGAGATTAAATGATTTTAGTTCTTTCGTCAGTCACCTTTCAAAAGCTTACCTAGATTTTCTTAGACTATATAATAGAAAATTATGTTTGGTATGGTAGATTGGCATTGTCAGCAACTGCTTGATGGTTCATCAGTTATAGGTCTGTTATGACCGGTGGCTTAGCCCTTGTGTTAGTTTAATTTATCGGGTTTTACCAATAAATTATTTAATTTATTTTATGTAAAGCTACACATTTGAATTGATGGATTTATTCATTATCTTAAGTTCTTCCTGGGATATTCTCTTTTCCACATCAATGTTTCTAAGAGCAGTGCATCTATTGATATCTCCATTGCGGATTTTTGAAATCATAATAGCCTATTTTGACTCAATTGGTCGAAGTTAAATTGTTGAATTATTCATACTCTTTAGTTTTAAGGGAAATGGAGATTAAAGAAAAAAAATTCAATTGCTACACCTTTTTTGAACTTAAATGTATTTTATTTACGGTCCAGTATGGGTTGCTTCTGATTTCAGATTGATTTACTGAAATTCTTGCGGCAATCCAAGTACTGGAAGCAATCTGGAGGCAGAGACCATGTAATTCCTATGACACATCCCAATGCATTCAGATTTCTACGAGAACAGGTAAATGCATCTATTCAGATTGTTGTAGATTTTGGACGCTACCCTAGAACCATGTCAAACATAAGCAAAGATGTGGTGGCCCCGTATGTGCACATTGTGGATTCATTTACAGAGGATGACTCTACAGATCCATTTGAATCCCGTACCACACTTCTTTTCTTCCGTGGGAGGACATTCCGGAAAGATGTGCGTCCATTTGAATCTTGTTACATCCTTAAATTTTACTTATAAACCATTCAATTGGTATGGGCCTTGTTTTGCTGCAGGAAGGCATTGTTCGTGTTAAATTGGCCAAGATATTAGCTGCTCATGATGATGTTCACTACGAGCGTAGTATTGCCACGGATGAAAATATAAAAGTGGTATGTGGTACTACTAACCTGTGAGTTTTTTTTTTTTCCATAGAATCAGGATATTGCATCTTATTTCTACCCATAAGAGAGCACCAATTGTAATTCTTCTTCTTCCTCGCCAGCCATTGCATCTTAATTATGGCATAGGGATGCAGTGATCTTGTCAAAATTCTTTTGCGTACATCGTAATCATCAGTTTATTCATCTTCACGATACATTTCTTAGTTTGTTAGTTAGAAATGTGAATATATAGATACATGTTGCTACATGGAACACTCAACATCACATCATGGTTGTGGCATATAGTTTCTGATCTTCACCATGGAAATTCCTCTTTGTATTTGCATACTTTTCTTTCTTTCTCATTTCTTTCTTCTTATTTTATACCAGTCTTCGCAAGGAATGCGATTGTCAAAGTTCTGTCTGCATCCTGCAGGAGATACGCCTTCATCCTGTCGCCTGTTTGATGCCATTGTGAGCCACTGTGTTCCTGTCATAGTGAGTGATCAAATTGAGCTCCCATTTGAGGATGAAATTGACTATGCCCAATTCTCAATATTCTTCTCTTTCAAGGAGGCATTGAAACCTGGTTACATGGTCAATGAGCTACGGAGTTATCCAAAAGTGAAATGGATTGAAATGTGGAAGCAGCTTAAGAAAATCTCCCATCATTATGAATTCCAGTATCCCCCAAGAAAAGAAGATGCCGTCAATATGCTATGGAGGCAGGTTAAACACAAACTTCCTGGGGTCAAACTTGCTGTACATAGAAGCCGGAGGTTGAAAGTTCCAGACTGGTGGCGGAGGAGATGATGATTTTTCAAGTTTTCTGATTTTGTATATTTATACTCACTTCATCATTCATAGGGACAACCCTTAATTAAAGGGAAAGAATCAAAGCTAGTTACAAGCCACAAGGGAGAGAAAAATCCAAAGGTTGATGATATGTGTAGAAATATATATTTTTATCTTATTGTTTGGTTTTGGCTCCGTCTTCACTCTATATTGAATGACACACTCCTCACTTTACAGTGACATATTTAGTTACATTCTTTGTTGCATATTTTATTATGTGATGAAAAAAAGAAATTACGAGCTTGGGTTGGCTCAAGTGTTAAGACTTTCAACAGTGCAATGTGAGTTCTTAGTAATGTAATTACAGTCTTACAGAGATTGTTAATACACTTACGGGTTCTGATGACTGATAGGTTGTTTTTAAATGGTACCGGGAGAAGTTCCTTTTGTCGTGGGGATAAATTGTTGCCGACGTGATACATGGGAATTGTGCGATTGGATCAATGAATCTGAATTTGGGTCAAATTTAACGAATTACTTTTTTCTTAAACTTATTGACCAAATGCCAAATGTATAGTTGAATCAGGTTTCCCTTGTTAACCGGTACTGATAATGGTTCATTAAGTGCAAGGGAGATTTCACCGTGGATTTAAATTTTGGAAAAATTCCAAGTACACACCAACATAGCTCAAATAAATGACAGGACATACCCCCATAAAGCCAACCAAACGAAGCACAATAAATTGAATTGAGGGAAAGCCTATGGAAGGGGCAATGAAATTCCCTCCGCCGCTGGTAATCCCGTAATGTGGTTGTGAGAATTACTCAGTATTAATGAACATCAACAGACCTTTCTGGCTTTTAAAAAACAGGAGAATATTTTCTTTAGGGTTTTGGCACAAATGCTGCATGTATGCTAATTTACTGCCAAACTAATTAAAGCTTCACATCCAGTGGTGGAGTTAGAAATTTGTGTTAAGAGGGGATCAAGTAAAATTAAAATAAAATATATATAATTCTTTTAATTTTATTTATATATAATTTTTTATGCGGTATAAAATAATTTAATAATAAGATTTACAATAAAAATAAAAAACGTTTAATATAATTTATGTATTAAAAAAGTATATACTATGATAAGAACATGTCATCATAATATAAATATGTTAAAAATACATTAGAAATCATCAAATTTTTCTTTAATCTATAATAAAAATATGTCATCATGTTATTGTATCATTTTATTTTATATGAGATATATTTTATTTTTAAATTAGATTAATTTTGTAGAGGGAGATCAAAATAATTTTTAGAGAGGGGCCTATACAATACAAAATAAAATTAATATTATCTTACAAAATTATAAAAAAAATAAACATAATTTTCAATTTTGCAATTTTTTTTAAAAAAAAACACATTATATATTTTTAATTTTTTTTAAATTAGGGATGGAGGCTTGGAGCCCGTGGGAGGGGGGGCCATGAGCCCCCCGCCCTAACGTGGCTCTGTCACTGTTCACAAGCTAAGTTTAGGTTTTAAAGATTACTATTTATTTTCACAAAATGGTGGAATTTGAGGCACTATAATTTGGGGGTTGGCGCGAGTAGGGGTGCATAACCCTATGTATACAGATTATGGTACAACAATCCAGAACTTGAATTCTTATATGCTATATTTGTATAGTGTTAGGTTAAGTAGAAACTCCTTTGATAGCAAGTTAGGTCTATTTAAAAGTTGAATTGAGTTAAAATAAATTGAATTCTTTATAAATATAATTTTTAGTATTTGGTGAAATTGTATTAAGAGATTTAAAAAATTGCATTAGAAACAAGAGTTTGGAAAAAAAAAATGAAAAAAAAAATTATACTGTCATTGACTTTTCTCGATAGCCATTTTCAGCCGGGTGATGAAACACTTCTCTTTTATTTATCACTCATTTACATTTTTAGTATTTTTTTTTTCTATCATTTTCTTTTAAATAATTTTTTAACATCTTTAATCATTAAGAAAAAATTTAAAAAACATATAATTTTATTAATAATAACTATCTTAACAATTAAGTAAAAAGAAAATTTTAAAAATTTTAAAATAAATAAAAAATAATAATAAAAGAGTAGTAGAAGGATGATAAAAGTATCATTATTCTTTTCAGCCGGTATGCGGTTCCCTTTATGTAAAGCACTAGAGCAATCTTTCTAAAATTTATCCAGACGCGCAGAGTAAATTGCTAATAATTGTGATTTTAATATCCGAAAAATGTTAAAAAGAAAATTTTCTATCACGTGTTTTCGTTTGAGTAGCAATACTATGTCTTTATAATTTGACTACTTTGTATATGTAAATTGCATTTTATTTCAAACATTTGTAAACACTTTTTAAGAGATAGATCTCACTAATAAAGAATATTTTATAAGGTCCCGCTTGGATTCGGAGATGAGATGAGTTGAGATGAGTTTGATTTATTTTTTAATATTATTATTATTTTGAGATTTGAAAAAGATATATTGGAATTTGAAAAAGGTGTATTGGGATTTAAAAAAGGTGTATTGGGATTTGAAAAATGTGTATAGGAATTTGTGTTTTGTATAAAAAATTATAAAAATATAATGATGAAATAGAAGTGAGTTGAGATGAGCTCAACCCACTTCCGAATACAAGCAGGGCCTTAATGATGGGCGGAAGGTAAGCCCAACCCTCCTTAATTGTCAAGTGTGAACGGGATGTGAAGAATAGACAATGGCCCACCTCAAACATTGACTTCTAAATCTAATCTCGAGTGGCTATAAATAATGGTTGTAAGTTATAGTTGCTGAGAAATAGAAAGTACTACGTTCTTCTTCTTGGGGTGTAGAAGGAGCACAAGTGAAAACTTCTTTAGAAATGGCATCCATCACATACAAGACAATTCTCCAAAGCCAAGCCCTTCAAAAGGTTAGTATCCCCGCTGCGTTTGTTCAATTATGATAAATTAAAGAGAAGAGCTTTAGTAATAAACAAAATATATAAAATCAAATTCACAAATTATTGATATGATTGTAGTATGTTATATGGTAAAACTCTTTTTATTATTAAGTAAAATTAATGTATCATATGAAATTATATTAATTTATGAATATCTTTTTATAAATTTTCTTTATGACTGTAGCACCTCTTTAGACTATAACATATCGTTATATCATATGAAACCACTTCTCTGAGCATAACAACCCAAAAATCGAAGCCAGTTTTTAAATTTTTCCTCTTTGTTTTCTTGCTTTTCTATTTTGTCTTATTAATTTAGGCATAATCTTACTAAATTCAGGTCTAAATGTTATATCCTATGGTGTATCGATCTCAATAGCAAGATTTAGATATTCCTTAAGATGTATATTATCCATCTTTGTATTATATCATATGCATGGCCGGAATGCAAACCGAAAATTGATATATGATGTATTTGGTATTTTATTATTACAGTACATTCTCGAAACATTTGCATACCCCAGAGAGCCCAAGCATTTGAAGGAACTCAGGGAGGCCACGATCAAGAGATACCCACTTCTGTAGGTCATTTTAGGCGTTTATAATATATATATATATATATATATATATGTATATATATGTATATATATATATGTATATATATGTATATATATATATGTATATATATGTATATATATATATATATATCTTTATATTTATAAAGTGGCTATCTAACGAAAATTATTATTTTAACGAAAATTCTTATTTTTTCGTTAAAGTTAACCATTTTCGTCAATTTCTGTTAAAATTAATACTGCATCTAATGAGAATTACCGTTTTAAATACAATTTATTAAATTTATTCATTGAAATAATGTTCTTGGTATTAAAATTAATTTCACTTCTTCAGCTTTCTACAATAGTAAACTTTCTATTTAAAACTCATTTAGCATCTATTTAATACCACTTAATACTTTAAACACAATTCATTAAGCTCATAAATAATGGTAGAAATTTCTATTTCAGAATTCCTATTTAAAATATATTTTTTAATTTTATTTTATATAAAATAAATATAGAATAATAATAATAGTATACAATGACACAATAATATTATAAAATATATAAATATAACAATATATATAGAAATAAATCATTCATAACAATTTATACATTAGAGAGTTTAATTTTATTCATGAAAATTTTATTCCTATTATATGATTAATAATTTAATTTTTTTTAAAATAATTTATAATTTTAAAATAAATGCATTATTTACTAAATTAACTGTATATACGGTATATATAGTTAATATACGGTATATATAATTTATTATAATTATATTAAATTGGTAATAATAAGCAATAAATATAATTAATATTATATGTTTGATATTTAATTGAAATATATATGATTAAATAAATTTATATAAAATATAAAATATAAATTATAAATTATAATATAACATTCTTATATAAATTATAAACTCTATAATTTATTTTTTCAAAAAACTCATATTATTTCTTAAAAATAATCACATAACTAAAAAAACATAGATATTTTAATGTCCTATATTTTAAGACCTTACAAAATAATACAAATGTTACATGATCATATTAAAATTAAAAAAATATAATATCTTAAACTAATCTTTTATTAAAACTTTAATCAAAATTATCTCAAATAAGTTTGATAAAACTATATGTTATGTTTATTTATGAGACTATCTTATTATTATTTTTATAATATATGAAAACGTATAATTATTTATCATCTACTTAATTATAAATAATCATTAAATTTTTATTAAAAATTAAATTAAATAAACGTATTTTATACATTATTTTTATCTAGTATGTATATATATATATGTATGTATTTTAGTTTTTCTGCATCTTTATGATAGTTTGTAGTTTTGAGTTGTGCTCATATGTGGCAGGAGCGTGATGAACGTGCCTGTCGATGAAGGTCTATTCCTCTCGATGCTTCTTAAGATAATGAATCCCAAGAAGACATTAGAGATTGGAGTCTTTACTGGTTATTCTCTTCTTAGTACTGCTCTAGCTCTACCTACCGATGCCAAGGTAATAATTTGTGTCAATGTTTTTCTAGTCCTGTTTGGGCCCTCTTCCTTTTTTGTATCAACTTTCTGTAAGAGTTCTATTAAAATTTTGTAGTACCAATTAATGGGTTTAGACTAGTTCAAATATACTCATTTAATTAATTAGTCACAGTGGGATAATAATACCTTGAGATTTGCAAATGTCTTTAGATTTTTTGATGGCTAGAAATCTATTAATAGTACTAAAGAATTAGGATTCTCAACTACAATATTATTGTATCTCTAGTAATTGAAAGGCATTCGAAAGTAAAATTGTTAAGATAATCATTCTTTCATAATCAAGTTAGAATCATTATCAAACTGAGGTAGATTAAGATACATGTTTTAATTGTTATTATTTTATTATTATAGATCATAGAAATTTGAATATCTCATTATTTAATATTTCATGTTAAAATATTTAACACCTTCAATCCAATGGTCCTTGTCGGAAGACCATGTACAAGCATGGTTGGTTTGTTGGCTCTAGATACGAGGTTTGTTTTCCTTTTTGAGCAATGTTGTATTATATGACTCATATCGAGTGTGGAACACGTATATTGAGAAAGTAGGCATATGGCAAAGCAGAGTGGAGCGAGGGAAGCGTAGCGTATCGAGTGGAATGGAATGGAACGACGATATCTACATTTTGGGTGTGTAATTTACTATTTGTTAGCCAAAGACAATTATTAGGTTGGGGGGTGCGGGGGCAATGCGCCCATGATACAGTACACGAAAATTTTCAGAATTTTTTTACTACTTTTATATGGCTAGTTTAGTATAAATATATATTATTGAATTACGTAAATCTCTATATTTTTATCGTATTTTTTATTCTCTTTGTGATTCCGTATTATTTATCTTAATTGCCACTCATTGGTTGTACAACCAGACGAATACAACCCATGCAATGTTACAGAAACTCATGAATCAGGAATTCAGGGCTTGGTCTCTATTCTTGATGTTGTTTGACTATGGTTTGCAGTGAGAGGCAAGCTCTAGGGGACGCTAGAAAGAGTTTGAACTTTTTTTAGATTTAGGCATCATGGATGCATAAACATTGAACTTTCTCAGTTGCTTTGTGCTTTGGATGTGTCTCCTAACATAAAGTTGCAATTTTTCTTTTCTTGCAGATAATAGCTGTTGATCCAAACAGGGAAGCATATGAGGTTGGATTGCCATTTATTCAGAAGGCCGGGGTGGAGCACAAGATTAACTTCATCCATTCAGACGCCTCATCAGCTCTAAATGATCTAATTACCACTGTGAGATTCTAGCATTATGCATGACAAGATGACAGTTCAAGTAGATAGCTTCCATGTGTACAATTTAGTCCCTTTTGAATAGTAAAAGTGTTTTATTTTATCCAATTATTATATATTTTTTTAAATTTTTTCACAAAATATAATAAATAATTTAAAATTTTCAAATCTTAAAATTATAATAATATTAAAAAGTAATATTTTTATAATATTTTATTCAACTTTTAACATTCATTGATTTAAAACCATCTTACTCAAGTTTAACCTTACTCAGTTTAACAAGTACGGTGTATGTATAACCATACTTGTTAAAAGAGAGTTTCGCCCACACTTCATAAGGGAGTGATATAGAATATAAATTAAACTGAGTAGGGTTATACATACACCATACTGATTCCATTCAATTTTTCAAACAATGTCAAATGTGATAATTTTATCACCCTGATCACATCGCCTTTTATTTTCTTTAAAGAAAAACTCTCCGTAATAGAAAGAAAATGACTTCACGTCTCTACGTGCCCGAACTTCTCACATCTATTCCCCATGCAGTTCCTAGATTCTTGTTCTGTTCGGACATTGTTATTGGTCTTATTAAAAGATTTATCAAATATAAATTTAATGACTTATATTAGAAATTATCCCACATTGATATCATCAAAATGTATTTCTTAAATTTTGAGTTACAATAATGTTTGAGAAACCTTTTAAATTTGAAGGGTTAGTATTTACCTCTCATCTTATTACTTTAATATATTTTATTTTCTCTACATTTTTTCCTCATTTTCTTTTTATTTTCTCTATGAAATGAATGTGTTTATTATATTTTTTAAATTTTAGTTTTATTAAAAATTGTTGAAATAATAATTTATGTATCAAATTAAATTATTAATATATATAGTTAGTATAATTATAAAATAGTGGAGAAAGTTTAAAAATATTTTTTTAAATATTATTATATTATTATTTTGATGAGTCTAATGATGAATCCAATATAAAGTTATGATGAGTATGATATGTGCATCTCATCAAATTTATAGTTCTCATCAAATTTTAATAATTTTGTTAATGAGAGTAATAAAAATGCTCTTAAGTTAGTTCTTGTGTTGACTTTATTGTAGAAGCATCTTTTTTTATTTTTATTTCTTAAAAGGCGTAATAAAAGGAGTGGTGTAACCACTTAGAATATGAGTATTAGATTGGTTTTTTTTTTTAATTATAAATTTGTACACATGTCAAAAAAATCTTATTATATTTGATCAAAAATAAATAAAAAAATAAAATTAAAGTACTTTTACTCTTTAAAAGTGAATAATAAATTTAAAATTTTCTTCAAATTAGTCAATCTGATATAATACTCTTATAAAGACCAAAATGGATTTGATTTTTAGTCATATGAAATTTCTCAACGTGCTTCCTTGTGTGAGCCGATATTTTTGATATCATTCATGCCCAAATTCTGACCTTTGATTAAAAGCAGGGCAAACACGAAGAAGGGAACTTTGATTTTGCATTTGTGGATGCTAACAAGGACGGGTACATCAAGTATCACGAGCCGCTTCTTAAACTGGTTAAGATCGGTGGAATAATTGCGTACGATAATACCTTATGGTATGGGACAGTGATCATGTCTGACGATGATGAGATGGATGCATTTTTGAGGAACGACAGACAACATATCATAGAGTTTAACAACTTTCTAGCAATGGATCCTCGTATCGAATTATCTCTCGTTTCCATCGGTGATGGCCTTACTCTCTGCAGGCGTCTTTATTAGAGAAATCATTAACAAATTCTAAGTCGTTGAAACAATGATAATATTAATACCTTATCAAGGGGCATGATAATGTGGTTGCTCAACAATCGGATTGTTCCATGCAAGCTGTATGGTTCAATTTTCAAGAATAAATGAAGAGAGAATATCGAATAATGCTGCGATTTCATCGTATTTTCTAAAACACATGGTCAATTGATTAAGCACGATAATCTTACAGTTCTTGCATGCTCATGTTTATGGGTAAACAGATACCAAATTACTCACGATCTGCTCTCATTATTTATTTATTTATTTAATTAAGCAAGCAATATTATGGATAATAAAACGGTTACATGACACAACAATTAGCCACGGTACATCGTGTGGTGTTGGTAAACCAGACGGGCCTGGGAATAGATTTATTCAGCTCTAGTATGGTACTGCAACCATTGTTACTTTTCCAAATGAGCATTTATCACTCTCAATTACATCAAATATATATATATGTATGTATGTATGTATGTGTATATATATATATGTATGATAGGATAGGATAGGATAGGATAGGATAGATACTGATGAGTGTTAAGTGGGTATAAGGTGTACGAATGAAGTTAATTAAAATCTTCAAAACTTCATTGATTATTACGAAGGTTTCGTTTATTTTTTTTAAATATTTCATCTCTTTTCATCTTAAATTTATTATTATATTTTTTCAAATTTCTATATAAAATAAAATAAACAATTCAATATTTTTAAATTTTAAAACATTTTTTTCTAATTTTAAAATAAAATTAATATTAAAAATATATATTAAAATATTTTTTTTTTAAATTTTTTATCACATCTCATCTTTTAAAATAAAATAGGCCTAAGATGTCCAAATACTAGAGAAATGATAGACTTGTTACTTTATAGCATGAAATTGGAGTCTAATTAATGCTTGGAATCTATAGCTTTTTCTTGTATTTCATTTGGATATTAACCTTGACTAAAATGAAAGTCAATTCAATTGGAACCAAACTTAACCGAAACATATTAAATCAAGGGAATTGCTAGGGCCACTGAGATCGAGGTGGTCCCATAGTAAAATCAATTATATATATATATATATATTAATTTTTTAAAATCATTTTATTTTTTTTTTGAACTTACAAATTTATTAAAAAAATATTTTCTATTCACTAAGTTATATATAAAAAAAAAAACAAATCGGTGAAAACTCTTGAGACAAATTATCGGTGGATTAAACATTTTCCTAAAATCAAACCGTTCGGTTTTGATGATCGTAATACACGTGGGTTTCCGTTTAAGAAGTAATGAACCGAACCAGTCAGTTTGAATAATTTGCTGAGAATCGAACGGATTTCAACCCTGTTTGCGAGTGAGCTTGCGATTGTGGATGTTTTTCCAATTCCAAGATATATAAGCTGGACCGCACCTCTCATGGAGATAATTGTTACGGGCAGAGACGCGACAAATGTTGTCCTAAAATTGCTCAGAAACACACTCACACACAAGATTGAGATAACATGTATTTATAAAGAGAAATGCTATACTTCAGTCCGTGTATGGTTTTACCTACAAACCATTTACCATGTCACGATTTTTCTACTGTAGTAATTAAAATCCTTCGTTTGTTTATCCCCAGACGCGAAGAAGGATCTGTTAGACATGTCCAACTTCAAAACTAGATTTTTTGGGCAACGATGAAGTTCTGTTCATCTTTTAGCTTCTCACAAGAGTCGAATTCATGCTCCAATTTTCTAGCAAGAAAAACTGTTAAGATGTGTCTTGAATTGTTTGAAAGCACGTTAGAATACTCGTCGCTCCAGCTAGCTCGAGCGAGTCTCAACCCGTGACTTCGTGAGACTCTTGATCGACGTCCAGCTCGAGTGAGATCCAGGCAGAGACTTCGCGAGACCCTCGCTCGACTTCCAACTCAAGCGAGATACAGACAGAGACTTTGTTCAACTTTGCTCGACTCTCGCTCGACGACCTGCTCGAGTGAGAGTCAACCCTAGACGTTCGCTCGATAGTTCGTTTCGAGCTAATGTTCTCGATATTAGGGTTAGCTCCGTCTGGAATAGTGTTTCGCTCAAGCGAGACTAGTCTTGCTCGAGCGAGACTGGGCTTTTAAGAAGGGCCGCATTCATTTGAACGCATCAGCTGTAAGGAGCTCATTATTCTCTCTGGTTTTAGATTTTGAGTTGAGAGCTTTTTTGTAAGGGTTTGAGAATTGTGAGAGAGAGTTTTGTAACTTGTAAGTGAGATTCATCTCTGTTGTTATAGTGAATCCATTGAGACCGATCTAACAGTGGACGTAGGCTTATATTAAGCCGAATCACTTCAAATCTTGGTATCTTTTAGTGTTCTGTGTGATTATCTTATTTCTCTCTATTGCTTTTCCGTTGCATTACTTCATCTATTGTTGTTTGTTGACCAGCTCATTCCCAACAAACTAATATCAGAGTGTTCTTGAGCTCTGTGAAAATCTGAAAGGATAGCCTCAGTAAAGTTTGAAATAGAGAAATTAGATGGACATAACAACTTTATTTTATGGCGCATTAAGATGAAGGCATTGTTGCGACAGTAGAGTCTGTTCAATGTTCTAGAAGAGGTTACTGGTGAGTCTCCTGCACTGTCAAAAATTAAGAAAGAAATGGCTCACAGTACTATTCTATTGTCACTATCAGATGGAGTTTTGAGGGAAGTTGTTGAGGAGAAGACCGTTGTTGGTCTATGGGACAAGCTTGAGAGCTTGTACATGAAAAAATCTCTCACTAACCGATTGTATTTGAAACAACAGTTATACACTCTCAAAATGATGGACACTGGTACTTCTATTTTTGTACATCTAGATGAATATAATAAGATTATTATGGATCTGAGGAACATAGACATTAAAATTGACGAGAAAGATCAAGCATTAATTGTTTTGTGTTTATTGCCTATTTCGTTTGATAATTTTGTAAATTCAATGTTGTTTGGTAGAGATACAATCTCTTTGGTAGATGTTAAATTTGCTTTGAATTCTAAAGAATTGAAAACAAAATGTAGGGGATTAGGCATGGACAATCAAGCCGATGGTTTGTTTGTAAAATGTTCCTCTGGTGATAGATCCGCAGAGAGATGTTCAAGGAAGAATAGAGGTAGTTCTAGTAGCTCAAAGTCTAACAAAAAGAATGTTAAGTTTTACTATTGCCATAAGTTTGGCATTTATAAGAGTAAGTGTCCTAGATTGAAAAATATTCAGGATGAGAAAAGTTCCTCTAGTGGTGATGACAACAAAGAAAAAGATAGATAGTCTCTACTTCCTTGAGGGAAGTATGGTAACTGGTGGAGCATCCTCACATGCTCCGAATTCAGATATCACTTGCATGCAGCACATGTGAGTGTACCAAAATGTGTGGTCATTTATGAGTCGGCAGCTTTTACTTGGTGTGATCAGAAGACAGTAATCTTGATTTTTTGTTTGCATTGTATTCTTGAGAAACAATGTAGAATCAGGTTTCCTGCAGTTGTTTAATTGTGATTAGAATACATCTTGTGTAAAGTTGTGTTTTGTTATACTCATATTTGTTTTATGACCATTGAAGAGTTTGGTTTTGTATATCTGTTTTATAATGTGTTTGATGTGTTCAAACACTTAAGAAGACAAGTGATCTACAGACAAGAAGGTAGAGTGTTACTCAGACCACAGTTTGTTTCACTCTATAGAAATGGAGTAGCTGAATGGAATGAGGTGGGTTTGAGTATCAGAGTCCATAGTTTGATTTGAGTTTGCCAGACTTATCTACATATTGTGGTAGAGCAGACAACACAACTTGTTATTGGATGAATCTTCTCTCTTTTTCATTCCACAGGGAATGAGAATAAAGTTATAGCAAGAAGGTAGAGTTGTAGAGAGCTTCAAAACAGAGTACATATTGTACTTTAGATCATACTATTATTTGAGTATGATTTTGTCTTTAGCATTGGTGCACAGTGAGAGCAGGTCTACAGTTGGTAGATAAATGAGGCAATTTGGCTACCTTATGAGTATGCTTATGCAGGTTTTGTTGGGTTCTTACTTTGGCTGAGAATATTTGATTGTCTTCATTTGTATTTAGAAGTCATTGTTCAAGTAAGCAGCTTGTATTGTGATGCATTGCTGTTTGTGTGAAGATGTTAATTCTTCGTTAGGATCAAGCTGATGATTTGGTCAAGTCCTCCATAGTGTTGAAGACTTTTGCGTGGAAATTGAGTTCTTCAAAAATAGACTTCATACTTCGGTTGGGTATTCCCTTTTGTGATATGACTGAGGGATTTGTGGGTCTTTTGTGAAGGATAGATTTTGTGAGGCTTGTGACAATTCAAGCCAAGGTGGAGATTTGTTGAGATGTGTCTTGAATTGTTAGAAAGCACATCAGTGTGCTTGTCGCTAGACCCTCGCTTGAGCTCGAGCGAACCTCAACCCATGACTTTGCAAGACTCTCGCTCGATGTCCAGTTAGAGCGAGATTCAGGTAGAGATTTTGCGAGACCCTCGCTTGACTTCCAGCTCGAGCGAGATCCAGGCAGAGACTTCGCTCGACGTCCTGCTCAAGCGAGAGTCAACTCTAGATGTTCGCTCGACAGTTTGCTTCAAACTAATGTTCTCGGTACTAGGGTTAGCCTCGTCTGGAATAGTGTTTCACTTGAACAAGAGTAGTCTCGCTCGAGCAAGAGTAGTCTCGCTCGAGCGAGACTAAACTTATAAGAAAGGCTGCGTTCATTTGAACGCAACAGCTGTGAGGAGCTCATTACTCTCTTTGGTTTTAGATTTTGAGTTGATAGCTTTTTTGTAAGAGTTTGAGACTTGTGAGAGAGAGTTTTGCAACTTGTAAGTGAGATCCATCTCTGTTGTTATAGTGAATCCATTGAGACCGATCCAACAGTGGACATAGGCTTGTGTTAAGTGAACCACTTCAAATCTTGATGTCTTTTGGTGTTCTGTGTGACTGTCTTATTTCTCTCTGTTGCTTTTCTGCTGCACCACTTCATTGATTGCTGTTTGTTGACCGGCCCATTCCCAACAAAAACAATTACCCATAGGAAGTGCAGAAGTTCCTTCATTTCAAAGTTATAAAAAAAAAAAGAGGAATCGGTGGCCATGCCAAGAAGATGCTTTGCACCACAACAACAGAAATGCACGGGCTCTGAAGGTAAAGATTATGAGCAAAGCCACTGGTGGGTTAAAATGCAAGACGACGAGCCAGAGAAAATTCAAATTGGGTTGAAATGCTGGGAAGGGAGAAATTAGAAAGTGGTCTGATCCCACTTTACTGTAGCAATAAAAAAGCCATGTATGAGGTGTGTGGAGTAGAATACTATAGCCGCTACAGTGTGGCTATACTATAGCAGAACTCATTTATAAAAATGTTATTTGTACATGATTTGGGTACTTTTTACGTACACGCCATATAAAAATATTATTTTTATATATCTTTTGATCTAACTATTTGGATTTATGATTTCCCTTTCTCTCTCATCATTTTTTTTTGGGTTTTGTTTTCCATATTTCAATTGACATGGTGTTATTGCTACGACACCAATTTTACAAAAAGTATCGTGTAACTGTAATATTGCTTATATATTTAAGTGGTTCTACAATTTATTTACGGAATGAAAGATTTCACTACATTTGTACAAAATAACAAACACTCAAACAAACCTCTCCCTAATGATAGCCCTTTTGAGGTGTAAAGAAAAATAGTAAAATCAGATCGGCCGGATCAGACTTAAACCAGCAGATTTGATTCGATACTGAATTTAGTTCAGTTTGATTTCGATTTTTCTTATTCTAAAACTGGGCATGACCGGTTCACACACACATATATATTTTGATTTTTTAGATTGTATATAACTTTTTATATATAATATATAATTATATAAAAAGTAGTTTTGTATTATATGATAAATTAGAACATTAGACTAACTATTGTTTGACTAAATTTTAGATAAAAATCTCATTTTTACAAATTTTAACTAGTCATTTTTTACTACACTAAATAATAGAATTAACAAATTAATAGTTATTTTATTAAAATATTAATTTTTACTTTTTTATTTATTTTAATTTCAATTGTAATTTAAATATTTTTTTGTTATTAAAAATTACCCACTAACTTTCTAAAGTTCATATCATTCTTAATAGTTAATGGTTGTAAAAATGAAGATATGAATTTTTTTTAAATAAAGTAAAATTAATTACACTGAATATTTACGAAAAGAAAGTTCGAGAGCTTTACGAAGACGAAAAATGCAAGAGAAAAGCTGCGGTCAGGACCTCCTAAAAATTAGCATTTTGCAGATATCCAATAAATTTTCGGCACTGACTGCCTTTCAAAAGTAATAATGTTTTTACAAGTTGGACAGTGACCCATTCCGTCTTCCTCGAGAAAAACTTTCCAAGTAAAGCATACCACTTTTAAAAGCATTGAGAACTTAGGATCTTGATCTTTTTCTGCTGTTGACTACTCCATCATGTTTAGTTATTTGGAAATAGAGAGGCAAAATCGAACGAAACAAAGAAAAGAACCGTGTAAGAAATTCACATCTGAATGATCCCCCCTTCAATTTTTTACAGTTTCTTTGGCTTGGTTTATTTGCAGCATATGATATTGCAAAATTTAATGGAAGTCTAAGGGGATGTGCAGCAAGTCAATTGCCTGCGATGCGAACTAAAGGTGTTTTTCCTACTTATCGACATGGTAATCATTTATTGGATATCTGAAAAATGCAAATTTATTGGGAGTCCATACTATAGCTTTTCTCAAACTAAAAAGGTTCTTTATTTTTTTAGAGTAATGCTAAGGATCTCAGAGAGGGATCCTTACCACGACCTAGCAGCTAATGTAACAGTTGCCATATCAATGGATTATTAAATAAAACAAAAATAGAAGAAAAAGGAAAAATAGAAACACGATTGAGGAAGGAGGAAATTGCATTTCATTTTTTTTTTAAGCTCCCGGGAAAGCAAACCCATTTGCGATTGTGTCAAGCCCTCACCGTCCTGATTTTGGATGGTCAGATCTCCGATGGAATGAATGACAGCTAGATCTCGAAGAGAGTTTTTGTCTGATCAACTGTCACTTCCCCAGGCATTCATTTCCAGTGATGCTCCATTGTGGCCACTATTTCCACCACCAATGGGTTCCGCATCTCACTCTACATCTCCCTTATCCTATGTTTGCATGCCGGAAAAATTAAAAACCCATCTCACCCAAGTCAAATGGCAATGCCAGGCTCATTTGAAACCTTGGGTTTGTTCTTAAAATTAGCAACCAATTGCTTTGCTTTCGCTAAATGTTTTAGCCAATTTGATTTTAGTTTGGTTGCAACATTATTGAAGCTTTAAGCATTGGAGCGAAGACCATAGGATCCAAACGTTGATATATGTTTACGATAACTCCTCCATTGTCGTCTGCAATAAAATTATTATAGCCTCCATGTTTTATCCTCTTTTTCCAAACTTTCTCAGCGACCAAACATGGTCAACAACAATTTTGAAAAACAAAAAGCTTAGCCCTATGCAGCGAAAAGAGGGAAACGACCCACACACTAAGACCTTCAGAGGAAAACGGTATCTCTAGTCAGGCTTTTATCCACTTTTCCCAAACTTCCTTTGCATCCATATCGGGGAAGATGAAGGGGGGATTTTGTGGAGCTTAGGGCGTTGATTTCATAGGGGTTAGGATTTCGATTTCATGGGGACGAGGGAGAGAGAAATGCCGACGAAAATCAAGAGGCTTGGAGGGAGAAGACGAATGAAAGAAGAGAAGGAAAGAGAGAGCTGTGGATTGCAAGTGAGAAAAGACGAAATGAAAATGAAGCTGTTTTCATTAGTAAGCCACGTAGGCTCGAGGGCGCGCCGAGGTTATTACCTCAGTTGCATCTAAAGTTATCGTTTTTTTATGCGCGAGAGAATAAATTAGTAGGAAGAGTAGATATTTTAATTCCCATGAATTATTTGACTAGCCCAATGGACTAGTTACATTTGTCGAACCAAATTATCGAAAACTATTTTAAGTATTCATTTGTTGATACTATTGCAATCTCATATTCATGCTCACTAGTTATTATTTGACTAAACATTAGTTTTGTTTAGTCTATTGTGAATGCTCTATATACTATAATATTAAATTTTAAAATCTTATATCATTATAGTATATTATATTCATAATTATGCTAATATTATATAATGCGTATTAATAGTTATACTAATACTATATTACAATATATTATAATATACTATAATATATCATTATAGTCCATAATACCATTATAATATATAATGTAATATTCTACAATATATTATCACTATAGTATTATATATTATAATATACTATATGTTGTACAAATGACTAACACAAGAGGGAGGGTGAATTAGGTTGTATAAAAAAATTAACAATTGTAAACCAAATATACGATATAAAATATAAACAGAATATAAAACAGCAAGAAATGTAAAGAGTAGGGTAAGAAGAAACAAACTCAGTATTTCTACAAGATTCAGCTCAACTGACCCTTGAGAATCTCAAATTCACTATTCAATCTCCTTTAGGTGGAGATAGAAACCTATTACACCTTTGAGCAACACCGCTACAGAGAACCCGTGTAGAACACCCTCTATACTCGCAATTACCTCATACTTGGTGATTCAACTATTCTTTGTATAGAACACCTTCTATACACATAAGGGTTATACGCATCATTTTACTGATACAAGAGTTTATAATAGATAGACTATCAGAGTATACTCCTCAATGAGTGAGATAGAAACAATACAGCGCAACCTATATCTCTCTAAAAAATAATAAAAATTCATGCTCAAAATTTTAGAAAAGAGAGAATGAGAGTTTTGAAAGAATGGTGCAAAACTTAGAAATAGATATGCAAGCTCTTGTTGTTGTAATTTGGTAAAATTCAAGTGGGCTATTTATAGGTAAATGAATCACACTCAATCATCTTCCAAATTCAAAATTCAAATTTCGATGAAGTCATTACATATGTCATTAAATTTTCAAAATTCAAAATTTGAATAAAGTCATTGCATATGTCATGCACATGTAAAATATAAATTTTAAAAATAAAGCTTTTAATGAGATCATTGCATATGTCATGCACATACAAAATATAATTTTCCAATTTAAAACTTTTAATGATGTCATGCATATATTATTCTTATGTTATGCATAAAAAAAATGCAATTTAATACTTTATGAGAAAAGATTAATTTTTGAACCTTAATCCAATTTCGAATTTTATCAAGAGATGTACAAAATTAATCTATAAATTTTATTTGTAGACTTGTTCTTTTGTACTTGATGTGCACTTCGCTCCATTACCGATAATTTGAGCTTGAGACTTGAATTTATTTGTTATCATCAAAATCTACACATAGATACGAAACTTGAAATCTTGAATCCAACAATATCCCAATTTTTGATGATGACAAATACTTAGTAGAAATCTGCGACGTGCAGTAATACTTAAGCTCCCCCTGAAAATATGCGTTAGTTTTTCGAGAAAAATATAAACATGATTCTAGCATATATATAACAGGGTAGTATAATACTAGTATAAGACTTCTCCCACTTTTGGCATCATTAAAAAGGAATTGTAATTGGTTTTAGTAAGATTTCTTTCCATAATAACCAATAACCAAATAAAATTATGCGTTTAGTAGAAACTGTAGAGTTTTGAATAATCAGAGTCACCCGTGTTCGACAAAAATTGTAAAGGTTGATGTCTAACTCCCGTGACCGACAAAAACTGCAAAGGCTGGAGGCTTAGCTAGCAATTCGGTGCAGAAAGAGATTCAAATCTGCTTGATGTTATTAATTAATGAGATTTTATAAAGATTTAAAAAATTTCGAGTTGCTGTTTAAAAGACCATTTTTACCCATCGAATACTCACAAGAAAAATCTCACATTGCTCATTGATCAAGTATCTGTTTATCCAAAACGACAGAATGGCGGTAAACATTTCTTCTAGTAATCTTCTAGATTTGAACCAAGAACCGTCTCAACCAGTCATTTTATCTCCTGATACTATTAATACCATGATAGAAGTATAGATGCAATTTTCTAGTAGGACTGATTCTGAGGTTGTTGCAATATCAAGAACTCTCAGTGCTCAATATGCTGCCTCTGTTACGACCATATCTCGAAAATTACTAGCGAGGACAAATGAGATTGATCAACTTAACAACCAAATATCTGTTCTACATCAAAAGCTTGCAAATAAAGGTAGAAATAATAAGAGGTTAAAGTAAGAAAATAAAGATTTGACAAAATTAGTTCGTGTTCTGAAATTTCGAATAGAGGAATCGGAACGAGTGAGAGTTCAAGCACAGAGTCAATAGCAACAGATAATGGCAGCATTTCACGAGAAAAATAGGGACAATTGTAATTAATCTCGCTGGTTTAGCTTGATAACTTTTGACAATATGCATCCGGCATATCTTGTAAATTTGACTAAGTAAGATTTGAAAATATGACAGTTTGTCTTGTACTTATTTCCATCTTTATAAAAGCAATCCTTAGTTTTATATAATTCGCATCAAATTTTCTTCTCATATCTGTAGTTCATCTTCATTCTCACTCTACAAAATTTTAATGGCTCATCAATTTTCTTTCAGTACTTCTCGTGATCAAGATATGAGGTATTCTTCACCTCAAACTATTTCTACATCTGTTGTAGGCGTCATGAAGCAACAAGAGACTGATTTGTCTAATAAATTAGATCATGATGTCATTTATGAGCTTGTGGGTCTCGGGACTCGATACTCATCTACCATTGTTGCTTTTTCCGCTCGATTGCAGTCTAAAACTATCGAAATTGAGAAGTTTAGTGAAACGGTCTCTGTACTTCAACAACTTGTTTATGAGTCAAATAAAAAAATAGTAAAGTTAAAGCAACAGAATAAAGATTTAAAATCATTAATTGTCTCTTCATTTCGGTTGTCTAATCCTTTAGACAAGGATGACATTATGATTTATGAAGAACAAATGCATTTGAGTGATGAGACTAAACGTCTCAAGTTTCTGTAGGTCATTTGAGATAATAGAAAAAAGTATCTAGCAGATATTCATGACATGCATCATTCTTATTTCTCTTCTAATCATGCATAGTCTATCTTTTAGTAGGAATTTTATAAAAATGTCTGTCAATTGATCGTGTGTGCTTATGAATTTTGGTACAATATCACATTTCTGCACATGATCTCTAAGAAAATAATATCTAATTTCAATATGTTAGATCCTAGAATGTTGTATTGGATTCTTTGAAAGATTTATAACACTAGTATTATCACATTTAATAGGAATATGATTGTATATAAGTTTAAAATCCTCAAGTTGTTGCTTCATATAAAGAACTTGAGCACAACAACTACCTGCAGCAACATACTATGCCTTAGTAGTAGATAATGCAACAGAAATTTGCCTTTTACTCAACCATGAAACAAGTGCATGACCTAAGAAATGACATGTTCCATTAGTACTTTTCCGATCAATTTTACAACCAGTATAATCCGCATCTGAATAACTCATAAGATCAAAAAAAATGTATATAGGATACCGTAACCATAGATCAATGGTACCGATAAGATATCTAAAAATACGCTTGACTGCAATCAAATGATATTGCTTTAGAGATAATTGAAAACTTGCACATAAACATACACTGAATACAATATCAGGTCTACTAGCTGTCAAATATAATAAACTACCAATCATATCTCGATATACTTTTGAGTCAACTAGGTTACCGCTTTCATCTTTATCAAGTTTGGTGGTTAGACTCATTGGTGTTCCAATTACTTTCGCACCTTCCATCTTAAATTTTTTGAGTAACTCTTTGATATATTTTGACTAATTAATGAATATTGCACTTTTTGCTTGCTTGATTTGCAATCCAAAAAAGAAATTAAGTTCTCACATCATGCTCAATTCAAATTCTTTTTGCATGCTCTTAGAAAAATCTTGGCACATATTTTCATTAGTAGTACCAAATATTATATCATCAACATAAATTTGAACTAGAGGAATATCATCCTGTTCATATTTGATAAAAAGAGTTGTATCGATCTTTCCTCTTAAAAAATATTTTTCAATCAAGAAACAACTAAAATTTTCATATCAAACTCTAGGAGCTTGTTTGAGTCCATATAAAACTTTTGTGAGCTTGAAAATATGATTAGGATAAATATAGTTTTCAAAATATGGAGTTTGCTCAACATATACCTCTTCATTTATAAAACCATTTAAAAAAGCACTTTTAACATTCATTTGAAAAAGTTTGAAATTTTTATAAATACATATGCAAGTAACATTCTAATAGTTTCTAATTTTGCGACAGGTGCATACGTTTCATCATAATCGATTCCTTCCTTTTGATTGAAACATTGGGCTACAAGTCGAGCCTTGTTTCTAGTGATGATTCCAAACTCATCTTTCTTATTTCTAAAAACCCAATTTGTTTTAATAACAGCATGACTTTTGGGTCAAGGAACAAGTGTCCAAACATCATTTCTTTCAAATTGATTTAGCTCTTCTTGCATAGTTAGGATCTATGATTCATCAATAAGTGCTTCATCAATATTTTGGGTTCAGTTTGAGACAGAAAAGCAATGTGATTACAAATATTTCTAAGAGATGATCGAGTACTTACACCTCGTGAAGGTTCTCCTAGAATTTGTTCCACTGGATGATCTTTCACATGTTTCCACTGTTTGGTTGCATGTTGTACTAAATCTTGATGATCTTTCCTTATATCTCCATGTTGGACTTTTTCCATTGTATTCTCTTTGTTGAGATTAAGACTATTTGTGATATTTGTACTTTCTGTTTCTTTATCAATAGATTTCTTGGAGAGTAAAGGGTTAGATTCATCAAATACTACATGCATAGATTTTTGTACAGTCAAAACCATTTTATTGAATACTCTTATAAGTTTTACTATTTGTAACATACCCAAGAAAGATACATTCATCAGATTTTGCATCAAATTTTCCTAAATTATCCCTATCATTAAAAATAAAACATTTGCATCCAAATACAAGAAAATAACTAATGTTGGGCTTCTTCTCATTCCAAAGCTCATAAGGGGTTTTATCTAATTTAGATTTTAACATAACTTTATTTATAACATAACATGCAATACTTACCGCTTCAGCCCAAAAATAACTAGGTAAATTATTTTCATTAAGTATTGTTCTTACTATTTCTTGAAGAGATCTATTCTTCCTCTCTACTACCCCATTTTATTGAGGAGTTGAGGAGTAGAGAAATCATGCATAAAACCATTTTCATCACAAAAAGATTCAATATCTTTATTAACAAACTTTTTTCTCCTATCGCTTTGGATGTTTGAGATAGTATAACTATTTTCATTTTGAATTTTCTTACATAACTTGGTAAAAATATTATGTATTTCATCTTTATGAGCGAGAAAGATGACCCAAGTATATCTAGAGAAATCATCAACAATAACAAATGCATAATATTTTCCTCCCAGACTTACAACCCTATTTGGTCCAAAAAGGTCCATGTGTATTAGTTGCAAAGGTCTAGTAGTGGAAATATGTTTCTTGGTTTTGAAAGAAGTTTTTGTTTGTTTACCAAACTAGCATGCATCACAGATTTTGTCTTTAAAAAAACGTGTTTTTGGCAAACCTCTCACAAGATCATTTTTTGAATGTTTGGAAATAAGTTCCATATTTGCATGACCTAATCTTCTATGCTATAACCAACTATTTTCATGTTGAACTGATAATCAAATAGCATCTTATGAGACAATTTCTTCAAATTCGATTGTATAAACATTATTGTTTCTAAGAGTAATAAAACAAACATTACAGTCATAATTATTCAAAATAATGCATTTATCCTTTTTGAAAGTAACTGTAAATCATTTATTACATAATTGACTTATACTCAAAAGATTATGTTTTAATCCTTTAACAAGTAAAATATTTTCAATTATGAGAGAAGACTTATCACCAACTTTACCTATTCCCAAGATCTTCCCTTTTGAATTGTCTCCAAATGTTACGTGTTCTTCTTCTCTAGCAGTGAGGTTAATGAACTTAGTTTTGCCTCGAGTCATATGTCTTGAGTATCCGCTGTCTAAAAACAATTTTGGTTTTACCTATGGAGGACTTCATGCATACCTACAAAAACAATTAAAATAATTTTTCTTGGTACCCATATTCTTTGGGTCCTTTATTTATTAGTATTAGAATAAACAAGATTTTTTGGTACCCATATGACTCTAATAGTCATTGTATGTTTTTTTCTAATATGACAAGTATGATAGTTATCAAAGAAACTTTTATAAGATTTAAGTTTTTCTTTTGGCATGTATCTCAATCCTACCTTATTAAAAACACATTTTTGACTATCAAGAAATTTTTCAAAATTTCTTTTTTCATTAGTAAAATTTTCAATAATTTTTTCTAAATCAGCCACTTTCTTTTTCAATTCATCATTTTTATTTTTTGAAACAGTATTTTCTTTTTTTAAAATATCAATTTCATTTGTTAAAGAAAAATTTTTCTTTTTCAACGCGATATACTTGATACCTAATATTTCAAATTTCTCATATACATCTTCCAAAACATTTTGTAATTCTTCATAAGAAGGATTTTCAATATTTTTGAAATTTGTTACCTCAAAATCATCTTTAGCCATAAAACAAAAATTTGCAGATTTTTCATTACTTGCGTCGCTGTCTGAACTATTTGAATCATCATCCCATGTAGCTTTCATTGCTTTGTTGTCTTTATATCGATCTTTCTTTAACAAGGGATAATCTACCTTGATATGTCCTGACTTTTTACATTTATAACAAATTAATGAATCATTTTTACCTATATCTTTGTTGATAGATTTTTTGAAAGGTTTCCTTGGAGGAGGTTAATTTTTCATGAATCTCTTAAATCTTCTTGTGATCATTGCAATCTCTTCGTCATCGCTTTCTTCATCTTCATTGCTTTCACTTTCATGAGAAACGGCTTTGAGTGCCAAGCTCTTATTTTGATTTCCTTCTTCTTCTCCTATTTTCAGTGTGTACTTATGAGTAATAAGTGACCTGATGAGTTCATTTATTTCAAGTTTTTTAAGATCTTTAACTTCAAGAATCGCCGTTACCTTTTAATTCCCAACGTTTTGGCAAGGAGTTGAAAATTTTCCTTACTATCTCCAAGATAGAATAAATTTTACCAAAAGATGTCAAACTATTTATAATATTAGTAAAACGAGTATACATAGAAGAGATAAATTCATCATCATTCATTTTGAACATTTTATATTCATGCATAAGAACATAGATTTTTGATTTGCGAAGTTCCTTCATAGGTTACTTCCAAGTTGTCCCAAATTTCCTTTGTTGTCCTGCAAGTCATTATTCTGTTAAATTCATTACCATTGAGAGCATTATATAGAAAATTCATAGCCATTACATTCACAGTATAAAGTCTATCGTCTTCGCGATCAGACTCTTCCTCTTCCTTTTTAACCTTTACTCCATCAATAATTTTTGTTGGAATATAAGGCCCATTTACAATACATTTCCAGATTTCTCGCCCTTGAGACTGAAGAAATATTATCATTTTAACTTTCTGGAAAATATAATTATCTCCAAAAAATAGCAGAGGTCGACTACTGGATTGACCTTCAGCGAAAGTAGCTGCAATATTAGCCATATGATATTAATTCAACATATAGTTAATCTTATAATAGAGCCTTTGCTCTGATACCAATTGTTATCCAAATGACTAACACAAGAAGTGTGTGAATTAAGTTATATAAAAAAATTAATAATTGTAAACCAAATATACGATATAAAATATAAACAGAATATAAAGTAGCAAGAAATGTAAAGAGTAGGGTAAAAAGAAGCAAACTCAGTATTTTTACGAGGTTCAGCCTCACTGTCTACGTCCTCGCCTCAAGCTACCCCTTGAGGATCCCAAATTCTCTATTCAATCTTCTTTAGGTGGAGATAGAAACCTATTACACCTTTGAAAAGCACCGCTACAGAGAATCCATGTAGAACATCCTCTACACTTACAATCACCTCACACTTGGTGATTCAACTATTTCCTGTATAGAACACCTTCTACACATATAAGGGTTATACGCACCATTTTACTGATACAAGAGTTGATAGTAGGTAGACTATCAGAGTACACTCCTCAACGAATGAGATAGAAATAATATAGCCCAACCTATATCTTTCTAAAAAAAACAAGAATTAAAGCTCAAAATTTTAGAAAATAGAGAATGAGAGTTTTGAAAGAATGATGTAAAACTTAGCAATAGATGTGCAAGTTTTTGTTTTTGCGATTTTGCAAAATTCAAGTGAGCTATTTATAAGCAAATGGATCACACTCAATCATTTTCCAAATTCAAAATTCAAATTTTTGAATGAAGACATTGCATATGTCATACACATATAAAAAATAATTCTTGAAAATAAAGTTTTTAATGAGATCATTGCATATGCCATGCACATACAAAATATAATTTTCCAATTTAAAACTTTTAATGATGTCATGCATAAAAAAATGCAATTTAATGTTTTATGAGAAAAGATTAATTTTTTAACCTTAATCCAATTTTGAATTTTATCAAGAGATGTACAAAAATAATCTATGAGTTTCATTTGTTGACTTGTTCTTTTATACTTCATATGCGCTTCGCTCCATTGTCGATAATTTGAGCTTGAGACTTGAATTTATTTGTTATCATCAAAATCTACACGTAAATAAGAAACTTGAAATCTTGGATTAAACACTATATTATATGATAAATAATATGACAAATTAAAACCAAAAAATTAGACCAAACCGTAGTGGCAGGTCCATGTTGGGGCAGGAGGCATGGCCCCCTTCAAAATTTTGAAAAAAGTCAATAATATATGTTAGTTTTAATGATTTAGTAGGATAATATTAATTTTATCTTATGTTGGCCCCTTCTCTAAAAATTATTTTGGTCTCCTTCTACAAAATTTAATTTGATTTAAAATAAAATAAATAAAATATATCTCATATAAAATAAAATGATTTGATAATATGATGACATGTTTTTATTATAGATAAATAAAAAGAAGTTGATGATTTTTAACTATGACCGGTAGTATTTCTAATCTCTTTTTATTTTTCATTGTAAATTTCTGTCGAAGTTTGGTAGAAATAAAGAAATTAAAGATATATTATCTTATTTATAGATTGATTTGTCTTGTTTTGACTCTTTCAGTATCTACAGCAATTAGTGAACGAGCATTTTCAATTATGAAGATTGTTAGAACAAGGCTTCGCAACAAAAGTGAGGATGACTTTTTAGTAAATGATTTAGTTGTCTATATTATAAGAGAAATAGTTAAGAATTTTGATTTAGATTCAATATTTGATGATTTTATTTCTTTAAAAGAGCGCAAGTTACAATTTCAGACACTTTGTATTTCTTTTGTTTAATATATTTGTATGAGGGGCAATGCTACATACAGTCCAAAAAATTGGACTCCCTTGCAATTCATAATTCTCGTTTTAGAATAAAATTAATTAAAATACCCTTATTTACAAATCAGAAACTCTAAAAATTTGAAATTTTCATTTTATTTACTCATAAAACGGGAGCATTTTAATGAGAACTGTAATGCAACTAAGTGTGGATTACAAAAAGAATTATTCTTTTTTTTTTATCTGCTATAGATGTACGCATGGTCACCGTATAGCCATACCAGAACACCGTCGGGGACTCCCAAACGACACCAAACAGCACCCAAATTGCCCCGGTGGGTTAGGAATGACTTTTTCTCCCTCTAGCCTGTTGACCAATTTTTACAACGTCAACTAGGTACACAAACTTAGACTTGCATCTCTTCTTGCAAGAGAGAGACGGTCTTTTCTTCCAAGAAATCCACACTTTCCACACACTAGTCTTCACCTACTCCATCTACTACAATACAGTACCCAATTCCAAATATGATCGCCTCTATTACACTGTACATGTTACTTTAGTATTTAAGATTGAAGGAAAACAAACAGAATTTAAGATTTAAATGATTATATCTTTAGACATGCAATCCCTTTTAATTAACCATGCAATTAAAAAAGCAAAGTTCCATTATACACTGTAGTAATGGAGAATGAGAAAATTAATTGAGTTTTTCTTTTTTCTGCTTTAACCTTCCATAGTGAAGATTATTTGTAAAGAAGCTAATACCAAAAATGGTTGCAAAAAGAATCCTAAAAGGCCTACGTTTTTGCCATATGGGACTCCAATCAACATATCAAATAATACAAAACCACTATAATACCTATGCCTTGACAGAGATTGCATGCTTCTTTTTGGTTAATCAATCTCATTCAAAATATTTTACAAAGTTA
Organism: Platycarya strobilacea; assembly: GCA_036898215.1. Classification (NCBI taxonomy): domain Eukaryota; kingdom Viridiplantae; phylum Streptophyta; class Magnoliopsida; order Fagales; family Juglandaceae; genus Platycarya; species Platycarya strobilacea. The sequence goes on along the minus strand of CM072554.1, from coordinate 13,278,560 downwards.
TCTCTACACAAAACAAAAAATTATGTTAAACATATAATTAATTGAAAGATCTCAAATAAAATATTATTCAAATATGAATCTCATCAGTTTCTAACTTGTAGCTTTTAGTATCTTCCATTACATCTTGAGAGTCATAATTGATTGAGGGAGCTTTCAACCATTTTTGTGTGCAGATAAGAACTTCAACTGTTATTGGGGCCAATGAACTACAACATGAATCTAAAACACGACCTCCAGCACTAAATGTAGATTCTGAAGCAATAGTAGATACGGGGATAACTAACACATCCCGATCTATTTTGGTAAGTATCAAAAATCTAGCTGAGTTCATCTTCTATCATAGTAGAATATTAAAGTCAGGTGTCATCCATTCAACACTCTCCATAAAATATTTATCAATTCTGTTTTGGACTCTTCCACACCCATTGATGATTTGTGTTGAAAATACATATCTAATATATTCTCATCTTCATTATCACAAGAAGTGTTACTTTGGGTCTCACCTCCACCTACAGTTGATTGGCCCCTACTTGAACCTACACTGGATGTTCAATATTTCTTATACATGTGCTCAAGCATCCTGCTTAACCTATCTACAAGTTCAGATCCTCGCTCATGGCTAATAATATTTATAAAACAAAACTCCAAAATGTCCAACTTGTTGCGCGGATCAAGCATAGTTGCAATGAACAACATTTTGTTCAATTTACTTAAATCCCTCCAATACTTGTCATATTTCAATATCATCTTCTCTAACATGGATTTAAGCATATTGCTCTCACTTTAGTTATAGATTGCAAATATTTCTCTTATAAACAAATTTGAAATTGCATAAACTGAGCCTGAAACCCGCAAAGTCATGTTATAAAAAATTTTCAAAAATCATACAAAAACCTTGATGATTTTCCAATCTTATAAAGTTAGTAGTTCACAATTAACATTACGTAAATATGATATAAACTCACTATCTTCATCTTGTAGTACCTCAAACGCCGCATAATGTTTTAGAGCTAAACTCAACATTAAATATGTTGAGTTCCACCTAGTTGAAACATGAAAACAAAGAAGTCCACCACTAAGACTATTTTGTTTCTCTACACATGACTTGAACTTGTCAAGTCTTGCAAGGAAAGACTTCACATATTTAATTGCATGGCAAATCTTCACAACTGATGTATTAATTTTTGTCAAACCATCTTTGACATTGAGTTTCAAAATATGTGCACAACATCTTATATGCATAAGTTCCTTAGCTAATGTCATGCAATCCCTAAACTTGGCAATTCTTCTCAAATAATTAATAGTCGTATTGTTAGCGGATGCATTATCTACTGTGATTAAAAAATCTTCTTATGTCCCATTCAAGTATGGATGAATCAATCTCTTTTCCTATTGTGATCCCTTTGTGATTAGGAATTTTCTTAAAATATATTATTCTCTTATGTAATGTCCAATCCTTATCACCAAATGGGTTGTTATGCACATATAGTTAAAATTTTGAACTGACGTCCACATATTAGTTGTAATGCAAATCTTAAAATCAAATTCCATAAACATGGTCTTCAACTTCTCTTTTTCTAACATATAAATTTTTATAAAATCTCGCATAATAGTAATGCGAGAGGGGAATGAAAATCTAAGCTCAACTACAGCCATAAAGTCTTGAAAACCTTTTTTTCTACAAAATTAAATGGTAACTCATCCTTAATTATCATTTTCACTATTGCCAACCGTATTTTTCATTCATTATACTTAGCAAGTCCAACACTTGGACTGCTAGTTGTACCATCCACCCTCGTCCTCCTAGCCCCACTTTCTTTTAATAAGGATTATCCCTTCTAGCCTCAATAGCAGCATGTAAGGTTTTACATTTTTTAATATGGTACTTTAAGGATGAAGTACCTAATTTTTTAGGATGACATAATAAAAAATAATTGCATGTGGTTGTGGGCTCATTAGGGTCCTCATCATTGCTCATAAAGCGTCGTCATACATCTGATTTGCTTCTTCTTCTTGGGATAGGAGAGCGAACTTGAGGACTAGTTACTTGGAGAGAGCCATCTGAAGCTGTAGGTAGAATGCTATCCAAATGAATGGGTACTGATTCAAGCCTAGATGAATGCATAGAAGTACTAGATTCCATATGATTCAAATGCTAAAAAAAATGTAAGTTGAAAACCTAATAAAAAAAATAACAATTTCATTGGATGATATATATATAACCAGAAAAATAAAAATAAATTAAGCAATCAATAAGAAAAAGAATCCAAAACAACAATTAAAAAAAATGAACTATCTAACAATAAGAGGACTGAAATAATTTCAAAGAACCACCCAATTCCATCAATCACATAAACAAAGAAGAATCCACTTTGATATTAGACACCATAGGGGAGAAAATAGAGAGGCAGTCATTTCAATGCAACAAATGGAACAATTCATCCATTAACATTTTCAATCTGTGATTATCTTTGTACACCTTACCCAGATTTTGGAGACCAAGATTTCACCGAATACAAAGTTTAGACCATATCCATGTAGAGAAAGGACATCACATAGGTTTTGAGGTGGCTTCCCTTAGCTTCTATGTTCAAAGGGCTACAAGAAAATTAAAAGAGTAGTCCTTCATAATGGCTAGTTAGAGTTTAATTCATCACATGTTATGTGTTCCTTTATGTTTGCCTGCAGTATGTTAACAATGTGTCCCCAAAATAGAGAAATTTATGGCTAAAATATGAATTATAATGATCTGATAATGGGTTTTGTTTAAAGTTTACAAATAATAATGTTGTTTGCTGAAATTTAAGATAAGAAATGCTTGTTGTAGGGTAGGCTTGAAGGTAAGCAGTACTACTTGAAAGCTAGATAGGCAACCGGCCAACATGAAAGTTTCTACAGAATTGGTTCAACTACCTGCCCGTGAATTAAGTGACCATCTCAACCAAAAACAAAAGCAAAGCAAAGCAAAACAAAGAAATGAATAAATTAAAAGGGATCGAGATGATGATATCATATCATTTCTTTTTAATAATATCATTTTTTTTTAATAATAGATGCATCAAATGGATGGTTGATAAGTCAAAATAATTACATGAGTGAAATAAGTCTGAACCTGAAGAATAAAGGAACCAATCCAAGTAGTTCACGGAGAGATACATCGTCAATGGCTAAAAATTATAATAAGCCTGAACCTACAAACAAAGTAATATTTACATGAATGAAATATACTCTGGTGGCATTGCAGACAAAGTAATAGTAAGTCTAAAACTGCAGACAAAGCAAGAACTAACATGCTCCAATGGCATTGCAGTAAAATCATAATCAAAATTATAGGCTACGTACAACAACGAGGTGGAAAACGGAATAGGACCTTTAGAATCCATGCAATAGATTCTTCTCTCACGGACGTGTCCAAGCCTCTAGGGACTAAGAGAAAGGGGCGCAGAAATGAGAGAATCGATTGAGAGAGAGGGGCACAGATGAGAGAATCGATTAGTTCTAAAGTTTGAAATCGGCTTAAGGTATTACCCGATTCGAAAATTGTGGTTCAGTAACGGGTATCGAAATGGGTCACTTCCATTTTCAGTTTATCGGACAGCCATTGCGGGTTGGTAACGAGTCGGGTCGGGTTAGCAGGCTTTTTGTTCACCCATATTACCAAGGCACGATATCGTGGAAAAAAAAAACAATATCCACTGAAAATTAAAGATTTGATACAATTTTTACTACGAAGTTAGAAGGCATTAACCAATAAGGCCTTCGTGACAATAAAGGGTCATTTGCTGCCGAAACTTTAACTCGTGGCAGGAAGTACTATTTGCTACGAGTTTTATGCCACGAACCTCCCACGGACTAAATTGGTGACAATTGATCTATGGGTGCGAAACAAACACTTTTAGTTGCAAAAACCTTCCTTGACTAAAATCTGAAAATCTTATAATGTACAAATTAATACTTATTACTATATGAAGAAATGTTTTAACTAACTGTCATGTATCTTTTATACAATAGAACTATGGATGATGGATGAGTTAGCACAAATCAATTGAGTTGCTTTTTTTTAGCAGAGTTTTTTAAAGTTTCTTTCTTTATCAACCAAGTTTTGTGTTATTTAATATTACTTTTATCTCTCACACACATAACATATATATATATATATATATATATATAGTTCATATGGTGCTAGTAGAGTTAAACTACTGCTCAGATAGGAGCAAAACCCATATTTGCACCACCCAATCATATTAAGCCACGTAGGCAAGACATGATAAACTATCCTACCACCTCCTCCACCAAATAAAATTCTAAGAAAGGCCAAAAAAAAAAAAAAAACTCTCGGATACGATTCCCCCCTCCCCTGCATCTTCACTCCCAAATCTCGAATTCTTAGGACTTGCTCTTGAAAGTTGGATCGGGATTTCTTTATGGTGGGATTCCACTCAGAATTTCTTTATGCTGGGACTCCTATAAGTAGTTTGATGCTACCCTAAATTATGGGAAGCAGATATGCCAGACAACAGAGGTAAGCAAGCAGAGAAACAAACAGACTGAGAAAACGCCCATGAAAACGAAAGAGAGATCACCACCAATAAAAACCAGAAATTTAGTGCAGTATGTGAACAATTTAACGATGATTTGCTCCGCAATTCAGACTTTGTACTCTTGTGAATTGCTGAACTATTGATGAACGGAAAGGCAATAGTTCAGTTAGACCATGAAAATATCTTAAAACCATTAAATCAAATATCCACTAAAGGGCTTATTAAACAGGATGGGAAATATAGAAATGAACACAGCGGTGAATTCCATGGAATGGTAACTAGGGCTTTAAATGGTGAAATCTGCAAGAGACAACGCATAAACCAAACAAAAAAGAGAAACCTCATCTCTCTATTTTTCGCTCTGTGTAATGTTGTTGGCGACAATCAATCACAACTGGGAGATCGGTTGGCTCGTCATCTCATCAGAGCCTACTAATTGGGAATCATTATTCTTGTATTTTTGAATGTGGTTGGTGCCATCAACGCCGCTCAAAAGCGGCAACGTCGTTAATGGGTTCATAACAAAAATCGGATACGAACCAGATACCACCGTCTCGACCCACCACTGCCACCAGCAAGGAAATCTAACCCAAACTCCAGACACATGTTGAAGCTTGCCACCTGGGGCCGGCCGTTGACGAACGGGTCGGCAAGCCCCTTTGCGTCTTGCTGGTTTTGACATGTTCTATTTACGTGGCTCAATATGGTTGGATGCATCCATCTGGACAGTAGCATCACTCTAGTAACATAGACAGAGCATGTGGAACATATTGTATTAAGAATAATGCTAGAGACTATCTACACTCATCACACTCACTTTCATATGAATAGTATATATATACTGTTTATATAAAAGTGAGTGTGATGAGTGTGGATGTTCCTAATCATTTTTATTGTATTAAATGTTGAAATACTCCACATTATCACTGAGTAGCTAGCATTTAATGCAGTGGATCGGAATTCACTATCTTTCTCTAAGTATAACAAGCATAAAGGTAAAAGAAGTGTAAAAATATAATTATGTTTATTAAACAGTTATTGATGATGATAATCTCAATAACTGTTTTGACATTATATAAAATAAATCTATAATTTGATATAGTATATCAAATTATAAAATTATTTTTATTATAAGATAGAATTAATAAATTCTATAAAAATATGTCAGTTTATAAATTTATTCTGTACAATCTATATATATATATACACAGTAGTTCTCCAAACTTATAAAAGTTGCATGCATGTATTTACATTAAGATTGTCCGGTTTGTTTTTAAAATTGAGTTTTATTATTCACAACTCATTTTGTACTTTTAATTTATATCAACCACTCATTTTAAATCTCAACTCATCTCAACCACTCATTTTATTACTATTCATAACTCAATTCATCTCATATCATCACTCTAGTAACATAGACAGAGCATGTTGAACCATCTCTCGTTTCCATCGGTGACGGCCTTACCCTCTGGCGTAGGCACCTTACACTCTGGTGCAGGCGTCTATTTTAGACATCTTCAAACCAGCCACCACCCAGTTTGAAGTACTGATCCTTTCGTACTCAGAAATAAATACGTACGTAAGTAGGATAAATAGCCTTTCTTAAATAATCTTATGCATGCATGGCATGTCAATATGCACACATGTGTACTGCTCAATATTTAGAATGATCATCGTCATCGGACCGTACGTGTGGTATTTGTTGGCCAATCAATTGAGTCAATATTGGATTATAGATCAGGAGATTATGATAATTTACCAATATGTTGTCAAGCTGATTGAACCTCTTCTATACACTGTCATATTTAACAAATTAATTTACACACATGCGCGCGTGTGCACACACTATAAAAAAAACTGCTTATTTATTACATTTTTATTAGTTACAAATAATTTATTTTAGTCACTAATAATCTATTTTAATTGTTAATAATCCTTTTTATCGTTAATGTTGAGTCATTATTATCTATTTTTCTTGTAATGATATATACATATATATATATATATATATAAACCGGAAACTATAAAAATACAACAAATGACAACCAAGTATGTAATTGATAAATGAGCTGATAGCTAGCTTTTAGTTTTCAATCTTGATATTAGTGCTCCTGATCTTAAATATTGATATTTGATAAGCATCACGCAGAACATCATGTAAAAACATATTTATCTATATATATATATATACGTATATATATAATTCATCAATAGCAAGTAGATTTGACAAAACAACATAATCATGCACTAAAATAATAGCGAGTGTTAATGCAAACTATAATTATGCAATCTTGTCGTAGAGTTCCACGTAGGTACACATTACTTTAAGACTTGGTGGAATTTCATGAACACACTACAAGAAATTTGGTCATTTGCATCGGCAATTTCATCTGCAAAAAGGCCATAAAATGGTTGTTGGCCGTTACTAGCATCCGTTCAAGCTCGGTCGCAGGATGGATGCCAACCTTTAGTTATTTCTACGTTTATACATTGCACTCTTGAAAGCGTTGCAACAAGTAACTCTATTAGCATCCGCAAATGGCTTAATTGACGTTGCAACTAACCTTCCCACTTTACTCACCTATTGGATGCTAAAACAGAACTTGCGTCGTCCAAGCTTCGTTCGTATAAGCCAGAGTTTATGTTGGAATTAATCCTTAAGCTTACCATCCACAACACTTTATTGCATCGCAAATATACTCCGACTCGTAACCAATTAATAAGTCACAATTAGTTATTAGATTTGGATCAGGCCTACCATTAATAGCATCCATTGAAAGCGTTGCATCACTATATTTGTGTTCATTAATTTTGCTCGCCAATAGTGCAAGTTTTTGATGGAAAAAGGCTTTTTTACCATGACATGTGAAATCTGGTCACTGTTTTGCATCAAGTTGAATTTTGGTCATAGCTACAAAAACCCATATTAAAAGCATCACAAAGGTAATTGGTATAATTTTTTGGCATCACATATATTGCCTCATTTCGTTGCACCAATTAACAACCACCTAATGTACATTTTTCTCCTGCTATTAATTTTTAAACACCAACAACATTTACCTTTAACATTGTTGTTTCTATTAACTTCTTATTATTCATCACTCAAAAAGCCCCTTGGTGTGTACTCCAAAAGTCCCCTAGTCTGAGGTAAAAAGATCAAGCCTGCAAGCATACCATAATAACCATCCAACATCATGCATAAAAATCACCATGCCAAAGCCAACAGTACATTACCATTTACAAATTATTGACACATGTTAAATATATGGCAGCTTCATATTCAACCACATCCAACTCTACGAAGTAGCTATTATCATCTGAATACATATTATCTCCATGTGCAGCAACCACCCACATAATACTGAACAACTATCAACATGCCATTATAGCCACATGTCATTTTAACGTGTACGTTTATATAATGATATGCTGGTGCAATCACTCAAACAAGTGTATGGACATTAATTACTATATTCCTTGCTATCATATGCAGACTCCTGAAAGTGCACTGCCATGTTTCTGAACTGAGTTGGGGTAGACTTCAACTTCAAAATTCATGTAGTAAACTACAAATTCAGTGATATATTTGACAAGCTTCTTCACTACACCATCTCCTTGATCAGTTATTGGGATTGTTCTTTCTTAATTCCACCAGATTCAACGCAGCAACCACTAGAGTGTTTAGTAAACACCCACATCTACCAATAATAATATTTACATCAGCCCACCAGCGCCAAATTTCAGCATCCCATATTGCAACCAATACTATAGATTTCATGTTAATTTAAATAGAGCAAAATTTACACAATTTAGAGATTTAAAAATTGTGGTGCTAAATTATCCATCAATCATGCACATAATATATCCTTTTCAAACATATAGCTCCACTGTAGTATGTTTTCTGAAAGATAGATTTTAAATGACTCGGCATAGAAGGTTACTCAATATGTTACTTTATTACCCAGCCCATAGACTTTAATAATGCCAACAGCAGCCACCCAGTATCTCTTCAACTCAGTATTTATTGGGTTGACCCTATATAGATTTCTAATTAATAATATTCAACCACCCATGCCAATCCAATCTCTTTCCTGCCAACATCTGATTTGCCAACAAGAAATACATTATGCCCTGGTACAGTTTTTATCAATGATGGGAGCTACCATTTAGTTGAGAAGATTAAATCCTAAAGTGAGTCTCTAAAAAATTAATTAGAATTCATCACAAACATGCCAAAATTGAGAATATAGGAGTTAGATGACATTACCAAATTCTGTGAAGCACCACTTTCCAAATCCAAGCTGAAAAATATGGCTACTTTCCACTCTTCACCAACTAATTGTAGCAGACTATCAACTTGCCCACAACATGCAGCCATTGAAGCAAAAGCAATCCTAACTTTTGGCCAAATAACCTGTAAGTCGACAACACTAGTTAATAAAAACCATCATCCCACCAGTATTACTACTTATTCTAGTTTAACTTTAGCTATTAGATACTTATGAGCAACTCCAATATTACACGGCATAGGAATTGAAGCTACTCCATACATTGTATACCAAAAGGCACATAGACTCCATATATTGAATACCAAAAGGCACATACATCACTAGTGTATGTCAAAAGCTCATCGCCTTCCATACATGCCCAAAAAGGGAGTTCCCACAAAATAATGTTGCTTAACACTCCCACAAGCTGCTTAACAAAGCCCAGCTGCCATATTACTACCAAAAAGTTCCCAAAATTATTAGTTTTTTTGTAGCTATTCCCTGGTCACATAGTCTCCCTATGAGACCCTCCGGGGGATTGCCGTTCAGCCAACAATATTTTCAAGATTTCATTAGTTTCAAGTTGCCTCTCCATCATTTTAAGCATATCTCTCTTCAGTGTCTCTACTTCTCTCTTGTAATATTCAGCATCTTTCTCGTGTCGTTCAATTAAGGCAGCGTTATCTTTATCTCGTTGACATTCACATTCTCTTGTTGACTCTAGGATGACCCATTCTCCCAAGCCTCTTGCATATCCTACCCTATCCCCAAGCACCTGCCTAAATACAACCGCTGTAGCCTCTTCTGTACATTCTTCAGGGGGCAACTCATTCATCATCGCAACCATCGCATTCTGCACATTCACACAATTAATGTGGATGATCTTTGCTGGAAATTTTAATTTGAGAAGAAAATTTTCGTATGCATTTTCTTTATGCATACATTTCTAATTGGGTTGAAAAATGGACCAGACTCACATAATTGACTTCTGCTTCATTACTCACGAATGTTTCTTTTTTTTCCGACCAGTGGGAATACTTGTACAATTCCGCCATGTTGATCACCTGTCCAGCACGCTATATGTCCACAAAATTAAATTAGGTTGATGTATAAGCAAAGGGTTTACACATAGCTTGTAACAAAAATTTGCTACACATGATGTTGTTTAGAAAATGGCATACTCATGTTATATATATAATCCACTACTCATGATAGAAGCTCCTATTTATTTTACCGTCTACTGATGCCAATGGGCATATTAGAAGGATGGTATACAAAAAAGAAATAAGTTTGTGTTGAACTCAAGGTTTCAAGTTTCATATAAATCTACACATGGATTTTAATGATAACAAATGAATTCAAAGAATAAAGGAGTTTCAAGCTCAAGTTGTCCACACAATAGAATCAAGCACATCAAGGAAGCAAGCATGAGCAAGAAGGGAACAAGTTCACATTAAAATCATAGAGTAATTTTGTAAATCTCTTAAAAAATTTGAAATTAGGATTAAGACTCAAAATTAATATTTTATCATAAAGTATTAAAATATATTTTCCACATGTGCATGAATATTTTGAAAATTAAATTTGAAAATTTTGAAAGATGATTGATTGTCATCTTTCACATGTGCATGACATGATTAAATATTTGAATTTTGAAAATTTTGAAAGATGATTGATTGTCATTTTTCACATGTGCATGACATGATTAAAGGTTTGAATTTTGAAAATATTAAGATGCTTGATTGTCATCTTTCACATGTGCATGACATGATTAAAGGTTTGAACTTTGAAAATATTAAGATGATTGATTGTCATCTTTCACATGTGCATGTTTTATTTGAATATTTTTAAAAGTAGTGGATGTTTTTCTTGACTTATGCAAAAGGTAGATGTCTTTATTTGAAAATTTTGAAAAGTAAAATGTGCTCCTTTTGTCATATGCAAAAAGTAAAAGATTATGTTTGAAATTTTTGAAAAATAAAGTGTGCTCCTTTTGTCACATGCAAAAAGTAAAAATATTAGATTTGAAATTTTTAAAAAGTGAATGATGATGTTTTTGACATGGGAATCTTTTCAAATTTGAAACTGAAAACTCATTTACCTATAAATAGCTCACTTGAGTTTTGCAAAATTCACAACAAGAGCTTACACATCTATTGTTAAGTTTTGCCTATGGGTGACGGTGCACCGGTAGAGACGGTGGCCGGCTAGTCTGGTAGGTACATTTGTTAGGTGACATAGGTGCGGCCTATGGTCAGTAACAATTGGTATCAGAGCTAGAGCTCTATTATAAGATTAACTATCTTTTGAGTTAAGATCTTATGGCTAACATTGCAGCTTCATTTGGTGAAGGTCAATCCAGCAGTCGGCCTCCACTCTTTTGTGGAGAAAATTACTCATTCTGAAAAGTTAGAATGAGAATATTCCTTCAGACTCAAGGTCGAGAAATCTGGAAATGCATTGTAAATGGACCTTATATTCCAACAAAAGTGATTGATGGAGTAAAGGTCAAAAAGGAAGAAGAAGAGTTTGATCGTGAAGACGATAGACTTTATACTTTGAATTTAACTGCTATGAATTTATTATATAATGTTCTTAATGGTAATGAGTTTAATAGAGTAATGACTTGCACTACAGCAAAGGAAATTTGAGATAACTTGGAAGTTACTTATGAAGGAACTTCTCAAGTCAAGGAATCAAAAATTTATATTCTTACTCATGAATATGAAATATTTAAGATGAATGATGATGAATCTATTTCTAGTATGCACACTCATTTTACTAACATCATAAATAGCTTGACAGCTCTTGGCAAAGTTTATTCCAAAGTGGAGATAGTAAGAAAAATTCTCAACTCTCTACCAAAACGTTGGGAGTCAAAAGTGACAGCGATTCTTGAAGTTAGAGACCTCAAAAAGCTCGAAGTGAATGAACTCATCGGGTCACTTATCACCCATGAGTACACATTGAAAAGAGGAGAAGAAGAAGGAAATCCAAAGAAGAGTTTGGCACTTAAAGCTCTTCCACATGAAAGTGAAAGTGATGAAGATAAAGAAAATGACGACAAAGATGAAGAAGTTGCGATGATAATAAGAAGAATTCAGAGGTTCTTAAAGAAAAATAAAACTCCTCCAAGGAAATCCTTCAATAAGTTTTCCAAGAAAGATTCAGGTAAAAATGACACTTTAATTTGTTATAAATGCAATAAACCTGGTCATATCAAGTCAGATTGTCCTCTGCTAAAGAAAGATCAAAACAAAGGCAAAAAAGCAATGAAAGCTACGTGGAATGATGATTCAAGTAGCTCAGATAGTGAAGCAAGCAATGGAGAATCAGCAAATCTTTGTCTTATGGCTAAAGATGACATTGAGGTAACAAATTTTGATAATATTGAAGATCCTTCATATGAAGAATTGCAAAATGTTTTAGAAGAAGTATATGAGGAATTTGAAAAATTGGGTATCAAGTATACTGTTTTGAAAAAGAAAAATTCTTCTTTAACAAACGAAATTGATATTTTAAGAAAATAAAGTATTGTTTTGAAAGATGAAAATCTTGAGTTGAAGAAAAAGAAAACTGATTTAGAAAATATTATTGAAAACTTTACGAATGGAAAAAGAAATTTTGAAAAACTTCTTGGTAGTCAAAGATGTGTTTTTGATAAGGCAGGCTTGGGATATAAGCCAAAATAAAAATACAAATCTTATAAAAACTTCTTTGATAATCCTTCTACATCAAAATCCAATATTCAAAATTCTTTTCATAAAAATAATTTTGTTAAAAAAGGATACTATTATAATCACTCAAGTTCTTCATATATGTCACATGCTATTTGCAATTTTTGTAATAGAAATGATCATAATTATTTTGCTTGTCCTATTAGAAGAAAACATACAATGACTATTAGGGCCATATGGGTACCTAAAAATCTTATTTCTTCTAATACTAATAAATAAAGGACCCAAAGAACTTGGGTACCAGGAATTGTTTTTAATTGCTTTTGTAAGTATGCATGAAGTATTCTACAGGTAAAAATAAATGATTTTTAGATAACGGATGCTCAAAATACGTGACAGAAAACAAAACTAAATTCATTGACTTCACTTCTAAAGAAAAAGGATGTGTGATATTTGGAGACAATTCAAAAGGGAAGATCATGGAAATAGAAGGAAAGATCATCAAGACTTAGTACAAGATGCAACCAAATAGTGGAAACATGTGAAAGATCATCCAGCGGAATAAATTCTAGGAGAACCTTCACGAGGTGTAAGCACTCGATCATCTCTTAGAAATATTTGCAATCATACTGCTTTTCTATCTCAGATTGAACCTAAAAATATTGATGAAGCACTTCTTGATGAATTTTAGATTCTAGCTATGCAAGAAGAGCTTAATCAATTTGAAAGAAATGATGTTTGGACACTTATTCCTAGACCCAAAAATCATACTATTATTGGAACAAAATGGGTTTTTATAAACAAGAAAGATGAGTCCGGAGTCATTACTAGAAATAAGGCTCGACTAGTGGCCCAAGGTTTCAGTCAAGAAGAAGGAATTGATTATGATGAGACATATGCACCAGTCGCAAGATTAGAAACTATTCGAATGCTACTTACATATAATTGTTATAAAGATTTCAAAATTTTTTCAAATGGATGTTAAAAGTGTTTTCTTAAATAGTTTTTTTTTGAAAAATATTTTTCAAGAGGAAAGATCGATATAACTCTTTTCATCAAGTATAAATAGAATAATATTCTTTTAATTCAAATTTATGTAGATGATATAATATTTGGTGCTACTAATGAATATGTGTCAAGATTTTGTTAAGAATATGCAAGAAGAATTTGAAATGAGCATGACGGGAGAACTTAATTTCTTTCTCGGATTGCAAATCAAGGGAGCAAAAAGTGAAACATTTATTAATCAATCAAAATATATCAAAGAGTTACTCAAAATTTGAGATGGAACGTGCAAAGGTAATTGGAACATCAATGAATCCGACCACTAAATTTGATAAAGATGAAAGCGGTAAGCCAGTTAACTCAAATGTATATCGAGGTATGATTAGTAGTTTATAACTAGTAGACCTGATATTATGTTCAGTGTATGTTTATGTGTACGTTTTCAATCATTTCCAAAACAATCTCATTTGATTGCAGTCAAGCGGATTTTTAGATATTTTGCCAGTACCATTGACTTAGAGTTATGGTATCTTAAACACACTTTTTTCGATCTTATTAGTTATTCAGGTACCGATTATACTGGTTGCAAAGATGATCGAAAAAATTTTAGTAGAACATGTCATTTCTTAGGTCGTGCACTAGTTTCCTGATTTAGTAAAAAAAACAAAAAAATAAAATTCTGTTGCACTATCTACTGCTGAAGCAGAATATGTATGATGCATGTTATGAATGTCTCTTAAAAGATAGATCAGAGTTTATAAAAATATAGAGATATTTTTTTTAAATACTTTTACATAAACTTGAGGTTCTTAGCCTCATGTTTGAGATGCTCATTCTCTTCATACAATATCATGTCATCCCTATCCATGGGAACTGGCAAGCGGAATGAAGAATCCAATAAAAATTTCAACTTTTTATTCTTCTGTCGAATGATTCCTTCCCTTGTGTGAGACTCTTGAACAATTCGTTGAAGTACAACAATTTGTTCTTTAAGCTTTTCAACCTCATGATTTTTGACTTGTAGCCGCTGGGAAAAAGCGACAATAGAGGATGAGTAGCGAGTCCCGAGACTCACCAAGTCGTAGATAGCATCAGAGTTTGGCTTATTAGCCAAACTATTGTTCTCTTGCTGCAACATGGCGCCAATGGTAGCTACAGAAAGGACATGAGATTGAGATGTAGAATACCTCATGGATGCATCTAGAGGAATGTTAGAAGAATGAGCCATTGAGAAAAGAATTGAAAACTTAAAACGAGAATATTGAAGGAATGCAGATGAGTTATAGAGATGAGAATAAGATTTGATGCAAATCGGATTAACTTTAAAACTAATTTTATAGAGATAGCATAAAGAACAAGACAAACTATTGTCTCTTCAAATCTTATTAGTCAAAAGAAATATAAGATATACTGGACACACATTGTCAAAAGTTTTCTTACTAGAAAAACAGTTCTCTGCTCCTATCATGGCATTGACGGCCTTAGGAGAGAAGATTGATGGTTGATGCGTCAAAGGTTCCTGATTCAAGTTTGGAACATTAGTGGAAGAGAATTGTTCGGCCATTCTATCGTTATGGAGAAACAGAGCTTAGGTTAAGAAGCAATGTTTTTTTTTGGTATCCGATTGGTGAAAATGATTTTTTTATAGAAACTCAGAGCCTTCAAACCCGTTTGTCAACAACATCAGGCGATTGATCTGCTTTCGCACCGACTGCTAGAGCTAGGCCTCCAACCTTTACAGGTTTTGTCAGATACGCGTGGCTCCGCACCAAATTGCCAGAGTTAGACTTCCAACATTTGCAGGTTTTGTCGGACATGCATGGCTCCGCACCGCATTGCTAGAGCTAGGCCTGCAGCTTTTGCTGTCTTTGTCAGACACGAATAATTTTAATTATTCAACTTCAAATCTCTGGAACATCTAATTCATCAATAACATCAAGCGGATTTAAATCTTCTTCCGCACCGAGATGATAAAATTCGGTTTCAACCTTTGCAGGTTTTGTCGGACACGGGTGGTTCTAACTTCTACAGTCTCTACTAACGCAGCGTTTTATTTGTCTGTTAGTTATTGTAGGAATATATCTTATTGAGATAATTATTATTCATTTTTAATGATGCCAAAAGAGGGAGAAGTTTTAGACTAGAACATTAACATTGTTTAAATTGCTAAACTTGTTATATATGCTTGAAATTATATTTATATTTTTACTTGAAAAACTAACGCACATTCTCAGGGAGAGCTTAAGTATTCATACAGGTTTCAAGTTCTATCAAGCATTTGTCATCATCAAAAAGTGGGAGATTGTTGAACTCAAGGTTTCAAGTTTCATATAAATCTACACATGGATTTTGATGATAACAAATGAATTTAAAGAATAAAGGAGTTTCAAGCTCAAGTTGTCCACACAATAGAATCAAGCACATCAAGGAAGCAAGCATGAGCAAGAAGGGAACAAGTTCACATTAAAATCATAGAGTAATTTTGTAAATCTCTTAAAAAATTTGAAATTAGGATTAAAGCTCAAAATTAATATTTTATCATAAAGCATTAAAATATATTTTCCACATGTGCATGAATATTTTGAAAATTAAATTTGAAAATTTTGAAAGATGATTGATTGTCATCTTTCACATGTGCATGACATGATTAAATGTTTGAATTTTAAAAATTTTGAAAGATGATTGATTGTCATCTTTCACATGTGCATGACATGATTAAAGGTTTGAACTTTGAAAATATTAAGATGATTGATTGTCATCTTTCACATGTACATGACATGATTAAAGGTTTGAACTTTGAAAATATTAAGATGATTGATTGTCATCTTTCACATGTGCATGTTTTATTTGAATATTTTTAAAAGTAGTGGATGCTTTTCTTGACTTATGCAAAAGGTAGATGTCTTTATTTGAAAATTTTGAAAAGTAAAGTGTGCTCCTTTTGTCATATGCAAAAAGTAAAAGATTATGTTTGAAATTTTTGAAAAGTAAAGTGTGCTCCTTTTGTCACATGCAAAAAGTAAAAATATTAGATTTGAAATTTTTGAAAAGTAAATGATGATATTTTTGACATGTGAATCTTTTCAAATTTGAAATTGAAAAATCATTTGCCTATAAATAGCTCACTTGAGTTTTGCAAAATACACAACAAGAGCTTACACATCTATTACTAAATTTTGCATCATTTCTTCAAAACTCTCATTCTCTCTTTTCTAAAGTTTTGAGCCTTAATTCTTGTTCTTGTTGAGAGAGATATAGGTTGCGCTGTATTGTTTTTATCTCACTCATTGAGGAGTGTACTTTGATAGTCTACCTACTATCAACTCTTGTATTTATAAAAGGGTGTGTATAATCCTTGTGTGTGTAGAAGGTGTTCTACACGGAGAATAGTTAAATCACCAAGTGTGAGGTGATTGGAAATGTAAAAGATGTTCTACACGGGAAATAGTTAAATCACCAAGTGTGAAGTGATTGGAAGTGTAGAGGGTATTCTACACAGATTCTTTGGAGCGGTGCTGCTCAAAGGTGTAATAGATTTCTATCTCCACCTAAAGGAGATTGAATAGTGAATTTGGGGATCCTCAAGGGGTAGCTTGAGGCGAGGACGTAGGCAGTAGGGCCGAACCTCGTTAACATACTGAGTTTGCTTCTCTCTTACCTTTACTCTTTATATTTATTACTGTTTCATATTTTATTTATATTTTATATTATATATTTGATTTATAATTGTTATTTTTTTAAATACAACTCAATTCACCTCCCCCCTCTTATGTTAGTCATCTGGACAACAGTTTGAGTAGCCTTAAGAAAAAAAATTAAAGCAAACTTTTCAAGATGGATTAAGCACGTATTTCAGCACCCAAGACTATGGGAACAACTATTATTTTCATTTGTTAGGCTGTATGTTCAGATCAGCCAATGATGGGTTCAAATGTGAGGAAAAAAATGTTTACCCCACATACTATCCTGTTGACGTAGCATTCATACAAGCATTACCACTCAATCCTTTAATATACCCCTCATCTCAAAGCAACTTCATGACATGTATCATAAAAAAAATACCATGTTAATTTGTTCTTAGTCCTTAACAAATGCATGCTTATTAAAGGCATTTTAATATTGGTGGGCCACTATATATCTAATAAATTATGTATATACTATATATTTAACACCTTCAATTGATTATAAGTACTGTTGTGAATATGCAAACCATAGCTAGAACAATGCAGATAGACTAAAGATTAGATGGGGCAGACAGCCACAATGCTTACACAACCTTTTTGTATAGAGTCATGTCATTGAGTTTGGGTTTCAACATTGTTATAAACTGTAAGGAAGTTTAACATCTTCAATATTTGACTCCTCAATAAACACATCATCTATGAATTTTGTGTTATACCTATTAATTCGAAGTGGATTTGGTTCAGTGAATTTTATTAATTGCATAAAAATTCTATCTTAAGGTTTCGCACAACTTATCCATTTCTTCCTTGTATGAATGTTAATTAACTAGTCTTTGTCAAGTTAATTAAGGTACGTTAACTCCTAGTTGTATATGGAAGTGCCATATACTTGAACAAATTAGTGAAGCACATTAATTATTCAATTCTTTAACTTAGGTAATTTGCCCAATAGATTGTGTAGTGCTTAGAACTCTCATACCCTTTCCTCTAACATCCTCACGAATGATTTGCATCCAGCTGTGTGATTAATATCTCGCTTTTTTCGATTGGCTCTATTTTGCTCCAATATTTTCTGCCACATGAACCAACCATCAATGATTTATAAATATGACATGTTATTTACTTCACCTATGCCTGGATTATTTAATATAAACAGTGGAAGTCATGCCATTGTAATATATACCTTAAACGACTCACTTCCCCATCTTTGGCACAATTTAACCCATGCTAATGGATCAACCCAAGTAGTCCCGAAAGCTAATGCTTCCTTGTGGCTCTCATACGATAGATACTTTTTGTGCAAGACATGATGGATGGCATTAACACGCTTACGCATCGCCTTCCAGACCGCCATTCGATGGTTGGAAAGCTCCCAATCCAATTCAAAATCAAACTAGAAGCCACCAAGGTAAATATGTGATTAAATACTCATATTGCATATAATAGTATACATATGTGATGAATGTTTGGTGTATATGTTCTTACTCGGACTCGTGAAATCAATTCATCTCTGTCGGCCTTGGGTACATCTCTCCAACGTGGCTAACCCATGTCTGCATTATGCTTCAGTATCCAGGTGATCCGTGTTGTAAACAAGCTTGCATTTTAACATCATAGGGCCATCTCAAAGTCATTTATCTTTAATGGGATTTTTTTCGTACCCAAGCTTGTAAACAAGCTTGCAATGCTTGTTGAACTCAGTGCATTTTGCCGAGCCACGTCCAGGTTTCTTTGGGGGGGCCGGCTCTGTTTCAGGCACTTCGGATGTCCCTACTAAAAAGTGAAAATTACAAATACTGTTAGCGAAGACAAATGACATCAAATGTAATCTTGCATGTTACAACACATATGGTAGTTTAAGGTTAACAACACAAACAGCATCAAAATAAAATGGTCTGGCCTACCAACATCATCTCTTACATCTGCCGCTTCATGCATTCCATTTCGAATCGAAATGTACGGATCAATGAGGTGTTCTAAGTTGTCTTCCATCACATTCTCGTCTACCAGCCTTGGATTCATCATTGGAATGGGCATATCAATAGGAGGTTGAGTAGGGACGTCGTCCATATGATTGTTGTCTAGAGGCATTGGATTGGGCATTGGAATGTACAGCTCCCTTGGAGGTTGGGTAAAGGCATCATCAATAAATGGTTCATCCTCTCTAGGTATTTTTGAAGCCAACCTCCATCGAGGTGGACGGTCTTTCCCCGTGTAAGGTCCAGTTCGTCCTCGTATATGCGTAATCCATCCCTTCTCCCGTCTTCGACCTCTTTGTGGCATTAGCCCAGCTGCAATTCCATGTCATTTCAAGTTGTATCAGCAGTTGTTGTTGCCCAGATGACTAACACAAGAGGGGGAATGAATTGAGTTGTATTTAAAAAAATAACAATTATAAATCAAATATATAATATAAAATATAAACAAAATATAAAACAACAATAAATATAAATAGTAAGAGTAAGAGAGAAGCAAACTCAGTATATTAACGAGATTCGGCCCCACTGCCTACGTCCTCGCCTCAAGCTACCTCTTGAGGATTCCCAAATCCACTATTCAATTTCCTTTAAGTGGAGATAGAAACCCATTACACCTTTAAGCAGCACCGCTCCAAAGAATCCGTGTAGAACACCCTCTACACTTCCAATCACCTTACACTTGGTGATTTAACTATTCCCCGTGTAGAACACCTTCTACACTTCCAATCACCTCACACTTGGTGATTTAACTATTCCCCGTGTAGAACATCTTCTACACACACAAGGGTTATACACACCTTTTTATAAATACAAGAGTTGATAGTAGATAGACTATCAAAGTACACTCCTCAATGAGTGAGATAGAAACAATACAGCGCAACCTATATCTCTCTCAACAAGAACAAGAATTAAGGCTCAAAACTTTAGAAAAGAGAGAATGAGAGCTTTGAAGAAATGATGCAAAACTTAGCAATAGATGTGTAAGCTCTTGTTGTGAATTTTGCAAAACTCAAGTGAGCTATTTATAGGCAAATGAGTTTTCAATTTCAAATTTGAAAAGATTCCCATGTCAAAAACATCATCATTCACTTTTCAAAAATTTCAAATCTAATATTTTTACTTTTTGTATGTGACAAAATGAGCACACTTTACTTTTCAAAAATTTCAAATCTAATCTTTTACTTTTTGCATATGACAAAAGGAACACACTTTACTTTTCAAAGTTTTCAAATAAAAACATCTACCTTTTGCATAAGTCAAGAAAAATATCTATCAGTTTTGAAAATATTCAAATAAAACATGCACATGTAAAAGATGACAATCAATCATCTTAATATTTTCAAAGTTCAAACTTTTAATCATATCATGCACATGTAAAAGATGACAATTAATCATCTTAATATTTTCAAAGTTCAAACTTTTAATCATGTCATGCACATGTGAGAGATGACAATCAATCATCTTTCAAAATTTTCAAAATTCAAATCTTTAATCCTGTCATGCACATGTGAAAAATGTATTTTAATACTTTATGATAAAATATTTATTTTGAGCCTTAATCCTAATTTCAAATTTTTAAGAGATTTACAAAATTATTCTATGATTTTAATGTGAATTTGTTCCCTTCTTGCTCATGCTTACTTTCTTGATGTACTTGATTATATTGTGTGGACAACTTGAGCTTGAGACTTCTTTATTCTTTGAATTCATTTGTTATCATCAAAATCTATGTGTAAATTTACATGAAACTTGAAACCTTGGGTTCAACAGTTGTCATTTCAAGGAAAGAGTTAAACACATAATTTAGAAGCAATATTGAAGAAACATATTCACTAAATTATCTCTGGAGCAGTAAATATTGGTTTATTGAACTGAATAACCCAAATAAACCACTTAATCATTGTTAGTTAATACTTGGGTACTAGTAAATTACCCCACTGCAGCATACTTGGTTCTTATACCCATCCATCAGTCATTTTTCAACTACACTCATATATAAAAACTTTTAATCGAGACTACTGCAGCGTTCAAATGTGTGTGCGTTGATGCATAATGTAATAATACTAGTTGAACAAACACTTTCACTTTAGAGTCAAATGCTAACCTGTGTAATTGTTGGACCTCATCACGACTAAACACTGCAATGACGATTTAATTGAAAATGCACTCGTATGTTGCCTATCAAGCGAAACTGTGGGACTTAAATTTGTCAAGTAGCCATTTAAACAAATATGGAAGAAGAAAAAAAATTATTCATGTCATTCAAGAAGTACACTCCAGTGCCACATGGTAGATTACTAAATTTAAAATTTAGATTTGGTAACACATTAGCAAATGGAGGACAAACCCCGTTACCATGCAATGTATAATCTTGGTACTTCTCATGGTTAGACCAGTTACACTCACCTCAACCAAAGATACAAAATAAAGGTCGTAGACAGTCAACTTCCAACATTATAGCCTCTCAAAGATTTATATATCAAATGTGGATGTACCCATCAACAAGTGTTTTGGTACAAAAAAAAAACTTGTTCAGCTGTTCTGTCAACCCTTGCCCATATGGACAGAAATTTTTTTGTATCCAACCGTTGTTTAGTTTCATCAGTCCTGGACTACCCAAAGGACTTAAACTAATTAATGGACAGAATTCCAAGTCTAAATGGCTGGTGCTAATTTCAAAAGCTCGCCAAGACTCTTTTAACTTTTTATAATAAGGGATTAAAGCACGGCTAATTCCCCCTCCCCCCCCCCCCCCCCCCCCAAAAAAAAAAAGAAGAAAGAAAAAAAAATACCCCAAGGAGATGGTCCAAATAAATCATGGACTCCCCCGTGTATTGTGAGAAAAAAATGGACTTTTAGTATACCCCAAAGAGATGTTCAAATAAGCTGCATACATGTGAGACAGAGGTTGAAATTGTAGTGGAACCCTCTACTGGACACGGCTCAGACTTGGTTTCCATTTGTTTCACAGCTGCTGGTTGCTATTCATCATCCATATGAGTGGGAGAATTTTCTTATGCATATGGCAGCCGGCACCCACCTCTTGTAACCCGACCTTGGAGAGAAAGGTACTGCTTGGATTTGGAGATAAGATGAGTTGAGATGAGTTTGATTTATTTTTTAATATTATTATTATTTTGGGATTTGAAAAATGTGTGTTGGAATTTGAAAAATGTGTATTGGGATTTGAAAAAGGTATATAGAAATTTGTGTTTTGTATAAAAAATTATAAAAATATAATGATGAAATGGAAGTGAGTTGAGATGATCTTCTCAACTCAATTCCTAATACAAGCGGGGCGTAGAGAATGAGATTTTCTGAGATACTTGAAACTTGCGGAGAGTAGATATTGATTGACAGCTGATGTCCTTGATTCGAGTTCTCACTTACACACTTCAAAATTTTCTGTGTCTGCTGCTACTGTTCACAGCTCCCGCCCTTCACCATGACGCCAGACTCTCTTTTCCCTCCATTAGTCATCTTTCTCAAATTCCCCACCTGAGATATACACCACAAACTTATCATAAAATAATTTTATTTCACTTAGTGACTACAAGGAAAAAAAAAATACGATACATACAAAAATAAAAATAAAAAATTATACTGTGACTACTTTGTTTTAATTGTACAGATTTTTGGAACCATATTAAATAACCATTTCAACTCATTATTAGTAAATTTTAATTTTTAATTTTTTAATTACATTTATTTGTAACCAAGTAAATTTTTTAATGACATTTATTTGTAACCAAGTAGATAAATTTCTAGAACTTGGAATTTACCCTGTTACAAGATTTATATACAAGATTTACAAGATTTATAACCAACATTTATTTACCCTGTTTCAAGTTATCTGGTTTAGCACTTAATATTTAGCCAATCCCAATGCCTGTTACAATTTACCCTATCATGCATTTGATCATCAGGGACGTATGCCAATATTTAGCACTTTCCTGCTGCCATATAATATATATCCAACCAGATTTATATACATTAAAGCTAGAGTTTAGTATTTGTTACTGACGCTATTTTGCCCATCAAGTTCTCTACTGTTGCATTGAATTTAAAATTTTGCAAGGATCGTATATATTGCCACGCTTTATTTTGACAGTTTTTTTTTATATTATTAGTTGCCATCATTTTTATTAGACCTAATGCATGGGCTTGAAGCACCCTGAATTAATTTTCCAGCCTCCTTTGCAAAAATTCAGTTGGGTACATCGGCTATTGAGGTGTACGTGATGCTAGGCATTTTATGGTTGGGGGTTTGCCAACTTTACGTACCAATCAAAAATTTTTTATTTGCAATTTCACCCCAAATCGATGTTTAAACTCCCAATCTAATCTAGAGTTTGCAAAGTCTCCCAGCTCATTTGATGGGTAGATGCTAAGCATTTTAGCACCTGCATTGAAATCACACATGGCAAAAAGTATGATTAGGAAATAAAATTCATTTGTTTCAAATGTTATATGCTCAATACAAAGAAGATACCTATTATGAAGTCGTGAAACTTCCAACATATATTAATTGTAGGTCGCCTATATCCCTATCCTACATATATATAAACTAGGTAGGAGCAATATGCAAAACACATTGCCCCAGGTGAGTGTAATAGATTTGTACAGATTGGTAATGTGCACAAACGTCTAGGATAAATAAAATGATTTTTTTTTCCCAAAAAAAATATACTACAAATATGAATCAAGATTTCATTCATAAAAAGTAACTACAGAAGTAATTAGAAAATCCTAGATGGTGAAATACCTTATACATTCACCAAACACGTCACCATCAGATTTAGCATCTTAGAATGATCAAATAATAATGAGGGGCAATAGTCCATTCCACTTGAACCTATAATACTTTGCTATAAAGGAGAAACCAACTGGAAGAACAAATGTAACTAATAACTAGATACTCATATATCAAAATGCCCTCTATCTAGTACTTAAAACTACAAGTGAATTCAAAGCAGAAAACTTAATTTTCTCTTTATATATGAAAAAAATTACACAACATTTTCTTTAACCCATTCTTCTTGAGAACCAGAAAGAGCAAGAGTTTAAAAGTTTAATAAATAAATGACGCTTTGCTGGATTTTCACACAGCATCAAGTTCAAGAGAAACTTCTTCCTGATTTCTTGGGCATGGCTCACTTCATGAAGGAAAGATGCATGTTCATGAACCCCATTGATTCCAAAAGTGAAGGTCTCAGGTCGGAATATCAATAACAATCTTGTCATAGGCAGCTTTGAATTGGTACGGGTCATGAGGTAATCTACCATTGCTAACAGTCAAACAATAAAATATTGAATGTGACGTAACATAGAACAGATTGTGAAATAATTTCATTTCTATCTTCATAACAGTAATTAACCATGAAGCAGCTGCCCATTTCCATGTTTTACCCTATAGTTGCTAAGGTTAAAGTGCCGAATGCACTAATCAAATGATACTCAAAAGACAATTTGTAATAAATATGCATGTTCAGTACTGAAGAAGCATGAAGTTGTACAAAGATATTGGCAGTGATTGTGTAATTGTGTGCATGCTTTAATAAAGTATCAAACAACACTGATATGAACAAAGTTTATTAGCCACTTCTATGCACATATGCACCATCACTATCAATGTACCTATGCACATATCAACATACAAAAATGCATATATAAGATATGAATAAAATAGTGTAAACACGTTTCTTATTTGAAAGAATGTGGCCTAATTTGAAATTATAAAAGGTTGGAGAATATCTTTTTTTTATATAGATTTGAAAAGTGGTGCTAAAAAGTATGATTGTAGTATGGAGTAACGGTATCATAATACCGCAACTTCTCCATTTAAATGCAAACTTATTAACTTTTCAGGATCCATAGGAAAAAGATACAAGAGAATAAATATATTGTAATTATACAAGGTAATAACTAATTATGCGAGGTTTAAAAAAATGCAAGGTAATCAAAAGTGTACCTCACAGCCTCAGTTATTAATGCTATAGTTATCGGTCCAAATGATAGCCTCTTATGCCTACTCTGAGTCCAACTCTTCAGATGAGGACAATTCTTCTCCATCTGAACTTCCTCCATCACCATATCCATCATCTGATCCAGATCCAACATCGGCATCGTCGAGCATTTCTGAATAGCCTAATGGATGTATATCTGCACCCACAACTTCTCTTGCATCAATATGCCTAGGTAATAAATCAGTCCTGCTTAATGTATTTGCTAAAGGGAAGTCAGGACATTGGACAGGT
Source organism: Platycarya strobilacea (assembly GCA_036898215.1). NCBI lineage: Eukaryota > Viridiplantae > Streptophyta > Magnoliopsida > Fagales > Juglandaceae > Platycarya > Platycarya strobilacea. The sequence goes on along the minus strand of CM072554.1, from coordinate 13,253,150 downwards.
TCATGGTCAAATGAGGGTTCGTCGTCTTGATATGGGCCATCGTCACTTCGCTCGAAACCATTATCATCTTCGATGGTTGGACCTGGTCGTATATCGAATACATTCCTATTGGTGAATTTCTGCACTACGTACCAATTCCCTTTAGCCCTTAGATCTTTAATGTAGAAACATTGGGATGCCTGAGTAGCCAGCACAAATGGTTCGTCCTTATACCAAGTCTTATCCATGTTCACACTAATCATATGATCATCCACTCGAACCCCTCTTTTTTTTTAACACCAATGTTAAACCATTCACATCTAAATAGGTACACACGATGTCATCCCATATAATGTAATTCCAACACATCATGGATGATACCATAGAAGTCTAAGTTATCCTTCTGACTGTCACCGGTTACCAAAATACCAGAATTTTGTGTATGCATCCGTAGTTCACATTGCTTAGTATGGAACCTTTTGCCATTCACAATGCATCAAGAGTATGATGCAACCCTTGTCGATGGTCCACATGCTAGCGCATATAGATCTTCGGACACATCAAGTCGGTTGATCGTATGTTGGCATTTGACCTAAGACAATTTTAACACACAAATAGCAAAGGATGATGTTAGTTTCATCATTGTTAGCATATATCAACTATTATTTTCTTATAATGGAAACCCCAAATGATGGAACGTACGCGTTGCTTGAACCATGTTTCAAATTCATGTTGGTGCATACGTTGCACAGAATTTGGGTTTAATCGCTGACATATTTCAATGTGCTCTCTGCCCAAAATAAAGGATCACTTTAGGGCAGTAATTAGAAAATCTTGTGGGACCCAGGAGCACTTAAAATGATACATATTGGGTAAAATCAATCAAAGATAGTGGGAGTATTAGAGATGTATACTGTAGGTAGGACCCAATCTCGACGTAGTTGTTGAGCACATACCATCGGATTGCAGTAAGAAGTTTCTTGTCATATCCAACATTAGAGGCTACACCTAATGGATGGACTTTTTGGTTGAAAACAGAGATCCCGTCTATACTCCTTCCCCACCATCGATGTTGTGGCTTGCTCGGTGGTACCTCGTCTCAACATCCTCCAGGTACATTGAGCAGAACGTTAAACATTCTAGGTGGATGTTGGCTTCGGCAATTGAACCATCTGGTCGTGCTCTATTCTTTACATACCTCTTGAATTTTTCGAGATAACATTCAAATAGGTACATCCATCGATACTGTACTGGGCCACCCTGTATGGCCTCTGAGGTAAATGCATGGTGAGGTGGACCATGACGTCAAAAAATGAAGGCGAAAAGATCGTTTCCAACTTGCAAAGAATGACGATAATATCTTTCTCCAGTTGGGTTAATAAGTTTTTATCTAGCGTTCTAGCAGTCAACTCTCAAAAAAAGGTACTAAGTTCTATCAACACCAATACAATATCTTTTCGTAAGTACCTGCCAACTGCAATAGGTAGTATTCGTTGCAAGAACACATGGTTGTCATGACTTTTCAATCCAGATATTTTGCAATCACGCATAGAAACACAACGGGAGATATTAGCAACAAAACTATCTGGGAATTTGACTGCCGCCAAGTACTCACAAAATGTATTCCTTTCATCTCCGTGTAACGTGTACAATGCATGTGGCATGGTAAATCGATCACCGTCACGCTTCAACTGTAGATCTTTTTCGATACCTAAACTCTCTGAGTCACGTCTTGCATTGACATTATCCTTTGTTTTCCTACAATGTTCATAAACGTTCCGAAAATGTTATCAGAGAGATTATTTTCAATATGCATAACGTCTAGGTTGTGCCATAGCGTTAGCGTTGCCCAATAAGGTAATTTGAAGAATATGCTACTCTTCGTCCAATTTAACTCTTGAAGACTGCGTTTTCTCTTCCTATGGGTTTTACCAAATAGAACATCACCAAGCATTTGATACTGACCTAGGATATCTAGACCAGACAAAGTTGGTGGGCCAACCCGGTGATCTTCTTTACCATTGAACAAATGTTTTCTCGTTCTCCAAATATGGTCAAACGGTAAGAAACAACGGTGTCCCATATATTTCGCACATATTTCAGCCAAATTGCATCTGTGCCAACATTGCACGGTGGACATGCTAGTTTTCCTTTAGTCGACCAACCAGACAAATTGCCATAGGCTGGAAAATTGTTGATTGTCCACAATAAAGAAGCATGAAACATGAACGTTTCCGATTTGGCCACATTATAGGTGGGTACCCCATGTTCCCATAGTTCAACTAACTCGTCAACCAATGGTTGTAGGTAAACATCAATTTCAATCCTTGGTGATTTCGGTCCTGGTATAATGAGGGATGTAATGAAAAATTATTCTTACATACATAACCATGGAGGCAAGTTATACGGTTCAAGTATAACGGGCCATATGCTGTAAGGTTTCGCCGTATTATTAAATGGATTGAAGCCATTACTTGCCAATCCTAGCCTGACATTGAGAGGATCCGCAGCAAACCAACTGTGGTCCATATCAAACTTATTCCAACACTCAGAGTCAGCCGGGTGCCTCATTATTACCTCATCAATCGCTTTTTGCTTTTTATGTCATCTCATAGCACGTGCTATCTTTGCTGACATATATAGTTGCTGCAATCTTGGCTTCAATGGAAAATGGCGCAAAACCTTTCGAGGGATGACTTTCTTCCCGCTAATGCTAGCCACCCACCTCGAAGCCCCACATCGGGGGCACTCATTCTTCTCAAAATCTTTCTTCCAAAATAAAATGCAGTCGTTGGGGCATGCATGTATTATGTGATAGTTGAAGCCCAACCCTCGCTCTAACGACCTTGACTCATCATATGATTGTGGGAACAACACATCTGGAAAGGCAGACCGCAACAACTTAAGGAGCATGTCGAATGACTTAATTGACCAATGGCCAAGAGTTTTAATGTGTAGCAACTTCACCACAAATGAGAGCTTTGAAAACTTGGAGTAGCCGGGATAAAGTGGACGTCGAGCATCATTCAGTAGTTGGGAGAAGGATGACATTTGTATGGGCCCAGATGTGGATGGGCATGTTGGCAATGAGGTGCTAGCTTGCTCATCATCGAAGAGTGCACCCGCTCATACATCATCTAGCATATGGTCCATGTCATCAATGTAGTCATCTTCAAATGCTCATTCAACATCGTCATCCGATTCATTGAAATGTTGTGTTTCCTCCTTCCCATGATATATCCACTCGGTATAGCTCGTATTAATCTCATTGATGAATAAGTGACTCTCAACTTCAGGTATAAGCCTGAATAGATTATTACAACAGATTCGGCATGAACACCGAATACGATTGCGTCCTGCAGCATTGCTTCATGCTAACGTTAGGAATTGGTCGACCCCTTCGGCATATGTAGGTGTTCTAAGTCGATCAGTCAGATGCTAACTCTTATCCATCTATGAAGGAGTAACAAGAAGAAGTCAATTTATTGAACCCGAAATAGTTATCTAGACTTAAAATGTTAACCAATGTAGTCACTATTTGTCTCGAGTATGAAACTAGTTATGACATAGTTAATGTCACAACTAGTTGGATAGAAAGCTCAAAAAAGAACAAAAGATATATAGCTAGAAGAATAGGGGGACTTATAGCCAGGCATTTGACAAGCTATAACTAATGAGTCTTGTTGACTCACCACAAATGCCCATATAAATTGTAACCATAGCTAGAAGAATAGAAGGATTTGGACCTAACTAAAGAAAGGATGGCCTTTGCATCCTCACAAAGAGGTATATCCACTGAAAAAGTGGATTAAACAATGAAGACAACAATACATTGTATACATATGTAAAAAAAAAAAAAATTACACAGTTTGACTATAGATCAAAATTACAAGTGAATATTTTGTCTTACAACTCCATTTGAAATTAAAAAATAAAAAATTACACTACCTTGTCTTACAACTCCATTTGAAAATTACCATAGATCAAAAGTGGATTGCTCTACTTTGTCTAACAAGCCCATTAGAAAATAAAAACTTACACATAAATACAATACCTCAGATATAATATGAACATGAATATGAAAAGAAGAAACTAATATATACCATAATAACCATGTGACTTTCGGTTTATATAGTTTACAATTACAAGAACTAGGGAAAAAATTAAAAACATATATATTTTACTCTCATGACATGATCTAATACTACGGTATACATATATCATGGATGTATATAGAAGGTAATCTTATGTACGTACATTCCAATTAACAACCAGATGGTAGGAATAAAAAAAAATACATGCAAGGATCAGCAGCTAGCTGCAAATTAATCATGACTACATATAGACATTCTGTTATAAGTAATATCAAAGCAGTAGTACTATTAACTGTACACCTATATATCACAGATCGAGCCACTCTTAACTTGCATAAAAAATTACGATTATTTCATGAATACATCATGCATGGAATAATCCATCCAAAAGAAGATAAAGGGTTTGATGAGGGCTTGGGTAGCTTTAAAGGAGAAACCACTAGATTTATAATATACAAATCTAGTTATAAGACTAGGCAAGCACTGCAATATTACAATATCAGAAAATCTAGTTCACTACAGAATAATCTATTCTTTATTTGTCATTAGAACAAAACTCATAATAGAGAGAGAGTGTGTGTGAGAGAGAGAAAGAAACAAAAGGAAATTCAATTGTTGAATTTTGGCAGGCTGTGGGTTTTGGGTGTTTAAAGAGCTGAAATGTGGTTAATTTTCTTTTCTGTTTGGAGCTGGTTGGTCTGGATTTCAATTGGATATTAGGGTGTTATGGAAGCAACTATACATGAAACAAGAAATGGTTTCCAATTCTAGAGATTGTGTGCATGATTTCAATTGGAGATTAGGACGTCTTCGTAAATGAACTATTAATTTCTAATATCAATGTTTTATTTTTCAGTTATAGGCATGGCTATTTCGTCACTAACTTGGCCTTATTTCATAACTAGGAATTAGAAAAGCCTCCAATTGATACCTATATTGTCTAATTTTATTTTATGTTGATGAAGGGGCTGGAGAGGTGAAAAAATAGAATGCTTGGTGTTTATATAGAATGCTTGATGATAAAAATTAAAGCTTACTTAGTTATTGAGTTTTGCAAGTTCAATGACTTGTTCTTGAAAGTTAGGCATTTTTAGCTTCATCAACCAAATACATGCTTCGCGTATATTTGGCTGATTATGTATTGGTATTTCAATTTCTTGGCATGCAGTGACCAAAGCATTGTAGACTATTTTAGGATTCAGATGTATCTCAAACAGAAAAGCACAGGAACTAGGAAGCCTTTTAAATGCACAAGAAAGGTCTAACTTACCAATTAAACCACACTTTGTATCTCGATTAGATTTTTTTAGTTGACAAAATGGTTGAAAACTTTCCAGGTGCAAAGAGAATGGCCAATTGTATCACATTCATGTATAGTTTTTATTAGTATCTTGATCACCTTAAAATTTCACACATACAGTCTACAATGACATGTTCAACAAGATAATAAACAGGGCACTGAAATTTAACATTACCATACTAGGTTCTTCAAGGAATTCTTCTCAGTTCTTCTGGTAAATGAATGTGAAGTTAGATGAGTCAAATTCTAAAATCGGGATAGTCAATGCGAAACCTGCGACCACAAGACCATTTCTAAATAAGCATAACAAAGACATGCCAAATCAAAAAGGGTGAATTTTTGAACTGTTTTTTCCTTTCTTTTTGCAGCAGGAATGAATCATATATGATGACTTCACCTCTGTTTAGTAAGAGAGATGCAACCAATCATTTGTAAGGGAAATTTTTCTCTATGTTTCTGTAGTATACCATCAAAGACGCATTCACTAAGAACTGAATTTATGTTTCCCTTTCTTTTGTTGTAAACGAAATAATCAAACCCTAAGCATTGATTCCCAAGCAAAAGACTTAAATCAATCGCCCACCAATAAAATTGTATATGCATATATATATATATATATACAATGTGTGTGGTTTCAGTTGTTAAGCAAATATATGATGAAAACTAAGCATCGGTGTGATGTGGACCTACTAAAGCATCTTCATACCCAGGTGTGGTTGTCAAGGATGGATGGTCATATAGGCTTGGCTAATTCAATGGCACAGATGTTGTCTGGAATGGGCCTAAAATATCAGAAGATTCTGAAGGTGAAACTATAATAAGAACTCTAGGTGGGGATAACAACAATTACTATTCAATTCTTTAATTGAAATGCTTTTGAAATGATCAAAGCTTAAATATATATATTGAATTGACATGTTGGCTATAAAAACAAGTTTTCTCATCTATACCAAGTAATAAGTCTCTTGAAGCGCCCCTAATTTGTTTCATTCCTTGTAATGTTTTCTAGATGAAAACAAGTAATGCCACTCAAATATTTATGGTACTTATGAATGGCCAACCCCTTTAAACTTGTTTATTTAATTAGCACAAAAAAATGAATGCAGCTTCAACTCCTGATGTTGCACAAATTATGCTTCAATACCATTTACCACTAAACGCTAAGTGTTTGATTTATTATGCTTCAGTTAATCTGATAGTATTAACTAGTTAGTATATTTATGAATTATATGTCTTAAAACGTTATATCTGCAACTCAACTAATAAGGATAAAGGTTTTATAAAGCACAACGGTGATGGAAACAGATGCAAGTACTATACATATCACTTTCCAAAAGATTATGTTGATTCAATTAAAAATCAAATTGTCTTACATGTTAAACTGCAGCAAATAAGTTACAGATTAATCATAATAGCTGAGATCTATTTTATAATCGGAGAGAAACCTTCAACAATGAATGTCTCTTTAGATCACAACATTTTAACACATTATTTTTTCATGTTAAACAGAGAAAATCAAAGTGAAAGTCAAATGCTAACCATCAACACTGTATCTCTATTTAGATCAGAGTGAAAGATCATATGAAAGAATAAAGATCTAACACCAGTGTACTAATCTTCAATTCACGCAACCTCGACAGGGTGATTCATATTATAGCATATTGAATATAAACATATACGCAACAATGTAATGCTTGCATGTTGTAACTAGTCAATAAACAAAGGAGTTCTAAAATTACTGCAGTAAAGGCCATCATACAATTAGTATGTAAATATAAAATTAAACAAATCAGTATCAATGGATATCACCATTGTAATTTCTCAGCTTGATTATTTATTTGCACAGCATCAGAGATTAAATACATTGGAAGAAACCACCAACTCATAGGAAAATAAATAGACGCTTTCATCATAAACACATGCAGATGCCCTACAGTGTTGTGAGAATAATGTAATTTGTGCAGTAATTTAACACCTTTAATGACTACATGAATTGGAAAAAAGACCTTGTCAGTGGCAAAGGGTTGAATGCGTGGGTGTGATCGATCTTTGCCCAAAATAAGCTCTGTGATGTGGGTCGTCAATGACCACAATCCTTCCTCAAAACTGTTAATTTTAAGTACAAAATGATGAATTACCAGCATACAATTTGGCCAAGTAAGAGAACATGCCAAAAATCCAAACATTCTCCCTAAACCCTAAGAGTAGGAACTTACACAGGAGAGCCCATCCCTTACGATGACTGCGAGGAAGGGTAGGACAGCGAAATCAATGATGAAATTGAGATTTGGGGAGAAATTGTAGATATTAACGATCCGGCGTGGTCGATTGTTGCTCTGAAGTGGGAAACCGAAATCGGGAGCATGAGGGTCGATGAGAAATAGCGCGCGAAATGTTATAGCTTTGAGAAACAGAGCAAATTTTCTAAATATTAGACTAGTTGCGGCGGTTCTTAGAGACATGCCTTAAAAGATATCCATTTACGAGACCTATATTGGATGAAAGCTTATTAAGAACTTATTACAACGAGAAAAGCGCGATAATAAGCTCTGAGGTCGTTGCAATAAAATTTTGCACACTGAGCTCCTGCAAAATGGACAGATTCGCTATGTAACTCACCGTCCATTAACAAAGGGATGCAAGTACTGATTATTCGCATCCAAAAATTTTGCAACAAATCACAAAGCATTGCAACTGGACAAATTCCTTGTAGTGGATGGAAGCTGAATCTTTCAGGAAAGATGGAAAATATATCAAGGAGCTCAACAACTTTTCTAGCAACAGATTATCGTATCGATTCATCTCTTGTTTCAATTAGTGATAGGCCTCGCCCTTTGCAGGCGTCTCTATTAGAAAAATCACCAAGATTTTAAGTTCTTAACTCCTTACTTTATACATTAGCAGCATGCATGCATGTTTCCAAAATGAATGCACTTTCTTTTCTTCATTGCAACGACGAGTAGTTTTTATGGATGCAATTTTTGCTAGTCCAAAGGTAAGAATGACTTGTTAGTCCAGCCAATCTCAGATCTTATTCTACTACGTAGAAATCTCTTTGTAATGTGATCTTTAAATTTTTAGGTTATTTTCCATTTTATCTTATTTTATTATTATAATTTTAATTTTTTTAAAATTTTTATATAAAATATAATAACAATTTTATTTTTTTCAAATTTTAAAATAAAAATAATATTAAAAAATAATATTCTAACAAGAACTTTTCATTTTTATTTTTAATCATCTCATCTTATTATCTAAACGAATTATAAACTTATCATTTAACACCCCAATTCAAGACATAGGTTATATTTACATTAATATCTGGGCTCGAAGTATTAGATGATAATATTTTTCTAGTTTGGAGATTATTGTTAAAAAAAAAAAAAAAAAAACTGATCCTATATAATAAAAGGAGATAATAATAAGTTGAGTTAGAATGAGATGAGATAAAATAAAATTTAAAAAGTTAAATAAAATATTATTATAAGATTATTTTTATTTTAAAATTTTAAAAATATATATTATATATAAATTTATAAATAAAATATAATAATTAAATAAAATAAGATGAATTGATATAAATTTTGAAACCTCTCTTTGTTTTGCATTCATTAATCGAAGCAACCAAAATCTCGGAAAATCAGAAAAAAAATTCTCAAAACAAATTCGTGAGAAAGAAAATTAAGCACTGTAATTAATGGACGACAACATTGTTGCCTGTTGGGTAGGACTTTTCCCAACTTCACGTGACCTTTTTTGTTTTTGTTGCAAATATTTAGAGAATTGATATATAGATAATATATTTTATAATATTTATATAATATATATTATAAAGTATTATATTTTTATAAATTATCTTATAAAATTATTATCATTTTATAAAAATATTTTTGTTTTTTAATACATATTATGTAATATTTTTATTTTTTTAACACATTTATGTAAACTATTATAAAAAAAAATATTATGAATTTATCATTTTTTATATATTAATGCTGTTTTGACATTCTAACACCGTCCTGAAATAAGAGTTTCCCGGCAATTGGAATATAATTATTATAACTCTTGATTGTCTTTACGACCGAGCGAGTACCACCAAACAACCTTTAATAACACAACCTCAAATCTCTCGTTCCTCTAATTATCAATTGTCCGATCTAATTCAAAAAAATCTTATTGCAGATCTTATAATGGTGGCTAAAAATTATAATTCCACCACTCATTTCTGAACTAATCTGTTGACAAATCAAAATGATCTCATAAAGATACCAAATCATTTCCCCACCATAATCCAAAATTAAATGTAATTTGTTTTTGTAAATAAGATTAGATGAGTTACAATAAAATTTAAAATTTAAATAAATTTTTTTTATAATTTTTTATTTAAAATTTTGAAAAAGTTAAATAATTTATATTATTTTATATAAAAAAATTAAAAATTATAATGATTAGATAAGATGAGATAAGTTAAATAGAAATTTAAAAAAAAAAACGAGACACATTTAAACACCCAACTCTCAAATTATTAATTTAATCTCAACTTAAAATTTCTTTATACGTGTTATCCATAATCTTTTTCAAATAAATATACATTTATTTATTTTAGAGACCCATAATTTTTTTAACTTTCCATAAATTCATATAAACTCATTTTAACATCAAAATTTATTTAAATTTATCTTAAACGGTCCTCACAAAATTCATTTTATTATAACTCATTTTAACTCACCACTATTTATAAAAAACATATCAACTCAATTGAGCGTAACATTCAAATACAATATTACAGAAGAATAATGCTAGGTATAAGCCTCAAATAAAAATAAATAAATAAAATAGTACTTGTAATCATAGTGTTCAAATATCATGCAATTATTTTGAAAATTCTGAATAAATATTAGATCTAATTAAAAAAAAATTAAATCTTTTTTTTTTAAGCAAATTTCTAATAGTTGACCTTATATTTTTTCTTAAGTAATTGCATAATGTTTACATATTTTAAAACTGTATATAATATTAGTGACTAACCTCATACAAACCTTTACTTAAAATTAGAAATTTTCATACAGATTTAGTTTATTTTTTCAAATTATCTCATCTCAAATTTATTATTATATTTTTTTATAAAATTAAAAAAAAAATCAAAATAAAATTTTAAATCTTAAAATAATATTAATATTAAAATAATTTTTTTTTAATTTTAATTTTATCTTATCTATAAAAATAAAATAAAAAAATAAAACAGGCATTGACCATACAGTAGGAAACCCACGAAAAAACAGCCATGTGGCTGTGGGTAAAACCCACGAAAAACACACAGTTAGTTCACTCTGTTAGATTGATCATTATTAAAGTATATTTTTAATTAATATAATTTCCATTTTAGTTTTTAAACATTTTATTTACATCATTTTCATGTTAGAATAATTATTTTTTTAAATATAATAATAATATAATATAATTGACTTTTAACTTTAACTAGTCACATCAAATTTCTATATTAAATTATATATTTATGAAGATACATTATAATTAATAATAATTTTTTTGATTATTTATAATTATTAAATTAATTAATATTATCATATTTGACTATTCTATTTATTATATATTAAATTAATAATTATATTTTAATTAAATTATAAATCTATAGAAATAATAGTAATTATATTATATTTAAATTAAATTACTAATCAATATTTAAAAAAAATTGTTTCTACGTATTTCTCATCCAACTATATTTTTTACTAACTTAATTTTCTCTATTCAAGAACTATAAGAAGATAGAGTAAAATAAGAAAGAAAATGAATAAAATAAAGATTTGTCCATTGTCTTTAATCGATCATATTTAACATTTAGTTTGAATTTACTATTCACAAAAGTTAAATTAATTGACTTTTGAACAATTTAATGTGAATTTAAAATAAATTTAGATGTCTAAATTTTTATTAAATTTGACTTTTAGTCAATCAAATGAAAATGCTATTAATGGGATTAATTGGAAGATATTCATATTTATTTATTTATTTTTCCTTTTTTTATCATTTAGTCTGAGTATTGTATGTAAACGAATTCAGATTTCACTTTTAGAAACTTAAATGACATATAGAATTGTCCAAGACTTTTAAAAAGAAATATTTTAATCATAAAAATATTTTATTAAATAAATTCACAAATTTGTATAATTTAATATGATACATTAAATTATAAATATATTATATTCTAAAGTAAATCTAAAATATTATATGAAATCATTTTAGCTTATATATTTATTTTTATATAACTTTAGGATTTGATTGTTACATCGTAGAACTTATCTTACATTAATTTTAAGTTCCGTTTAGATTTAAAAAGTATCTCAACTCATTTTATCTAATTTCTTTATTATAAAATTTCTAAATTAATTTGATAAATAATAAATAATTTAACTTTAAGAAATTCTAAATTAAAAATTCTATTAAAAAAATATAACAATATTTTATTCAATTTTAACTTTCATATCATCTCATTTTATCTCAACTTACTATTTAAACCTCTCCCTTAGTCATATTCTTGTTATTTTAGTACCTTTTTACAGTTTTACTTGATTTTATTTTGTTGCTTATTATATTTATTATGAAAAGTAATATTTAGAATTGTAACATGTGTAAACATTATATAATTGTTTTTTTAAAAGAGTAAATGTAGACTCTAAATGAAATTAAAACTAAAATAAAAAATAAAATTAATTTCTTAACAATAGATCACATCTTTTTAAAATATTTACACAATCTTAATGCACTTCACAATTCTATATATCATTGTTAAATTACTATTACATTCACTCTAAATAAATTAAAAAGGATAATGTTATTATATTCTCTCTATTTGATATCTCGTGTATTTATATTTTTGTTATTTAATAATTAAAAAAATGATTATTAATGTATTTATATTTTTAAAAAATTTTTAAAAATATTTTAAAAGGATAAAAATAGAAAAAAAATATTTTATTTTCATATTTTTTTAATGTATTTAAATATTTTTAAAAAATATGAAAAATATTAAAACATTAATAATTATTTTTTAATTATTAAATAAAATTAAAAAATAAAAAAATAAAAAAAAAATCAAATGAAGTAAGTATAATAACACTATCCAAATAAAAAGACACTTTCACAAAGCTTTTTGCACAAAAAGTCGCCCTTTTTATTAGTCGGCGTTCGGGATTTTGAGTTTTAATGTTTGCCACGTGGAACGTAAATGCTGTGTTGGCGTTTATGCCAGCACAGAGAGATATGTGACCTGATCTCTACATTTGGCCAAAGTTGCCCTTCTCATCTCTCCAAAATAACACAGGGAGTCATCAGGTGTCTTCCCCGTCCGACCACAGAAGCCTGAACTAACTTTAAGAAATTGCAGGCTCACCATGAAAGGGGGTGACACAAAATTCCAAATACAGTCTGGCAATTTTCTTTTTCTTAAAAAAATTGATGAAAATAATATATTTAATCTATTAAAGGCGTAAGGTTTTGATCAATTTAAGTTACGTTTATATAATAAGATGATTTCAAATATTTTATGAATAATAATAAATAATAATAATAATATATAAAATAATAATGAATAACAATAAAAAATAATAATAAAATATATTCATAATTCTCTACACCCAAACCTAGCATTAACCACACCGGCTCCGTCGCAAACTTGCAAAATTTGGCCGAAACTCAAAATTTTTTTTTTCAAAGTTAGAAAAACCATTATATGATTTTATAAAAACTAATTTATTGTTATAAAACTAAAAAAAGAAACTACTATTGCAAAAGAGAAATAAGAAACTCTTTCTGTAACTCTTAAGAACTGAAATTTTATTTCTCTCTCTATATTTTCTTATGAATTTCATTACAACTGAAATTCCTATTTATAGGTTTTGAAATTACTATACAAGTCACTATGCAGAATTTAAAATAATAGTGGTGGAGTCATTCACATAATTTTAATAGTGAGACAGGCGGCGGCGGCCGTTCCTCCACTTACTTATTCATTACAATCTCCCTTGAATGACCACCCATAAAAAATCTGTTTCGTTAAAACCTTACCAAGTAAAAACCCAGTGGGAAGAAAAACCAATGGCGAAGAAAAAAGAGTACAGTCTTCTTATGTATCCACAAGTGTTTTAAGATTGCCTCATTAAAACCTTGCAGAGGAAAACCCAGTAGGACAAAACCTCAGCGAAGGAAAAATAGTACAATCAGCACATTTACTCCCCCTAAAAAGTGCATGATAAAATATTTTTTAGTTTTCGCATTCTAATGTTATGCACAATTTTCTTGAATGTGGAAGTTAGTAATGCCTTTGTGAATAAATCTGCCAGATTAACACTAGATCGTATCTAATTGACATCAATTTTACATTTCTCTTTAAGTTCATGAGTATAAAAGAATTTAGGTGAAATATGTTTGGTTCTGTCACCTTTGATATATCCTCCTCTAATTTGAGTGATACAAACAGTATTATCTTCATATAAGATTGTTGGGCTATTATTGATCATGAGAAGTCTACACTTTTCCTGGATATGTTAAATAACTGATTTCAGCCAAATACACTCTCGACTTGCTTCATGAATAGCAATGATCTCTGAGTGATTTGAAGAAGTAATAGATAGTGTCTGTTTAACAGATCTCCATGATATGGTAGTATTTCCATAAGTAAATAAATATCCAGTTTGAGATTTACCTCTGTGTGAGTCTGAAAGATAACCTGCATTTGCATACCCAACCAATTTTGGACTTGAACCATGTTGATAAAATAATCTCATATCAACCGTACCATGAATGTAACGAAAGACGTGTTTAATGTCATTCCAATGTCTTCGAGTTGGTGCAGAATTATATCTTGCAAGCAGATTAACTGAGAATGTAATATCTGGTCGAGTGCAATTTGCAAGATACATCAAAACTCCAATTGCACTGAGATATGGTACTTCAGGACCAAAAATTTATTCATCATCATCACAATGACAGAATGGATCATTTTTCACATCAAGTGTTCGAACAATCATTGGAATACTCAAGAGATGAGATTTATCCATATAAAAATGTTTTAGGACTTTCTCAATATACATGGACTGATAAATAAAAATTTCATTTGGCAAGTGCTCGAGCTGCAGGCCGAGACAAAATTTTGTTTTGCCAAGATCTTTCATTTCAAATTCATTCTTTAAATATATAGCGGTTTTTTAGATCTATTCAGGAGTTCCCACAATATTTAAATCGTCAATATAAACCGCAATAATGACAAATCCGGATTCTGATTTCTTAATAAAAACACACGGGCATATAGGATTATTCCCAAATCCTTCTTTCAATAGATATTCGCTTAAACGATTATATCACATGCGCCTGGATTGCTTCAACCCATATAAAGATCTTTGTAGTCTGATTGAGTACATATTTCTAGATGTATTTGTAGATACTTCAGGCATCTTATATCCTTCAGAATTTTCATATATATGTCATGGTCTAAGGATTCATATAAATATGCAATTACCACATCCATCAACCGCATTTCTAATCCTTTTGTAACAACTAGACTAATCAAAAATCTAAATATGATTGCATCCATAACGGGAGAGTATATTTTTTCATAATCAATCCCGGGTTTCTGTAGGAAACCTTGTGCGACAAGTCGTGTTTTGTACCGCACAATTTCATTTTTCTCATTACGTTTTCGTACAAATACCCACTTATATCCAATAGATATTACACCCTTTGGTGTTTGGACAACAGGTCCAAATACTTCTCGCTTTGCTAGCGAATTTAATTCAGTTTCAATAGCTGTTTTTCATTTTGGCCAATCATTTCTTCGTTGACATTCTTCGACGCTTTTTGACTCACTTTTTTCATTACTTCTAGTAATGTTAAGGGCCATTTTATATTAAAATATGTTGTCGACAACAGCTTTATTTCTATCCAGAATTTCTCATTTTTTCATGAAATGTATTGAGATCTCATTATTTTCGGGTACCTGTTCCTCTTCAGGAAAAAACATTTCATAACACACCTCTTCAGAAGGTCCATTTTCAAGAGATTTATACTCTTTATGAGATCTTAGAATAGAAAATTTGAGCTCTTTAGGAACACCAATTATATTTGTAGCCTGTATTGTGAGTACGTGTTCTTCAAGAACATCAAATTCATTTTGTATTCTTTTTCTTTTGGAAATTTTATTTTTTGCACCAATAAGTCTTCCACGCTTCAGACCTGTTTTAGATTCACCTATTGCTGTTTTGACAATTTGTCCTTCAGGGACTTCAATCATTGCTGGAGCATTAACAGCAGGAATATAAGATTTTACTACACCTTTAGTGTCAGTAAATACATCCGGTAATTAATTTGCAACATTTTACAAATGAATAATCCTCTGAACTTCTCGTTTACATTCATTTATAGGAGGATCAAAATGAGACAAGATCTTATTATCCCAAGTAATATATTGTCGTGCTTCAAGTACCGACTTTTCTTTACCCATTAACGATAAATTGGATTCGTCAAAATGACAATTCTCAAAATGTGCTTTAAACATATTCCCTGTAAGGGGTTCAAGGTATCTAATAATAGATGGATAATCAAAACCAACATATATCCCAAGTCTATGTTGAGGGCCCATTTTTGTACGTTGTGTAGGTGCAATTGGAATATATACAGCACATCCAAAAGTACGAAGATGATAAATATTTGGCTGTTGACCAAATGCAATCTATAATGAAGAATATTTATGATATGTAGATGGTCTAATGCGAATTAGAGATGCTGCATGAAGTATAGCATATCCTCAAGCAGAAACAGGTAGGCTTGATTTCATAAATAAAGGTCTAACGATTAGTTGAAGCATTTTAATCAATGATTCAGCTAAATCGTTTTGTGTGTGTATGGGCATCAGGATGTTCAACATCTATTTCTATTGACATGTAATAATCATCAAAAATTTGAGATGAAATTCACCTGCATTATCCAATCGAATGGTCTTAATTGGATACTCAGGAAATTGTGCTCGTAATTTAATTATCTGAGCAAAAAGTCTAGCAATTGTAACATTTCTAGTGGAAAGGAGACAAACATTTGACCATTGACTAGATGCATCAATTAGAACCATAAAATATCTAAATGGTCCACTTGATGGATGAATAGGCCCATATATATCTCCGTGAATCCTTTGTAAAAAGTATGGAGATTTAATAATGACTTTTGAGGGAGATGGTCTGATAATTAACTTACCTTGAGAACATTCAGAGTACGGAGATTCATTGGGTAGAAATATCTTTTGATTCTTTAAGGGATGCCCATGCGAATTTTCAATAATTCGTCTCATTATTATAGAACCCGGATGTCCAAGGCGATCATGCAAAGTCATAAATACTTTAGGGTCAATGCACTTCTGGTGCATTACCACATATGATTCAATTATTCTCATTTTTGTATAATATAATCCAGAACATAGAGCAGGCAGTTTTTCTAATACGAGCTTCTGGCCCGATATTGTTTTAGTAATAAGAATATGCTCTTTACTATCTTCATTGGTCGTTTCAATGTGGTAATCATTACGACGTATATCTTTGAAACTCAATAAATTTCTTCTGAATTGTGAAGAGAATAGAGTATCATCAATACAAAATTTGGTGCCATTAAGCAACACAATATAAGCTCTTCCGGAACCCTCAATTAAATCCGATGAACCTGATATGGTATGGACATAGGTTTTACTTAGTGTTAAATTTTGAAAATATTTCTTTTATTTGAGAATGATGTGAGTTGTAGCACTGTCAGCCAGACATATATCTTTATCATTCAACTTAGAGATAAAAAACTCATCAATGTGATCCATGATTTTACAAAATATACAAAACTTTTATTACAGATAGAAAGAAAATACATTAGTTGAGTGGAACACTTCCATCTCCAATTAAGTGTTCAATACTACCTTCATAATGATTAAAGAAATCAGATACATCAAGATGAGTAACGTCTACATCTATTGAATCTAATAAATCATCTAATGGTTCTACTAAATTTGTTTCATGCACTTTAATCTTTCCTTTAATAGAAGTTTGATATAAATCAGCCAAGTGCCTAGCCGTACGACAGATACGTGACCAATGTCCAGTCATTCCACATCTATGGCACACCTCTTCACTTTTTTTTGAAGAATTATTATGGAGATTTTTACCAATTTCTGAATTGTACCACTTCTAGTGATACGGTATTTTATTATCTTTTTTAATGTTGTCACTTATGGGACCAATATTTTTATAATTTCTCCTACCACGTCCACGCCCCCGATTTCTTTTAAAGAATGCACCATTCATTTTTGGGAATAATGCAAACCTATTATCATTCATTTCAGGGAATGATATTGAGCCAGTAGGGCGTGACTGCTGGTTTTCTAATAAGAGCTAATTGTTCTGCTCAGCTACTAGAAGACATGATATAACTTCAAAATATTTTTTAAACTTTCTCTCTCGATACTGCTGCTGCAAGAGCACATTCGAGGCATAAAATGTAGTATAAGTCTTCTCTAACATATCATCATCGGTGATTTTCTCACCGCATAATTTTAATACTGAGCTTATTTTAAAAAGTGCGGAATTATACTCATTAACACTTTTATAATCTTGCAACCTCAGGTGCAACCATTGAGAACGAACTCTTGAGAGGATAACAGTCTTCTGGTGTTCATACCTCTCCCTTAAACTGTTCCACAAAATGTAGGGATATTTTACTATAGGATATTTAGTTTTTAATTCTTCATGAAGATGGTGGCGAAAGAAAATCTTTACTTTAGCACGGTCTTGCAAGGATGCTTGATTTCATTCTTTAATAGTTTCTCTCAGGTTCATTGCATCAAGATGAATTTCACTATCAAGTATCCATGATAAATAATTTTTCTCAGATATGTTAAGAGTAACAAATTCCAATTTTGTAATATTTTCCATTTTCTAAACATATAAATAATGAAATAAATATGTGTATCTCATAAAATATATTTATAAATTCACACAGATAATCATCAATAAAATATATCAAAGATTTCAAATAATATATTGAAAAACTTATAGAGGAATAAAACCACTAGTTTCATAATTGGTATAACCGTCGTGCTGATAACGTATTATAAAACTAAAGAAAGAAACTATTATTGCAAACGAGAAATAAGAAACTCTCTCTGGAATTCTTAAGAACTGAAACTTTATTTCTCTCTATATATTTTCTTATGAATTTCATTACAACTGAATCTCCTATTTATAAGCTTTGAAATTATTATGTAAGTTACTATGCAATTCACTATATAGAATTTAAAATAATAGTAGTGAGGTCATTTACATAATTTTAATAGTGGGACAGGCGGCGGCGGCGTTTCTCCACTTACTTATTTATTACATTTATAATCTAATACGTTATTTTATAAATTTATTTTTTATAGAATTCTTTCGTAAATAAATTATTCCATTATTATAACTATTGAATGGTCGACTCAAATTTTCTGATTGAGCCAAATACTCAAGTTTTATTGAATAGCTAGATTGACAGATCACCTGTCAATTTTTTTTTTTAAGTAGAATATAATTAATTTGATGTTTTTAAAATAGGTATAAATAATTAAATTATATTAAATTAGTCATTTTTACTTTTTTTAATGTGTAAAATGGAGTAAGAAGTGGGGCTTTTATGTAATTCAGATTCTACTTGATCTAGCTCACTCATACACAAGAGTCAAGAGTCCACGTATACTCGCTCAAAAAAATGTTGGGAAGTGGCTTTCTCTGTCTGAGTCTCTGTCTGTCCGTCTCTCGCAGCTTTCCGAGGGCGAAAAAACTAAATGCTAAGTAAAGGCGAAGATAGACTTATTTGTAGGAGTAAGGTCGATTTGGGCGTAAAGATGAGCATGGTTAGGACTCAGGGAAGCTTCCTCGCGATCCGTACTCTATCCCCTTCATCGTCGATGCCCCGATGCTCTCACGGTTCTGCTTCTTCAGGTAACACACCGGCCCCATTCTTTGCCACTTCCGAGCTTAATCAATATCTCTGTCTAATCTGATCTTCTTTCTCTGAAACGTCCTCTATATGGATCTATAAGCAGAAAAAGTGATAACCTCGGCTCGGTTTTTTCTGATTAATATTTTTTATTTGAGTAACACACTGCAACAGAGATATTTGGATCCATTTTTTGCCTAGTTACAGTCTGAGAGAGCACCGGCGACAAAACCCTTTTTACGCGTGCGCGTGTGTTCTTCTTTTAATGCGGTTTTGATTGTTTGCAGTACGCTACTTTCGGATTCATAATCTTAGACCTTTGTGATAGTTTTGGGCTTTTTGCTTGGGAACGCCGAACGAAAGCTTTAAATATCTCCAGTGGAGGGAGGGAGGGAGGGAGGGAGGGAGGGAGAGAGAGAGAGAGAGAGAGAGAGAGAGAGAGGGGGGGGGGGGGGGAGGGAGATTTGGGTCAGTTTCGATGCCGGATTACGCGGCAGTCGGGATATTGTGGATATTGTGGTAAGATTAGTGGACCGGATAGTCCAATGTATGCAATCATTGACCATCCATAACATCTCGTGTCCCGTCTCAACGCGGGCCCCATATCATGCTTACGGTTTCTCGCTGGGAACATCTAGCGACCAGTTTTTAGTATTTAATTTCTGTCATTTCTATTTCTTTCTTATAATCTTTTCTTCTATTTTTTTTTTTATACGTAGTACAGTACTGACGGTCTGCGTGGAACTTTATTTAATGCGAGTATGCTTATTAGTGTCGTACGTCGCTCGAGTCCGACAAAATAAAGTAAGATGGGTTACACGGATTGGGCTGGACGCAAGGGGTTTTATTTAAAGGGTGACGCTTGGGATCGGTCCGGCTGTCTCTAGCGTCCAAAGCAGCTCAACACTAATTGGGTTGCTTGATAATGAAAAACACATGAAAATAAAATAAAAAAATATAATTAAATAAAAAAAATAATATTAAAAATATATTAAAAAAATAAAATGAACAAAACATAATAAAAAACATAATGAAAAATACAATAAAAAAATAAAATGAAAATGAATTTAATAGGGATTCGGCCATAGAGCAAACGG
This sequence comes from Platycarya strobilacea, assembly GCA_036898215.1. Classification (NCBI taxonomy): domain Eukaryota; kingdom Viridiplantae; phylum Streptophyta; class Magnoliopsida; order Fagales; family Juglandaceae; genus Platycarya; species Platycarya strobilacea. The sequence continues at coordinate 13,232,667 of CM072554.1, read as the reverse complement.
AGCCGCCGCCGGTGGCGGTGGGTGATACCACCCCCGCCATCGGGACCGGCGGACTCAGACGAGCTCACCCCTACGACGGCGAGCTCTGGCGAGCTCCGGTGTGCCCCCGACAGCCTTCAACCCGTTTCGGACCCGTACCCGTCGAAGGGGTGAGCTCGTTTGAGTCCGCCGGTCCCGACGGCGGGGGCGGTGTCGCCCACCGCCACCGGGGGCGGCGAGGCTGCTTTACTTTAGGGGGGCAGCCCGTCTACCCCCAGTATTTCTCTTATTTAAACTCTATTTTCCACACATTTATGTTAGAGGATTCTTATTAAATTATTTAAAGTTATTTTTTTTTATAAATATAAATTTATATATTTATTAAAAAAGTTTAGTATTTATAAAAAATTTAGATTTATTATTCATAAAAATTATTTTTATTTCCATTTTTTTCACTTTTATTTCTCTACTTTTGATCAAATATGATCAAAATTTTTTAATAAATATACAAATTTATATTTAAAAATAATAATTTTAAACAATTTAATAAAAATACTCTTAATAGACTTTATATAGAGTTTGAAATAGTTTAAAATTTATAAATTAACATTTGAGATAAAAAGAAATTTTAAAAAGATAAGATTAAAATTCTATATTTTTAATTATAATCAGATACAAATTTTTAAATTTATTGACGACCACAAATTTATAAATAACATTGAAGAGTTTAAGAATCTTTATTAATATTAGAGTGTTTTTAGTCCTCGAAAGACATTTAAAATACAAAGTTATTGAGATGATTTTTTTTATAATCAGATTAATTTTTTTATTAATCAGATGAAAAAAGTATGTATTTATTTATCATTATTTATTATTATAGATTATAAAATATCAATTATTTATCATTATTTATTATTATAGATTATAAAATATCAAAGATCTAACTATTTTCTTATTAAAATATTTAACACTGAAACCGGGGACTGGGACCTTGTCCGACGACGTGGTGTGTCCACGTGAGCACTTGATCTAATCTAGTCGAATTACGCCACGCACGCGCTCAGATGGGGCGCGAGTAGGCATGTTATCATACTCAACCCAAATACCAGTCGACTGTAATTAATTCATAAACATAGATGGCTAACGGATGCGGTCTGTTGTTGGTAGCAGTTATTTGAATTACTTCACGACGCCATAAATATGATAAGATGTATTGACAGAATTTCCGTTACACCAAATCAGACAATCTTCACCAAATTAGCATCATCTTGATTTTAGGAGATTAGTCATAGCAATTGTATATAATTTCTATTCATGATTACTTACCATAGAAAGACTAAATTTTGTATCTATTTATTTGATCATTCTTCAATTGTAAAAAGCACGTTTCAGAAATACAATTTTCACAAATTTGACAAGATGTGTCTACCTGTAATTTATACAAGGCGATTTATTGGAAATTCAAGCTTAAGTTGGGGACTCTTTCGTGCAGATGATGCAACTGGGACGCCTACATGGATTGGTAAAGGCCTTACATGTGTTTGCTTCAAGCGAAAGGGAAATTATGAGCGGATCTGCATTAACATGACACCTCAACAGGCAAGCAAATATAGAAATCATGATCAGGAATGTAAAAATAAACATTAGGAGTGAAATAAGTTAGAATCACAAAGAGTTGGGTGGGGGGGAAGGGGGAATGTACTTGTTTTTGTTGCTGTTTACTGAAAAATGATTGGTCAATGAAGAGAATTGCAAAAAACTGTTTTCTGATATGATATGTTACATTGAAACATTTTTTTATCACAGATTAAAACTGACTTTATCAACTGTTTGAGCACTAATTTTGTGGGGTTGGTAATATTCTCAGGTTTTGTGACTCTTTCTGCTTTTTCAGTTCGAGCTGTTCTGGCATATATTTGTCTCCATGGGTGCTGTAATACCATCTTGAAAAGATTTGCTCGCCATCTTTTGCAGGAAGAAAAACTGAGAAGATTGAAACACCGAATGAAGGTTTACTTTGATGCTTCTAGGCCAGATCACCAGGTTTAATGTTTATCTTCTTAAATTTAATGCAGCATTCGCACTTGTTATTAGTAGACTTGTCCAATGATTACAACCCATATTGAAGTAAATGTTTTTGGTTTATATTTCACTTTGTTCTTCAAGTAAATGTTTCTTTCAGGGTACTCATTTAAGAAAGTTTTAGTGGTATAGGATGCTTTGAAAGCTCTATGGTCTGCTACATACCCTGGTGAGGAGCTCCATGGCCTGATATCTGATCAATGGAAAGAAATGGGATGGCAGGGAAGAGATCCATCAACTGATTTCAGGTTCATTTCCAAGTCTTGCTCTCCCTGTTCCTTTTTGGGGTCCACCTATTCAGTTGGTCTTGAAACTTTTACTTGTGCAGAGGAGCTGGATTCATTTCTTTGGAGAATCTGTTGTTCTTTGCAAAGACCTTTTCGGTAAGATCCTAACCTGGCTCCTCAATGTAAAGTTGGGAACAGTCAGGGCAAATGATTAATTTTGGAAACTAGTCCTGTCATTAAGGCATTATATAGGTTTTTTTCCGGTGCCACGGCAGGCATCTTTTCAATGTCTATTGAAAAAACAAGGAGGAAAGCGAGCTGATTGGGAATATCCATTTGCTGTTGCTGGTGTAAATATCACTTTCATGATCATGCAAATGCTTGATCTCGATGCCTGTAAGAGCAGCACAGAATGCCTTTTTTTTTTTTCTAGATTTTAATACTTGCATCTTGCATATGAGTAGGCCATTCCTCATTCTCTGGCCTGTCATATGGCAGGAAATTTGTATGTTTTTTTCCCCTTTTGAGGGATACTGGTAATACTCATAGTTTCATTGTTTGCAGTAAAACCCAGGACTTTTATCAGAGCAGTGTTCTTGCAAATGTTGTCGGGTAAGAGGTGTTGCGGCAGTAATTAGTAAGAAAGGCAGCTTGTGGGTAGTATTTTTTGGCTTAAGCAAGCTTTATGTCTGGCTAATGTAGCTTTTTCCACGATGTCCTTGATGTTCTTCTCATTTGTGTTTTCAGAAAATGAATGGGCCTTTGACTTGCTGTATTGTGTGGCATTCGTCGTAATGGACAAGCAATGGCTCGATAGAAATGCTACATACATGGAGTTCAATGTGAGGAAGCCATGCTTTCCTTTTTATTTATGCTCACAACATTCATACCATCTTTATCAAGGCATAAATCTAATCAAACCTTTACAGACCATGTGAAGAAACATGTTTCTTCAATCGACTTACAAACGTGTAAAGCAAAAAAAAAAAAAAGACAGAAGAAGAGGAAAGCAAACTTGATTATTTAATATATATATATATGTAAATAGTTTTATGGTACTTTTATGCTGAGTGATTCTGACTAGAGTGTGTAAATTGTATAGGATGTTCTAAAGTCCACTCGGACTCAACTGGAAAGGGAACTTCTTATGGATGATGTCCTACGGATAGAAGACATGCCTTCTTACAGTCTTCTCTGTTAACATGGTAGTCTACCTGAAAGCAAGTGCAGGAATTCTGAGATCAGTTCAGTCCTTAATTTCTATCCACGGATGACCTTAAATTTGTAAAATCTCTCTCTCTCTCTCTCTCTCTCTCTCTCTCTAAATACATCATACATGCAAAGGCAGGTACCGAGACTTTTGAATGTAACTGCAACAGTTTTCACCACCATGATTAGCGATATTGGATACTCAGGTAACTCAGCTTTGACTGCTGATGATGAAATGTGAACATCTAATTCATACCCAAGCTACTCGTATATATCAAAATATGTGAACCCTCCCTGATCTAAATTATATTCAATTGGTTGCTTGATTCTTTGATTTCATATGATGGATTGGTTTACGTCCCCACGTAAGTGTACTGAGACTTATTAAAAAGTCAATCATTAATATCATCAAATGTTTCGCTTAAATTGGTAATCAAATCATCTCAATAATTGACGTACAGAAAATTCACTGCAAAGTTATATACAGTTCTCACAAAGAAAACATGAAAAATGTGCAGTTAGTACGTATAATCTGACACCTAACAAGTAACACCGGTATTACACTTGGACTCTGTCTCTGTCTTTCGTCTCCGCCCTTCGACAACAAACGAAAGGGTCCGTTGTACAGCCAAGGGAAAACGATCCCCACGCATTTTTGTAGCAATGGAGGGAAAAGTTGTTGATTTCGTATTAGTTCCTTCAGACCTTACTCTAATGTAAGCATTATGGTACCATCACATATGGCTCCTCTATCAGTTTCTAAAGCACCCCAAAGAAGACTCTTATTGGCATCAATGTCGTCAATTGCCTGCTTCTGGACCCTCGCTATGACGGGAAATTGTCCGAGAATGGTGTTCTTGCTGTGCAGCAACTGCGAAACAATATAATGGCATCCACCCTATTGGCTTCCACTGCTAAAGCTGATCTCTCTCATTCACTTCTTGATGACAAGCGGTAGCTCGGACCAGTAGGAATTTCTTGTGTATGGAGACAGAAGCGAGCTCAGCTTCTCCATATTGGTCTGCTTCTTGGTGGCTTTCCTATTCAAAGTGCAGTCAGTAAGGTATTGCAGGCCTGCAAGCAGCCTTATCAAGATGCCCTTCAAGAAGAGGTCATCCGATCAGCACTATCAGTATCTCACAGCTGATTGTGTAGCCAGGACTATATATGGGAGCCAGCTATTTCTGGTCTTTAGTCTTGCGAGCCTTCTCCTTTTCTTTCCCTTCAATTTGTTGCTGAGGATTTTTGGGTTACCCCCATGTTGCTTTCCTGCTTTGTCTTGTTTTTCATGCAATGTCCTGGATGTCACATTTGAATCTGGGTGGGCTCTTGCTGTTTCTGACAATGACCGCCTCAACGATGAGGAACCCGGGAGGGAAACTTGAAATTGACCGTTGTTAAGCAACACAGCATACAGGATAGCGTAGCATAGGATGGCTACAAGGTTGGCCGAAAGGAAAGAGTATTCCAGCAAAGTTCTACAAGTTTATTGAGAGAAAATAAGAGCAATCCCAATTCAATTCATTAAGTTGCACATCCAGTTGTTATAGCTCGTACCATTATCTCAACATTAATTCAACAGGAGTACGATTTTAGCATGCTTAGTAGATTTAGTACCTACTGCCATTTTATGATTTAAAAATAAGTAAATATACACCTCAGGTTTTTTTTCTTTTTTCTAATCTGTTGATCTCATGACCATGCTATGGGGCTTGAATTCACCATTCCAACAACAGAATGATAAACTGGTTACTACAATTTTACCAGCAAACTCCATCTTAATCACAAATAACAGTCTTAAGTAATCTTATGTTCATAAATCAAGTGAACCTACCTTTTCATAGCTCCTGCAAAGGTGCTATCACCCCTTTACAGCAACATCATGTTCTGATAAGGCACATCTTACTTGCCAAGCTCTCACAACTCGTCAAAACAAACTTGTTACCAGGGTTTACCCGGGAGTCCAGATGAAAGCAATATCTCTACCAAAATCTGCAAACAAACCACCACCTGAATCCGAATACCCCCATTGAGCAGAACAATTTGGTATGAAATTTCCAGAGCCAAGAGTTCCTTTCGAGAGCATGGCCATGAAAGAAACGCAGTCTGATCAAGTTTGCAAGGTCAACTAAAAATTGCCACTTGGGGAAGGGAAATCTGGGAGAGGCGCAGTTAGTAACAACATGGCCTGTGGGAAGCTAAGACCATTGGAGGACACATCAAGTTTGAGATTCAATGTATAGGATATTGACCCTAATGTAACCATCGACTTGCTCTTGTAAAGTTTCAATCCTGTTGGGACTTCATTTGACAACTATCACAAGGAAGATTTGCACGTTAATTCACAGCAATGCAACATCAAGAAAATAAGAAATCTAAATCACAGAATATCAGCAAAATTAAGCAGTCAACAGCATCCATATCATCACTACACAGATTTTCTTTCCAAATCAGATTACTAGGAGTCTATGCACTGACTTTCCAATGAGTTAGCAAGAACAACCAAACCTTCCTCCACGGCAGGATACAAACCTAGAAAATCCTCATATAATTCTGATACATTTCAAACACCATAACCTTAGTAATTTGCACGTCTTCACCGTAATTTAAAAAGGGGGAAAAGGTCTAGCTCTAAAATCTTAATTCTTCGTTCATCAAACCAGATGCTAACCCCCATGGGGTTCTTTCTTCCTGTTGAAGTTAACCAATAACTTTTACAAATACATGGTGGCTGTGCCGAAATAATTCCCTATCTACATGTAAACTTGTAAAATATCTTCAATTAAAATAAAAAAAATCCGAATCAATCAGTAGAACCTAGCTTGCAAGGACAAAAATACCTTGCGATTGCACCTCCAGGAGGTTTTGATTTCTGTGAATCCAGTGATGAAAAAAAAAATTTGGACCATTTCTCGATTTGTGCGTGTCATCCTTGCGCAGGGGCCATGCTAATCTTCTCTGTATCGTTCCAATTTTATCGGATGTCCCCGAAGGGACACGCTTCAATTGCCATGCTTTGCATTATAAACATCTAACTAGGCTTGTAACTAGTCGATGTGGGAGTGATTGACGATGTGAGCCTCATTGGCTTCCAACTACAAAGGGTGATTTTGCTTTACGTCTTCACGAATGAGATAGCACACCTACGCATCCTGATTGTGAACTCCGGCCGACTTTTCGTTCTGAGATTTGAGGGACGGATTATAAAGGGAAGTGCTCTGGGAATTAGGGTTTTTCTTTAGTGTTTTTTTTCCTCCCTTTTTTCCTCAAATTGATATATATTTTATATTTTCATCCAATTAAAAACCAATACATAAGTGAGTGATTTTAACTTAACGATTTCCTATAAAATAAAATAAAATAATCTATATGTAAGAAACGAAACGTAATTAGTAGGACAACTGTCACCCTTTATTCTACTACTAAAATTATGTGAATAACCTTACTATTATTATTTTAAATTTTGTATAGTGACTTGTAACTTGCATAGTAATTTCAATGCATATAAATAGGAGTTTCAGTTGTAATGAAATTCATAAGAAAATACTGAAAGAAGAAAATTTAAGTTCTTAAGAATTATAAAGAGTTTCTTATTTTTCTATTTCAATAGTAGTTTCTTTCTTTAGTTTTATAATACGTTATCAGTATGAGATTCTACCAATACTGAACCTAGTGGTCTTCTACTTAAGTAAGTTTTTCAATATATTATTTGCAGTTCTCGAAATAAATTTTAAAGGTAATATTGTTGAATATTACTTGATAAAATTTTACTTTTATTTTCATAATAATGTGAATATATTTTTTAAATTCATAAATTTATTTTTGTAATTTATAGTCAAATATTGAGATTTATTACTATTAACATCTTTAGAAAAAAATTATTTATCCAGGATCCTTGATGAGATCCATTTAGATATGATGATGAACTTAGGAAATACAATCATAGAAGAAAATTATATGTCCCTCAAAGACCATGATGTATATCTTATGATGAAAAATCATCTTACTATATGAAATGAATTAAGAGAGAAATATGAACACCAGAAGATATAATCCTCTCAAAAGATCATTATGACTTATTGCACCTGAAGTTGCAAGATTTTAAGAATGGTATTGAACATTCTACACTCTTTAAAATCAACTCAATATTAAAATTATGCATTGAAAATATCACTGATAATGATATTTAAAAGAAGACATATATTATTTTTCATACCTCGAATGTGCTCCTACAGTAGCAATATCAAGAGTGAAAGTTCAACACATATTTTGAACCTTTATTTTGTATTCCAGTGATTAAACTAAATAATGAATTTTTGTTAATAAATCATCAGTTACGTCCTATTAATGATAATGAATTTATACCATTCCCAAAAATGAATTGTGCATCATTTCAAAAGAATTAGGGGCGGAGACGTGGTAGAAAAACTATACAAGTGTTGGTCCCAAAAGCGACAATACTAAAGATGATAAAAATATATCGTATCACTAGAAGTGATCTAATTTAGAGAATGGTAAAAGCCCTCGAAATAATTTTTCATAGAAAAATGAAGATGTTTGTCATAGATATGATATGATTGAACAGTGGTCATGTACCTGTTATACGACCAAGCACTTGATTTACTTATACTAAACTTTATATATAAGCTTATTGATATTTCATCATATTTTGAAATAATGAAATATCGGTGCCTAAAGTACGATAGAAATTACTTGGGATAATAAAACCCCGTCTAAATTTGATCTTCTTATAAATAAATGTGAACCAAAAGTTCGAAAGATTACCTATTTGCAAAGTATTGCAAATTAGTTATAGGATGTATTTACAGACATTAAAGGTGTTGTAAAATCATATATTACTGCTGTTAATACTTAAGTAAGAATTGAAGTTCCCAAAGGACGAGTTGTTAAAACAGTAATAAATGAGTCTAAGATACGCCTGAAGTGTTGAAAACCTATTGGTGCAAAAGAGGAAAAAAAATCGGTATTCATGAAAAGACCGTATTTTCTGTATAAAATATAATCATCCTAAAGAGGAAACCTCATGAAAAGGTAACTCCAGAAAAGTATAATTCCTGAGGAGAAAACTCTTGAAAAGTACAAACCTCCTGAAGAGGAATCTCTTGTAGAGGTGTTTCATGAAATGTTTTCCCCTGGAGAGGAACAATGAGATCTCAATACATTTTATGAATACTGGAAAATTTATAGATAGAAATAAAATTGTTTTCGATAAAATATATGATAACACTTGACATTACCAGAAGTAATGAAGAAAGTGAGTCAATAATTGTCGAAAAATGTCGACGTAAAAATGATTGGCCAAAATGAAAAGCAGTTATTGAATCTGAATTAAAATCGCTAGCAAAGCGAAAGGTATTTGGCTCTGTTGTCCAAACAACAAAGGGTGTAATGCCTATAAGATATAAGTGAGTATTTATACAAAAGCGTAATAAGAAATGAAATTGTGCGGTACAATTTGTCGCACAAGATTTCCTGTAGAACGCCGAGAGTAGTTATGAGAAAATATATTTCCTTGTTATGAATGCAATCGCATTCATATTTTTAATCGATTTGGTTATTACAAAAGGATTAGATATGCAGTTAATGAATGTGGTCACTGCATATTTATAAGGATTATTAGATCATTACATATATAAAGATATACGATACTTAAAACATCTAATCCAAGTATATTTAGGAGTATGTACTTTATAAATCTTCAAAAATCTTTATATGAGTTAAAACAATCCAGACGTATGTAATATAATTAAATCAACGAGTATCTATTGAAATAAAGATTTGAAAATAATCATATATGCCCATGTGTTTTATCAGAACCCGAATTTGTCATTATTACAGTTTATGTTAATGATTTACCTTGTTAGAACTCCTAAAGAGAACACAATGGCTGCTATAAATTCAAGAAATGCATTTGAAAATGAAGATCTTATTATTCAATTGATAAATGAGTTATAAGAATTTGATACTTCTAACCTCATATCTCAAATACATTTACTCTTCATAAAGCAACATGACATCCTTATCTAAAGGATTAGGCAATCGAAATGAAGAGACAAGTAAGAATTTTAAATCCTTATTCTCTTGCTTTAAGTCTGCAATTTTTCTGTAAGACTCTTGAACGGGTCGTTGTACTGAAATCTTCTCATTAAACTCCTCAATCTCATAATTTTTGGATTGTAATCGGTTGGAAAATCCGACAATAGAGGAGGAGTATTGGGTGCCGAGAGTTACCAGCTCATAAACGGCTTCACGATCTGACTTATTAGTCAGATTATTCGCTTGCTGCAACATGACACCTGCAGAAGATGTATGAACAACTTGTAATTGAGGTGAAAGATATCTCATATGTTGATCGTAAGAAATATTGAAAGGAAATTGATGAGCCATTGGAAATTTGTAGAATAAGAATGTAAATATAGATGAGTTATAAATATGAGAGAAGATTTAATGCGAACTATATGAAACTAAAGACGGTTCTTATAGAAATGGAAATAAGAACAAAACAAACCATCATCTCTTCAAATTTTACTTTACAAGATATTGTATACATAATTTCAAAAGCCAACGAGATTAATTGTAACTATCCGTATTTTCTTTTAAACGCTGAACCTCTGCCGTTAGCTGCTGTTGTTGACTTTGTATTTAAACTCTCTCTCGTTCCAACTCTTCTACTCGTGTTTTTAGGTCACGAGAATACCAGTTTATAAATTTATTCTCCTCCTTGTTTTATTGTCTTAAATATTTATTTTTCTATCTTTAGTTGCAAGTGTTTAATGTAACTCAGATATTTGATTTTTAAGATAATCAACCTCACTCGTTCTCGCCAATAGTCTCTGAGACATGATTGTAAGAGACGCAACATATTGAACAATGACAGTTATTGATACTGCAACAATCTCAGGATCAGTTTTACTAGAAAGATATATCTCTGCTCCTATCATGGTATTTACGGTCTCAGGAAAAAATACAAGTGGTTGAGATATAAAAAATTCATGGTTCAAATCTGGGACATTAGAATTTCTATCATACATAATATCGTTCTGGATGAACAACAACTGAATCTATGAAGAATGTGATATTTTTTTACTGGAGCAAACCGATGGTAAAATTGGTTATATTTAAACAACCCAAAACCTTCAAATCTCTTTAAGATCTCGTTTGTCAACAATGTCAAGCGGATTTGATTTTCTGCCGAACCAATAATATTAGATTTCAAAACCTTTACAGCTTTTATTATACATGGATGGTTTCCAATATTATTTCCGCCGTATATAAACAAGTTCTCCCTAATAATACCGAATGAGGGGGAGAAAATTTTAGATGAAAATATTATCATGTTTACTCTAATGCATTATTTAGATGGAAATCATGTTTGAATTCACATAATCTGTTATATATGTGGAAATAATGTTTACTTATTACTTGAAACACTAATGCATATTATCAGGGGGAGTTTAAGTATTACTACAGGTATCAGATTTCTACTAAGTCTATCAACCAGATATTATCTTCTACATCTTCAAATCACTCAGAGATTATTGTAATTCATGAAAATAAGTTTAGAGTGTATTTTGATTGAAATCAATGATTCTACATATTCAAAAAAGTGTGGTCTTCTTATGATTAATGATAGTTCAACAATTTTATACGAAAATAATGCTACTTATCATTCAAATCAAATGAGGATATATCAAAGATACGATCAAATGATAATCTGACAGGTTTATTTACGAAGGCATCACCAACTGCAACATTCAAGAAAATTGTGCATAATATTAAAATGTGAAAATTCAAAAATATATCATCATGCACTTTCCAGGGAGAGTAGTCCTGAAGACTTGTACTGATTGTACTCTTTTTCCTTCGCTAAAATTTTGTCCCACTAGGTAATATTTTAATGAGACAATCTTAAAATATTCGTGGATACATAAGAAGACTGTACTTTTTTTCCTTCATCATTAATTTTTCTTCCCACTGGATTTTTTCTTGGCAAGATTTTAACGAGACAGTTATGTGTGGTCATTCAAGGGAGAGTGTAATGAAACGAAACGTAATTGGCAAGACGGCTGTCGCCCCCTGTCCCACTACTAAAATTATGTAAATGACCCCATCACTATTATTTTAAATCTTATATAGTAACTTACATAGTAACTTGTATAATAACTTGTATAATAATTTCAAAACCTATAAATAGGAATTTCAGTTGTAATGAAATTCATAAGAAAATATAGAGAGACAAGAAAGTTTAAATTCTTAAAAGTTTTAAAAAAATTCTTTTTTTTTTACAATAGTAATTTATTTTTTTAATTTTATAACACTATATGATATTTTGTGATTAAAATTTTTTATTTTTAGTCTATTTTTATCAGCACCATGCCACCATCTCGACATCTGGGTTCGCTTGTTACGTTTATAAATCATAGATTTATATAACTGAATAACGTGGGACTAGTTGGCTTCCAACAGAAGCTCCGGTTTGGTTAGCTTTTAGTCCTACACGCGTCAGCCTCATAACTCATAAGTGAAAATAAAAATACTTCCCCAGGCATCTTGATTTCTTGAGTACGAACAATCTCGTTGTTTACTATGCAAGGACCAGCACCAATTTCTTTACCCATTTTCCATTTTAATCGCATCTCATTATTTTGTAAAGAAAATGACATGTATGAGTCTCAAATGCACAAAATTTATACAGAATTTTTATAAAAAAAATCTAGCAGTAGGAAATCATATCAAGGGATTTCGCTCTTCACGTTATAACTCTGTTCACGTGTACAGAAACATAGGCAAAGCAAGGATGCAATCAAAACTATGCCATTGGGCTCTAAATTATAACAATTGAAACTGCATTGATGTTTTTCAGATAAAGGTATTTAGCTCCTTTGCAAAAGTCAAACAGACCACTCCCCCTCACTCATAGTTCCATTCCACGGCTATTGCAGTGCTTTTCATGTCGTTGCATAGCTATGTCATCTGCAAGTGAGCATTTCTCCAAACTCCACAAGCAAATTCCCTCAGACCTGAGAAAAGCTTACCACTAATGGCAAAATTTTCTTCACAGAAAAATTTTTGGCTGCAAACATCACCACTCCATATTTGCTCTAAAAAAAATACAACATGGACTATGTTCCCCGGTCAACCATTGTCGGGAATTGACCACGTTGGGTCAGGGTGGCAAAATCTACCGGACTTTCAAATCCGACTGGAACTACATGGACTATGTTCTCTCACATTCATCTTTGTTCCTGGGAGTGAAAACTGTTCCAAAGGACAATAGGGACAGGAGACATGAGAGAGCCACGCCTATACAAAATCAGCTAATAATCCATATTGTAAGAATAATATTAAAAAAAAAAACATAAATCTATCATTAGAACCACTTCCAAGTTCCAATTTCTAACTAATAAACCAAACCCGAGTGTTGCATAGCTAAATCTTTGATTCTAGCTATCTATTCACTAGTTGTTGCAATATTATTCTCAGCAGCTTCTTAAAATCTTAATAATGCTCCCCCCATCCACGTTTTTTTCTGATTAGAGCCCCGTGAACAAAATCAATTGACTACAGCAATTTTTTAAGCATTAGTCAGAACAAGCACCTGTACCTACAAAAACTTGCTTGCTTATAGAGTCAGTTTAAGCCTTAAGTCTTTGCACAGATGAAGCACCCACAGTTTAAGTGGCACCAAGATTTGCTGGAGGAGAAGAACATCAAATAAGAATCAAATTATAAGGCGTTTAGATAAACAGAAGAACAAATTAATTAATGAATATATGTCAATTACACTAGTCTAATAGCTTAACTGGTTGTTCAGCACTAAATTTTGCCAGTTCATTTGCAGTCAACCTGCTAGTGAACAGTGGATTTGAGGTGGGTCCAGCATTTCTCAAAAGCTCCAGAGAGCGGATTTTACTAAATGATGAACCAAATGAAATGCAATCTTCACTCCAGCAATAGTCTGTCATAGATAGGACAGTGAAATAGTTGGTCCATGAAGGCAGGGCAGCTGCTAATGACTCGTGTTTTTGAAACTTCACGGGTCGGGCCAACGCAGGTATGATCATTCAGAATCTGAGAATGACAAGCCACGGCAATGGTTCTGCCTATAATCACTCTATGACATTCAAGACAGACTCAAGTCCAACTCCTATAGTCAGAAAGAGTAATTTAATCCTGGAAAATAAAAAATCTGGAACCTCCCTCGAATCTCCAAGGCAGCAAAGAAGATTTCCACACACACACAAATCATTTCTCTGTTTTCCTCCTTGCAAGAACAACTAGTAGGCCTAATGTTTCAAAATAACACCTCGTAACACAAAAACCTCATAAGCTTCAACTGTGGAGAAACATCTTAAAGCTTCGATATTCAAAATAATAACATCAACACTCGTAACTCCCTAAGCTTCAATATGTACCAAAATTATAATTATAATTTACAGAAGCAGAAAAGAAACCCTAGTTTCACAATGACTTGCTCGGAATCTCAAATAAGACACGAAATATCTCAGTTTACCCATTCAGCACCAATACAATCGCCGCGGAAACCATTAAAGAGAGCTTGATCAAAGAGAGAGTGAGATACTGAGAGGCATAGCCGCGAAATCGCAGAGCAAAATTTAACAAAAAAATTTGGACCATTTCTCGATTTGTGCGTGTCATCCTTGCGCAGGGGCCATGCTAATCTTCTCTGTATCGTTCCAATTTTATCGGATGTCCCCGAAGGGACACTCTTGGACTGCAATGCTTTGCCTTATAAACATGTAATTCATTTTGTAACTAGTCGATGTGGGAGTGGTTCGACGCCCACTACATATAAGATTTCAAGATAGGTAGACGATGTGAGCCTCATTGGCTTTCAGCTAGAAACGACGAATTTTGCTTTTCGTCTTCACGAATGAGACAGCACGCCTATGCATCCTGATTGTGAACTCGGGCTGGCTATTCTTCATGAGCTTTGAGGGACGGGAAAGGGCTCAGGGAATCAGGATTTTTCTTCAGCTCTTTTTTCCCAATTTTTTTTCTCGGGTCGATATATATTGAGGATTATTTGGACCGATCGAACCCTCCTTACAATCTCTGATGTTTGTTGGCGGCCAACACCGCCCATCCTATTAGATTAAAGAGAGCCGCCCATCCTATTAGATTAAAGAGAGCCGATGATTTATCTTGTCACGACGAGTATTGACGATCTCCGATATACTTTTAATAATCTTAAATTTAAAAATGAGTCAGTCGTTGTGGGTAATTGTGGAGGCTGAATGAGGTTAAATTTTTTAAAAAAATTCGTCTTTATTATATTTTTTATTATATATTTTTTATTTTATTATTTTATTATATTTTTAAAATTTTTTTATACAAATTATAAGAAATTAAGGAGTGAACTGCGAAATATTTGGGTACAACTTAAACGCACCTCAACGTCACCCTATATATTTTATATTTCCATCCAATCACATGTTATGTTATGAGTAGTATTAAAAGGAGTCACGTTCAATACATTCACTTTCATATATATATATATATATATAATAATATGTGAAAATTCTTATTTATCATCTATGTTATTAGCATCATCTCAACATCTAATAATAAAATATTAAATAATTAATTCACTAATCAGACATAATTAATTCACTAGTCAGACAGAATAAATAATCTCTCTATTCAATAGGTTGACAATATTATTATTTTTCACAAAGAACATTAACCTTATAGTGTTATGTGATAGGACGATTCCACACCATTCATGAAAGAAAATTATATAATATCCTAGAAAGCGAGTGCTCTTTAGATAAGAGCATTGATATTTGTCAATTTAATAAAAAATATAAATTTACACATATCAAAAAAAATTATCATATATCAAATTTAATGAGTTATTATTTAAATGAAAATTTTTCTCACTTCTATATTATTTTTCTCACTTTTTTATTTTATTTTTTTTGATCAAATATAATGAAAATTTTCTAATGTGTGTTCAAACTTATATTTTTTTATCAACTTTAGATGATAAATTTTGATGAGATCAATATCAATACTTTAATATAATTTTTTAAATTTTATGAGATATGAAAAGAAATTTATAAATAATAATGAGGTAGTTTGGATTAAGATATTTTATGAAATTTTAAAGATGAGAAAAAAAATGAATAAAATGAATAAAAAGAATTATAATATTATAATATAATTTTTTAATATAATTTTTTTTGTAATTTGAAAATTGATATAATATAATTTCTTTTGTGATTTGAAAATTCTGAATTATTTTTTATATTTTTTTAAAATCTTAAAAAAATTATAATGATTAAATAACTTCATTCGATATGTTTTAATGATTTTAAATAAATTTATTTTATATTATTTTTATTTTTAAATATAAAAAATTGAATTGTTTTCGTATTGAAGTTAAAAAAAACAATGATTTAAAATGATTATTATTCAGAAGCTAAATTAAAAATATTTTTATTCTCTTTACTTTCTTTCTTCATTTTTCATCAAATATGACAAAAAGAATTTTGAGTCCAATCTAGAATTTTTTTTTAAGTATTGTCTTTTCATCAAATTTATATTTTTTATCAAATTTTGAAAAAAAAATAATAATTTGTGTCCAATATTAATGCCCTTATAGAGAAATGGAGTATTTGATATTTTCAGTAACTTCTTCCAAGTTTCAAGGATAAATATATATTTCTTTTCCAATATGTAATTAGATATAGTTATATATTTTACAGATATAAAGAAATGAGAAATGATATTTACAAATTTAGGAAGTAGAATTTTCTTACACTTTCTTGGAAAAAATAAAGAAATTTGACATTTATATAAAACATTTTTTTAAAAATAGAAAACTCTACTTAAAAAAAAAAGAATATTGAAAACTTGCACACGCTATTATACTAAGCTTATATCTAGCATTATTAAAAAAATATATATAATTATTTATATCAAAGAGACAATGGACAACGATTCTATCCCATTAATTCAGGACTCGTTTGGTAGAGTATAAACCTCGTCCGAATACTGTAGAGCAGTTGTCACTATTTCTAGATTTCCCTTCTATTTATTAGGGACAAAAGTTGTTTAAAGTACGAAAGTGAGTTTAGCTCCATCTTTATGCCACTTAACATGTCCTTCCTTAGCACTCTTGGTATCATATTCTCTTGCTCTTTCTCTCTCTTCCTAATGGTGTGTTTCGAAGGTAATTACATCCAAATCTTGTCTCTTCAATCTCAAGATCAACCTCTTCACTTTTTGGAAAATAGTTGTTGGTAAGAAGGAAGGTGTGGTGACTTGTTGAAAACGAGATAGTATCGAAACTGATCTAAAAACTTCTTTTTTTTTTCTTTTTTTTTTTTTGATTTTTCTACCTATAAAGAAAGATGTCACCTATCGATCAATAAAGCAGGAATACTTAAAAGCAGTAAAATTAATCAAATTATCTCAAAACAAAAAATTTAATAAAGCAGTAACACTTTTTTTCTACCTACAAGGAAAGGAGCATGCCACCTTTCAATTTTGTGGGTTTATATTAACTTAAATATATTTCTAATCCCAATCATTGATCCTCGATCAGCAAATCCAATCCACTCAATACAAATTGAAGTGAAAAGAATCTTACAATCAATGATCATTACTGGGCACATAAAATCACACGGTCCAGATTCTCCCACTTTCAAAGTGACCCATCGCTGAGGCTGCAATCGATATTGGTTGCAGAAAGCATGACTTGAGCTGTCTATATTTTAGGCATAAGATTGCTTGAAAGCCAAGTTCTGTTAAAGAGTTATCTGAAATACTATTTTTGTCAAATTAAGAGAGGTGAGCCATTTGAATAATAAGATGAGATGAGATAGTTTATATATAATAATAAGATTGTCGGTTGAAATGAGTTTAGATAAAATGAGATGGTTTCATCTCACTTGTGTATATGAAGGAGAGAGACATTTTTTTTTCAAAATATGTCTTTAATTCTAATATTAGGAGAGGGAAAGACAACCTGAAGAACCAAAAGAAACTGATTGATCCTTAAACTGAAAGCTTCAACATTACCTACCATTGTCACCCTTGTCTTTTAAGCAATAACCCACACCCAAAGCTTCCACCTCCACTATACTTACTTTCTCCACTTTTCCCTCCATCCTAATGAACTTCACACAACAGCAGCTTCCGTATCTGTGAGCTCCTCACAAATCAAATGGACAATCAGATAGGTTCATTCCAGGCACCGGGTAGAATGAGAAGCTCTGCAGTGTTAGAAACTTCATGTGGATATTTACTTCAGGAATTGAAGGCACGAGCTTTCTTTGTATTCTCTTGTATTTATATACAAAAGTAATGATTATGATTCTCATTCTGTCTTCTTTTACCACTACATTGAAACAGATAATCTGGGATGAAGTCGGAGAAGATCAGTTTGAAAGAGAGAAGGTTCTGCTAGATTTAGAACAGGAGTGTCTAGAAGTTTACAGGAGAAAAGTTGATCGTGCAAATATATCTAGAGCTCGCCTGCATCAGGAGTTGGCAGAAGCTGAGGCTGAATTCACCCATCTTCTTTTGTCCCTTGGTGAACGATCTCTTCCTGGAAGGGTACCCTACTTATCAACCCCCCGTCCTGTTCTAAACTAGAGTAACAACTACAAAGCATGCATAAAATATGGAATACAAATATACACACAAAAAGAGGTACGCTACTCATTTAATCAGAAATTAGTCAAAGTGTGTAATCACCGCTCGTTCCAAAAATTTGAACGGATAAAAAGAGGTAGATTTTATTATTTATTTTATATCTTAACACTTCTCCTCACAGACTTTTGAGTGGTCCAACACAAAAAATATTTAATTAAATAAGGTAGAGTGTAAAGTTAGGATTTGAACTTCAGATCTATGCTCTGATATCATGAAAAATAATCATTTGTTCCAAAAATTAAAACTGGTGAAAAGAGGTATTTTTTATTATTTATTTTATATCTTAACACACAATGAATGCAAAAGCATAAGTCAGCCATGGAACAATGAAATTCTGAATTATGATGAATGCATATTCCTGAGCTAAGAATCTACTCTTAATATAGAGAACTCTCAATCAAATTATACTCACTTAGATTGATAGAAAATTAGGGTTTAAACTTAGGACTTATGCTGTAATATTATATAAAATCACCACTTGTTCTAAAAATTTAAGCTGATAGGAAGAAATAGATTTTATTATTTATTTTATATCTTAACATACAGTGGACGCGAAAGCATATTCTTGGCTGGAAGGCAGCCATGGAACAAAGAAATTCTGAATTATGACGAGTGTATATTCCTGAGCTAAGAGTCTACTCTTGATATAGAGAACTCTCAATTGAATTATACTCACTTGGACTGATACTAAGTCTCGTCTGAACAGCCAGAAAAAATGACTGGAACACTGAAAGAGCAGCTAGACTCAATCACCCCGGCTTTGAGAGAGATGCGGTTGAGGAAAGAAGAGAGGGTGAACCAATTTCGAGCAGTGCAAGGACAGATTCAGAAAACTTCTGCAGAAATAGCAGGTCAATCAGAGTACCATGATTCATCATCAATTGTCATGGTGAACGAGAATGATCTTTCATTAAAGAAACTGGAGGAGTATCAGGTTGAGCTACAAAGACTCCACAATGAAAAGGTACAATAAGAATAGTTGAGAAATTCTTTTGTGGACAATAATCTCTTTCTTCAAATTAGTTAGTTCTTATTCTTTTTACCTTTTATTTACCTTAAGAATGAAAGGCTCCAAAGAGTGGAAAAGTACATAGACAAAATCCACAACCTATCTGCAATACTGGGGATGGATTCCTCCATGATCATCACCAAAGTTCATCCAAGTCTGAATGAATTGTCTGGAATGTCAAAAAATATAAGCGAGAGTATTTTGGCAAAACTCAATAACACAGTAAAGTCTCTGGAGGAAGAAAAGCAAAAGAGGCTTGAGAAGGTAAGACCTTTGCTGCTGTGACATATCCATTTGATAAATTATTTGCAGAGCTGGCACCTGCCCTGCAGCAAAACTAGTTAGACCAAATCTAGTAATATATGAACACAATGAGATGTAACTTGAAAAAATGAAGAATATACTTCATGCAAGGTAAAATCAAATAAATCCAATACCGGTAATGTATGTACACAATGACATGTGACTTGAACACGATGATGAACAGACCTGATGAAAGGTAAAATCACCTCCTGCTTCAGCCATTTGATTTTCTAGTTTCCTTTTTCATATATGTTTTGCTTTTTAGTGGAAATATACTGAGAGATAAAGTTAATATATGCCTCATCTATCTTTCCAGCTATGCCAACTTGGTAGAGCATTGACAAATTTGTGGAATCTAATGGACACACCCTTCAGTGACCGTCAATTGTTTTCTCATGTTACTGATTTATTATCAGTCTCGTCCAAAGATGTATCAGATCCCGGAAGCCTTACTCTAATCATAATTCAGCAGGTATGTATATAATGTTTATGACACTAAAAGTATTGGAAACAACAAGGCATAATAATTTAGTGAATTTATAAATTGTTCCAAGGCTGAAGCTGAAGTCAAGAGGCTGGACCATTTAAAAGCAAGCAAGATGAAAGAGCTATTCCTCAAGAAACATAATGAGCTGGAGGAGATATGCAATAAATCACACATGGAGATTCCTTCACAGTCAGAGATGGATAACATAATAAACCTCTTAAATTCTGGTGGGATTGAATAATATGTATTTGTTGTCTAGATGTGTTGTGATGTCCTTGTTTAAAATTAAAGAATCCCATGCGCTGACCTAAATGTCCAAAAGGGGAGATTGACCATGCCAATCTCCTCATGAGCATGGATGAACAGATATCAAGAGCGAAAGAAGAAGCTTCTAGCAGGAAGGCTATAATGGAAAAGGTGGAAAAGTGGATATTGGCACGTGATGAGGAGCTCTGGTTGGAAGAATATAACAGGGTTATTTTTCTCTTTACATTGTTATATATGATAAGTTGCCTCCAGCCCTTTCCCATCTCAATTACATGTTCTTTATCCAACAATGCTTTCAGGATGAGAATCGATACTCAGTCAGCAGAGGTGCTCACAAGAACCTGAGACGTGCAGAACGTGCCAGAATAACAGCCAACAAAATCCCAGGTTATACTAAAAAGAGTTTCTTTATGCCACATTTTTGCATACCCAATGGGAAACGGGAGTTTTTTGAAGGCCCGAGTGCCATGACCCATCCATGTAAAAAAACATGAAAACAGAAAACTTCTCGAGGTGCATAAACAGACTATGCAGATGCTAAAACATTTTCCTACACAAATTCTAACCAAGTAGATTGTACAATAGAACATATCAATGAATTAAAAATAGAAACCTACTGATTTTGGACAGCACATCACACTTTTCCTTGAATCCAAAAGATTATAGTCTACTACATGGCAATCAAGCCATGGCAGTTCTGATAATATATCTGACAGTATGTGCCTTTGGTGGTGGTTCAACTGCAGCTTTGGTATATTTACTAATGGCAAAGACTAAGAGCTGGGAAGAAGAAAGAAAGAAAGTTTTCTTGTACGATGAGGTAGGTATTCTCTTGCTTGTGCTATTTTTGGCCAAATATGATTCCGATGATTGCATGACAATTATCTGCGTGAGGTACCGGCTAATAACATGAATAAGAAACATTATTTTCAACTTTTGTGAAAGTTGATGTTAAGAGATAGTAAGAAAGAATTAACAACTAGAAGTTCAGACACAGTAATGTTTACGAACAAAATAGAGACAGAGACATTACCATTCCAGTCTAAGGCCACATTGGTCTCTATCCCAGTACAACATGCTCAAACAACAGAGGCTCACATGCTCCATTTTTTTTTCATTTAAAGTATATACGAAATTAGCACAGTCCCATGTTAGGGTTCCGTTTAGATTGGAAAGGGAGATGAGCTCATCTCTATTTTATTATTATACTTTTCTAATTTTTTATATAAAATACAAATTCTAATATGTATTTTTCAAATTTCAATTCAACTTTTATTTTTTAATAATAATATTAAAAAATAAACTATACTCATCTCAACTTATATCATCTCTCAATCCAAACCAGATTTAATATCTAGAAGTCAACCCTGTAAGTCATTGTCCAGTTATCGTGCCAAGAGGCAAACAAAAAAAAACAAATAATCAAGTTTATGTTGATTTGTCTTAAAGAAAAAACAATAAAACAGCTTTTTTTCTTTGATACGTATTATCCCTGATGTTGATCACCTTCAACCTTGAAGAGTGTTTGGCATAAGTTGAAGTTACCAATAAAAATATAGGCCTTTGGCAATAAAAGAAAAGCTTCAATCTTGAGGCTGCAAATGTACCAGCTTGTCATAAGTTTCTCTATTCACCCAACAATTTCAAAATGCAAACTGTTTTGTATGAACAGGTTTAGTATTGTAAGCTAAATGAATTCTTATAATAAGCATATGACATTTAAATATCAAAAAACCAAAATCTAGGTTTGAGGAGAACTCATCAAATAAGTGGCACTCCAACTTCTAGGTTCTTTTAATTCCTGACATGTTGAAACCACTTAAAGGTTACAATTCTATGTCTCCAGTTGGTATTATGCACCTCAATAGACTTGTTTCGTAAACCAGGTAAACTAGTAGATTGAAAATTACTTCTTCTGCTGTCTAGGTACCTCTCCTGGCAATTTTGGAAGAGTATAACATGTTAATGCAGGAGAAGGAGCAGGAGAAGGAAAGACAAAGGGTATGAGGAATATGATGACAATACAATAGCAAGTTCCTTTCTTTTCTTTTTTTTTTGGGGGGAGTGGGGGCGCGTTCATTTTGCTAGTCAATTTCTCGTACTCTTAAAAGTGAATTTCTCCAGTTAAACATACTAAAGACATGCACGTCATCAACATTTCACAGTAACCAGAACATCCTTACCCTTCTTTTTAACACAGGAAAAGAAGAAGGTACAAAGCCAAGTAGTAGTTGAGCAAGAAAATTTGTTTGTGTCCAGGCCAGGTACCAGCAACCGGCGGCTTTCAAACAGGAGCTTGAATGGAGGCTTTAGCAATGGTAACCCTTTAAACAGAAGGGTTTCTCCGGGAATTCAACGCTTGGGATCAAATAGCATTTATTCAGCACCACAGGGCACGTCCTTGACGAAGGAAGGAAAAATAGCACAAGTTGAAGGCATGTTAGATCGACCGAGACTTCCTTCTCATCTCAGAGATGAAACAGCTTCTGTAGTGTCAACATTTTCAGGCCCAATATCTCCTTAAAATTTGATTCGGACTCATTGATCTTCATGCATGAGGACGCAGATGAGATCTGTGCAAATTTAGTCTGGAAAATAATATAATAAATCCTATAGATGGATATATTCAGTCTTTTATTACAGATAGAAAAAGCTACATATTCATGTGTTTCCCTGCGTTAAGCCGCCCTGACTTCGTCAGATTTGTGATTCCAAGGGCAAATAAAATAACTTTTTAAACCAACATATGTACATTTTTGCAGTTTTAGATGCATATCCACCTATTTAATTATTTACTAGACCAGCAACAATTAGAATTACAGACGATTTTATTCCATGAGTTTGAGTGATGGAGAGACCAATTAGATGTATATCCACCTAATTAGTTTATTTTACAAATTCATTTCATCTCATTTCGTACTTTCAACTCATTTCAACTATTTATTAATTTTTTCAATTCGTCACTATTTTATTACTATTCATAATTCATTTCATCTCATTTATGCTCTGAATCCAAACTCAATAGACTGACTTTCATGGAACTCAATGGACTGACTTTCATGGCCATTCAGTTGAAAGCACGACAGAATATTACTTTTGAATCAATAGTAAAGCCCGTAACAGATCATTTCTTTGAATAAGCTCTGTAAATTTTCAGCACGCAACAAATAAGTTAATAATATCACATGCTCATTTCAGCAACATGGATCTCGGTCCATTACAAATGGCAGTTCAGAACATAAGACATGAACATGTCTGCCATATCCTTGGAGAATGGAGCTAGTAAAGGAAAGGTTGAACATTAAATAACGTACTTTGCTGATCATGCGTAGCACCCCCGTTAAATAATCATCAAATTCGCCTATGCATTTGGCCAAAGACTGTCACCGTCACAATTGAAATCATTCTATTAGAACCAGATAATCAAGATCACCAAAGCGGAGTGGGTTTTGGTACAATTAATAAGCAGGCCCCAAACTCCTCCAGTGCTACCAAAGAAAAATAATCTACGACTCGTCGTTGTCGGTCTGAATTGGACTTTTGTTTGCTGACTTGTTGAAGAAGTCATCAATCCGCCGAGTGCCAGCTGGAACTGGTTTCTCAGCGACAGGACGAGAATGGCTTTGGTCAGTTATTGGACGATCCGAGGGCTGAGCAGGCAAAGGAAGCGAGTCTAGGAGAAAATCGCTCGTAGGCCGGTGCCTCTGGACGGCGGTTCTGATGTGTTCGAGCTTCACTATCCTCCGTTTCTTCCCTTTCGCGACCTCTGCAGATTTCTCAGCAAGGAATCGGATGAAGAGCTCGGCGGAACAAGAGACAAGGAAGAGGGCTTCCGAGTTCACCTTGTTGATGTCCTTGTCTAGCTTCATGATCTTCTTGACCCGGCCGGTGGGGAATTCTGGTCGGATCGTCTCGGTGTTTTCTTCTTCCTCCATTCGATGGAACGCAAACGTCGATTGAGATGCCAGATGCAAGTTCAGTTATTGATTGTGGAAGATAACCGATCTAAGGATCTCTAATTGGCGGGAAATCTAATTTAATGGCTTTCTCTCCTCCAATTTTTATGCATTTTCGGTCAACATTACCCTTCCATTACCCCAATTGTTAAGTACGCTTCTGAAACGTATGCGAGGGTGCTCTAGTCATATTCAGGTTTGCCCGCCAAAAGTTTATGCTTTTCCCGCGTAAATGAAAACGTACTTGATATTTTGATCGTTTTTTTTTTTAATCATTCTTTCAAACTTCTAATAAATTTTAGGGCTTATTTGTTTTGTAAATAAAATGAGCTGAATAGAAATTAGAGTTATAAATTAAATTAAATTTTTTTTTTTAATTTGAATATTTGAATTACTTATTTTATTTTTTATGAAAATTTAAAAAGATTATAATGGTTAAATAAGATAGAAGTGTACATTGATAGGTTCAACATCAATTTTGACACCAAATTGAGACTCCACCGACGTTTGTCATAGGAAATTACCACAGACCCAAACCAATTAATTGGAAGAGAAAATGGATTATATCAGTCTCGACATGCGTCAATGCGGTTGTCAGCATGTCATTGATGTTTTCTGTGTAGGATGAGAGGAGTGACTTTGCAAGAACTTGTCCGGAAGAGGCTGCGATGCACAAGGCCCTATCACTATTCAAAAATGAAACCCTAAAAGATAAAGAAGAGACGACAAGAAGAAGGAAAAGGGGGCATATTTAATTAATTTCAAAATTGCACCATTTTAATTTTAAGCCAAATGACTCTATTTCATATATGTTTTTAATGAATATCGTAAGGAATACGATGTCGTTTTCATTCATTTAAGTGAAACATCACCTAGTTACATGTATTTAATATATATATATATAAGAGTAAATATTAGGATCGACCGGTTCAGCAATTTTAAAAGGGTCCAAACAGGGGCCAAACCAGTCGACATCGCTTTCTAACATCTTGTGCTGCCTGCCGACCAGTCTCTTGCTTTGATGATCGGTCCGATCGATTCTTTACCAGTTTCGTCCAATTTTTGCAATTCCTATACACCCTAAAGATTAAATGAGATAAATTGTGAAAATAAACAAAACCTAAGTGTTATTGCCCGCACATCTAAACGAGAGTGTCTCTTTCACGACCCTTATGGGCGAGGATGGAGCCAATTTGGCGCCTTGGCCATTTGCTCACCATTATTCACGTTTCACTTGTATTAAAAAAATTTAAACTAATATGGTGACAAAATAAAACCAAAAATCCAAAACTAACCTAGATAAATGTATATACTAGCTAGAGTGATAGTGAGAGATAGAGACCTCATCCCATATAATTAACCTCGTTGCACGTAGTAAGTTTTCCAGGACACCTTGTTTACTGACACAACACGTGCTGTTTTGGTTGGTATCCAGTGGAAGTTTAAAGTGCGAATGTGATGTTCGAATAGATACAGCAATACCTGATGAAGCAATTACAATTGTTACTAATTTTCTTGATCATATTATTATTGATGTCTTGTACAAAAATTTCTTCCCTACTCCACCTAAGCCATCTACAAAAAAATGCAGCAGTTCCATTTGATACTTTTTTCAACACTGAATTATAGACATGTCGTTATTTATTATCAAAGACTTCCGCTGCGATAATATCTTCTTTTGGAGTTTCAACAGCCAATTCATCATCGATTTTTCTAGATTCAAATCTTCTTCATCAAAATAAATGTCGTCAACAATAAGATGAAATGAATTAATGTCTTTCCCTATTGATTCAAGTGTAAAAGAGATTGTGTGCAATACTTGTGTTCTTATATTTAATATAGAATTTTTAGTTGACCTAAAATCAGCTGACATATTTTGCTTAAGATGCTTCCAAAGCTTCTCAAATTTGTTGGATTACAATAAATCAATAATGTTGCAAATAGCCGTATCAAACTGGACGACATTTTATATATAAATGCTTCATGTAAACAATCTTATAAGCTAGTGTCTCTCTATAACAAATCATGTATTGTTGCTACCTCACGAAATGTTGGGTCCACAATACCATCAACTATCCTAAAATCTTCAAACGACAAAAGTTCTCGTAGATGATTTAGTAATATCTGCAAATAATACCTCTCACATTCAAATGGATTTGTTGTAATAATTCAACCTATGATAGTTTTCTTTTTTCAACGGGTCGACTCTTTGTATTGTTGGCTCCAAATATAAAATTATGAAAATTCCTTGTCCAATAATGTCCTTGCATTCTCATTAAATTCTGTTAATATCGATTTTGTAGAACGATCATATTTGATAACATTGACTAGGTTTTCATCTGCTTGGAAAGTTACTTGGTGTTAACCCTCAAGATGTAAATGTAAACTATACACTGTTAGGTACATTTCATTAACAATGAAGTCATATATTCTCCACATAGTTTCAGATGGAGCAATCCATCAGGTTGATTGAAATTGTCGGATTTCATCGACTTGTTGATTGTTTTGTTCAAAAATAAAGCTGAAAACAATATGATCATACCCTCTATAAATATATCTATAAAGATATTTGACTGCTTTTTTTGTAGAACAAATATTGACATTGATGTGGCAATCAAATGCTACAAGCAAAAATGAATTATATGAAACAACCCAATAGTTATCCAAAATTTGGCATCTCACTTTGACAATTCTTCCATTGTTTGAATGCTCATATATTGGGAAGCAAGCATTTCTAACGTTATACTAGTTGAAAATTTCTTTGGATAATTACTTTTGCAACAACCACATTTTTCATGCAAACATTTGTTGGGTTCAACACTCCACATGGTCTATGCATCATGCTTGACAACAGTGTTATGCAAGTGCAAGTTCGTATTTTTATCAAGTATCTCTATTAATACAATCTCATCAAAAGATTCAGACGCATAGAGTTTCCGATCATTCTGTAAAATAATTAAAAAATGCGCAAGTGGAATCCCTCTTTTTGTGTGCTCAATAACATAGACATATGCTGAGACTTTTCCAATAATTGATCATTTAATTCTTCTAATTTTGCACGAAAGACTTGAGCAACCAAATCAGGACAATTTTGACTCTTCTTATGCAGGTGTAGTTTATTTGAAATTTATTGCCAGTTTCAATTGCACATCATTGTTAAGAAAATGTCTGGTTTGCCATAACTCTGAACTAAAGTCATTGCTTCCATATATCTTTTTCTCATGTCTTTTGGACCCCCAATAAATGACGAAGGTAGAATAATACATTTTCTAACATTAGAAGAGTTCGTTTCCCCAAGCGTAATGGTATCAACAATACCTTAATATAATTCAGATCAAATATGTTGTTGTTTGCTTTAGAAAGAATATAATATTGACGTCTCGATCTTAACATACATATAACCGACAAATTGTTACAATAGTTGACCGAATATTAGTAAGTCTGGTTTGACATTTTCTCTGATTTGTAATTTATAGCAATAATATTTACGACATGAAACAATTGGATCACTTTTTTTGTTTAATACTACAAAAGTTGAATGGGAACAAAATATTACTAAATTGGACATCTATAAAGTAAATAAAAAGTGTGAATATTAATGTTGCACTCTAATCTCATTGTTCTCTTATAAGTAATTCTACTATAGACATTAATTGGTGATAATTTATAGATCGGATTGTTTCATTAAATGAAATATAATTTCTCTATTAATCCTTTGAATCCCTTAATGCTAACCAATATCGCCAACGGAAATTAACAACGGATACTACAATGGGTCATAGTGACCAAAATAATACTAAACTACATGACTTCCACCATAATGAAGACAAAAATGTCCCGACCTTTAAGCTGATTTGCATCATCATTTTCTACCCATATTACTGCAACTTGTGAGGATGTTGGGGCATTGAATACACGTTGATCTAGGTCAGCATCTGATCTTATATGGATAATTTGATTTTTCAAATCTGGCAAATCACCAAGAGAACGAAAGAACGCGAAATACAAATTAAAGTGAAGAATATCGATGAGTTGAATTACAATTGATGAATCCATTATGTTTGAGTTAAAAATGCGATTTTATAATTCATGCTTTGTATCATAGAAATACAACTGAATATAAGAAGGACGACCATTTAAATGAAGCAAATCATTGATATATTGATAAATTTGTCATTGAGCTTGGAAGGTATAAATTCATTTATTTCTCCTGTAAAGATATTTATCAAATTTGACTTCAAAAGATGTAAAAGTGAACTTGTTATTATAAGTTCGAATATAGGTCCTAAAATGTGTAGATTCATCTGTGTTAGGTAAATGACTCACAAAGCTGATCAGGAACATCATTTGTGGCTAAAGAAATTGTCTCATTAACACAATAAAAATAAATTATTTCTTGATGGAAGTGCTTTGCTTTACAATGTCTACAACAAGATACTAATGACAAAAAATATGCTTCAAATGGCACTACATTTAACAATTGTCTAAGTCCAGCAGAGCGTTGATGCGGCTGGCTTATTGTGCTAAAAAAATGAAGATAAGACAACAGACGCAAACTCGTCATATTGTTTGAATTATCTAACGAAGAACATTACTAGAACAGTAGCAAGAGTTGATGACGAAATTAAAAGAACGAACTAATTTTATATTTGTTTCTTACCCCTACAAGATGTTGGTATATTTGTTTCGTAGCTCGACTTCTCTCAAATAACATATAGAACCTATTTGTATAACATTTTCTTAAATCTCAAATAAAAAGAACATATGGAGGCTTAGATAAGAAATATGAAAAAATAATTAAAGGAGAACTTGCTAGATTAAGAGTTAATTAGAAGATTCCAAGATATTATTTAAGGATGAATTTGTTTTTGAATTAATTACACAGACATCAACATCAGGAGAAACAAATACTTCACAAGACGAAACCACTTCAATGATATCAATATAAACGTGATAATTCCGTTGTCTCTTTGACACTCTTTGAACATGACTAAAGTCCTTAACATTGTTTATATGTTAGATATTATCGTTTGAATGTTGATTAATTGACGTAGT
This sequence comes from Platycarya strobilacea, assembly GCA_036898215.1. NCBI lineage: Eukaryota > Viridiplantae > Streptophyta > Magnoliopsida > Fagales > Juglandaceae > Platycarya > Platycarya strobilacea. The sequence goes on along the minus strand of CM072554.1, from coordinate 13,203,387 downwards.
CATTTGTTCACCAACAGATAAAGCAAAATCATCATTACCAAATGATGTAAAATCATTTAACTGAATCGAGTTACTTTTAGATGCTTTTTGTTTAGCATATATTTTTTTCTGTTTTCTAAGAGTAAAAACAAAACAAAATAACATATTTATAGAAAACTTTACTGGCAAGAAATTTATGATTTAATAAATAAGATAAATGTCAGAAATTCATTTTAACTACTCTATTTATGCCTGGCCCGCCTGCTTGCACTAATCATCATCTTGATCTGGGTAATTTAAAAACATAAAATAAACTCAAATAATTTGAAAACTCAGTAAAAAAATCCATCACAACGTGAACATAATAAACATAAGGCTTTTTAATAAAATTTTCTTGCTGAGAACTTAAAACAACATGACTGTTTATGCTGATGCTTATACTATGTATGACTAACTTATATGTATTAACTGATTGATCTAATTTAATTGACTGATTTAATTCATTTGATTCATTTAACTGAGCTGATTGGCCAACACATTTAACCATGTGTGCAAAGTTGTGCACTAATTTTTCCAGGTGTAGCAAAGGAAGCCAACTATACAATAATCTAGCATACTACGATGGACCATGCTTGAGTCCGTGGTTTGCACATTCATTCTGATATGAACTGCATTGATACCATGCATCTAAATGACTATTTGATTTATTGATTAATTGATCTGATTTTATCTTGCAATTGAACTTAAATAGTTTATGTGTCTTATGTGACATGAGATACATAATATACATAATGATATAAATAATTATAGATTTCTAAAACTAAATTGATGCTAAAATAATATGATTGTGCATTGCGCTGTGTTAAATGACATATTTGCATGGATAGTACATAAAAATGGCTACCAAAAAACTTATTGTAATAATTATAACTAAACTGTGATGATCCTAATTTGTAATAAAATTACTTACATCACTGTGCTGCTTTCTGAATCTCACTTCATAACTTGTCACCTATACAAAATATGAATTTTCACTAAATTTCTAAAAAGACATGATATTAAGGATGTAACCGATCTGGTTCAGTCCGATTTTGACCAAAATGTAGAACCGAACCGGTACAACCGGTTTTGCAAAATGCAAAACCAATAATGCCCCGATTATTTTCCAAAATCGGTAATACCGATTTTATCAATTCCGATTTGGTTCCAGTCCAGTTTTTCGGTTATAATAAATTGTAAATTTAAAAAAAAAAACTTTATTTATTTTTTTAAAAAAATCTGGTTTAAAATTGGTTTTCTTATTATAAAAATCTGTTAGCCTAACAAAAAAAAACTATATAAAAAAATCTATAATATAAAAACTGATATAAAATAAAAAAATATTATATAAAAAAACTGTTATGTAAAAAAAAATTACTTTAATATTATAAAAAAATGCTTTAATATCATATTTATAATTAAACTTTTATTTTATAAATATTATAGTATTATTTATATATGATTATGTATTATATATAAAAAATATATAAAATGTAAAAACATATTATATATAATATTAAAAAAAATAATTAAAAATATATAATTATTAGGACCGGATCTTACCGATTTTGTGTTTTTGAAAACAGGTTATGAATCGAGCCGATTCAAATCTGGTCTAACTGGTCTGGTTTGGACTGGTTCTGGCCGATTTTTTGATTTTTTTTTACACCCTTACTTGCCATAATATTTTATTTAATTAAAATCATATTGTAGGAAATACTCAAGTAAATATTCAGTTTAATATGAGAATCGATAAATTTTATTATCATAACATATTACACCTTTAGTAATAACTTAGTAAAATATTTGGTCTATATTTAATTATACTAAAATGAGTTGTGAAAATCTAAATTCTTAAAATAAGTTTTCATTCTTATACTTAACATAATTATCTAATCCTACAAGAAATCTAATAAATACCAATATCATATAAATTATTTAAATAATATTATCATGTATAGTCTTTCAAGTATAATCTACTAAATAATATATCATTAGCTAAATTTATAAAATGATAGTTGAAACATTTTGTTCATAAGATGAACTTAATAATATTTAATATAATGATTTCTTATGAACTATTATTATAATCTAACAATAATTCAACACTAATAGCATACTCTAGTTTAGTACGAAATCATACTTGGTTTAAATATAATAATAACACTAATTGAAAACTTTTCAATAAATATATTTAACAAGCTCAATTGTGTTAGGAAAAAAAAAATTAAGATTCTATTTACTATTAAAGTTCATTTAAATATTCTTAACATACTTATTGTCTTTTATTGATAAACATAAGTGACAATTGATTTTTTTTTTTTTTTAAATGCGTGAATAAAGACTGAATTGCATGAATTCATATTTAAATTGTGTAAATAGAGACGGAATGGACTTAAGGTATTGAATTCAATTTTATTATCCTTTATTAATAAACATAAGTGACTATTGATTTTTCTTCCAGGACATGAATGGAGATTGAATTGCGTGAATTCTGATTTAATGGATTTTTATTCATTTGTGTAAGTATTTAAATGAGTGATTTTATTTGATTGCTGATATGTGTTTAAATGAAAAGTTGAAGTGGCGAAATTAAATTTAATAGCAGGAATATTATTCGATGAATGGGCTTAATGGACTTAATGGATTTCAATTTCTTGTTTAAAGTATTGATTGGGCCGTGCATTTTTTTTTTTAACTAATCGCATATAACTTGTTACAATTTCTTTCACATTCAGAGGTGAATGGACTTAATGGTCTTTAAATTATTGTGTTTAAAGTATTTGATTCAGTGCAATAAACAGACTTTAAAAACTTAAAACAACAAAATAGACAAATAACAGATTCCGTTTATGTAAAACAGCAACTAAAAATGATTAAAACATAACAAATGTTAAACCAACAATTACCATTTTTATAATAGAAAGATATATATATATAATGAATTTTAAATTTTTTATTATTGTTTGTATAAATTCCTTGATCATATTAAATTATTAATTGTTCAATAAATATTATGTGATTTACATTATAAAGTAATAATTCTATCCCATCTAAATTATTATGTGCAAGATGTTGAATATTCTAACTATTTCACTTAACAATCAATCACATAAGTAAAATTAAAACTGTCAATCGTAGGTAATGGTGGGAAAGAATATTAAGCGTCTTATATTCTCCCATCAACGATGCGAAGAGAAGCAAAGTCAAGAGGCTGGGCTTTGGACGAGAAGAGTGGCAATAAGAGAAGTAGAATTTTAGAACTGTAGAGCGCATCATAGACTGAGATTCCGTTGAATTCGGACATAAAATAATTTGAAATAAATTTAATTTATTTTTTAATAATATTATTATTATTTTAAAATTTTAAAATTTTGTATTAAAATTTGAAAAATATATATTGAAATTTGAAAAAGATGTATAAGAATTTATATTTTATATAAAAAATTAAAAAAATATAATAATAAAATAAAAATAAATAAAAATAAATTTTAAATCCAAACCGGATCGGAGATGTGGGAAGCGATTGGGAATGATGGCGTCAACATGGGCTGAGCCCACGTGAAAAGGAAAGGGAGTCAGAGCCACTCTATTAGGTTTACAACTTTAGGTTATAAGGACTGAACCAATGTGAGAGATCTCAAGAGTGAAAATTCAAGGGTGATGTTAGGGATTTTGGTTTTGGAATTTTTATGAGTTTTTGATTTTATTATTTTATTTTTACAATTTTTAATATAATTTTTATATAAGTATTGTTAAATAATATTGTATTTTTTTATTTTTAAAAAATATTTTAAGATATTAAAAAAGTTATGTAAATAAATATATTACAAATCATGTAAAAAGAAACTTTAAATAAAAAGGAAAATCCCAAAGGGCGAGACAAAAAGCAATTTCCAAAATTGAATTGAGAGTTATAAATATAAATTCCTAATACTGATATAGTGTCTAAAAAATAATTAATTCTGACATGATTTGATTTATAATGAAATTATTTTTTTATAAATTAAATTATAAGAAAATAATTTGTGCAAACTTTAAGGAAAATATAAATAAACTCAACTAAAACATTATTTTTTTCATAATAAATTCCTTTTTCTTTCAAGTAATTTACACAAAATTTGCACGCATTAACCTCATACGCAGCTATTTCATGAGTTATCGGTGCGCCACTGAATATACTGCCCAAAAAAAAAGGAGAACGCTATTTTTTCCGTGGCCTTTCATCCCGATGGATCCTGTTTTGATATTTTTTTAAGTTTTTTTTTTTTACATAATTTTTAATTAAATGTTTTTAAATAATATTATGATTTTTTTTATATTTTTAAAAAATATTTTAAGATATTAAAAAATCATATAATTTTTTTTAAAATTTTTTTTACATGTTTTTTAACATTTTAAAATAATTTTAAAAAAATTACAATATTCTTTAAAAACATTTACCTAAAAATTATATAAAAAACTGAAAAAAAAAAAGAAAAAAAGAAAAACGGGATCCAATAGAATGAGTAGCACTTCCAAAAAATAAATGTTTGGGATCTAAAAATATTTTAGGATCCGTAATTATTTGTTGCGCGACTCCTTCCCGCACCTACACGTTTCCACTTTCCGGCTCTGAGTTGCGAGCGCGAAGCTTCAGACACAGTTTCATCAGCATCCCATCCGATAAAATGTAAGTTCCTACCGGTAACCAGTTGAATCAACCAATTTTCAATAGCCAATCTAAAGTTCCTTTCAGTATGGATTATGTCGAAAATCATATGCGAATCAATATTTTCGTTTTGTGCTCGAAAGGAGGACTTCGATTAATCGACCACCGACACCTGATGCGGAGGAGGATCAAGATCATCAACCCACTCTTCAAGAAATCATCAACATCAAGGTCCTTGCTCTCCCAACTCTGGTTATTTTTACAATTTTATATGTATTTCTCCCTTTTTGTTGGCTATTTCTACACATGTCTCTAATTTATAATCTTAAGAAGAGTGCTTAATCTAGTTTGTTTTGTGTCGGTTTTCAGACATTGTTTGATTGGTCTGTGAGAATTGTGAATCTATTTTGGTTACACGCGTGCAGATGATTGAGAGCGGTGAAAAAGAGCGATTAAAGGAGCTTTTGAGGGAGAGGCTTATAGAATGTGGTTGGAGAGATGAAATGAAAGATCTTTGCAGGTTCCTCCTTATCAGTCTCATCTTCATTATTGTTGTTTTTAATTAAACGGCTCCTATGTTTATTGTTTCAGTTTTTACCAACCCTTATGTTAATTTCTTTTCCCTCTCTAATCCACTGTTTTCAGTGGAGTTAGAAATCTAGAAATTCCAATCATCTTTACAATTAAGTAAGAAAGTGTTATAATTGTTACAAGCCGGGGCATTCTCTTTTGATACTGAATGCAAAACCAATTTATTCGTTCTAGTATATATTTTAGAGCAGTCTTGGACAAAAACGGCGGACCTAATCATATAGCACGGCACTTTATTGGTTTTGGATCTTGGGTCTGCGTTAGAACCCCATTTCGAGTTTTGAATGCTTCAATCTATTTATAATGTCTTATTGGTCTCCTTTCATAACTTATGCTGTTGTGCAATACCATGAACTGCATACACTCACTTCGCGAATTTCCATAAGAAAAACCTTTATTTGCTCAGGGCATTTGCAAGGAAGAAGGGAAGGAATATTGTAACCGTGGATGACCTTGTGCAAGTTATTACTCCTAAGGGAAGAGGTGGGTTTATTCCTTTTCTATTCTTCCATAGATACTCATACACTCTTAGCTTTTCACTTATAAACAAGCTCTACGATTTATTCATCTATAGTCATCAGTTTAGAACCATTTCTTGAAATTAAATTCTTCCAGCTTTCAAATTGATATTAGTTCCAGTCATGATGATGGTAAATAGAGTAACCTAAGTTGAATGATATATGATTTTTTAGTTACAACTAAAACATGTAAATTGGATGTCAAATGACTTCGTGCTTTGGGTCTTACTTCATGCAGGGACTGCCAAATTGCTCGGTATCTTAAATGTCATGTTACACACACAGAAATAATTTTGCTATAGTTGTAATGTTGGTTGTTATCTAGGATTTAACTGTTGAGTTTTTTTCCATATTTGCCGTCAATGTTTGAATGCTGAACTTTAATTACCTCCATTTCTGCTTGAATGAGCCATCTTCATCTTTAATCATGAAGAGCCAAAAAAGGAATTCTGAAACCTCATTTGGTTTTATAACCGTGGGATATGTTTCGCTTTTCAGTCACTGCTTCATACATCAATACATGCTATTTTATTACTGTCTCTCAAATGAGTAGTTCTACACTTAACGCCTTGCAAAACTATTGTCTGCATTGGTTGTGTTTATGCAGCTTCTGTTCCCGATTCAGTGAAGGCTGAGCTGTTGCAACAAATCAGGACTTTTCTTACATCAGTTCCTATTTGACGTTGTTACATGATATGAGGCTGTCCTAAAATCTTGCCTGCAGCTTTCCTTTACAAATGGAGTTTCTCTGCTTTATAATCCCAAGTTTGCTTGGATGAAATCTTATCCAATAACTTTCTTATGAAGAAGGGACTGTGATTTCCTTTGGATCCCAAGTTGCATCTTAAGAACAGAGACTGTTATGTCCTTAGGATAGATATGGGGCATAGCTGCCGAAGTTGAGAGTTAGCAAGTCATGCTGTCATAGTCCTTCGGCCTGATAATTGAGACACCCACTTTTTGGGATTGTAAGGACAGTTATCTTGTTCTTCTTTTTGGATCTGTACATTCCTAATCCTAGCCTTAGTTTTACCTCTTGAGTTTGATCCACGTATTTTTTTTAATGATTAAAAAAATGATTATTAATAAATTTGTGTTATAAAACTGAAGAAAGAAACTAATTTTGCAAAAGAGAAATAAGAAATTCTCTCTGAAACTCTTAAGAACTGAAACTTTCTTTCTCTCTCTATATTTTTTTATGAATTTCATTACAACTGAAACCCCTATTTATAGGCTTTGAAATTACTATGCAAGTTACTATACAAGTCACTATGCAGAATTTAAAATAATAGTGGTGGGGTCATTCACATAATTTTAGTGGTGGGACATGGGCAGCTGTCGACTGCCGCTGATTCATTACACTCCCCCTTGAATGACCACCCATAAAGAATCTGCCTCGTTAAAATCTTGCCAAGTAAAAACCCAGTGGGAAGAAAAACTAATGGCGAAGGAAAAAGAGTACAGTCTTTTTATGTATCCACAAGTGCTTTAAGATTGCCTCATTAAAATCTTGCAGAGGAAAACCCAGTGGGACAAAACCTCAGCGAAGGAAAAAGAGTACAATCAGCACATTTACTCCTCCTGAAAAGTGCATGACAAAAGATTTTTGAGTTTTCGCATTCCAATGTTATGCACAATTTTCTTGAATATGGAAGTTGGTAACGCATTTGTGAATAAATATGTCAGATTATCACTAGATCGTATCTGCTTGACATCAATTTCACCTTTCTCTTGAAGTTCATGAGTATAAAAGAATTTAGGTGAAATATGTTTGGTTCTGTCATCTTTGATATATCCTTCTCTGATTTGAGTGATACAAGCAGTACTATCTTCATATAAGATTGTTGGGCCATTATTGATAATGGAAGTCCACACTTTTTCTGGATATGTTGAATAACTGATCTCAACCAAATACACTCTCGACTTGCTTCATAAATAGCAATGATCTCTGAGTGATTTGAAGAGGTAGCAGATAGTGTCTGCCTAACAGATCTCCATGATATAGCAGTATCTCCATAAGTAAATAAATATCCAGTTTGAGATCTACCTCTGTGTGGGTCTGAAAGATAACATGCATCTGCATACCCAATCAATTCTGGACTTGAACTATGTTGATAAAATAATCTCATATCAATCGTACCATGAAGGTAACGAAGGATATGTTTAATGCCATTCCAATGCCTTCGAGTTAGTGCAAAACTATATCTTGCAAGCAGATTAACTGAAAATGTAATATCTGGTCGAGTGCAATTTGCAAGATACATCAAAACTCCAATTGCACTGAGATATGGTACTTCAGGACTAAGAATTTCTTCATCGTCATCACAAGGACGGAATAGATTATTCTTCACATCAAGTGTTTGAACAATCATTGGAGTACTCAGGGGATGAGATTTGTCAATATAAAAATGTTTTAGGATTTTCTCAGTATACATGGACTGATTAATAAAAATTTCATTTGGCAAGTGCTCGAGCTGCAGGCCGAGACAAAATTTTGTTTTGTCAAGATCTTTCATTTCAAATTCATTCTTTAAATATATAGCGATTTTTGAGATCTCTTCAGGAGTTCCCACAATATTTAAATCATCAACATAAACCGCAATAATGACAAATCTGGTATCTGATTTCTTAATAAAAACACATGGACATATAAGATTATTCTCAAATCCTTCTTTCAATAGATATTCGCTTAAGCGATTATACCACATGCGTCCGGATTGCTTCAACCCATATAAAGATCTTTATAGTCTGATTGAGTACATATTTCTAGATGTACTTGTAGATGCTTCAGACATCTTATCTCTTTCAGGGATTTTCATATATATATGTCATGGTCTAAGGATCCATATAAATATGCAGTGACCACATCCATCAACCGCATTTCTAATCCTTTTGTAACAACCAGACTAATCAAAAATCTAAATGTGATTGCATCCATAATGGGAGAGTATGTTTCTTCATAATCAATCCCGAGTTTCTACAGGAAACCTTGTGCGACAAGCCGTACTTTGTACCGCACAATTTCATTTTTCTCATTACGTTTTCGTACAAATACCCACTTATATCAACAGTCATCACACCCTTTGGTGTTTGGACAAAAGGTCAAAATACTTCTCGTTTTGCTAGCGAATTTAATTCAGTTTCAATACTGTTTTCCATTTTGGCTAATCATTTCTACGTCGACATTCTTCGACGCTTTTTGGCTCATTTTCTTCATTACTTCTGGTAATGTCAAGGGCCATTTTATATGAAAGTATGTTGTCGACAACAGTTTTATTTCTATCCAGAATTTCTCCAGTTTTCATGAAATGTATTGAGATCTCATTATTTTCAGGTACCTGTTCCTCTTCAGGAGAAAACATTTCATGACACACCTTTTCAGGAGGTCTATTTTTAGGATATTTATACTCTTCAAGAGTTTCCTCTTTAGGAGGTTCTGGAATAGAAGATTTGAGTTCTTTAGGAGCATCAATTATATTTGTAGCCTATATTGTGGGTACGTGTTCTTCAAGGACACCAAATTCATTTTGTATTCTTTTCCTTTTGGGAATTTTGTTTTTTGCACCAATAGGTCTTCCACGCTTCAGGCGTGTTTTAGATTCACCTATTGCTGTTTTGACAATTTGTCCTTCAGGGACTTCAATCCTTGCTGGAGTATTAACAGCAGGAATATAAGATTTTACTACACCTTTAGTGTCAGTAAATACATCCGGTAACTGATTTGCAACATTTTGCAAATGAATAATCCTTTGAATTTCCCGTTTACATTCATTTGTAGAAGGATCAAAATGAGACAGGGTCTTATTATCCCAAGTAATATCTTGTCGTGCTTCAGGCACCGACTTTTCTTTACCCATTAACGAAAAATTTGATTCGTCAAAATGACAATCTTCAAAACGTGCTTTAAACATATCCTCTGTAAGGGGTTCAAGGTATCTAATAATGGATGGAGAATCAAAACCAACATATATCCCAAGTCTACGTTGAGGGCCCATTTTTGTACGTTGTGGAGGTGCAATTGGAACATATACAGCACATCCAAAAGTACGAAGATGAGAAATATTTGGTTGTTGACCAAATGCAAGCTGTAATGGAAAATATTTATGATATGCAGATGGTCTAATACGAATTAGAGATGCTGCATGAAGTATAGCATGTCCCCAAGCAAAAACAGATAGTCTTGATTTCATAAGTAAAGGTCTAGCGATTAGTTGAAGCCTTTTGATCAAAGACTCAGCTAAACCGTTTTGTGTGTGTGTATGGGCAACAGGATGTTCAACATCTATTCCTATTGACATGCAATAATCATCAAAAATTTGAGATGAAAATTTACCTGCATTATCCAATCGAACAGTCTTAATTGGATACTCAGGAAATTGTGCTCGTAGTTTAATTATCTGAGCAAGAAGTCTAGCAAATGCAACATTTCTAGTGGAAAGAAGACAAACATGTGACCATCGACTAGATGCATCAATTAGAACCATAAAATATCTAAATGGTCCACTTGATGGATGAATAAACTCACATATATCTCCGTGAATCCTTTGTAAAAAAGATGGAGATTCAACAATGACTTTTGAGGGAGATGGTCTAATAATTAACTTACCTTGAGAACATGCAGAGCACGGAGATTCATTGGGTAGAAATATCTTTTGATTCTTTAAGAAAAGCCCATGCGAATTTTCAATAATTCGTCTCATCATTATAGAACCCGGATGTCCAAGGCGATCATGCCAAGTCATAAATACTTTAGGGTCAATGCACTTTTGGTACATTACCACATATGACATATGATTCAATTGTTCTCATTTTTGTATAATACAATCCAGAACATAGAGCAGACAGTTTTTCTAATACGAGTTTCTGACCTGATATTGTTTTAGTAATAAGAAGATACTCTTTACTGCCTTCATTGGTTGTTTCAATATGGTAATTATTACGATGTATATCTTTGAAACTCAATAAATTTCTTCTGGATTGTGAAGAGAATAAAGCATCATCAATATAAAATTTGGTGCCATTAGACAACACAATATAAGCTCTTCCAGAACTCTCAATTAAATCCGATGAACCTGATATGGTATGGACATAGGCTTTACTTAGTGTTAGATTTTGAAAATATTTCTTTTCTTTGAGAATTGTGTGAGTTGTAGCACTGTCAGCCAGACATATATCTTTATCATTCAACTCAGAGATAAAAAGCTCATCAATGTGATCCATGATTCTACAAAATATACAAAACTTTTATTACTGATAGAAGAAAATACATTAATTGAGTGGAACACTTCCATCTCCAATTAAGTGTTCAATACTACCTTCAAGATGATTAAAGAAATCAGATACATCAAGATGAGTAACGTCTACATCTACTGAATCTAATAAATCATCTGATGGTTCTACTAAATTTGTTTCATGCACTTTATTCTTTCCTTTAATAGAAACTTGATATAAATCAGCTAAGTGTCTGGCCGTACAACAGGTACGTAACTATTGTTTAGTCATATTACATCTATGACAAACATTTTCATCTTTTTATTAAGAATTATTCTGAGGGCCTTTACCCTTCTCTGAGTTGGATCACTTCTGGTGATACGATATATTTTTATCATATTTAGTGTTGTCGCTTTTGGGACCAACACTTCTATAATTTTTCTACTACGTCTACGCCCTTAATTCCTTTAAAATGATGCACCATTCACTTTTAGGAATTGTGTAAATTTGATATTATTAATAGGACGTAACTGGTGTAATAAAAACTCATTATTTAGCTCAATCACTAGAAGACAAAACAAAAGTTCAGAATATTTGTTGAACTTTCACTCTCGATATTACTACTACGGGAGCACATTCGAAGTATGAAAAATAATATCTTCTTTTATATATCATCATCAGTGACATTTTCACTGTATAATTTTAATATTGAGCTAATTTTAAAGAGTGCAGAATATTCAATACCACTCTTAAAATCTTGCAATTTCAGGTGCAATAAATCATAATGATCTTTTAAGAGGATTACATCTTCTGATGCTTATATCACTGTCTTAATTCATTTCACACAGTAAGATAATTTTTCATCATGAGATACACAGTACGTTTCTTCAGGGACACATGGTTTTCTTCTATGATTGTATCTTTCAAGTTCATCATCATATCTAAATAGATCTCATCAAGGATCTTGGATAAATAATATTTTTCAGAAATGCCAATAGTAATAAATCTCAATATTTGACATTATATTACAAAAATAAATATGTGAATTTAAGAAATATATTCACATTATCATGAGAATAAAAATAAAATTTTATCAAGTAATATTCAGCAATATTACTTTTAATATTTATCTCAAGGACTGTAAATAATATATTGAAAAACTTACTTGAAGTAGAAGATCACTAGCTTCAGTATCGGTAGAACCTCGTGCTGATAACATGTTATAAAACTAAAGAAAGAAACTAATTTTGTAAAAGAGAAATAAGAAATTCTCTCTGAAACTCTTAAGAACTGAAACTTTCTTTCTCTCTCTATATTTTCTTATGAATTTCATTACAACTGAAGTCCTTATTTATAGGCTTTGAAATTACTATGCAAGTCACTATGTAGAATTTAAAATAATAGTGGTGGAGTCATTCACATAATTTTAGTGGTGGGACAAGGACGGCTGCTGACTGCCGCTGATTCATTACAATTTGTATATTCTTTTTTTCAATTTTAAGATATTTAAAAAATATTTTAAAAAAAGGGCAATTACAGTAGGTGCATGCCCAGCGATTAGTGCTGGGCAACGGAGTAGCGTGATCCTATAGTCCTACATTGATATCACATAGTGGGTCCTACGATAAAAGTTAGGCCCCATACAAGCATTTATGTGAAGACTAATGATCTTTTCATAGAACCTACAATTGATTAATGTGATAGGGCTATTTTATCAAATATTTGTTTTAATTAATTCTATGCAATCGTCGTCTATTTAAAAAATAATTGTTACTTATCATCATCACACATTACTCTTATGGTTAATGTCGTGTTTCGTACGCTCATAGGTCAAGTTTTAACGACTCAAATATTTAAATTTGGACTTGTAAAAATGAGAAAGAAAAAGATTGGAAGAGGCGGCTTGGATGGCTAGAGAGTTTTCAATGCTTAAATTAGTAAATTTATTTGAAAGTTTGTGAGTAAATATAATCTAGAAAGGTTTCTCATACTTGGAATGCTACTATTTATACTTAAAAACTTGGAGGTTATTTGCCAGAATTTTTTCATGCAGAGTGACCTTTGAGACTAAGTCATTAATGTAGCATATAATTCAGGTTGTGACAACATTAATAAAACATGACTCCTTCGATGTCTCACTATTAGGAGATCAAAGATTCTTTTTACTTTATGTTCATCCGATTGGACAAATACCAAAGTGTCTATCGTTCGGATTGAGCACCGATAATTTCAAAGTCAGAGTGTCCTTCCTCCTACTTTAACTTGTTGGAGCGGGATCAAATTTAGACTTTTTTTATTGGACTTTTTTTAGCTCATTTGAAATTTTAATTTGACAATCTTGGCCTATCATTAATTAGATTTGGGCTTTCAAATTTTAGTTTTTTTTTTAAATATGTTTTCAATTTCAATTTTATTGAAACTAACCAAAATTGAAAAAATAAGATCATTGTACAAATTATTATTATTATATATTAGTATTATATGTTATTATATGCTATCATTTATACATTAGTATAACATGTTATTATAGATTTATATATTTGTGTTTATACATAATATATTAAGATTAAATGTTATTATATGTTAGATATTATATAATTAGTATTACATGTTATTATATATTAATATTTTTATATTATTTGTTATTATAAGTTAGTGTTCCATGACAGTAATAGTTAATAGTATGATTTTACATATACTAAATTATTATTAGTGAATTTAGTTTATTTATATAATAGTATAAGCATATTTTATTATAACTTGCTCATATTTGTATATTATTGAATTTGATTAATTATATAAGTTATAGTTATATGAAATACATATGAATAGTTAGGGCTGCAAACGAACAAAGTTCCTCGTGAACAATTTGAACTCGACTAGTGTAAACTCAATTCGAACTCGGTTCATTTAATAAATGAGTCGTTCCTGACCATTAATATTTGTTCGAATATTAAACAGGCAAAATTCGTATAGTCTCGACTCGATTCGATTTAGGCTTATGAACAAGATTCGTATAAATTCGATTTGACTTATTTTTAGCTCATCACAATACTCGTAATATTTATATATATAATCACATATATTTAACATATATTATTTTATCATATATATTTTATATATCATATATATTGTTTTTTATACTTTGTATAAGTAATATATTTTATTAATTTATGTATAACAAGGTGACGAAAGAATAATGTTGAATATAATAATATATTAAATCCACAAAAAAATTATTAAATTAAATGTTTATAAAGAGTAAGTAACTTTAATTTGATTACAACAATTTCTTATCTAATTTATTTTGTTATTTGGCCAAATTTAATATTACTACTAAGAGGTACACGTGCACAGTAAAAAATATATATTATAATAAATATTTACACTTTCATATGCTCTTTTGAAAATATAATTATTATATAACATTAACCTAAAATAATTATTAAGTATAACAGAAAAATGAATGTATATTGAAAAACAAATATTAATATGATGGAAAATAAATTGATAGTTAGAAAAATATATGGTCTAAAGCATCTTAGTTAAAGAGAAATTCACCTATATATATATGCGTCTATGTGTTTGGACACCATGAAGTGTGTTTTTATTGTAGGCTTCATGTGTTGCCATCTTAATTCTAATCTTATAACTATTATTGTAGATGAACTTTCTAAGATTTATAAAAACTTTTTTTTTAAATTCCTTTTACCCCTTGATTTAAATAAATAAATGTTATCATTTAAAATAAATAAATAAATTTTTATTTAATATATATTAGCATAGAAGTCCTCATATTAGGCTGATCATTTTATTTAAAAAAAATTATTGTACTATTCTAAAATAGTATAGTATTAATAATAGAGTCAATTAATTTTAGCATTGTATTTAAATTATAATATAATAACAAATATTTAATAGATGGTGGGATTCAGATCTCAAAAACTATTATCATAAAATAAAATAAAAATTAATAAATAGCGAGGAGCAGGTTTGCGCCATGGACAAAATTAGACCACTTCACTTTATCCTCCTATCAGCAAAATCAAACAAATAAATGCAAAGATTGTCCATACCTGATCATCGAGATTCTCATTTTTGCCCTAAAAAAAGCGTACGTGCCAAAATCCAACGGTTGAAAACAATCCAACTGCACAACATATCCTACGCTTCCCTATACACTCTAGTTAATTTCAACCAGCCTTCTAAAAAGACTCGGCCAACAGCCTGTTCGTCTTATCATTTTCTCTCCTGAGATCTCTCTCTCCCTCTCCCTCTCCCTCTCTCTCTCTGACCTCCCCTCTCTTTTCCGCTCGTTATAATTCTTCTCCTTAGAATTCTCCCTCTTTTTTTGAGAGGAGCGCTCAGGTCAGTCTGCCTTTCTTTCTCTCTCGATGTCTGCTTCTAGGTTAAATCTACGTATGTTTTTTTTTTTTTGGACAGAGACTTTTATTTTTCCTATGGACAAGTTAGAGGAGAGAAAGAATATGAAGTATCTATAGAAGCGGAAGTAAAGAAATTTTACTAAGCTGAATAGATTAAGACCTTTTTTTTTTCTTTTTTTGATTTGCATGCATGGTTGGTGCAAATCTTAGATATTTGGTAGAGAAGAACGTCATGGCCAGCTACAAGCCTCGTCGGTTGGATTGAGAGCTCTTTGATTCCACCTTTCATGACCACCCCCACTTCAGATCATTCTCCTTTAATTTGAACTCGAGCTACTCGAGCTCGTATCTATTTATATATTTATTTTATGTGAGTTTGAGTTGAGTGTGATGTTTGATATTTGTTAGGCCAGTTGAGTTTGATCAGGTTTTTTGAATTTTTGTTGAGCTTGAGTTGAGTTCAAGCACGTATATATCATAATTGAGCTCGAATTCTCTGATCGAATTCGACTCGACTCGATTCGTTTGCATTCCTAAATTACCCCTAATGACAGAATAGTATATAAAAAATTACATATATTTTTATAGAATATATACAATATTGCAGTCGGAATCAGTATATCGTCACCTCCAACTCTAACTTCGACTCCAACTTTGATAAGTTGGAGTGCCAAAGCAAAGTCGGTGCAAAGTTGAATTTTTTAATTTTTGTTCAACTCTATTTGATGTTGCTAGAGAAAACTCAGGATGACAAGCCTCATCTCTTGTGTTGTCTATTCTCTCATAAGGATTGCGTTAAAGGGTGTCCTCAGTAGGGTTAAACCCTTTTAAGACACTAGTTCTCTTGGCTTTTGCATGAGTCGGGCCAACAGGTCAATTGTTTCTAGATTGGACATTCTTACCTCACTTTCCTAGTTGGCCCCTTAGGCCTTATCACTTGGGTGGGGGAAAATTTTTTCACACTTATTTTTAATTATTATTTTTTGTTTTATTCTTCATATACTAATAAGTTTTTCTATTCATCATTTATACAAAATATATGTGTAGGGGTATTCAAGTGAATTTCAGACCAGAAATTAAAGTATACCCAACTGAGAACTCATATTTCAAATCTAGTCTGGGTTTCAGATTGGATTTGTCCAGATTGTGATCTAGGCTGGAACTAATATTTATTCGTAATATAAAAATCCAAGAATCTAGGTTCCAAATTTGACCTTTTAAAAAAAAAAAAAGAAGCCTGCATTATTACTTTTTATCGTTTTGTTGAGAAAATATTTATTAAAAATCTTATATTTTATTACAATTTTTCCAAGATGTAAAGCAATTTTCTTTATTATTATTATTATTATATAAAAGCTTATTTTTTTTAATCATTGTCTATGGACGATAATGATAAAAATATATATATATATATATATCAAAATGTAAAACAATACCCAAAAGGAGAAAAGCTTGAAACCGGACTGATGTTAGTCTTGTTTTTACATCTGCCAATGAAAAGTAAACACCTATGAGACTTATTGAGATTACAATAAAACTGCATCTAGATAGGTACTCTCTTTTTCCTGTTCTCCTCTCCTTCGAATTTCTTCTCCTCCTCCTCTCCATTCGAACCCGAAAGCCATCGTCTCTTCCGACAATGCTACAGGAATCTACGTACCCATCGTCTTCTCCCGACAATGTTACAGGAATTGACATGAAGCTCTGCATTTTTCTTCTTTTTTCTCTTAAAAGTCTTCGGCTGTCTTTCCTTTAAAGATTCCACTTATAAAGAAAGGCAAAGTGGATGAAAATTTCTGGTCTGAAAAAGAGGCGGAGGGGAAGAAAATTAAGGACCAGTGCAGTGAAGAAAATCTTGAGGCATCTTTTAAGAAGAGGATAGTATATCAGTGCGGCTCTTTTTATTTATAATTTTAGGCAACATTGTTTTTTATTATTGCATTCTGACTCAGGGATTTTGGTTTCAAGATGCTTACTTTCCCCAGTCATCCCTTACCCATGTCAACGGGTGCTTACACTTCACTCTCAAGTTAAGTTGCCTCTGCTGCATAAGTGCGAAAAATTCAAAATATTCCGTGCCTTAAGAGAGTGATTTGCAAAGATGTTCAAAGGTGCTCATGTTGAACTTGAACCTGCATACAAAACAACAGCTAAAAATAATCTATTCTTCTTGACTATCTTCTACAACATTATTAGTCACAATTTCCTAATAATATGTTCACTTTCTTCAAAGCTAGAAAAATGGTAAATGGCTTTTGTTCAACCCAGTATATAAAATAGTTAGCTTTCTTCCAAACGCTAAACAATCTAAACGAAAGGTCTATTCTTTTCTTTTTACTTTCATTTTTCAGAATGGGCGTTTGTAGATTTCATTTTTGGAGAGCAAAGATGTTCTTCGTCGCCGATTGGAACTCGGGTGCAAGGACTTTTTTTTCTTTTTGGTCGATCCAGTTTAGATAGAGCAGGAAGGGTGAGGGAGAAAAAGAGAGGGGAAAGAAAGAAATTGAATGATCACCTGTATGCGAGTCTGACTCAAAATTTGGTGGGATGTCTAGGTGGCTCTTCATTATTGGCGGATGTGAAAACAAAATTAACACCCATCCGGCTAGGAGCGCCTCCCATTAAGAAATCCAAGCAACGTAAGAAGCCCTAATAATTATATTTGTAAAGAAGGAAAGATACTTGGATGAAAACTTTCGTGCCTCTTTCGTTCGAATGTACAGATTTATAGTGTAAATTAAAAGTAATAAAATTGTGTTGAGAAATATTGTTTTTAGTTTAAGGTTTATAATTTAAAATTTAATGTAACAAGATTTACAATTAAAAAGTTATTTATTATTTATGATCGATATATCTCAATCATTTTAAAATTAGTTACAGTAGTTTTTTAAAAATATCTAATTATCTACGGGAGTTTTTTGATAAAAATTCTAATTTTGTATTTATTAAAAAAAGTTGATTTTTAACTTTTTTAATCGATTAAAGCGCTTTTAATAAATTTATTCAAACATGTCATTTTTTTTTAAAAATACTTTTACTGCTTAAAAGTACTTTTAAAGTCTCGAAACGCAATTTCAAACATGTTCTAAATACAACTAATCGGCACGATTTTAAATCCAGAAGTTGACGGCGAGACAAGAGTTTCAACTTTCAAATTTGTAAGAGAGATTGAACCTATAAATGATGGGAGCTTTAGGTTCTGTTTGTATTCAAGACTTATCTCTTTTTTATTATTGTATTTTTTTAATTTTTTTATATAAAATATATATTTATATATATTTTTAAATTTTTAAATAATAATATATGCATTGAAAAAATGTACCGAATATGTATAGTAATATGTTATTTTTAAAAATACATACACATGCATTAGAAAAACCATTCGGTATCCATTCGGTAACGAATGTCGGCGGGAGCAACACTCCCCATCTATATTTGGACTGATTGAGGGATAAATAAAAAGAAGAATGATACACATTCATTATTATCTACAACATTTTTCACAACATGAGAAATGAAATTGGGGTATTTTTATAAATTATTTTATAAAACTAATATCATTTAATTAAAATACCCTCCCATTATTATGTGTTGTGAAAAATATTGTAGAAAATGATATGTGTATCATTTTCCAAATAAAAAAACATTGTTTTTAGTTGACTTCAATTTAGACCCGGTTTAGATTCAAAAGTGAGTTGAGCAAGAAGCTTCTATTTCATCATTATATTTTATAATTTTTTATACAAAATACAAATTTTTATATAATTTTTTCAAATCTTAATACACATTTTTCAAATTTCAATACATTTTTTTTCAAATTTTAAAATAATAATAACATTAAAAAATAAACTAAACTCATCTCAACTCATCTTTTTTTTTAATCCAAACGCAGCCTTGTAATTATTTTACTCCTCAAATAATTTATAATTAAAATATATATATAACCTATATATTTTATAGCTTTCATAAATTAGAGGATAGTTTTGTAATATTAAATTTATTTTTAATACAATAACATAATTTCATTGATTATTGAAAGGGTGGCCAATTCGACCGGACCTGAGCCCAAAATGATTGTTAGGCCCAAGGCCTATAATCTGCACCCATCACCACACGGTGTCCGAATTCAACTAGGGGTATTGGAACCGGAGACGATCCAAGTCCCTGGTTATCCCGAATCGAAAGGATGAGATTAAATCGGCTTCGAGGACACGCTAAGGCCAGAACGACGGTTCATGTATTGACATATCTCTTGGATCCGTCTCACATCAAGATCATTCCCGCATTTATGAACGACCAGACAACCGCCGATCTACAGATTTTCCCTCCTAAATGTGGAAATACTATAAACGCACATCATTAATTGCTAGATTGAAGAAAGATAGAGCAGCATTTAATGCCCCTTTCCAAAAGGGTCTAATTGAGCATTAAATGGAGGGATACCCAATTAATGCGACGAAACCGACCGAATCAGATCAGGTTTTTTCCCTATCGAGGATGCGATCGAGTAATGTCCCGATTAATAGATCTTTTATCATAAAAACCCTCATTCAAAGGGAACACCTATAAATAAAGCTAAGAAAAAGCCAAAGACAGGTACATTCTGACAAACCACTTAAACAAACTTCCATATATTTTCTCTCTGAAACTAACTTGATCGTCGGAACGGTTCCGGACTCCGATCTTCCTTGTTCTTGTTTTGCAGGTTCCGGTCAATCGAGATTTGATAAATCAGACTGTGGAATACGTTCTTAACAGTGGCGCCATCTGTGGGATTCCGTTATTTCTGATAAACGTACTTTTTGCTTGTCTACCTTACCATTATCCCAAACGACCGAACACGACTGGCAGTCAGACCCGGCATTGGAAGAAAGACTAGAAGTACTGGAAGAAATGGTGAGGAAGTTGAAAGAGGAGAACGCCGCCCTTCGGTAACCTTGCGAAGAAATATCGGCCCGTGACGAAACCAATCTTGAGGAAAATGTGAGCTCCCGACTTTCTGAGGAGAGCGAGACCTCTAAAGGAGAACGACGCCGGATGCACACCGAGCTAAAGGAGTTAGGGGACAAGTACGCTGAAATGGCAAAACTAATTAGCCCGGCCGCAGGGCACCTCTCCTCACAAAGAAGCGTAGGGACACCCTACAGTGCCGAAGTCCTAGCCGTCCCTCTCCCGTCCAAATTCAAGGTCCTGCAGGTAGAACCGTATGACGGATCTCAGAATCCCGTGGAACACCTAGAAGCCTTCAAAGCACATATTAGCCTGCATGGCTATCCTGGCGAAATAGCATGTCGAGCGTTTCCTCTCACCCTGAAGGGGATAGCTAGGATATGGTTCGGAACCATTCCTCCGGGATCAGTCAGTAGTTTCGAGACGTTAGCCCGACTCTTCACCACCCAATTCATGGCCAGTAGGAAAAGAAGATGCCCCGCGACGTACTTATTGACCATCAAACAAGGAGATAAAGAAAACCTGAAAAGGTACCTAACTAGGTTCAACAAAGAAAGAATGACAACTGACAACCAAGATGAAAAAATCACCCTAGCGGCCCTCCTAGGCTGCATATGGCCCCAGAGACCCTTTATGGCGGAGATAGCTCGCAAGACTCCCACTACTTTGAACGGGTTTATGGATCAAGCCGACGGGTTCATCAACACCGAAGACACGCTCGAAGCCCTAGTAGTCTCGCGATGAGGAGAACTCCAACAACATGATCGGAAAACAACCAATGTCGAAGAAAGTTCCAGCCAGCGTCGGGGGGGGGGGGGAGGAAGTTTCCAGATGAAACAAGGAGAAGAGACCCCCCATGAGAACACAGACTATCATCATGGTTTCAATCCAACTTGGCGGTAGAAAATCAGAACCGATCTGAATCAAGACGAGAATCCATTAGAAGAAAGAGGGGGAGGATGTACTGTGAATATCACAAGACTACGGGTCACAACACTGAGGACTGCCAGGTTTTGAAGAATAGACAAAGGGATGAACAGACGAGCGATCAAAGAGACAGAACCCAGTCAAGGACCCCCCTTCGAGAACGAGAGTCAAGCCGACACCGAGGCGAGCCCGCATCAAGCCACCCGCCAGGCGAGATTAGAACCATCATTGGAGGACCGTCCCGAGGAGGAACCACATCCTCCTCTCAAAGGGCTCAAGCACGAAGAGTCAGGTATGGAGAAGTTTACACACTGGGAAGAACACCGAGACAGGGCAACCCGGGTCCTAAAGGAGAATCAATCGTTTTCAACGAACAGGATGAAAGGGGATTGCCTTTCCGCATGATGACGCATTGGTAATATCAGTATTGGTAGCCAATTTCACAGTCAAAAGGATACTGGTTGACAACGGGAGTTCGGTCGATATCTTGTTCTGGGAGGCCTTTGTGCAGATGGAGATCGATCCCCACCAACTCCAGCCCATCCAAGCCCCCCTTAAAGGATTTGCGGGTGAAGCAATACACCCCGGTCTTGATGGGTTCCGCACCCAGAACCATGTCAGTCATGACCGAATTCCTGGTAGTGAAAGCATCTTCCTCATACAATGCCATCCTAGGGAGGCCGACCTTAAATAACCTGAGGGTAGTCAGTTCTACCTACTACCTCAAAATGAAATTTCTGACTGATAGAGGAATATGTGAATTCAGAGGAGAACAAGTCACCTCCAGGGAATGCTACGCTCGAGAATTGAAACACAAGGTCAATTCCGTGGTTACAATCTCCCTGGATGGCGAGCATACCGAATTCCCGACTGCTCCTCCCCGAACGGTTTGGGACGATGAAATCAGGGACGAAGGGACACTACGTCAAGCAAAAGCCAACGAACCTTTGGAACTAATTTCGATCGATCACGACAATCCAGATCGGACGATGCGAGTCAGAACCAGAATAGATCCGGGAATACACGCCGAGCTCAAGAATCTCCTCATTGAGCATAAAGACATATTCGCTTGGACGCATGTTGACATGCCCGGAATCGACAGGTCCATAATAGAATATCGGCTATGTGTCAACCCGATAGCTCGGACAATTAAACAAAAGAGAAGAAGCTTATGTGCCCAAAAATATGCCGCCATCGCAGAAGAAGTGGACAGACTCCTGACCGTTGGGTTTATCCGAGAAGTTCACTACCTGGAATGGTTGTCTAACGTAGTATTGGTGAGGAAGACAAGCGGGAAATCGCGTATGTGCGTTGACTTCACCGATTTGAACAAGGTTTGCCCTAAAGATAGCTTCCCGCTGCTGCGCATCGACCTCATTGTAGATTCAACTGCTGGACACTCTCTCCTTAGCTTCATGGACGCCTATTCGGGTTATAATCAGATTAAAATGAGCACAGACGATGAGGAAAAAATGGCGTTCATTACAGATCGTGGACTCTATTGCTACACTGCCATGCCTTTTGGACTCAAGAACGTAGAGGCTACTTATCAACGGTTGGTCGATCGTATGTTTAAAAACCAAATTGGGAGAAATATGGAAGTTTATGTCGATGACCTCCTAGTCAAGAGCCGCTGCCCTAATGACCATTTGGCAGACCTAAGAGAGGCCTTCTCTATTCTACGGCATTATCAGATGAAGCTCAACCCCGCCAAGTGTACCTTTGGGGTCGAATCCGGAAAGTTCTTAGGATACATGGTCTCTGAACGAGGAATTGAAACTAACCCCGAGAAAATATAGGCTATCCTCGGAATGGCATCCCCGAGGAACCTGCAGGAAGTCCAATGATTAGCTGGTCGAGTCGCCGCTCTTAGTCGATTCATAGCAAGGTCAACCGATCGATGTCTTTCCTTTTTCCAAGTCCTCCGGAAAGCACACGAGTGGGACATGTCGTAGCAGCAGGCATTCGAACAACTCAAAGGCTATCTGACATGCCCTCCGTTACTTAGCCAGACGGCTCCCGGAGAAACCCTTGTGGCCTATTTGGCAGTCTCGCCTCATGCAACGTCTGCAGTTCTAGTAAGAGAAACCGATCAGGGTCAGAAACCTGTGTACTATGTTAGCAGGGCACTTCAGGGAGCAAAAGCCAGGTACCCCCGTACGGAGATGATGGTATTCACCTTACTGAAGGTAGCGCGTCGGCTACGTCATTACTTCCAAGCTCACACCATAGAGTAATGACTGATCAGCCCCTCGGAACCATTCTCCAGAAGCCTGATACCTTTGATCGATTAGCCAAGTGGGCAATCGAGCTAAGCGAATTTGATCTAACGTTCCAGCCCAGGACAGCGATGAAAGCACAAACACTAGCGGATTTTGTAGCAGAGTACACCGGGTTTCCAAAAGAGATCCCCGGTAAATCTCAGGGACAGACATGACAGCTATATGTTGACGGGTCCTCATATCGAGCTGGGGGTGGGGCAGGCGTACATATCGTCACCGACCAGGGTGCCCAGCACAACTACGGTATAGGCCTAACTTTCAAAGTAACCAACAACGAAGCAGAATACGAGGCCCTTATAGCTGGGATGACAATTGCTCGGGTCCTTGGGGCAACAGAGCTGGAGGCCCGAACCGATTCTCAAATAGTATTTCATCAAGTACTCGGCCAATACATCACCAAGAGTGTAAAATTGAAAAATATCTGGAGCTAGTATGCATCGAGAGATATCGATTCAGATACTTCCGTTTGCTGTGGATCCCAAGGGAAGATAATCATATAGCAGATCAATTGGCAAAAATAGCGTCAGGAAAAAATGAACAACCGCCCTCAGAAAACACAGAAATCAGAATAGTAGACACTCCATCCACCGGCAGTGAAGTTAGAATAGTGGCCGTTGTAGATCCCGACTGGGCAACTGATATTACAGAATATCTCCGGACAGACACATTAACTCCTGACCCGGTCCAGGCTCGCAAGATAAAAAATAGATCAGCCAGATTCACACTGATTGATGAATCATTATACAGGATGGGTTTCTTCGAACCATTGCTTCGGTGTGTGACGAAAGAAGAAGGCCAGTATATATTAGCTGAAATCCATGAAGGAATCTGTGGGGGCTCACACGGGATCTAAAACATTAGCCGCCCGCACAACACGTGCAAGGTATTACTGGCCGTGTTTGTTCCAGGAAGCAAAAGAGTTGGTTAAGAAATGCCCGAAATGTCAGAAGTATAGCCCAACATTACATTCCCCGTCGGAGGAACTTACTTCAATAACATCCCCTCACCCTTTGATCAGTGGGGACTAGATCTTATAGGACCATTCCCAGTCGGGAGGGGTGGAACTAAATTCATTATAGTAGCAGTGGATTATTTTACGAAATGAGTAGAAGCCGAAGCCCTCGCCAGCATCACTTCTCAAGCCATCACAAAATTCTTATGGAAATCGATTGTTTGCCGGTTCGGGATACCTCAGAGTTTTATATCAGACAACGGAAAACAGTTCGATTGCAATCATTACCGAGAGTGGTGCTCTGAGTTGAAAATCAAAGTGAAATACTCTTCTCCTGGCCACCCGCAGGCTAACGGGCAAGCCGAGGCGACTAATAAGACGATTCTTAATGCGCTGAAGAAAAGACTCGGAATGCACAAAGTAGCTTGGGCCGATGAATTGCCGGGAGTCCTTTGGGCATATCGCACAACAATCCAAACCCCCATGGGCGAAACGCCGTTTGCCTTTACATATGGCTGTGAGGCAGTAATTCCAGTCGAGATCGGGATACCTACGCTGCGAATCCAGCACTATGACGCTGCTACCAATGATGCCAAAATGATGGAAGGCTTAGACTCCTTAGAAGAACACAGAGAAGAGGCCGACATCCGAATTGTCAACAACAAACGCAAGACAGAACAATACTTCAACAAAAGAGTAAAGTCACGCAACTTCAAAGTCGGAGACTTAGTACTAAAACAAACGGGCATTACGACTCCAGCACAAGGAAAACTAGGACCAAAATGGGAAGGGCCTTACATAGTGACAGCAACAAACAAACCCGGATCTTACCGACTCAAAAACAGCTCCGGAACCGACCTACCGCACCCCTGGAATAGTGAGAGGCTTAAGAGATACTATGTATAACATTTACTGATGTAATTTACTTCTTGAAATTATAAAAAGCCCATTATTATTGATATCCAATGCATTATAAATTATAAAGTTCTCAACATACAATCCCGCAGGGTCGGTGTACCCACCTACGCGAAGTAAGCAATTGGAATCCCGCGGGGTCGGTGTACCCATCTACGCGAAGCAAGCAATTGGAATCCCGTGGGGTCGGTCTACCCACCTACGCGAAGCAAGCAATCGGAATCCCGCGGAGTCGGTCTAACCACCTACGCGAAGCAAGCAATCGGAATCTCGCAGGGTCGGTCTACCCACCTACGCGAAGCAAGCAATCGGAATCCCGCGGGGTCGGTCTACCCACCTATGCGAAGCAAGCAATCGGAATCCCGCGGGGTCGGTCTACCCACCTACGCGAAGCAACCAATCGGAGTCCCGCGAAGTCGGTCTACCCACCTACGTGAAACAAGCAATCGGAATCCCGCGGGGTCGGTCTACCTACCTACGCGAAGCAAACAATTAGAATCCCGCGGGGTCGGTCTACCCACCTACGCGAAGCAAGCACTCAGAATCCCGCAGAGTCGGTCCACCCACCTATGCGAAGTAAATAATCGGAATCCCGCGGGGTCGGTCTACCCACCTACGCGAAGTAAGCAATCGTAAACACTCGGAATCCACAACTCCTAAATTTCGATCTTAAAAACGCATATTACGCTCGACAAAATTTTTCTCAAGTTTACACTTAACCAAAAATTTGCAGGGTATATAGAACGAACAAAGCATCTAAAGAAAAATCAAAGTCTCGAATGTTATGTGTTCAGTTACAAGGTCTCGGATGTCATATATTCAGTTTATATAGAACGAACAAAGCATCTAAAGAAAAATCAAAGTCTCGAATGTTATGTATTCAGTTACAAGGTCTCGGATGTCATACATGTAGTATACAAAAAAAAAACATATACAGCGATCCAGCAACAAAGTCAAGCCTCACGAGGGGGAGGAGGAGGATTCAAGTTGTCAAAAGGCGGGTAGCCACGCTTCCCGATCTTCTTCACAAATCTCTTCGCAACCCGGTTTGGACGGAGAGATTTCGGACCTATAGTTTGGGGGTCGAGGTGAGGATCCACCAAAAGTTGGGCCCCTATCCGACGGAGACCCTCAGCATAACTGTACCCCCAGGCCAAGTTGCGAATCACCACCACTTGAGATATCTGCCCCTCTAAGTTAGCAACTCTCGAATGGGCCTCCTCCACAGCATGACGAGTCCCCTCCAGCTTGGCCTCTCGAGCAGCCCGTACTTGTTCAGACCTTGCCAACTCTGCCTCTAAAGCCTCTCGGGCGAACCTCGAACCAGCCAATTCCTCCTCCCGTGCAATCCGAGCCTACTTGGAGACTGCCAGCTCTTCGTCCTTCAACGAAAGGAGTTGAGAAGAAATAGCTAGTTTCGCAGTCCGAGCAGTCAACTTGGATTGAAGGATAATCTTATCCTGCTCGGTGGCCGATCTAGCATCTACAAGGCGAGCGTTCCTCCGATGGACTATCGCCAGCGAATCCCGGGCCGCCTCCAATTCGGCCCAGAGAGAAGCATTGGCCTTCTCTAGCCTGCTCTTCTTGGCCCCTAGTTCCTCGACCATCTTGATTAGACCCCCACAAGTTTCCTGCGACAGTTCGAGTTGGTCCCTTGCTTGCTGCAGCTTGTAGAGTCCGAACTTACAGACGGTTCCGAGCTCATTGTTAAATTCGGCTAGCTCTGCCAACTCGGAACCCACGGTCTGGGATGTCTCCTTGGCAACCTAAAAAAAAAAAAAACTCACTTAGCAGCTCGAAAAAAAAAAAAAAACTACGCCAAATCTCACAAAATTTACAGGTCGAACCTGTGTCAATAAGAGCTCTAGCATCGAGGCCACCCGCTTGGAAGCGTCCGCCTTAGCTTGTTCAAAGCGTGAGGGACGCTCTGAACCAGCATCGCCAGCGTGTTGCCCTTCCTCTTAATCTGGCTATAAAAATCGATCGAGCACTGCAACTCCACTCCGAGATCGAAAAGGGGATGGAGGTCGGGGAGGGACTTCCGAGTCTGAAAATGGAGGCCCATCATCAAATTGGACCCCTGAAGTCGACCCCCTCTCCAAGGTAAGGGGTCGATATTCATGAGATTCGAAAGGCTGGAAGACAGGCTGCCCGCCCTCAGTTGGAACCTCCCCGTGGGTCCCTTCCACTGCATGGCTAGTCTCACCCGACCTATCGTGCTCAACCCCTCCTTGGCGCCTTTCACTCGAGCCTTCTTGTTGACCAGCTCCCCCATGATCGGCCTCGGAGCCGGATTCACCCATAACTTTATCCTCCCCCTTGGAAGCATCCGAGCAGCGCTTAGAAGATGAGGGAGGGGGAGTAGGCTATTGGTTCGCCCTAACGACTTGCTCTTCCGACTCCTGCCGAAAGATCTGTGCAAAGGGCACAGCACCAGAGGACAGGTCAGCGGCACGATCCAGAGCCTCTTGAAAGGCACGATCGATGTCTTCTCCATCCGACGACTCGACCCCAGCCAGATCAGTTGCCTCTATCTGGGCTTCGATGACCACCCTCCTAACCTTGGCCCTTATCCCCTCTGTCTGCAGGAATTGAAACCCATCTGAAGAAGACGACGAAGAGGCCCGCTCGGGACTACGAACCGAAAAGCTCGTAGGGGGAATGTTTTCGCCTTGATCTTCAGCACGTGGACCCTTCTTCTTCTTCTGCTTCTTAGGATGGGCACCACGACTCGAAATGGCTTCACCGGCCTGGCTCTTGGTACGTCTTTCCCTTCCCACCTCCCGATCAGAGGCTCGCTTGCGAGAGGAGGTAGGGGGCTCTTCAGAAATATTGAAGAAATTCTGACCCTCGGCAAAAGACCGGTCCAGTCGGGTCAGAAACTCCTTAATATTCTCCTCAGTCAGAAGAGCGTCGGACCACAGCCGGTCAGGGTCTTCTGCCCCCCAGGAGAGGACAGCCTCCACCCTCTCAGTTTCCTGGGCGGTAAGGGTAACTTCCATATGCGTCAGGGAAGGAAGAAAACCCCAATCTTTCTGAACTAGGAATTCATTCCCCTCTCCCTCTAGGAATTCTCAGTCCCTGCTCGAGACAAAGAAGAATTTTTTGTGGTAGTCTCGAGCACTCGAATGCCTCTCTTCCATTCGAATCAGCCTGTACTTGGACTTTATCTAGAAGCCTGCAACATTCTTGTCCCGACAGAGGAGTCGATACATCGAGAAAAACTCCCGAGCAGTCAAGTCAGGATATGGATCGTTCTTCCTGGAAAGAACGATCCGGAATGCCAAGCAGGTAGCCAGAAGAATACGTCACCCGTTCGGCATGAGTTGCGCAGGGGCCAAACCCAAGAAATGAAGAACCTCGCGAACAGGACGGATGAAGGGGAGGCGAAAACCTTTCGAAAACATGAGGTAGAAAAGGATAACTTTTTATGCCCTCCTAGCGCCATCCCCTGGGGCCTCCAGGGAATGCCGCTAGGAAACGCGATGTTTCTTCTTGAGCGCATCCACGTCAGAAGGCTGCATGGAAAAAATCCAACCATTACCCGCGAAGAAAGGGTATGGATCAGAGGAAGCCATGGAAACAAAAGTTGAGAAAAATGTAAGGAGCAGAAAGAGAATGAGGAAGGACAGCGAAAGAGCAGGAAGGCAACAAAGAGCAAGTCTGAGAAAGCAAACAGAGAGGAAGAACGGTGAGGAGACTTCTGAGCAATTTATACTCAGAGACCGAATTCAAAGCAAACGGGAAATGAAACGACCCCGAAAATCATGGCCTCAGATGTGACCCTTGGGGACAGGAAGCACGCTCAAGGCTGACCAATCAGAGGTAAGAAGCATGCGCCAAAATGACAGATCAGTTAATGATGATCAGGAGTGTGCATATCACGGGCGAATCGCGAATCGACAGCACAACTATAAACGTCACTGACGGTTTGGAAATCGGAACAACAGCACAAATAATTTTGAAAAGCATTAAATGCCTGACACGGAATTTGACAAGTTATGACCTAGCATTAAGTTGTCAGAATTCAAATCGTCCCTCGGGAATCCAACTGGTAAATGAAACGACATACCAATGGGAACCACCCAAGTAAATCCGACCCAGTATTTCCGCTTGGAATGAGAATTAAAAGAATATTGTCCGATACTGAAGGAAATCGCAAACAAAGAAAAGGAAGACTCTAGCCCTAAAACATTTATAATTTCCATCGAAGTATCTTCGATAAAAACTCGCGGGGTACTGAAAGGGTGGTCAACTCGACCGGACCTGAGCCCAAAAGAATTGTTAGGCCCAAGGCCCGTAATCTGCACCCATCACCATACGGTGTCCAAATTCAATTAGAGGTACTGGAACCGGAGACGATCCAAGTCCCTAATTATCCCGAACCGAAAGGATGAGATTAAATCGGCTTCGAGAACACGCTAAGGCCAGAACGACGGTTCATGTATTGAAATATCTCCTGGATCCGCCTCACATCAAGATCATTCCCGCATTTATGAACGACCAGACAACCGCCGGTCTACAGATTTCCCCTCTTAAATGCGGTGACACTATAAACGCACATCATTAATTGCTAGATTGAAGAAAGATAGAGTAGCATTTAATGCCCATTTCCAAAAGGGTCTAATTGAGCATTAAATGGAGGGATACCCAATTAATGTGACGAGACCGACCGAATCAGATCAGGTTTTTTCCCTATCGAGGATGACGATCGAGTGATGTCCCGATTAATAGATCTTTTATCATAAAAACCCTCATTCAAAGGGAACACCTATAAATAAAGTTAATAAAAGCCAAAGAGGGGTACATTCTGACAAATATCTCAAATAAACTTCCATATATTTTCTCTCTGAAACTAACTTGATTGTCGGAGCGGTCCCGGGTGCCGATCTTCCTTGTTCTTGTTTTACAGGTTCCGATCAATCGAGATTTGATCAACCAGACTGTGGAATACGTTTTTAACAATTATATATAAATAAGTACTAAAATAATTATAGTTCATTACTCTAACTCTTTGAAAAAAAATTAGCAGTTCGAGAAAAACAAAAACGAAAAACTCTTTTAAGTTTACAAGTAACGAGTTAGTACATGTTTGGGATTGTGGTGAGAAATATTGCTTTTAGCTTAAGGCTTATAGCTTAAAACTTAATATAATAAGCTCTACTACTAAAAAGCTATTTATTGTTTGGAATGCATATGTCTAAAGTACTTTTAAAGTTAGTTATGATAGTTTTTTAAAAATATATAGTTATTTGCAGGAGCTTTTTGATAAAAGCTCTAATTTTGTACTTATTGAAAAAGTTGATTTTTAGCTTTTTCAATCGACTAAAGCGCTTTTAATAAAGTTACCAAAACAGCACATTTTTCTTTAAAAGTACTTTTAACTGTTTAAAAGCGCTTTTAAAGATTTGAAACGCAATCCCAAACATGCTCTTAGTGTACACCCTGTTGCAGTTCTTTGCGCTGAATTTCCCCAGTTCGTGGGTTTTGTTTTGTTTTGTTTTGTTTTGGATCACACCGGTCCACGTTGCCTCCCACGTGCGAGCAGCGGAAAATCTTATAGACGCACGTCACCACTTGAAGAACACATTTCAGTTGAAGATCGTCACGGTTTTCCTTTTAAACCCTAGAAACCTACTTCGACCTCACACATAGTCGCATACTATTCTCAACCAATCCATCATGGAATTCTCTCAGGATGACCTCGATCGGCTTCTCCTGTTCGAGCACACTCGCCAAACTGCCGAAGCTAACCACGCCAAAAACCCTCTCGATGCCGATGTTCGTATCTCCTTCTCTCTCACTCTCTTTATGTCTGTTAAACTCAATTTGTTATTGATCATTTCAACATTCTTTACAAACGCATTTAAATTCCTGTTTTACGTGTTATTTGCGTGTGTGGGTGTTTATGGATGTAAGTATGTAAATATTTTCTTTGAAAGGATAGTTGCAGACTTGCAGCTTGAGTGCTTTGAAGGGCCCTACGTAAAAAATAATAATTTTTTAGTAGTGGATTTTATTTTTTCAAAGTGACTGCATGTAGAATTCCTCGTTTGTATTCAAAGATGAGACCGGCAAATTTTAAATTCAATATTATATTTTTTCTTATTTTTATATAAAATACAAATAGCAGTTTTTTCAATTCTTAATTCAACTTTTTCGAATTTTAAAATAATAATAATATTAAAAAATAAACTCATCTCAATTACTGTATTCTTTTTATTGGTAAGTTGGAGTTAATTCCCATTTTATTTGTTTTAACCCTATGGGGTTCGCAGATATTAAGATTGGTCTATTTCTTGTTTTCATTATTGTTACTTTTAAGTTTTAGAGTGTGTGGGTTGTGAAATTGTTTTTTGCGTCCGTGTAACTGCAGAATTTAACCAAGTGGGGAGGAGCGTTGCTTGAATTGTCGCAATTTCAGAATGTTGCCGACTCGAAGAAAATGATTAGTGGTATTCTGAGCATTCATAATTGAACTGGAACCTCTGTTGTAAAATTTTTTTAACCTCGTATTTTATGAACTTGAAAATTGAATTTTATAGATTCCGTTTCGAAGTTGGAGGAGGCTTTGGTTATCAACCCAGTAAAGCATGATGCTCTATGGTACCTGGGAAACGCATACACCTCCCAAGCATTTCTCACTCCCGACTCTGATGAGGCAAAAGATTCTTTTGATAAGGCACGTGACTGTTACCAAAAGGCAGTTGATGAGGTAAATGTTCTAGTTCCTAATACTTCAAATTTTACTGTACTTTGACGTTCTAAAAGCTCACAGAAGCTTTTACAGTGGAGTTTGTTTTTGTAGGATCCAGCTAATGAGCTCTATCGCAAGTCTTTAGAAGTCACTGCTAAGGTGATTTTTAAGTCTTAACTGTTATTTCATTTGGACCCACCTATGACACTGCATTTTAATATGATGACTTGCACTGCCTCGAAGAGATAGTATATCTAATTGTTTTGTAATTTTTTTTTTCAAAGTTGTTTTGTGAACTTGTGTGGTAATAATAGTTATCCATCTGAGAATATAGGGTTACTAGTTGGTTGGAAGTTTGAAGTGTGAAAAAATTTTCTTTGTGCAGTAAAGTTAGTTTCCTTTATATTGTTTTTTTTATCCTGCTATGGCAGTAAATGCTTCTAAAAGGTTTGTTCTGGGTTGGTGGGCGTGGGATTGTGATGAGATATTTGGACCAAGTAGCATTTTGGTGGTAAAGGTGCTACAAGTATATGCCAGGGTCATCTTACCTAGTGTGTGTACCTCTTATTAGATGAACACTAGCAAGGCAAATACCATGCTGCAAAAGAAAGTGGATATTGTTCTCTGCTTTACTGGCAACGCAGCTAATTAGATAGATAGTGGTATTGGAATTTAAGCAATCAGGTTAAAGCAAACTGCAATGTGTTGAGTTGGGATAGGCTTGGGCCATATGATTAATGTAATGCCCCAGTGGAAAACCCATACCACATGATATATACTCTAAAAGGACTAATCACTGATACAATTTGAGTCACATTAGAACATTTTAAAGAGCAAGAATTTCTCATTCCCAAGTAATGTGGGATCTCATATACCACCTCTCTTATCCTTATCATATGGGGTATTACAATTGATTTGGTTGGACATAAATGGATGAAGTGGGATCTCGCCTCACAAAATTGGACTTCAGATGATTTTATGAGGTGCTACAGTTATGATTTATGGGCAATTGTTGGTGGTGAAATAATTTCTTTTTATAGGTAATCATGATTTTTTATTCATAAGAAAAGGCAAAGCTCATGTAGACATGATGATTACATGAGAAGTACTTAAATAGGGTTTATAATCGAGTTGATGGCGAAATAAGTTTCACAAAGATTATGATTTTTTTTTGTTGCTCCTAGTGAAATGATGTAAATCTCAGCTTCAAACCATTTCACTGTTATGCCAATTGATTTGTTTTTTTAGTTTTTAACATGGTTGGCTTGATAGTTTTCATGTTGTAATTTGATTCTGTTGTTTACTTTATCTTACTAGGCACCAGAACTGCACATGGAGATCCATAAGCAAGGATTTGGTCAACAGACTATGGGTGGTGCATCTTCTGCTGCTCCTAATGAAAAGGTTAGATTGAAAAGGTGTTGCTTCGTTTTTTTTAAAACTATATTGAAATGAGTCGCACTTTTTGGGGTTTTTTTTATTTTTTATTTTTATTTTTTTATTGGCACCAAGGTGTCTTGGAGCAGCGTCTCGACTAATCTCGGGGTGTATAGTCCCTCGGCAATAAGTTTTCCACAAGTGCACCTCAGATAATTTTAATGGGAAAAAATCCTCCAGTCCGATGCTCCTAGAGATTGTTTGCACTTGAGTGGACTTGAGCCTTAGACATGGGAGGAGCATATCCCCAAGGCCTTTACCACTTGAGCCAACCCCTAGGGATTTTGCACTTTATGTAAGAGGCTTCTGTAAACTTTAGTGCGTAGAACCTGTTGACTATGTGAGATGTGACATATTTAGGTTACCAGTGAGATTAATTTGATTAACTTTGCGTGTTTGGACCATATCTTGGTACATCACTCCAATATACATCACATCAAATTTTGTGACACATCCCAATTGGATTGTTAAGCTGATTGGGGTAGGGTCTGGTCACTCTTCTCATTGACAACACGATATTGCAGTTATATAATCCATTATTAATGAGCCTATCGTCTGATCCAATCTGTGGATGAATGATTTTGCTGAATTTTCTTGCCCGAAAAATTGGGCAATCCCAAATCCTTGCTAGGTTGATTGCTTTGGATATCATCTGCTTTATTGCTAAATTTAGTCGTGGCCCAACTTGAGAGAACATGGAAATTTGCTTAGAGAGAAAGTCTCATGTTTACATTGTTTATTTGGATATTACTTATGATTTATGAATTATGAGCATTTTCTCTTCAACAGTTATTGGCGTGTGGAGCATCTTTATGATTTGAACACAGTCTATCCCATCTTCCTCTGGTCGGAAGCTTTTTCTCATTATTTATAGTCATTGATGCATGCACATTATCAAAGGAAATTAGGGTTTTCTTTACTATGATGTGGTAGTCTCTTAATAGAATAAGTTTTTTAAGATTATAATGTATTTAAATTACTTGTATATATTTAGATAAAATAAGTTTTGTAACCCTAGAACTGTTATTTTATTTAATGAGAAGGAAATACGTCAATTGAGGTTAGGGCTATTCAGATGACCCAACCCGATAAACCAAATTCTGACCCGAACCCTTTTCTAGTAAATACTGATCAACCGATACCATTAACTTGATATTCCGACCCAATACCCTTTTTGGAAGAAACAGGTATTCCAACCCAATTTTTTTTTTTTAAATATATATATTTTCCCAACCCATAAGATTGCCGCCCACATCCTCTTTTTTTTTTTTTTTCCTAATAGATATATCCTCTAAAAATTTGTCCTTTAACTGATCTCATGTTGTTCTAATTTCTACTGCGTACACCACCTGAGCTTTGATCGATATAGATGTATTAAGTGGTTTAGAAAACAAGAAAGGTGTGAAACTGGACTTTCAACCCATCAGATCACTGCCCACACCTTAACTTTCACAGAAATACCAAACTAATTTGACAAATGTTATTGGCCATGTACGAAGTTTGGGATTCTTCAAAGTTAACTCAAGAGATTTGGGGAAAAAAAAAACAGAGAAAAAGGGAAAGGCTCATTTTGTCACCGTTCCTCTTCCTCCAAAGCTACTGCAACTCGTTGAGTCCCACACTAAGTCGGCCTCGTCTTCATCTTCTTCATCAGGTGAAGAGCAAGGAGAAGATGGACAAAGCCTCAAAGATGCAGAGGAAAAGGCTTTGGCCTATGGTTTAAGAGAGAATCCCAAGAAAAGGTTTAGACTTGCAGATCCTGAGTTCTTCTTTGCAGTCGATGTTGGGTCCATTGTCCAGGACGGAGAGAGCAAGACCGACTCAAAGAATCCCACTCATCAACGATCCAGGCGAAATTGGTAATCGAGTGTAGCAAAGAATCATGGCGAGAACTCAGATGGATTGTTGTGTGAATTCGGCTTATCGGGTCATTCCGATTGTAATCTTAACAGTGTGGCTATTTCCGTTTTCCGATTTTGGGCTTATCGAGTCAGGCAATTTTGGGTTGGGTCAGGTAATTTCAGGATGGGTTAACGGAACTGCTCTCGAGCGGCTATTTTGTTCACTTCTAATTATGGTACTTCAGCCAAATTTGACACACGTTTGAAAAGACATTATAGCAAGTGCATCGTGGCCTTTATCCATGAATTATCTACTCCTATCATTTTTACACAAGCCTGAAATGTGTCTGCATAGACCAAGTACACAGGAAGTCATTTAAGTTAAAACTTAAGCTTGATTTTCATTAAAACTTATCAAAAAAAAAAAAAACTTAAGTCTGAGTTTTGAGATTGCCATAGACACACACACACACTCACACTCAGGTGCTGCTTCTGCATTTTCCCCAATATAGGGAAAACATCTAGTTTTTTCCTTTCCCTCAAGTTCTTAATAGGTGCAGAATGCATCAATTCACTTCTACTGGAGCTGGCTATTAAAATTATGATTATTTTCCAGAGTTCCAAGAAGAAGAAAAGTAATGATCTCAAATATGACATATTTGGATGGATTATACTAGCAGTTGGAATTGTTGCATGGGTGGGAATGGTGAAATCCCACATACCTCCCCCTCCTCCAAGATGAACCTTTTGATCAATATTCAAGGCAACCTTGCTGATACTTTTGCTGGCTGTTTCAAATTTTGGCTGATAGATTCAGCAGTCTGGAGATATGGTAAATTCAGTCATACATGTGGTATTCTATTCATATACTGATTTTGACTAACAGTATCTCTTTCCTGCTTTGGTAATTTGTAGGCAGATTATTTCTCTCTTGTGATCTTAGCCTTTTGTTGGTTGGTTCTGCATTGGTAGATAGTATATTGAATTGAGCTATTTGTATCTATTTCCTTTATACACTCCTGGAGGGGTGTGATTCGTGAGTCATATTTTTTGGCTTTCTGGGGTTATGATTTTAGTACTTTACCAAACAAAGCGTTGTGATGTAACTATTTCTAGGATACGAGAGCCACATTTTTTATCTTCTTTGTGTGGAACCTTGGATCTTTGTCATTTTTTATAAGTAATGAAGAATTTTATGGACTAGAGCAATAGGCAATAGGCGTAGTTCAAGTAAGTTCTTAGATTTTCAGATCATTGCATGTGTGGGTGTGATTATTTAGGGCCCAATTGGTTCTATTCTCGAAATACTCATTGAGAACGTGGTTTGCATGAAACAAGTTTCTTCTTTTTTCCGTCACCAAGATTTTTGTGGAAAGATTCAGCTTGAAAACACTTTTCAAGGAACAAGACGCTGAAGTCTTTTGGATGATTGACAATTGAAGTGGTGGTCGTTATGTAATGACTTGCGGGTTCATGCAACAATTGGGTTTAGACCATTTAAGACTGCAAGTACTAAGTAGATTTCCTGGGAGCCATTATAATTTGTAAGAAATGGGGACTTTATTTTTTTATTTTTTGCTTATATCTGAAAAAAAATCCCCATTCCTTGACAATGTAAAGATGAAAGGAATTAGTGATTTGACTTCAGCGACCAAGTCAAATCATCCGTCAATAAAAGACTTCCCAATCTGGCTCCAGACTCCACACACACACACACACACACACACACACACACACACACACATATATAATACTAAAGAAGCATTTTCTTTTGTTGTAGATGAATCCAAACTCGAGCATAATTCCCTCCATTTGTGTATAATATCGTCAAGGTTTCAAGATATGGGTTCTTCTGAAAGGAAACCTAATCTAGCAGCACCCCCTCGATTAGCTGTTGAATAAGGAAAATCATACTCCTCACAATCTATTTCCTGCCATTACTGAGACTTTCCTTTATTCAAAACGTCCAGCAAATCTTGTTGAAATATAAAACTCGATCATTCCCTGAAGCAGGCTTTGTCCTGCTGTATCGGGCCCCACCACTTTCTCTTCTCGGCATGCAGTGGTGGATAATATGCTGCTGGACATTCTGTTATTGAGGAGCGATAGAAGTATTATTATTTTATCATTATTCTACATCTTAGAGCATTAGTATTGGATTGACCATCTTAATATTGAATATATAATTTTTTATCTATTAGCTAATTACTCCAAATATGAAGTCTATATTGGATCAGTTATCACATTCTCTATACTAATAAAATTTTTATGATTTATATTTTTTAATTATATTTTTATAATCCTCAATAACTTCCAACAATCATATTCATATTCATTTTTTTAATAATAATTTTTTTAAATATATTTTCATATTTTGTAATTAAACTAACTATATGTATATTAATAATTTAATTTGATACTTAAATAATTAATTTTTAACCAAATTCTAAAAAAATAATTTTCAATTCCTTGTTAAAAAAAAATATAGGGTTGGAAAAGTATAAAATAATTAGATGAAGAGATGAATAGTATTTTTCATATATGAAAAGTAAAATAAACTTACTGTAACAAAAAGTTAAGATGAAAAATCTTTGACTAATTCAAGGTAGATTCATTTTATTTCAAGATTTTTAAAATTTGAAAAACATTTGTATTTGGCTAATCTAATATCAATGCTCTTATTAGTGTATTTGAATGTTAAAATATCAATGCTCCATTAATATACATATATAATCACCAATGCTCCAATATAGATAATTTTTATATACTACATTGCATTGAAGTCCTTGTGATAATGTTAAAATATCAAAAGTTAGCAAAAGAATCTAACTTTAGTTAGCTTTTTTTCCTTCTTCTTTCTTCTATTTTGGCGTTTTTATCTCAAAGAAATCTCCCGGAAGGGTCTATGTATTTGTCTGATGGCGAAGACTTCCTACTTTCTAGCGACATATAATATATATATATATATATATATATATATATATAGTATTTAGAGTCTTTTGGTCTTATTCCTGTTGGTGGAGCAGCTATTCAAGGTCTGTTGTATATGTAT
Organism: Platycarya strobilacea; assembly: GCA_036898215.1. NCBI lineage: Eukaryota > Viridiplantae > Streptophyta > Magnoliopsida > Fagales > Juglandaceae > Platycarya > Platycarya strobilacea. The sequence continues at coordinate 13,164,960 of CM072554.1, read as the reverse complement.
TTGTTTTTGGCCACGCCTACAGGCCATTATGTTCTTCTTTCCTCAATAGTTAATGGCTGCGCCAATAACACAACTTTAGTGCTGTGCTTTATTATTTTTCCGTACAGGTATAATTGCTTTTTGTAAAAGAGTTGAGTCCTTTGTGATCTAAAACAAAATTTAAATATTGTGTTGTGAGATTATGTGGGTAAAGAAGCATCCACGCTGCGTCTTCTTTTTATTTTATTTTATATTTTTTCTGAGATTAGTTTATACATTCAGGAGCAGTGGTCCTCTTACTGTACAGGCCCCGTCTATGCTGGACGCCTTTTAACTCGTGAAATGAACTATTGGGTGCTTAAATTCTATAATTTATCTTTAGTGTTCCGGTTGGGGTAGAGGTGGTACGTAGTTTTATGCAAATCCTAGTGTTCAGATTGGGGAGCGGGCAAGTTCAATATCTAAATACGCATGAAATGTATCTATTGAAGTTTATAGTTTACATGACACTCCTTGCATTAACGCGTTGTTTGTTATTGGATTTGTTTAATTATAAAAAAGAATAAAGACGCCAGCGCGGACTCCAATTCCTCCTTAGTTGCAAATATAGACGTTATAATATAAAATAAATGACAAAATTTATGTCTTTTTATTCGTTTGTTATGAATTATTAGAAGTGATTTATGCTTTCTTTCATTATTTTTATGAATGACTTCACTATTATTATTTTAAATCTTGTATTGTAACTTACATAATAATTTCTACGCCTATAAATATGAGTTTCATTCGTTCTAAAATTCATAAGAAAATATATAAAACGAAAAAAGTTTCAGTTCTTGAAAGTTCTTAAAAGTTTTTTTTTTATATTTATCTATTGCAATAATAGTAGGTTCATTTTTAGTTTTATAACACGTTATCAGTACGAGATTATACCGATACTGAAGTTAGTGATGTTCTACTTCAAAGAAGTTTTTCAATATATTATTTACAGTCCTCGAGATAAATATTAAATGTAATATTGCTGAATATTATTTGATAAAATTCTACTTTTATTTTCTTGATTATGTGAATATATTTATTAAATTTACAGATTTATTTTTGTACTTTATATATATATATATAATGTCAAATATTGAGATTTATTACTATTGACGTTTCTGGAAAAAGTTATTATCCAAGATCCTTGATGAGATCCATTTGGATATGATGATGAATTTGAGAGATATAATAATAGAAGAAAATCATGTGTCCCTGAAAGACCGTGCTGTGTATCTCATAGTGAAAAATTATCTTACTGTGTGAAATGAATTAAGAGAGAAATGAGCACCAGAAGATGTAATTCTCTCAAAAGATTATTATGACTTATTACACCTGAAGTTGCAAGATTTTAAAAGTGGTATTGAATATTCTGCACTCTGTAAAATCAGCTCAATATTAAAATTATATAGTGAGAAAGACACTGATGATGATATTTAAAAGAAGACATATTATTTTTCATATATCGAATGTGCTCCTGCAGTAGTAATATTAAGAGCGAAAATTCAACTAATATTCTGAAATTTTATTTTGTTTTCCAGTAATTGAGCTAAATAATGAATTTTTAATTTATAAATTATCAATTATGTCTTATTAATGATATTGAATTTACACAATTTCCAGAAGTGAACGATGTATCCTTTTAAAGGAATCAAGGGCGTAGATGTGGTAGAAAAACTATAGAAGTGTTGGTTCCAAAAGTAACAACACTAAAGATGATAAAACTATACCGTATCACCATAAGTAATCCAACTCAAATAAGGGTGAAAGTTCTCAGAATAATTTTTCATAGAAAGATGAAGATGTTTGTCATAGATATGGTATAATTGAACAATGGTCACGTACCTGTTATACGGCTAAGTACTTGATTTACTTATACTAAGCTTTTATACATTATAGTAAAGTTTTATTATGTTTTGAAATAACAAAAAGTCGATGCCTGAAGTACGACAATAAATTAATTGGAATAATAAAATCCCGTCTAAATTTGATCCTTTTATATATGAATGTGAACCAGAAATTCAGAAGATTATCTATTTGCAAAGTGTTATAAATCAGTTACAGGATATATTTACTGACACTAAAGGTGTTGTAAAATCATATATTACTGCTGTTAATGTTTAAGTAAGAATTGAATTCCCTGAATAACGAGTTGTTAAAACAGCAATAGATGAGTCTAAGATACGCCTGAAGCGTTGAAAACCTATTGGTACAAAAGAGGAAAAAAAATCGGTACTCCTGAAGAGACGTACTTTCTGTATAAAATATAATTCTCCTAAAAAGGAAACCTTCTGAAGAGGTAACTCCTGAAAAGTATAACTCTTGAAGAGAAAACTCGTAAATAGTACAAATCTCTTGAAGAAGAATTTTATGAAATGTTTTCCTCTTGAGAGGAACAATGAGATCTCAATACATTTCATGAATACTGAAAAATTTATGTATAGAAATAAAACTGTTGTTGACAACATATATAATAACACTTGACATTACTAGAAATAATAAAGAAAATGAGTCAAGAATTGTCGAAAAATATCAACATATAAATGATTGGCTAAAATGAAAAGTAGCTATTGAAATTAAATTAAAATCGCTAGCAAAGTGAGAGGTATTTGGACTTGTTGTCCAAACAGCAAAGAATGTAATTCCTATAAGATATAAGTGAGTATTTATACGAAAGTGTAATGAAAAATGAAATTGTGCGGTACAATTTGTCGCATAAGGTTTCCTGCAGAAACCCGAAAATAGTTATGAGGAAATATATTTTCTTGTTATGAATGCAATCACATTTATATTTTTAATCGATTTGGTTATTATAAAAAGATTAGATATGTAATTGATGAATGTTGTCACTGCATATTTATAAAAATTATTAGATCATTACATATATAAAGATATACGATATTTGAAGCATCTAATCTAAGTACATTTAGGAGTATGTACTTTATAGAATTTCAAAAATCTTTATATGGGTTAAAACAATCCAAACGCATGTGGTATAATTAAATTAACGAGTATCTATTGGAATAAGGATTTGAGAATAATCCTATATACCCATGTATTTTATCAGAATTCGAATTTGCCATTATTGCAGTTTACGTTGATGATTTACCTTATTAGAAATCCTGAAAAGATCACAAGGACTGCTATAAATTTAAGAAATGCATTTGAAAATGAAAGATCTTATTATTCAATTGATATATGAGTTATAAGAATTTGAAACTTCTAGCCTCATCTCTCAAACGCATTTGCTTTTCATAAAACAACATGTCATCCTTATCTAAAGGATTAAGCAGTCGAAATGAAGAGGCAAGTAAAGATTTTAAGTCTGCAATTTTTCTATAAAACTCCTGAACAAGTCGTTAAAATACAGAAACATTCTCGTTAATCTCCTCAATCTCACAATTTTTGGATTGTAATTAGTTGGAAAATCCGACAATAGAGGAGGAATATCGGGTGCTGAAAACCACCAGCTCATAAACAGCTTCACGATCTGATTTATTAGCCAAATCATTCACTTGCTGCAACATGACACCTGCGAAAGATGCAGGAACAACTTGTAATTGAGGTGAAAGATGCTTCATATGTTGATCGTGAGAAATATTGAAAGGAAATTGATGAGCCATTGAAAATTTGTAAAATAAAAATGCAAATATAGATGAATTATAGATATGAGAAGAAGATTTAATGCGAACTATATGAAGTTAAAGACAGTTCTTATAGAAATTGAAATAAGAACAAGACAAATTATCATATCTTCAAATTTCACTTTATAAGATATGCTGGATGCATAATTTCAAAAGTCAGCAAGATTAATTACAACTATCCATATTTTCTTGTAAATGCTGAACATCTATCATTGATTGCTATTGTTGATTTTGTATTTGAGACATCTCTCATTCCAGCTCTTCTACTCGTGTTTTCAGGTCACGAGAATACTAGTCTACAAATTTTTTCAGCTTCTTGTTTTCTTGTTATACATTTTATTTTTTCTATTTTTAGTTACAAGTGTTTGATGCAATTCAAATATTTGATTTTTAAGATAATTAACCTCACTCGTTCTCGCCAGTAGCCTCTGAGACATGGTTGTAAGAGAGACAGCATATTGAGCACTGAGAGTTCTTAATGCTGCAACAATTTTAGGATCAGATTTACTAAAAATATATATCTCTGCTCCTATCATGATGTTTATAGTTTCAGGAGAAAATATGAGTGGTTGATGTATAAAATGTTTATGGTTCAAATTTAGGACATTAGAATTTCTATCAAACATAATATCGTTCTGGATGAACAACAACTGAATCTATGAAGAATGTAATATCTTTTTGTTGGAGTAAACCAATGGTAAAATTGGTTATATTTAAATAACAACTCAAAACCTTCAAATTTCTTCAAGATCTCGTTTGTCAATAATGTCAAACCGATTTGATTTTCCGCCAAACCGATAATATTAGACTTTAAGCTTTTACAGCTTTTATCATACATGGATGGTTTCCAATGCTATTTCCGTCATAGATAAATAAGCTCTCTCTAATAATGCCGAATGAGGGGGAGAAAATTTTAGATGAAAATATTATCATGTTCTTGCTAATGTATTATTTAGATGGAAATCATATTTGAATTCTTAACCTGTTATATATGCTGAAATCATGTTTGTTTATTACCTGAAAAACTGACGCATATTCTCATGGGGAGTTTAAGTATTACTGCAAGTCTTAAATTTCTACTAAGTCTGTCAAGCGCCTTATATGTGGGGTTCCTTCTATCTTGTTCGACACATTTTAAACCCTAAGGCTTTAAAGTATCAAAGAGGACAATATCGGATGGGGATATGAAACTGTATGTATCTGTCAAATTTTCAAATCACTCAGAGATTATTGCAATTCATGAGCAAGTAGAGAGTGTATTTGGCTGAAATCAATAACTCAACATATTTAAGAAACGTGTGATTTTTCATGATCAATGATAGCCCAACAATTTTATATGAAAATAATACTGCTTGTATCACTCAAATCAGAAGAAGATATATCATAGGTGACAGAACCAAATATATTTCATCTAAATTATTTTATACTCACGAACTCCAAGAGAAATGTGAAATTAATGTCAAGCAGATACAATCAAGTAATAATCTGGCATATTTATTCACGAAGGCATTACCAACTGCAACATTCGAGAAGATTATGCAGAATATTAGAATGCGAAAACTCAAAAATCTATCGTTATGCACTTTTTAGGGAGAGTAAATGTCCTGAAAATTTATGCTGATTGTATTCTTTTTCCTTCGTTAAGGTTTTGTCCCACTGGGTTTTCATTTGTAAAGTTTTAATGAGACAATCTTAAAATACTTGTGGATACATAAGAAGACTGTATTTTTTTTCTTCGCCATTGGTTTTTCTTCCTACCGAATTTTTCCTTGGCAAGGTTTTAACGAGAGAGATTTTTTTTGGGTGGTCATTCAAAGATGAGTATTATGAATTATTAGGGGTGGCCCCCGCCTCCCTTAATTATTTTTGTGAATGACCCCACTACCATTACTTTAAGTCTTGCACAGTAACTTGCATAATAATTTCAACACCTATAAATATGAGTTTTAATTGTTCTAAATTTCATAAGAAAATATATAGAACGAATAAAATTTTAATTTTTGAGAATTCTTAAAAGTTCATTTTATAATTATCTCTTGCAATAGTAGTAGTTTAATTTTAGTTTTATAACATTATTTATATTTTAGAATAATTCATTAAATATTGATTTTACGTTATATCATAGTATAATTACTGATTTCGTAATTCGTAAGTTGACTTCATATTTTATTATATTTAATTAAATATTCTACCAATTAGGTTAACCTATTGAAAAAAAAAGCCTAAACATAAGAATAAACGTTATGATGTAGACTAGATAATAAAATTTACGTCTTTCAATTAATTTATATTTTGGGGATTGTAAACCTACGCCTTCTTATTAATTTATATTTTGGGGAGTGTTACATCATTACCGTGTTAATTTTAAATGCTATGGCTAAAAGCCTAAAACTAGCTAACATTATATTAGTATACGTGCAAATATTATCGCATGGAACCAAAAATTGTTATGATTAAAATATTCAATGATATGTGTGGACATGATAGTAATTTATCCGTGACCCAACCTTTATGGAAATAGGTCTAACATACACACAATATAATTATTCAACATATTTTATAACAAATATTAAATAAGAGGTAATTTTATAAAGAAAAATATTACTATGCTCACTTAATTTGATATCTTAATTTGATACCTCATGTGTTTTATGTTATTTTTAAATTTTTTACTTAATAGTTAAGAAAGTACTTATTAGTGTTAATATTTTTTTTATATATTTTAAAAATATTTTAATATGATAAAAAAATAGAAATGGAAAAAAATAAAAAACAAAAAAGTGACTAGCGGTATCAATGAGCGGTGCTTCTTAGGTAGCAGGTAGCACCGCCTTTCTCTAAAACACTCTATACACATATAACACTTTATAGAAATATATTTCATTTAACACTTTATTGTGAAATATGTTATATAATTATGTTGTATAATATATATATATATATACTAGTAAAGTGTTACGTGCTAAGGCACGTATGCGGTATGCTGAATTTAAAGTAATGTATTTTACTAATATAAAAAAATATAAAATAATTATGTAAAAATGTAATTTGAAAAATTAAATTGGTGGTGTGGGACTTCAGACTATTTTATGCTTATTGCAACGATTGATTAGAAATCATTTTACTATTTATTGTATTATTATCTTATGGTCATTTATATTAATTCATTTACTTTATGCGACTCAATATTTATTTTAAAATTTATGTATTCCTTTATATAAAAATAAAGCTAATTTAATAATAAAATAATACTTTACTTATAATTAAACGGTAATTACAAAGGCATGTATGCGGTATGCTGAAGTTAAAGTAATATATTTTACTAACATAAAAATTTTTAAAAATGTAAAATTATTATGTAAAAATGTAGTTTGAAAAATTAAATTGGTAGTGTGGAACTTCAGACTATTTTTATGCTTATTGCAACTGTCAATTAGAAAACATTTTACTATATACTTATTATTATCTTAAAATCATTTATATTAATTAATTTACTTGATGTGACTCAATATTTATTTTAAAATTTATGTATTCTTTTATATAAAATTAAAGTTATTATAAAAATAAAATAATAATTTATTTATAAAAAAACGTTAATTACTAAGATAATTTTAATAAATTCGTATTTGTGACAACATAATTATTTGGAGACTTACAACGAAGCTGCAGTAAACATTTCAAGGTAAAGCACCATTAAAGAGCAAAAACGTAATAACACAAAATTTTTACAAGAGACATCAGCAAGCTGTAAAGGGTTTTAAGGGCACTCTTGTAATTTCATTAAAATATGTATAACCTAAAAGCGACTCTTTCAATTGTGCAGTCGCCGTTCATCGCATATGTGATATGTTTATACGAAAATGCTTATCGAAAGAGAAAACAACAGAGATCAACGTGGGAAAAGGAACGCCGCGCAAGTTGGGTTGAGGTGGTGCTGCAAGGAGAAAGCGTTGTGAGAATAAATTGAGCTGAGGTGGTTCATTTTCTACAGATTCGAATTGATGTAATTTTTTTTCTTTTTAACTCGTTCTATTTTTTTTTCGTTCTTGAGTTTTTTTTTTCTTTTTAACTCATTCTATTTTTGTTTTTCATTATTCTTTCATTATAGATCCAGACAGATCTTCACATATTTGAAGAGATCCTATTCAAATCTCAGCGCGTTCTTGAGTTTTTTTTTTTAACTTATTCTATTTTTGTTTTTCATTATTCTTTCATTCATTATAGATCCATACAGATCTTCACATATTTGAAGAGATTCTGTTCAAGTCTCAGCGTTTTTGAGTTTTTTTTTAACTCATTCTATTTTTGTTTTTCATTATTCTTTTATTATAGATCCATACAGATCTTCACATATTTGAAGAGATCCTGTTCAAATCTCAACGTTCTTGATTTTTTTTTAATCCCGTGTAGACAAATGAATAAATTTTTTTTCCCTTGAAGTGGATGTGAATAGACTTAATTGAAAATAATTGCAAGAGTATATTCTTAAATTGCATTAATACGAACATAATTGTGAATGCAATTTCCAATTAAATACTGGACGTAATTATAGGTATGCAATTTAACGGAGGAAATTAACAGACTAATAAAATTTAACACTTTCTCTTAAAACAGACTAATAAAAGTTAACAGACCAACAAACAAATCTGTTAAAACAAGAAATTCTGTTAGATAGGCTCTTTATATATAGATAGATATATAATATCATTTTCCTTATGAAAATGTTGTCATAAGAGGATCCATTAATCTTAGAGTATTAGCATTAGATCCATCAAAGTTTCCTTCAGAATTTGATAAAAAATACAATTCTAATAGATCTATTAAATTTCAAAGTTTATAACTTCACATTAGTTTATTATTAGATCTATTAAAATAAGAAAATAATAATTTTTTTAATAAGAATATATTTAAATATTTTTTCATATTTTGTAATTATACTAACCATATATATATTAATAATTTAATTTGATATTTAAACAATTATTTTAAGTTAATAAGAAGGAGAGCAATTTGATACTTAAATTTTAATACGATATGGTTAATTTACTTTGAATGACTGATAATGGGGTTTTAATTTATTTACTAACTGGGTACTTATTTTAATTCCTTTCTTTTAAAGCCGTTAAATGAAAAAAAAAATTAACATTATCAATATTGTATAATTGTAAATTGCCCACAAAATTGGCCCATATCTTTATAATATAATTGTATTGTAATAAGTACTCTTCATAATTTGTGTAAGCAGACCGGGAGGTGTGAGATGGAAAAATTAACAAGTGATAGCCATGAAATTCAACAAAGTTTCAGTATCAATACGCGGAGGGGAAAAAAGAAGTGAAGAATAAGAAAAATAAAGTAGGAAGATAAAATATATTAAAAATATGTATTAAATATGTGAATAGTAATTCTTTAAATATAAAAAACGGAAAATTTGTAATTTTGTTAGCAAAAATCAATAAATTTGTATTTGATAAATTATTTGATGGATTTAATATTAGTGTTCTTAAATGTGTCATAAAATAGAGGGGATAATTGGATTTTTGTAGACCTTATTTGAATTTAGAGACGAGTTAAATTCGTCTTAATTCATCTCAAATTTATTATTATATTTTTTAAAATTTTTTATATAAAATATAATGTTTTTAAATCTTAATATATATTTTTAAAAAATTTTAATTTAATTTTTTCAAATTTTAAAATAATAATAATAATAATATTTTATTAAATTTTTAAAATTTATTTCAATTTATTTAATCTCATTCTTAATTCAAACGAAACTTAGTGCGAACTATAGTGGATCCCCGCACACTAGATTTTAGAGCTTTCAGCTCTACAGGAAAAGGGTCTAGGGTCGATAAGTGTACGGAAGATCTTTGCACAGCTGCTCGTACACTTAAAAAAAAAAATATTATTATTATTAATTATTTTAGAAACTGATAAGTGTACTGGCTTCTCATGGAGTCATGAACCTCACCTGAAAAACAATCCATGAACATTACTAGATCCTCCGACCGCAACTTTAGAGAAATATTAAATTAGGAAATATATGGTTGTGTAACTACAAGAGTTTGGACTTTTTGTCGTGAATTTTTTTTCTACGACATACTGTCGTGGTAATAAGTTGTCTTTTGTCACGAAATTGACTAAAGGAAATAAATATCGACTTTTTCTCACGATTTTGTCGTGGTCAAAAATATTTCATGGCTAAAGACTTTTAACTGCAATATAACTATTTTTTGCCACCAAATTTTATCATGGGATATAAAAATGACTAGAACCTAAATTAATTGTTAGAAAAAAGTTATTGTATCGAGTTCAATTACCTTTTGCCACAGAATCATTTAGCCACAAAAAGTGATACAAATGAAAAAATTTCTATTATGGGTTATACTTTTTTACAACGACTCATTTATCAATTACCATGAATATGTCTCGCTACAAAATGTGAAAAAAAATTACAAAATGTATAAAAGAATTATTTCCACAGAGCAACTCGTGGCACATAATTATATTTACCATATAATCACTTTTGCCACGACTTCATACCACGATTTCAAAATCGTGGGTAAAACATACTTTTGCAGTGGCATATCCTCAGGGCAAATAAGTATTTTGCATTAGTACACATTTTATTTAATTTTTTAAAATAATATAATTATAAAATATAATTTTAATTTTATCACTTATTTAATAATAAAAGATAACTATTTTTTATAAATTAAAGTTTATTTTTTATGATATGATATTTATATTTTAAATTATTTATTTTAGTTAGTTTAATTTAAAGTTTCTCCTCCCTTAGTCGAGTATCATCTACTGCACATGAGCTCAACGATGCCGTTTTAGATAAGAACCCTACAACATGTAAGGCTTTTTGTTGCCTTTTTTTTTTTAAACTAGGAGTTAAATTTTGTTGCAAATAATAGTATATGCTGCGTTTTCTAGTCGGGAGTTAAATTTTGCTGCAAAATAGTGACATTTACTGTATTTTTTATAACCGAGAGTCAAATTCTACTATAAATAATGATATTTGCTGCGTTTTCTCTACTTGGGAGTCAAATTCTACCGCAAATTGAAGCAAAACTTCCCAATAACAAATCTATAATATCTCGTATTTTTGTATATTTTTAAGGAAGGATTATTTTATTTTATTTTATTTTGGTTCTTTTCTTTTAAATTTATCAAATTTCTTATTGAACTTATTTTATGATTTTAAGTTATGAAATTTAAATTAATGTACTTTTTTAATATTAATTAAACTTTTGTATTTAAATTATTCTTTAATTTAAATTAATTTATTATTAGATTTTAAATTATGGTATTGCTGTTTTTTATTTATTATTTTATTTTAACTAGTTATTGTGTTTAAATTAATTTATTCAACTTAATATTTTAAATTTTTTTTCATTAAATCAATTCGAAGATCAAAATTATGAAAATTAGATCTATTTTCTTTCCCTTCCTTTTTCTTTTCCTTTTCCTTTTTCTTTTTCCTTTTTCTTTTCCTTCTCGTTTTCTTTTTTTTCTTTTCTTCTTCTTTCTTTTCCTTCTTTCTTTCTCCATTTCCACCTCCCAGCCCACGCGACCCCCCCTCCCCCTCTCTTCTCCTCTTCGCCCGTTTTTCCCCCTCTCCACCCAGCGCCACTGTGCGCAGCCATGGCCATCACCGCCCCTCCCATCCTCTTTCCCACCGGCCGACGACAATCCCCCATTAATCTCAGCCCAACCCATCTGCCCCACTTCCGCGATAGTTCATTCTCTCTTTCTCGATGGTTCTCCCAAAAAATCCTTAATCTCTCTCTCTCTCTCTCTCTCTCTCTCTCTCTCTCTCTCTCTCTCTCTCTCTCTCCCCCTTCCTATGCTGCACCACTACCGCGCCGTCGACGAAACTCTACTAGGCTCCTAAATCTGTGTTTCGAGCATTTGAGTATGTCTAGATAGTTTTTCATTTTAGGGTTTTTGGGTTTAATTTCTTTAATTTATATTAATCATTTGGTTCTTAATCATTTTAATCATTTGGTTTAATCCATCCATCTAAAATTTTTACTGGTCTCAAAGTAAAATTTGGTAAATTTCTTTCAAATTGGGTGTCAATGGTGTTTTGTCATGGCTGGCAGTTCTGAACCCCTAGATCCAAAGGAGTGGGATTCATAAGAAGATGTGAGTTTCTTTCCCCTTTACATGTCTAATTCAAGTTTACATTTTAAATTAGCTAGAACTAGGGTTTATGTATAAAAGTCTACACCGATTATGTTGAGAATCAGTTTAATGAAGTTGTTTGAAAATCTCTATTTGAAAATAATAAGCGAGCGACGAGATGAAAATGAAATTACAACTTGTATTTTTATGGTTTCCATTTTTTTCATGCATTTTAAATATTGGCTTAATTCATGATCTACATCACTTGGCCCTCTGTTTTCAATGAAAAAAAATCTTTTCTCTTCGTTTAATGGTTTACTTTGACGTGTATACTTACTTTGCTTGGAGATGATGTGCATGGCGGTTCAAGCCCATTTTTACCTACTGAATCACAGGGTTCCTAAAATGTCTTGGATGGGTATATCCCTCTATCTTTATTGCACGTCTTCTATTATGGGTCTAAGCACCTTATCAGCTTAGAGACACTATAGAACTTTATTTAATTGACTGATGGGTGTGATTGAAACATTAGTTTGAAGCAGGAACAATCTCCAAATTATGTTGCTTTCTACAAAAAGGTGCATTGGTTTGAAAACAAGGGTAGATTTATTGCTGAAGCGGCTGAGCGCAACTATGTGAGTTGTATTGTGTCTATGTATACTTTTAACAATTAGATGGATTTAATTTTTAATTGTTGGGAACTTAAATAGCTAATTTAAATCCTATTGTATGTTGCAGCATGATGCATTATGTCTAAATGTATACTTACTTTTTTAGATGAATTTAGATCTTAATTGCTGGAAACAAGAATAGCTGATTTAAGTTTCAAGTACAATATAATGCAGCATATTGCACTTGTGTCTATATAGCTTTTTACTTTTTTACTTATCTTTTTAGATGGATTTAGCTCTTAATTGCTGGAGATTGAACTAGCTGATTTAAATTTCATGGTCAATGTAATGCAGCATATTGCACTTGTGTGTATTAATCAAGACTTTTTTATTTACTTTTTTAGGTGGATTTAACTCTTAATTGTTTGAAACAAAAATAGTTGATTTAAGTTTGATGGTCATTGTAATGCAGCATATTGCACTTGGTTGAATTATTAATCATTACTTTTTTTACTTACTTTTGTAGATAGATTTAGCCCTAATTACTGGAAACATAAAAAGCTGATTTTATTAACATATTATAATGTAGCATCAACTATTTTGTTTTAAGAACAATATTGCATTTACCTGCTTTGGATCTTAGTTAGATTTTCTTTGACGACCTTGTGGTGTTTTGTGTCTACTTAGGGAAATTTATGAACCAACATGAAAAATATAATATTCGAGTAATTCCATATTAGCTTCACTAGATACCAACTTTTATAGCCCCAACATCTAACATCATTCATTTGGAAAAGAATTGACATTTTCTGTGCAAGAGTGAATGAAGAGTTAGAAAATATGTGGCATATAAGCTGTATATGTAGGTATCACAATCTGGATGGTATATGAAAAATAACCTAATATGCATGACAGTTTGTACGAGAGGTTCCTAATCTTGACAGTCCATATATTATTTGGGAATAAAATAATCTTGACAGTTTATACAAGAGGTTACTAATCTTGACAGTCCATTTATTTCTTTGGTTTCTTCCTTCTCAAGATGAATAAATAGATGCAAGCAGTGGCAGAATTGTACTCAGTTTAGTAAATATTCTTGGGCTTATGCCTATTTCTTTGGGAATAAAATATTTTATTACTTATTAAAAAAATTGTATTCAGTTTATGAAGGTTTAATTTGGTCTATTTTCATACAAAATTGTACTCAGTTTATTTTTTGTGGATAATCTGGTTTTATGTCTTCATTTTGGCTAGGAAATTGTCTCACAGAATTTTTGAAGCACATTGAGTGGGTTCCTTTGAACTAATGTCTGTGACATTGGAGGATCTTCTCTAGCTTGTTTGGATCTTCTCTAGCTTGTTTGATCTGGTTTTATTGGTTATATTTTATTTAGTTTTGGATCTGAAATGTTGGTTTTATTTTGTTACTTTTTTTCTTTATAATTGTCTTGTTATATATGTATTTCATCATATTTTTATTATTGGTATTGTAAATCTACTTGATTTTAATGCTAAAATTTAATCAATAGTTTCAGTTCCTTAGTTTTTAATGTGCATTCTCTGATGCAACTTACTACCCCAGATAAGCTATTTTCAATCTTTTTAGGATTGAGTTGGGTGATGCCTAGAAATGTGATAAGAGTTTTTAGCATGCTAGAAGAGTTGGTTTGCACTAGCATAGTGAGACAAATTTATGTGTGTTCCTACTGATGTCTCTCTCTCACTAGTTTTATTTTTGGGGTTTTCTTTCTATTTGCTCTCTCACACTATATGCATTTGTTTGTATAGCTCTCAGGTTTCCTACAATGGCTATTCTAAACCATACTTTTAGCTCACTCAAATATGATTGAAGAAACAAGTTATTTTTTTTTTTCTTTCATTATATTGTAATGCATTTTACTTTCAATCTATTGGTCAGGAAAAATAAGATTGGCTGCTGTCTAAAACTAGACATGAACATAAGTATTTTTTTACCATGAATCATGTCAGCTCTTTCATGTCAAAACCATGCATTTTAACTGCTTTGATGTTTTATTTGTGGATCTTTATCAATTTGAGGCAAATTAGATACCATTGAGGCAATTGGTAATGGTAAATCTACACAAGTGTAGTATTTGAATTCTATTAAGTTCTCATGGTTTATATTAATATGCTTATACTACAATCATTATGTGAGAATAACAGATTTGAATTTGTAGATGGTTGTTATTTAGGGGTACCATATAACATTAATTGTACATAATTAGAAATTGGTTTTGTGGATGGTTTATATTAATGTACTTATACCCACATATTTAATATTATGCAATTAATCACAGAAGGACTTTACATGTGAGCATCCTTTGTTTCTACACTAAAAAACTTTAAGGTAAAAAATAGACCTTATGCTGATATTATGTAAGTTCGAGTTCCTAATTGGGATTTTGTAAATTCTTTGATGTCTAACTGATAATGAGTTTGTATATGAGTAACTCTTTGCTATACATATAGCTTTTCTTTTTTGTCAATTTGTATATGAGTTATTCTTTGATATCTTCTTACGAATTCAACATCTTATTTTGACAGGTATATGCTATTCTATTGTTGGAGTGATGGTCATTGATATCTTCCAGGACCATGTAGTCATGAGTAACTCATTGCTATACATGTAGTCATGCATTTTTATTTTTTTAAGTTTTGATTGATGTGGTTTAGTTTTTGTTTCTTATTATCTGAGTACAGGAAAAGAAAGTAGAAGACATGCCTATATAGCCGAACTTAGTTTAGTTCATAATTTCTTGGCTTGTTATGTATATTTTAACCTATATAGTTAAATTTAGTTTGGTTGATAAAACTTGTATGAATTAGGTAGAGATTAATTTTGTAAAAAATAAATGTATATTTTAGCTTATGTTAGAGTATTTGTTATGATTATTTTTTGTTTAAGTCGCATTTTTTTATTTTCTAATTTTTTTTTCTAAATTCTCTTAGTATTTGCCATGAACATAATTCATAGCAAATACTTTTTCCCCATAATATTAGTTGTGAGAACAAGTTATATGCCATCAATATATTTGTGGGTAAAAGCTTTTTTCGACCTATTATCTTCATGGATAGTATCATGATCTATCATCTTTAGTACATGGAAATGTTATTTGCTACGAATTTTTCATGCTTTACCCACAATGTCAGGTGGTGGAAAAAAGTACGTATTTGCCATGTAATAAAATTTTGGTGGAAAAAATTTTTGTTCATGGATTATATGCCACCAACATCCCACCAACAAATTTGGTGGAAAAAAAATATTTTCCACTTAACATATGCTTTTTTCCACCATATAACTTTATGGTAAAAAGTTCAAAATCTTGTAGTGTGTACATTAACATGTTATTAACGTAAATATATAAATTAACATAATTTGATATAATATGTCACATCTAAATAGTTTTTATTATAAAGTAAATTTATGCATTACATATATAAAATCACATTATTTTATAAAACAAAAATTCATAAAATTTTGAAAAAATCTAGTAAAATAGGTTGAAAAAACAATTCGCCAATGTATCAATGAGAGACTTGTACCCAAAAAGAACGTCGACCCTAGTAAATTATATACGTAGATTAATAAGAAATACTGCATATTATAGAAAGTATAAGAGAAGATTATTGACAGAAACAAAAAAAAAAAAACAGAAAACATAGGATATATCAAAACGGCCTCTTGTAAAATATATTGTATACATGATAATTCGAATCCATGAAGCTAAATTGTTCTCAATAACAGAATTAGTATTGGATTATGCATTTGTATATGCACTTATATATTTGTATAATATGACTTTAAATTAGACTGTATTGAATTATGCATCGATCTGTATATATATCTATATATTTACATAGTTATGAATAACATTTTTACAAATCTGAAGATGCAATATTGTACGTACTCTTCAAAATTTTATTTTATTATTTTTTTTTCTGTTCTACTAGAAATATTATTTTACTATTTATTCTACATGAAATGTTATTTTATTTGCAATCTCCAAATGTTATTTTACCAAATATATATATTTATTTGCAATCATAAATTGTGTAATATCGCATAATTATTATTTAAAAAAAGTGAGTAAAATATGAAATTCATATAGAAAAATAATTTTTTTTTAATAATACTCTATTTTTCTAGGGCAAATTACATATAGTCCATTTTTATAGACTATTTTTCAATTTAAATAATAGATAGACAGAAAAATATCGTTGTTAAAATAAAATTGATTAAAATATTCTTATTAACAAATCAAAATTTTTAAAATCTAAAAATTTTATTTTATTAAAAATTTATGCATTTTTAAGCATTTTTATTAAACTTGTAATGCAATCTATAAATGTAAATTCAAAAAAAATAAAAAATTTCAGATCACGAAATGTTTATTCCAGCGGGTTTGGATCAGGAGCGGACCCCACAGGGCCACTTGAGGCTCGCATGGGGCATAACGCATGCACATACGTGTAATTAACCATGGTTAGCAGACTAACCACACTTCAACCAGGATCACTTTCCACGTTCTATAAATTCAATTCGTCTACATGCAAATTTGCAATCCTCCAACAACAGATGTCCATCTCGTCTTAGACAATTCTGTGCTTTCTCAATATATATTTAGTCCTTTCGCAGCTTTCAGCCATTTGGACAAAACATGGCGGACTCCGTCGTGCTAGCCAATCTCTCTCTTTTATTGCCTTGCATTGTAGCCACACACCTAAGTACTACTGATCCATGGTCTCTCATCACAATCCTTTTACCCTGTTTGTTTATCTTAGCAATATTCCTCCTAAATTATTGGCTTGTCCCGGGGGGCTTTGCATGGAGAAACCACCATCAAAACTCTGATCCCCAACTTCGAGGTCCGTCTGGTTGGCCAATATTGGGCACCTTACCCAACCAAATGAGCGCTCTTGCTCATCGTAAGTTGGCTGCCATGGCTTCCTCGCATGGCGCTACTAGGCTCATGGCATTCAGTCTAGGATCCACGCGTGCAATCATCAGCAGCCATCCGGAGACCGCAAAGGAAATCCTATGCGGATCTTCTTTTTCAGATCGACCCATGAAAATCTCTGCTCGTTTACTCATGTTTGAGCGCGCCATTGGCTTCGCTCCCTCCGGTGACTATTGGCGTCATCTTCGACGGATTGCTGCAAATTACATGTTCTCCCCTCGGAGAATTTCTGGGCTAGAGGCACTGAGGCAACGCGTGGCTAATGAAATGTTGGAGGGAGGTTTGAAGGAGATGGAGGGCAGAGGGTTTGTGGAATTGAGAGGTATATTACAAAGAGGATCTTTAAGTAACATACTAGAGAGTGTATTTGGGAGTGGCTTAGATCAATTAGAAAGATCAGGAGAGTGTCTGGGCGAGATGGTCAGAGAAGGGTACGATCTCATTGCAAAATTTAATTTGGAGGACCATTTGCCTCTCATGAAGTTTTTAGACTTTCAAGGGGTAAAGAGAAAGTGCCACAGATTGGCAAGTAAGGTTAATATTGTGGTGGGTGAGATTGTTAAAGAAAGAAAAAGAGCTGGGGAGTTCAGTGCTGGGAATGATTTTCTCAGTGCTTTGTTATCCCTGCCCATGGAGGATCGACTCAGTGACTCGGACATGGTAGCTGTCTTGTGGGTAACGACTGATCTATATATTATATATAGCATGCAGCATGCATAACAATAATCAATACTCGCACTCTGACAAGGCCATGCATGAATACTTCCCATAGTAATTTATACATACGTACATATATATATATATATATCTACATGCTGAAGAGACGTTAAATGATAATTATAAAAGAAATATTATAAGGCAACAGATACTATGATAAGTAATTTCTGAATCATCCCTATAATATATATGAATATTCTTAATTAGCTTGCCTGTTGATAATAGTACTTTACATGGGGATTAATTTAGATCAAAGAATTCGTGCAAAAAAAATGTATGAGATGGAATTTCGCACTGATGATCTCTAATAGATATATATATATATATATATATTATTCTCCCCCCATAATTATTGCTTTGGCAATATCTCTTTTCAGCTTGTTTGACGTACACAGATGTTTTCCCCGGAGAGGTCAGTAATCATGATCATTAACTCAGATAATTTTCCCGTACTTTTCATTATCCCAAGAATCCTTCATGCCAATACTTACCTGCCTGCTGACTCGTGATATATTCTATCAATTATTGAGCATAGGCTTTTAGATCAGTCGGGCACAATCGTTACGTCGACATGACGCCAATATATAGCACGTACTGTGCATGATCGGTAGCTCACCAAAAGTGGGCCGATATTTAATTATATATGAAGCTTTGGTTAGATTTTGAAATTGCGTTCTCTTATTCATCACGTCGTTTTTTTTTTTCACTATCTCTGTGTGACATAAGAAGATTCTTTTATGATATCGTTTTTTCAAATGATGATTTTATAAAACGAATTATGTATTTTTTTTTAAAAAAAAGTTATGTTAAGAAATATTTAAGAAAATAAACTGCAGTACATATTATATCCACAAGTACTTGATCTACTACTTTCAACGGTGGTTTTACAATTCGCATAACTTTACAAATTAAAAATCGTCTTTATATATATATATATATGAATGAATGGGGCCAATAAATTGATCTTAGAACTCATTTTATTTTTATTTTTTTACTAATTTTATATTGTGATAATTATACTGAAGTATTTGTTAGAAAACTGATCCACCGATAGATGATCTTTTTCATAAATCATATTTTACTTAATTTCTAATAAAAATTTACTTGCATGATATATAAAGGAAAAATAGATTCTTCAAATCTAGCAATAATTGCTGATAATGAGTCGCCCGTTAACATTAACCCTAGTTTTAAAAGTTCTTTTAGCTGAATTATATATACCTGCAAGGAATGATCATTACAAAGTAAACGTCATGGAAATTTTAACTTTAAATGGTTAATATCAAATGCGTTTGGGAACACATATAGTACTTTAAAAAGCCTACGATATTTCTAATCACTTTTGAAGCTAGCTGGTTTATATTTATAATAATATTATAACTCTCTCTCTCTCTCTTTTCCTATGACCTCATGCAGGAAATGATATTTCGAGGAACAGATAATATTGCCGTACTTCTGGAATGGATCATGGCCAGGATGGTTATTCACCAAGACATTCAAAAGAAAGTTCAGGATGAGCTCGACACGTGCATTGGCGGCAATCACAGGCAACTTCAAGACTCCGATATTCCAAACCTCCCTTACCTTCAGGCCATAGTCAAAGAAGTCCTCCGCATGCACCCTCCAGGCCCATTACTATCGTGGGCCCGTCTTGCTGTCCATGATGTCCACGTTGGAAAGGTTCTTGTGCCAGCTGGCACTACGACAATGGTGAACATGTGGGCAATAACCCACGACCCATCCATTTGGAAGGATCCATGGGTCTTTAGACCCGAACGATTTATTGAAGAAGAGGTATCCATCATGGGCGCTGATCTAAGACTTGCACCCTTCGGATCGGGTCGTAGGGTGTGTCCTGGCAGAGCACTAGGTTTAGCCACGGTGCATTTGTGGCTGGGACGGCTCCTCCATGAATATAAATGGCTTCCAATAAAATCTGTAGATCTTTCAGAATGCTTGAAGCTCTCCCTTGAAATGAAAACGCCGTTGTCATGCTGCATGCAGACTCGTAGATTTGCGGCATAATGAGCTTATGAAAAGCTAGTTGGTGCAATTAGAATTTTGCACATATGTGAAGAAGAAAAAATGGTGTGATTAATAATGTAAGTCCAGTACTGCTGTTTTGTGTGATCATGAATTGGGGTTAGAAATTAGCTAGGGACTTAGTTAATAACCCTTAAACCTCAAGGTATATCATGTGTAACATAAGTTTTATAAGAAGACTGGTGTTTCTTAATTAGTACTTATGGGAGTTTGTTGACTTTTGAGTACTTATTATGGTTCGATTGATCCAAATACGCAGGTCTCATATATTATAATATTGTTTTACAAACAACCAATTCCATAAGATCGATTAATCCGATCGAAGAGTGTACTTAATCTTAGATATCAAGTTTCTAATTAACTTGAAGCACAGAGCATATCAATTTGTATTAAAATATAAAATAAATAATAAATTTTGTTTCTCTCTATTTGTTTAATTTTTTGAAATAAAATATTATTATTTCACATGATATCAGAAAATAAATTTAGTTCACAAGTGAAAGTGAAAGAAAGCATGAAAAAATAAAATAAATAATAAAATTTATTACTTCCAATGCGTTTATAGTTTGCAACATAAAATTATCAACGTCCATGGTCATTATCCTCCAAAATTTCAGATTCTTTTTGTTTTTTTGGTTAAAATTAAAATATATATATATATATATCAAGTACTATTTTTGAAAATCGACGGGATTGACATGACTTTGGTGCCAAACCGACGCCGCACCGACGTTGATGGGTGATGTTCAAAACTAGCCGAAATTGGTTGATTGGGAGAGAGAAAAATGATGGTCTTGATTTCAATGTGCATCGATGCAATCTTCAGCTTGACATCGACATTTCTGTGAAGGAGGAGGGGAGTGGCATTATGGGAAGAAGCAGGTGCATTGTGAGCTGGTGCAAAGTTCAAAACCAGAAACAAGAAAGAAGACTACGTAAGAAGAAGAATGGGGGATTACTTAACCCCATTTTGAAATCACACAGTTTGGCTCAAATTTTGAGCCAAACGATGCCGTTTTATATCTTTTAAAATAAATATATAAATAATAATAATAATAACACGCCATTTAAGTGAAAACATGTCGTTTATATACGTAAAATATTAAAAAAAATAAAATTAATAAAATTAATAAATTAATAAATATAAATAATAAATATAAACAGTTTGGTTTTGTCTCAGATTGAAACCAACTTGGCCGACATCAATTTCCTCATTTTTAGACTACTGGCCGACCAGTTCTCTATCGATTCGGCCCATTTTGGACTCCAGCAACCAACTCGCTTCGAAGACGACCGATTCAATCAATTTTTGTATAGCCCTAGAACTCGGTGAGCGAGATGATGAATCACATCGAAATCATTAATCTCCAAATTGCTGTACGGTGGGGATAAAGTTATAGCTTTTAGCTATAGGATCAAACAAACCACTAACCCTAATAATGAGTTTTGCAGCTAGCTAATTTAGTACGTCCCACCACTAATCCAGGCTTTTATGCTTTAATACAGCATCGCAAGATATGCCGTTTATCTTTATGTCATTATATTAAAAAGTAACTCTGAGCAAGATTGAGCCAGCTAGCTTAACATGACCTTTATTTCTTTATTTGTTTGTCATGAATCTGCTTTTGCAATTATATATACTTGACATGCTTATTAATATATATTTATATATATATTTATATATGGAACGGCCTGTCGAAACACGTACATGTATTAACCTGACGTCTTTTCTATCTTTCTTCATAAAGTTGTCCACCATCGCTAAGTTCTATGACCAAAAAGTTTGTATATTTTTGGCTAATTAAAGTGACAAGAGTTGGAGCCATTTCACGTAGTCCAACGAATAATCAACATGCACCCATGATCATGATTTTATGTTTTATTTTCGAAGAAAGATTGTGAAGCCCATGATGATAATTTGATTGCAAATCATTAGATTCCAAGTACGACAACATTCCAAGATGTAAGATTAATGTTTAAATATAATAAACAAAAAAAAAAAATTGTTTCTCTCAAACAACATGAGATTTCTATATTAAAACTTGGTTTCAAGCCAAAATTGTTAGTTTATATATATAAATATATATTAATTGTAGGAATATTATTTAGTATCATTATATGAAAAATAATTTTGACAGAGTCATAAAGTGAAATTCACGTAAAAAAAAATCATCGTACGAGTCCTACTTTTAAAGAAGTGTACAAAATTTACATACTCGCAGACTATATCTAATATTATTTTTATTTTATAATAATATTATGATAACATTCTTAAGACACAACATCATGTGATTAAGCCTTGATTATATATGTAATTTTGTCCTGATTGCATTATTTTTCACAAGTCCTATTCATCTATAATTATGTTTAGGACTGTACAAAAAAACCGACATTCCGACTCGTCCGACATTCCGACCCGACCCGACCCGATTATCCCGACCCGCTAGACATATAATCGGTATCGGTTAACCTTATCGATACCCGATTTGTGCCCTAAAAGGCTAAACCCAGTCATTCCAAATTCGATTAGAACCTGAAGATCGACTATACGTATAATCGGCAAGTTCTGATCTTGCCGTTCCAAAGATCGCGAAGAGAGCTAACTTGAAGAGCAACGCTGCGGTGACATTTGGGGAGGATGAAACGCAAGTTGGGTCGGAGGAGTTGTCGGAATTCACTCAAAACCTAAAGAGCAACATCGCGGAGGACAAAACGAAGAAGCCGAAGCTCCCAAATCAATTCCAGATTTGCTCCGCTAGCAAGGTCTTCGTTTAGCTTTTCCTTCATTTTCGAAACTCTAGTTTTTTCATCTTTTGCTTGCTTCATCTTCATTTTCATGACCCCATGAACGATAAATCTCCATGTTTGAAACGAGACTTACTTCTACTTCACCATTTTTTCTCAGGAACCAAACACTTCCTTTTCTTATTCTTAAAAATCTTATCGGTCGGTTATCGGCCAAACGGGTATCGGAATAACTTAGCAATCGAGTCGGATCGGAATTGGGTTTAACGGTTCGGGTCGGATCGGGTGAACAGCTCTAATTATGTCTCTTGTACAGTGCAAAGAGCCTTACGAGAGAATATATAATATATTTACATTCACAAATTTCTTCCTCTTTTTACATATTACAAAAAAATTATTTATTTATTATTATTTATTACTTATAAATAATCTATTTTAATTACTATTAATCTATTTTAATCATAAATATTTATTTTATTCACAAATATTTGATGACTAATATTCATCTTTTGACAATATTCATTCTGTGGTATCACATGTGCAGCTCTTTTAGTCAAATCTTATTGCTTACATTCGTACCAAACGGCGAAGATATTCAAGGCTATATATGTACCGAAAGTTTTAGCTTTTTTCAGATGCAATTCTATAACTTTAAAATCTATCAGAGTGAGATGCGTGCATGTCCTCATCTGTCCATAATTACACGGGTGGTATAAGATAAGCATATTTTTTCCAAGGCCGGCTTAATAAGTTAGGAGACCTAAGATAAAAATTTTGATTGAGGTATTCTTTTATTAAGTAAAACTAAATTAATTTATTTTGATTTTTACATTACATTTTTATTTAAAAATAATGCTTATCGTTTATCAAATAAAATTATTAATTAAGATTTTTATTACATTTTCAACTAATAACCAATTTAATCTTTATTAAAAAAATCGATTTAGAAAAAATTTTATAAAACTTTATTTTATAAGACGTGGTATTGAGTTTTAAGAATCATTTGGGAACACAACTATTTTTATATATTCTTAGATATTTTCAATTTCAACCTTTTTTTCACTCAAAATTCAATAAAACGTCTTAATTCAGATTATTTTACTACTATTTTAGATATTTTGAAGTATTCTTAATATCTAAAATAGATCTAGAAGTAATTATAATAATTATCATCAATAAAATTTTATAAAAAGGTGAGCCCTTACCCATTCAAAAGATCATACAAATTTTGTTATGAACATTCAAAAACTAGATTATGTTATTTATAATTCTCACATTATATATTAAACTAATCATGATAAAAGAGAAGTGTATTTTATAAAGAGAGTACTTAAATAATTATTATGTAGAATACTTCTAAAACTAATAATAACATATATACTATCTATTTAATAATTTTATTCTTTTATTGAATTAATTAGTTTTATTAATTAGAATTTTTTTTTAAAAAAAATTATACTTTAAAATCTTTGAAGATGTGTCTTTTGTCACTAGAGGCTTTAGGCAATTTGCCTAACTTGCTTAAGGCAAGAGCCGGCCTGTTTCTTTCAATGGTATAATCTTTTTTAATCCATTAATCCTCGCGTTTCATATATGCAGTATAGAGAAATAATAATTGCAATTAAAAGTACGTAAATACAATAAAATTATTTTGAAAAAAAATAAATATGAGATTTATAAAAAAAAAATGATTTTTAATAATAAACCATACTCTTTTTAAAAAATAGTTATATAATATTTCAACACTTCATAACTATAAGTATCTTCTTATGGATATTACCAATGTTTTGAATACCGTACCGGTGAGCGTATTGGTCAAGGCATTAGAACGAAATATTTCGATACCGGTACCGTTTCGTGTATTGTTTCAGAATAGTTTATACATAAAAAAAAAATTATATATATAAAAACTATATTTCAAAATAATAGTCAAAATATGAATCAATTATATATATTAATATATATGTAAATAATATAGTCTAAATTAAGATAAAAAAAAATAGGAAGAAATGAAAAAAACAAAACAAAAAAAAAAATCTCAAATCCAGTACCGGCCTGTACAGACTGGTACACATGGCCGGTACGGCCGAAATACTGACCGGTACAGGCTGGTACGGTCGAAATCTGAGCTGATACAAAATAGACTCTATTTTTATATTGGTTACTATTTCAATACGATATGTACCAGTCGATACGATACGAAATTTAAATAATTGGATATTACACCATATCGTACCCGGAGACTTCGCCCACAGAATTGCCCCTAGTCCCAACTTACGCGAAGCCTCTGTTGATTACACCCACACATGGGCTTACCAAATTCATCTCTGGATGGCTCTGGAGCATAGGCAATAGATTATTACGTAGGTTTATTTGGGCTTCAAATTTTAAGCCCATTGATATAGCACAGGCAGCTACCCTCTCGCAAAGGAATCCAACTTAACCTGACTCTGTCCAGTCTGAAATATTTTGGTTTGATGAGAAATTTTGGATATACCTTACCAACAAAGAACGATTCTTTAAGAACTTTGAAACCATCCCATTCCATCCCATCCCATCCCATCTCATTTTTATATTTAAATATTATTAAAATATAATTTTTTTAAATTTTTTTTATCCAATCATTATTTAATTATTACAACTTTTTCAAAATTTAAAATAACAATCATATTAAAACTTTATATTTTAATCCTCTTTTAACTTTATATTTTTCTATTCAAACATTTTCTCTCTCTTTTTTCAAAATCACATAAAAAATTATTTAAAATAATTTTACTACTATTTATGAATTATTGTATTATTACATATAAATTTTTTTATTTTATTTGTATAACTAAACAAATAAAATTGGGATGTCTGGGAATAAGATGAAATGAGAAATCTATGAATAATAGTAAAATATTTTATGGATAGTTATAAAATAGTATGAGTTATGATGTTTTATAGAATTATAAAAAAAAGAAAGAAAATATTGAATAAAAATACTATAAGTTAAAATATTATTAGAATATTTTTTTTAATATTATATTTAATTTGAAATTTGAAAATTTTGAATTATTTTTTGTATTTTATTTGAAAATTAAAAAAAATAGTAATAATTAATTTGTAAATATTTGTGGTTAAGTGATGTTCGGGAAGGAAATGGGATGATGTGAAAAACATTAACAATCATTCCCTAACCTAGTCTGTTTTTACTACACATCCCATCTTATTTAATATCTACAACTTTATCATATTTTTACACAAAATAAAATAAATAATTCAATTTTATAAATCATAAAGTAATAATAATATTCTACTAATTTTTTTTAATTTAATTTTATATTTTAAATCATATCATTTCATTTGTGAAAATAAACAAAACCGTATAAGCAAAATAGATGGCTAATCTTATGGCCAAAATTACAATGGAAGTGGCATAATGAAAGATTATGGAGAGTCTGGCTCACATAAGCAAATTACTACTTGCATTGAGATTATTCTAAAAGAGAAAATCTTTCAGGCAAAAAGAGTGATATAACCCAAATAACATCCTCCAATGGGGGGTAATTCTATACAAAGTCTGAATATGGGAGTCGGGTGATATGGCATCACGCTACGTCACCCCTGATTTTAAAAAAAATAAAATCAAAGCAAAACGCAAGATGAAGAGAGAGAAAATCAGTTTTTGGTTTCAAATGTCGACCTTTGACTCCTGCATTTAGAGAGAGAAATCAAAACTCCGGCCATTCCCTATGGTGAATCTCTCCAGCCATTGTCTCACGATAAACCTCCAGCCTGAACTTTGCTCCATTTTGTGTTGGATCTCTATCTTTGCATGCACAATTCCTTTGCTTCATCCGTCACTTCGATGAGTTCTCTTTTTCCCTCCTTTAGAAGGGTATATGTTTTATTTGGTTGAATTTAGGAGAAGAAAAAACTTGAATCTTTAAACCTCTCTTTTTGTTTTTTATAATATGTAGTGTTTTTTTATTTCCCGAAAGTTTCTTTTTATTTCTTATTTAAATGAAAAACCATTGTTTGTGAATAATTTACTGTATGTAGCTGAGAAAACTTATGGGAGATATAATCCAGAAGGTTTTGTTTCTTTTTGACATAGTGGGTGATATTTGAAATTGATTTTAGAAAATTGATAAACTTTTTGTTAATTGCGTCTTTGTCTGCTCCTTCTGGATCATTTAATTGTAGTATGGCCGTAATTCATGTAATTGTATGATGCTGCATTATATCTTGATGCTGATGAGTTCATAGGTAATCCTAGTCCAAGTATTTAGATTTGAGACCAATATATTTCAAGTTCTTAATGATGTTGTTCTCCATAATACATATATATATTTTATTTAAAAAGAAAAAAGAAAAGAAAAGAAAAAACCCATTTTTGGTATGCAATCTTCCCAGTTTTGAATGCCCTATTTCTTTGAAGATTGTCCCCTAACCAGTTATAAGTTGCTCAAAAGATGATCAGCTTATATTTAGTGGAAAGGATTGTTTGTCGTATTGACTTTGTAAAGAACATAATGAGTTATAAAAGGCACGATAATAATAGTAATAACTAGAATATGGGATCTAACACCACAGTCTTGCATACAGCCAATTTAATTAATTAATTGAGAGGTGCCTTTCGTTTTTGTAGGATACAGAAAGTTTTAGCCATTTTCATGTGCTTTGAAACTTATCATAAAGGTGATCAAAGATTTTAATAGCATTTCTATCCTATCATATGTCTTAGAATCTGTGAAGTATAGCATTAGGACCATCTTGCGAGTGAAATATTTGTGGCATTTAAAGTCTTTTTATACCTCTCATATTAAACTCCCTTTTCTCTCGCTAGTCACGGTGGAATCTCTTTAGCTGTAAGTTAAAAGAAACAATATGTTGAGAATGTTGTTGGGATTGAGAGTATGTGAAATATATAAGTATCAAGATTTTCTAACAATTTTGGTTAGGTGATACTTTCCTTTTCCTGGTTAGATAATTAAAATGTTTATATTTTGATTAGCCTAAACTTTTACTCTAATTCTGAATGACAAAGAATAATTATTACAAATGGACCATCAAGAAAAAGGGGAGGAACACCCATCCTCCTTAACATCATATACCTTAAGCCCCCAATCTCAGAATGTTATTTCAGAATTATTAAATATATTACAACTCAATGTTTAGCATCCTAATTATTTCTTTCATTTCAATGTTAGGACATCTTTTAAACTGGTCTACTAAATTCTCTAGATTTGACAATGCATGCATTGTCACCAGATTTTTTTCCATGTCCAGATGGTAACCAAGTTCCAAGCAATATACATGTCTCAACTTCATTATTGTCATTTAGTTATTTATGATATATTTGAAAAAAAAATTATGATTGCAATCATATTTTTCTCCTTCAACAGAACGTTGGTTGCTCATTTTCTGATTGGATGGGACTTCTGTGGCTCTGCCTCCTCACATCGCTACAAGCTCCGCAATGAGCACAATAAACACGAGTCAAGATGATAGAATCGATTGTGTAGAAGTTGAAGCGCCATGTGAATCTGCTAGAGCTGATGAAGAAAGTAAAGATAATATGATTGGGGAGCCAAGGTTGGGGATAAAGTTCAATTCTTTTGAAATTTTGCAGAGCTATTACAAGAACTATGCTAAGAAACACGGGTTTGGGATGAAGATACAGAGAAGTGAGAGATCAAAGGATCAGCGTATCAAATATGTGATTCTTGGTTGTGTACGAGTAGGAAAGGCCCGGAGTGGGGGTTCCAATTTTGCCAACCCATGTCTGACAGAAAAGACTGATTGTAAGGCAATGATTAATGCCAAGATAGTCAATAGAAAGATGAGGTTGACAACCGTCCATAACACACATAATCACGACCTCAGTCCACAAAAAATCACGCTACTTTCGATGTAACAGAAAAGTGAGTGAGGCCGTAGAAAGAGTTTTAGACACAAACGACATAGCTGGTGTCTCAATGAATAAGAGCTACAAGACTATGATCGTTGTATGATGGATATGAGAACATCCCATTTATGAAAAAAGATTGTTGTAAGTACATATTCAAGGCACGACAATAACGAATTGGTGTGGGTGGTGCTAGAGTACTTCAAGATTATTTTTTGATGTTGTAGTTCAAGAACGACGATTTTTTTTATTGATGGATTTAGACGAAGAGGGAAGGTTGAACAATATTTTATGAGCAGATCCACATAGTAGGGCGGCATACAAATACTTTGGTGATTTTGTTACATTCGACACCATCTACCTGACGAACGGGTATGACATGCCCTTTGCACCATTTGTTGATATAAACCACCACGGGCAATTGATTTTTTTAGAAGCTGCTTTGATTTCCAATAAGAACACGAAAACCTTCACATGGCTATTTCAGACATGATTGAAGTGTATGGACGGTATAGCTCCAAAGACAATTATTACTAATCAAGACATAGCAATGAAAAATACAATCACTATTTTCTTTCCGGAAATTCGACATAGATCTTGCCTGTGACACATATTGAAGAAAGTCCCTGAGAAATTTGAGGCATATGTTGCCTACAAAAGTAGGACAAAAAGTCAACTAATGAAATATGTGTATGACACTCAAACTATTGAGGAATTTGATAAGTGTTGGGACGAGTTTATTCAAAAATATGACTTATATGAGAATGCATGGTTGAAAAGTTTACATGCGAAGCGTGAACATTGTATACTAGTCTTCCAAAAATAGTACTTTTGGGCTGGAATGAGTTCTACTCTGGGCAATGAGAGTATGATTTTTTTTTTCAGTTATGTGCACTCAAAGACAAATTTGAAGGAGTTTTTCGACTGGTACAACAATGCACTGAGGAAGAAATTTAAGAATGAAAACAATGCGAACTTTCAGTTATTTAGCCTCACCATTCCATGTGTATCTAAATGCCCTATTGAAAAGAAATTTCAACAAGTGTACACAGTTGCTAAATTCAAGGAAATCTAATAATAAATACTTGGTAGGCTCGATTTGGATCTGTCTATAATTATTTTGAATTGTGCACATAAGAGATATTCGGTAGAAGATGAAGTTTGTTTTGAGGAGTTCACTAAACTCGTTTTATATTCAATGGACTTTAATGAGGAAAATTGCACTGCTAAGTGTTCGTGTGGATTATCTCAGATGAGGGGAATACTGTGTCGGCATATCTTTGCTGTATTTAGATCTAATGGTATAAAATACTTGCCAACATAGTACATTTTAGATCAATGGAGGAAAGACATTAAAATGAGATACATATCCGTCCAACTAAGCAATGACGCAAGGAATCAGAGGCCAAATGGTATATGACACTCAATTAGTTGAATATGTGTTATTATATAATACCTTATGCGGTGAAAGCTACTGAGCATTTTGAAGAGGCAAATAAGAGGATGCATGAGATGATTGAATTCTTTCAATCGAATCAACACCGTTCATCTTTGACCAAAACACGTTTGAAGCGATGATTTTAAATCTATTTCATTAAAAAGTGATTTATTTTTGTTTAAGGAGAATTTTTCTTTACTTATATATGTGCTAATTATAGAGTTCTTAGGATCACCGACGGGTTTGAATGCACCAATCACCTTCCACATGACCCTAAATGAGGTTGGTGGTGGTTCACAACAAGTCAAGAGTCTGCTTGTTGCTAGAGGAAAATAAAGACCCCTATCGCTTAGGAGGTGGGGAGGATGGAGAGAGACTTGCAAAAGATTAAAATTAAACAAAAGAAAGCACTAGCCAACAAGAAACAAAAACAGGTGCATGTTTTAACTTTATTTTCAACATCCCCCATGTATTAGATTTATAATGTAAACTAATGTACCGATTTTGCTATTTTTGCATTTTACTTTATTTTCAGTAAGATTAAGGAGATACACCCTAAAAAGATACACCAGCTATAGACACATGTAAGAATTTATTTTCCAAATCAAAAGTAGATATCAATGACCCTAGAGAAGTGCATGTGCATTATTTGATATCTTTTTATATTTAAGTTGTTGCGAGCCTATGGAAGTAACCGGTATATGGACACATTATGCTTTTTTATTTGTTTGTTATTCGTGGTCAGCCTGTTCTCGACAACTCAGTCTTTTTACCGCAGTGGAACCCAACAATTGGACACAGTGTTTGAGAGTAAAAAAAGTGTAATATTTCTAACTTTTTGGCCTACACTTTTTAATCGCGAAATGAGCATTACATTATATTTTCAATTTAATCTGTATAAATGCAATTTGGTATTTGATGGATCACATCCGGTACAGGAAAGCTGGGATGGAACACAATCGGCTCAATGATCACACTGAATTTTTCAATGGACTACCTTTTATATTAAGACATGCTATAGCAAATCCAAACTCAGAAATATAGACAGGTTTGTTCCTTAAAACTTCCTTAATTTGGGTCATATTTTGTGGTTGTTTGGATAGTAGATTTAACTTGGGACATGTTTTGTAGTTGTTTGGATAGTGAATTTAATTTGGGATTGGGTTTGTGGTTGTTTGGATCAAGAACATTTAATTTGGGACATATTTTGTGGTTGTTTGATTATTGGATTTAATTTGGGATTGGTTCTGTGTTTCTTTGGATCACATGTTTTGTAGTTGTTTGGGTAATGGATTTAACTTGACGAATAAACGTTATATATAAATTGTAAAGGTATGAAATTTTCCTTTTATCTTAAAACCTCATCTTGAATTATTTGTTGAAATTCATTCAGGTTTCTTTTGGATAGTTTAAGTGCAGCCAATTAATATGGTTAAACCATTTGAATATGTACAGAACTAGTACATCTATACTTATATCTATTTTGTTTATAGTTTTGCTCTGCTAGCTGGTTGTTGAGAGCACCAGCAAAAGTCTTAACATAATAGATTACCTAACTCTTTTAACCTTTTTTAGGTGTTAGAAGAAAATTTTCAATTTGACTATGTATTATCATTAACCTTTGTAATGAACACTATGTGAAAATGTGACATTTTGATTACACTCTTCTCTCTCTCTCCCTCTCTCTCTCCGTGAATATTGATTTACTACTAACAGTGTAATAGGAGATAATCCGTGGTATATTGCCTATTGCTTTTAGAAATTTGCAGATCTTAATTTACACGATAAAAAAATGGTGATATGGAGAAATCAAACACCATACAATTTCGAGTAGCTTTTGCCGAATATATAAATAAAAAATGCAATCTCCTAACTCAACTGAAGAAGTATAAAGGAGAAAAAATGCAATTGCCGAACAGGTCTTACTTATAGTAAAATATTCATTTTGCTATCTAATGTAAAGGAGAAAAAATAAAAAAGATTCAAGCATGCGTGTAGTGATCAACAAAAAGGAAACATTATTGTGCCAAAATCCAACTTGTAAAATAGAGAAGCAAAATCCGACCTGTAATCTACTTTTCCAAAACCCAACTTGTTTACATATACTGATTTTGCAGCCAACCTGTTTACATAGATTGCCTAAATACAACCCGTCAACATACCAACAAATCCAATATGTTTTGGCCACATTGCCAAGGGAATTCAAGTAATTCAGCCAAATCAATTCAAAAGTTGGCTAATATCCAATTTTGCAATGTCAACATAATTTAGTCAAATTAATTTAAAAGTTGGATAAACTCAAAAGTTGGCCAATACCAAATTAATCTATGTAATTCAGCCAAAATACATGAATTCAAAAGTTGAACTTAGCATGCTAATTGCTAATATCACAAACTAATTCAACAAAATTACATAGAAACCAGCAACTAACTAACTAATTTAGCCAAATTTTCATTATCCTATACATGCTAATATCAAATTTCAATTCACAATAAATAAGTCACTAAGTAACAAAATATACAAACTACAAAAGTCCAATACACACAAATTCTCCTGCGTGAACATCTCATTCTAGCCTCTTTCTCAATAAGTATCATTTCTCTCTTTAGAATTGTCTCGCCTCTACAGGATTGCACCATCTCTATCTTCAAATTTGCCTCATTTCTACTTGATTTCACTATCTCTCTTCTAAGAATTGTCTCATCTCTTCTTGATTGCACCATTTCTCTCTTCTCAATCTCGGCTGCCATCTTACGGAGCTCAATCTCCATTTTCTCAATATTACTAGGCCTCTTCTCAACCTCTTTTTTCTTCTTTTTCACTTCATTTTCTCTTGCTTGTAGACACATCTACATGCATTGATCATTATTTACCTACTTGAAATATTTGCAGGATGGTAATCCTTGATTATTTTATACGTATATATATATATATAAGAATGTTAGATGTGGGTCAATTTTAACCAGTTTATTAAAAATGGAATCACCTTCGTATTGCACTTTAGGTACCCTAAAAAGGGTCGTATTGGATTTGTTATAGTATTTAAATATCTCAATGTAGTTTGCAGCTCACATAAGTATAATGGTTAAGCCAAAGTACGTATTGTTTTGGATAAAGATGACAATGATGATGAAGACATTTCTAACAGAAAAGAGACATAACTAAGTGGCACACATATCAAAAGCAAATAAAAAGACAAAACAAATAAAATACAAAAAAACAATTAATAAGCCAAAATATGATTTTTGTTTATTTTTTAATTTTTATGTTTAGGTTTGATTAGTTGCTTTCTTGTCTAACTCTTGGTTCTATCTTTACAAAACTGGATTAAAAGTCAAAAGTATAAGTTCACATTGACAATCTAAATCACCCTAACCAAACCAATTGCCCACTCGCAGAATCATCAAGGTACAAAAAAAAAAAAAAAACCAGAAGCATCCTAACACTCCATTTAAGATTGATCTTCAATGCATTGGAGAATTTTTTTTTTTAAATTAACCTATTCATGATGATTTAAAGTTGTAACTTCTTATCAAGAAAGTATTGAATTGCCCTGCTTCGATGGGGAAATACTTTAGAGATCTTCACATATTTTTTGATAAAATTTCTTGTTATGATGCATTAGAGATGATGAATTAAATAAATAGACATGACTTTGGCCATTTTTAATATTAGTAATTATGTGTAATATCCATTGTAGCAATCCACAAATAAAATTATGCAACTGAATATTCACTACATTTTTTATTTTATAGGGTGTGATTAACTAGCAAACGACTAAAAAGCCAAACATTTAATACACATTTCAATTTGATGAGTAAAAAGTCAAACATTCCATATACAAGACTCCATTGATAGCCTTATCAATTTCATATGAAATGGATTAAAATAGTTTATTTGTGATAAAAAAGAATTACCTTGAGAAGATGTAATAATCCACGAGGGGCAACCAAAAAGACTCAGTTATTTGTACTCAAACGGTCTCCAATGAGAACCATATAAGCTTTTCTCTATCAAAATGGGGGAAAGGGTCATACACGGGATTTCGATGTCTAGGTGTGGGTAGAGGCTTTCCAAGGCCTACCTAAGTTGAGGTGAAAAAAAGAATGACAGTAAAATATTGCCAAAGAAACCAAAACATGTGAAGTTATTGTGCATAAGATGGAAAATACAAAAAATGTTAATTCAAACTCCAATAAAATAGTAATAGACTATAAATAATGGTGAAAATGGTCCTATGACATGACACCATAAAATTAGGGGGGGAAAAACAAGGAAACTAATATTCATAATTTTTTGGGTGACAACAAACTTTCAACATTGGCTTCTGGTAATGACTCAAATAAAGAATGCATAACTAGGAGAACAGACTTATAAAAAAAATGTATAAATAAGCAAATACGTTGTTGTAACACAAGAACAACATTATTCTTATAGCTATAATTATAGGCAAGCAACAACATTTTGATAGCAATAGTTATAGCCCATGTAAACGGGTTGTAAAAAGAGAAACACATAAGTATGATTAACATTTAACACTTCTATGGCTGAACAAACCTTCAAGATAGGAAGCATAAATAATTGAATAAAACTATATACCAAAAACATCTACATTAAGTTATGATGCTATTCCAGCAGCTGGCAGAGTTTATCTCGACCGCTTAATAAGGACTGTCATGAAAGAGAATTAACACAATTACAATAATTAGAAAAAACAAAACAATCTAATATCTACATAAAAAAATACCCAAATAGCTTAAGATAAAAGGGGATTTTGATGGTTAGGATTAGGGTTCGGGTTGTGGATGATACTGGATTTTGAGCTGCCGACGAAAGTTGAAGATGGATTTCCTCTCCAGTTTCTCTCTCTAAACACCAAATCGAAGCATTCAGATGGATTTCCTCTTTGGGTTTCTCTCTTAGCATGCGTGATTGCCAGAAAATGAGGAGTTTCAAACATCTTTGCTGTGACTGGACAACTGGAAAATGGGTGCCTCTCTTTACACACAAGGGTTTGTCGGAGCTACGATTCGTGATTCTCTCTCTAAATTCTATTCGATTTGAGTCTCTCCACGATTTTGGTGTGATTCACGATTCTCTCTCTCTAAATTCTATTCGATTTGAATCTCTCCGCGATTTTGGTATTGTCATTTACATCTTGCGTTTTCATTTTTTTTTTAAATCAAGGATGATGTGGCAACGTGCCTCATCATCTAACTCCACCGACTCTAGGGAAAATGGACTCCATGTAGAATTTCTCCTCCAATGGTGTCTTGACATGTAAACCACCCTTGAAAGTAATTGTGAAAATGCAACACAGCCAACCAATCTCCTCATTTCTAAAATCCCTATGGGATTTTTAATCTCTTTTCCAACCAACCCCTCTCTCAGTGCTACCCATTGATGGCAAAACCACCCCACATAGTCTCCATATATCTTAACAAGTTAATATTATTTTTGTCTAATATAGTTGAAAAGCTTGTATTTTGAGTTTCTCATGCATTTTCCATTTTTGTCCAAAACGAACAAGATGTTAATTTTGTTCTTCTACATTTTCCCAACTAATCGACCAAAACTGAAAGAAAACCAAACTTTTAACATTTAATTAGTTTATTTTACTAAGGAGTTGAGCCAGAAGGGAGGTTTGTCTATTTGTGGGTGTGTTTTCATTGCTTTGAATTGGGCACAGCTCTACACAACAAGATGAATCGAACAACGAATCTAGCTAGACCACTTACAAAGATTAAGGAAAATCTGTAAATGGGTTTGAAGATAAAGATGAATTCCAAACTACATTCTTGCTCTGGCTAAAGGAGATGGGATGCCCAATATCTCCCATTGATGACGACGAAGCCCACCTCTACTAAAGTGAAAATCAAAGCAACGTTGAAGCCTAGTGACCTATCGATGACCCCCTATCTATTCACCCATCTCTGTGAACTTCAAGATCGAACCAACAAAGATAGGTAAGAATGTTGATCTGAAATTAAGATCCCAGCCATATGCCTATCATCAACGAAGCTCTATGCTTTGGGTGTTGATTTTGATGTTTGGTAGTGGCGCAACGACGTCAGGCGTGGATCTCAATGTCTAGTAACGATTGACGACATCAAAAGTTGGTGATGGGTAAAGGGAAAAAATGAAGAGAAAAGAGAAAATGCGATGAAGCAAGCTCGCGTCTTCTCTATATTTTCAGTGGTAATCAAATGCAATTAGTCCTATTTCTTTAAGATGTAATGTGCTGACGTAGCAATCTTATATTGGTAGATGTTAAATTCCCTACAATACCTTCCTACTTTAAAGTGGAAATGATTCTAAAAACATAATTGAAAAAAGGGATGCCTAATACAATTCCATGAAGTAGAGACACTTGTCGAAAATTAATTTAAGACAAATCCAGTCCTCCACTGAGCAAAACGACTCCCCTTTTAAGCATAAAAAAATAAAAATAAAAGAAAGAATAGAAAAATGCTTCATTTACTCTCGTACAAATTCAGATTAAACACGCGCTCTCTCTAGCCATTACCCTGGCTCTCAGCTAATTTTCATTGGTCGCCGCTGATAAGACACGCGCCTGGTAATATATTGCGAGTAGTTATAATATTTGTAGCTGCGGCAAGTAAGCGCTTATATACTTTTCGAAATTTCTTTTTAAATAAACTTTCGAAATTATTGTCGAAGAAAAATTCCGATAATAGTTATTTGTCGAGAAAATCTAAAAATCCCCCCCGATATTATTTATCTTCTCATGTTCGGGAAAATATAATTTTCGATCACTCATCATTTTCCCTCTCATTTTTCCCAACCTTTGGAGGGAAAAACCTCCAAACACTCAAAAAACAAATCCCTGCTCACCTTGGTAAACAAAATCTAGGGCCTTGTGTTCCTCAAATTCCACTCGTCTCATTTTATGAACTAATTCACCGTTCATTTTTCTGGTTGCAGGAAAAAGCTCCCGCGATCGTCATTTCTCTGATCTTCGCTTGTTTGGTTCTGTATCAGGTACTAGTTCTGTATTTTAGTTGCTTTGAACTCAGGCTGTACCTCTAATTGTTATTTTCGGGGTCCATATTGTTATCAATGAAAGTTTTGCTTTTTAGGGTTTGCTTGGTTATAGTGCCCAGCTTGGACCGTGCTTTGTAATTTATTATTATATTGGATGCTTGAATTTCGGTGTTGATATGCGTTTATTTTTGGAAATTAGTGTGGTTTAGTTGATTGATTCGTTGAGGTTTTTGATCTTGCTCATCTGGAAAATGAGAGCATTAGCAAATCTATGAATGGATTGGAGAAATTCAGAATCAAGTGCCTCTCAGAGAGAGAGAAAATTCGATTTTATACGCCATTATATTAACTATGGAAGTATTTTCAAAGAACGTGCATGTCAAGGAGAGATATGTAGTGTTTTCATATTAATATGGAGATTTCAATCAATACAATTGTTTACTTATAAAAAAAAATTATATATATTAATATGGAGAATATATCATAAGGAACATAAATTTTTTAGCTTTTAGCCAATTTCATGCTGGAAAATAAATTAAAAGCTTTTCCCTTCCTTTCTCACTATTTTTAACCTTTTTTTTTTGAAGAAACATTGGTATATAGTGGTTGGATATAATGGTTATTATTACTGTGAATGTGAATGTTTTTAATATTAGTTTCTCTTGCATTACTCGCCAGCTATATTCTTAATACTATGTATGGCAAGCTATATTCTTAATACTATGGATTTAGTATTACTCTCCATTAACTTAGCTATACTTAGTTTACTTGTATATGAATTATGATGAAAATAATGTAACAATAACAGGATAACGGGTATACATATTAAAACTAGGCATCCAATTTATGACCACTCAATTCTCTCCAGCTATTGTGAAGGCTTCTTTACTTCTCCATGTTATAGAAAACCATTTTTTTAGATATATATACAATGAGGCAAACCTCACCTACATTCTTTTCCCCAAGATGTATATTTAGAGCACAATACGGTTTACTTATTGGAATGGAATATGGGAAGTTTTTTATCTAAGAAATTCAATGAAATAGTGCTAGCTGATGAGGTATTTTAGAACACACAACAAAGTTACTTATCAAAAAAAGAAAAAAGAAAAAAAAAAAGAACACACAAAAAAGTCAGATTCATTTGGGTTAGTCTCTCAATTTCAATGAAATGAAACTGGGCCTAGGAACAAACACACACACACACACACACACACAAACATCAAACATATATCTTACTACTATAATTTAAGTGTGTACGCGGATGAACAGTAAATTTAGCGTTTTCCACTTCCAATATTACCCCTTATTTGTTTAGTTATTTACATTAGTTTATTTTGCTGTCATCTGCTTCGGTCGTTCCTTCACTTTCAACTGATGTCGTTTCATCTAAAATATATATTATGTGTTTCTCTTTTTTTAATGTCCTTTGTGTGATTTTTGTTGTCAGACAAATATATTTAGTAGTTTTGATTAGATAATAAAATAAAATAATAAAGTAATCATAAATAACATCTTGAAGCTGGATATAATAAAATTAAAAAAAATATTTTAACACTATTTCTGAAGGAAATTCTTATTTATAAGAAATTGAAGTAAAATAAAACGCAAAAACTTGCCAACCACCTAAATTTAGGCTAATAGCTTCACAGGTTTTGTTAATAAAGTAAATTAAAATCACATCAAGTAAAGTGTAACAAAATTCCAAATTATCATAAAATATAAACAAAAAAATAGATAGAGGATTCACAAGGCTTAGCTATTATTAGCTTTCCAATTCACTCTTTAAATAGAAAGTTGATTGAAGGAATTTTATTTTTTAGTTATCATAAAATATGACCTTCAAATGTAATTTCTTAGTCTGGACGTACCATATCTAATGCAAAATATTTCAAATGTGGATTTTACTCACCATGATGATGGATAGTTCCAATCATGCCTTTTGTTCTTGTAAAAATATTACTTAACAAAACTAACTAAATACTTTAATCTCATTAAATAGGTATGAAGAAAAAATTTAGTAACATGCATTCTTCAGATAACTGACAGACAACTAATTCTTAGAAAATATCAAGTTTTTCCATACAACCATCCACACATAAATTAGGAAAGTAACTTTTTCACCCTTTTATAAGTCAAAATTTCAATATAGAACTATTTTGAATAAATTTTTTTTCACATGCATGCTACTTCAAAATATTATAATTCTACTATCTTCTTTAATATATTTCCTAACAGGAATTACATTTCTATAATTTTATACTCTTTCTCTATAAGTCATTTTCATAACTACTTATTATATCTTTTATTTTACTTTGAAGGTACACTTCTATGGAGTGTTTGGAATTCCTGTAGGACATCT
The DNA here is from genome assembly GCA_036898215.1 of Platycarya strobilacea. Lineage (NCBI taxonomy): Eukaryota > Viridiplantae > Streptophyta > Magnoliopsida > Fagales > Juglandaceae > Platycarya > Platycarya strobilacea. Next base: position 13,125,369 of record CM072554.1, on the reverse strand, counting down.
ACATATGCTTCTTTTCACTTTGAAGGTCATTGATATGCAAATGATGCCAATCATAGACACATACACATTTCTACTAGATTTTTCATTAAGTTCCTTCTTGTTTCGCTAATTTGTAACAATATGTTCTTATGATATCAATTTAGACCTTATACTTTATTACTACATCATAGATGGCAGATGTGAACAGCCTCATTATATAAATCTTCTTAACTATCCATAAACTCTCAGTGAACATTGTTATCAATCTAGAAATCTTAAACTCGCAAATCTTTGGTTTTTTAGGCAATCTAGACCAGTTAAAATATACATCATTACAAATTTATGTTGTCTACTTCAATGAAACATTACACATCATATATGAAGACTTGTCTAATATGAAGTCTTCATATAATTACGAATATATCTTTTTATGTATCATGTTATTGTATAAGTACACATAGCTTCTTTATTGTCTAACATATCATATTTTTTCTTATGATTTCCTTTTTAACTAGACAAACGTGCATCACACGTTGCATTCTTAACTAGTATATATATATATATATATATATATATATATATATGGATAGAACTTACTGTTGATGATCTACCAAACTTTTATGGTATATGTGGTGGTATTTGCTAGTCTGGTTGTATGGAGAATCTTGATTTTATTTTTCCAAGATTTAAAGGATTACTAAATCTCATTGTGTCAAATTTCTTTGTCCTATCCTTGGCTGCTGTCTGATGGATGTTGTCACAGAACAGGACAGTTTATGTTAAAGAGCTGTAATTTGAATTGTTACCCCGAGCCAAGTTGGTATTGGAAGTTATCTTAAGTTGGAAAGTCTTCCTGAGATTGAAATGCAAACAAAGAAAAAAAATTCTGGACGAAGTGCTGCTTGTGGGCATGCCAGTTCCAGGGTTTCAAGAGCTCAGCAGAAGCTATCTGAAAATGTACAAGGTGTTGAAAATAAAGTTAAAGATTTGATTGCATCTACAGCTACAAAACATAGACTTGGTAAGTTGTTACCTTCCTACTTATTTACATAAATTCACATAATAGTTTTGAGGAAAAATTCTTGGTAAGTTGTTACCTTCCTACTAATTTACATAAATTCACATAATAGTTTTGAGAAAAATTTCCGCATGTGTATGTTCAGAAACCTTATTACAATTTTAGTTATATAGAGATTTACGAAGTTACAATTTTTTAAAGCATTTCTTCCTGTATTCATTCCTGGTTCATGCTTTTTTTTGTGTCATTTTGTCAGTTTAAGTTATTTTAAAATTTAGTTTCTTCTTTTATTTTCCCCCATATATTATTACATATGCCATAACGACTTATCAATGGTGTTATAGATGGCTTTACATAATTTATCAAATATTTACATTTTAGCTTGAGTATAAACTACCCCCCCCCCCCCCCCCCCCCCCTTCTCCTTTCTCTTAAAAAAAAAGAGGGAAAGAAGGATAAATTAAAGTTTGGTAAATAACCGTTTTTTATAGTTTACACTGCACGTGCATTTAGGGGATGTTTGGAAACAATTTCCATCTAATCCCATCTTACCCTATCTCATTTCCTTCCCAAACACTGTTTAATACAAACACTTCAAACTAATCATTACAACTTTTCCCAATTTTCAAATAAAAAACAATTAAACTTTTTCAAATTTTAAAACAAAAATTATATTAGAAAATTATATTCTAACAATATTTAACTTTATAATATTTTTAATTCAACTTTTCTCTCATTTCCCAAAACCCAATAAATACTTAAACTATCTACTACTATTCACAATCCATCTTATTACTATTTACAAAATGGAAGAGTATATTGACAGTCCTACAACCCTCTTACTTTCCATGGAAGAGTATATGGAAGGCCCCAATACCAATCAAAGTGACTTTTTTTATGTGGACAGTTGCAAATGGGAAGATATTGACGGCTGATAATCTAAGAAAGAGGAATGCTTTTTATGGAGTGGTGCTATATGTGTAAAAGAAACGGGGAATCGATAGATCACTTACTCTTACACTGTGAGGTGGCTGGAAGGTTATGGGCTGGTATCCTTAGTTTAGCCGGGCTGAGTTGGGTCATGCCTAAAAGTGTAGCGGATCTTCTAGTATGCTGGATTAGGTCTCACTCTTGTGATCAAATGGCAGCAGTGTGGCAAATGATTCTCTTGTACTTAATGTGGGTTATTTGGTTGGAAAGGAATGATAGGAGCTTCAACAATAAGGAGCATGCAACGGAAGAAATATGGGATTTTTTTGTTTCATCTCTCTTTTAGTGGTTTTCTGCTATTGTTTTGAGGGGTGGGAATGTTCATGAGTTTTTACTCTCTATGCAACCCACTAAAGCGTAATTAGGTGTCTCAACTTGTATTCTTCCTGTATACTTGGGCATTGCCTAGTTTTACTGATCAATAAAGATTATTACCTATAAAAAAAAAAAAAACTATTCACAGAATTCTCATCTCATTCCCCAAGCATCCTCTTAATTTTTAGTGCAGATTGCCTGCAAGACATATATATTGGGCTCTTTATCCCTTATAATATGTTTTATCATGCGATTTTACCAATAAGAAATATAGTATGTTTTATCATGTGATTTTAAATACTAGTGACTACCTCGTGATGTAATTAGTTAGTGATGGTCAATAAGCTCAGTGATTTAAGAGACTATCGATACTGCTGTGCCTGTCATCAGTCTATTCAGTGCACTTATTGTCCTCTATTAATCCTTCCCTTTTCTATTAAGTTTAATTGTCATATTCCCACAATAAATTTCAGCTGGTGCTGTTCCAAAGAAGAAAAGGGAGCCTGTTGTGGCAACGAATCTAAATGCTAAATATGAGTTGTTGCGTAATGAGACTCCTGATGTTTGTTTGGGGCATGATGTGGTTAATGGTGCTTCCTTGGGTTGCAAGGTAATTATTCAGCCTTATCATGGGTGCATGCACATGTTTTGGTGTTGCATGTCTGTGCGCTTCCATAAGATCATGCCATAATGACTAACGCCATTCTTTGTACAATGTCTTCTAACATTGCTTAAAACATATTGCAGAGTTGCAATGAGGAAACTGCTAATTGCATGATGGAAACCATATTTTCCCCATCCTTTCACATTTCTAAACATGTTGGAGGGGAAATTTCCAATGGAGGTGGGTTTACTAAATTTGATCTTCAATTTGCAAAATGTTATTCTGAATATTTTCTATGGAGAATATATTCTTGTATTCACTAGTTTATTGATGTGAAAATTTCCCTCCCTTCTAGTTGATTTTGTCAAATACTTTAGGACTGGAGACCAGAGTCAAGATTGTGAGACAGAATGCCCCCAGGTTGATGTGTTGAATGTTCATAAAGAAACTTCTGAATCGCTTATTGGGGAAGAGACTAATTGTCCAGAGCAGACATTGACCTTCTCTGCTGATATGGATATAGACACAAAAACATCATCCGAAATTTTGAATTCTGAGAGACTTGGAGATCAGATGGATACCATAGGTAGAAATAATATAGATTCTTGTTGTCATGTGGATTTGGAGGGAACAAGTCTTTCATCTGAAGTTTCAGCCATCTATCTTGCCATGAAGAATTCTAAGCTTGAATGCATAGATGAGCATGGCCAAGATTCTATGTCAGCTGATGTTTATGTGGAGGATGATCAATATGAGGAATTTGACGACTTCGATCCTTATGTTTTCATAAAGAATTTACCAGACTTGTCATTAGTTGTTCCAACTTTTCGCCCCATGCTACTGCCAAAACAAACGCGGAGTTGTCCTCCTACTACTCTTGTTTTGGACTTAGACGGTAAGAAAATGGAAACAGTTATCTATAATGTATCATTTTCATCATTTATTTCTGATAATGGATGAATCTGGTACATTTTAGCTTTTAATTTTCTGCCACTCATCATGATATTATTGTGATTATTAAAGTGAGATGGATGGAGCATTAAATCTTCAGTTTCATCTTCTAAAATTGTGATGCATGTGGTGGTAGTGGGATCTGAAATCAAAGCAACTGCTTATAGTTTCCTGTATTTTTACAATATATCAGATTGAACATAGCAGTGGAATATTTTGTCATGACTTTATTTCATATATCCCTTTCCCTTGGGACAACTTTTCAGGGGTCATCAGTTTTTTGCATTATTTCTTGCTTAAATTTTGACATAATGATGTATGTGGATAACTTTTTCTTCAACTTCTGAGAGGGGACAAAAAAAGATTTACCTTGTTCTTGAATTGTCATTGATTGTTAAGTTGTTTAGGCCCTGCTTGAATTTTGCACATCTATGCTTGTATGCTGAGAAAGACTTCAATTTGCAGAAACTTTGGTGCACTCCACCCTAGAACCTTGTAACGATGCAGACTTCACGTTTCCTGTAAATTTTAATCTCCAAGAGCATACAGTCTATGTTCGATGTCGTCCTCATCTCAGAGATTTCATGGATAGAGTTTCCAGCCTTTTCGAGATTATTATATTTACAGCTAGTCAAAGCATTTATGCAGAACAGCTACTTAATGTGCTTGATCCAAAGAGAAAGGTATTTCGTCATCGTGTTTACCGAGAGTCCTGTGTTTATGTGGATGGGAATTACCTCAAAGATTTGTCTGTTCTTGGTCGTGATCTGGCACGTGTTATCATAGTCGACAACTCTCCACAGGTACTGTAATAAACCATCTGTTAGTTTTTCCATGAATGATTCTGCAAGTGGTCTATATCGTCAACTCAGAATAATAATTTCTCTCACTATCAAGGAGAATGGAACATTGAGAATATGCTGATTATGCAACATATGGCATACTTATGCTTATCCTTTACACAAGATATATCCATAGATGGAAGTCTTTGTTTTGTTAACATGTTGGCTTTCTCTTAGGCTTTTGGGTTCCAAGTCGACAATGGAATACCGATTGAAAGCTGGTTCGATGATCGCTCGGATAACGAACTGCTTTTATTACTTCCGTTTTTGGAGAGCTTGGTTGGAGTGGAAGACGTTCGGCCATTGATTGAAAAGAAATTCAACCTTCGGGAGAAAATAGCTGCAGCTGTTTGTCCTCTAAACTCAAGTAGAGGAGATCCTTTAGAAATATGAGCTTCAATGTGAATTCCAGTTGTACGTTTCGTTGCCACTTGTGCCACTTTTTTTACCTGTATCATTTTATGAAGTTAGGTTGTGATTTCAAAGAGGAAGAGAGTAGATGTGATAGAGGGTGTAATGTAATCAACAGTTCAACTTAGTTGTGCTCAAAATGGATAAATTAGCTTGAGAATAAATAGTTTCAGCTGTAACTTTTATGTAATATGATGGAAGGTGATGAACATTGTTATAATGGAAAAACTTGTTGGCCTTTCAAAGAGGGAAGAGATAATGAAAATTAATAAAACGACAGTACTCAGGGTATCAATTTTGTTGTTTTCGCTTGTGCTTTTAACCAGGTGAGAGAAGCCGCATCGCGTGCTTCTTCTCGCGTGTGAAATCGCATTGCTAATTGGAAAACGCTCCGGGACGGAGCTTTCCGCTTAATGGATTCCATCGGAACCCAATAATATACTGCCACGTATGGGTAAAACGTTACTAAACCTTATGAATGTTATACACCCAAGCCACACCAAAATAACCCCCCAGCTGAGTCCCGTGCCGTTTTACTGCTTGTGAAATTGCGATTTTCATCTTCAAGGTTCGCGATTTCCTCTCCGGCGAAATCGTGCTGAGAAACCCACCGCATCTTTACCCTGCATTTTCATCTCTAAGAAATGCGTTGGAATAATCTTTTTCATCTCTTCACCCTGTCAATGTTCTTCTTGATTAGCTCAAAAACACAAGCATCTCCTACTTTTAAATTATGGGTTTTACAAAATGCCTTCCATCCCTTCCCGATTCTTGAAGGCACGATTGTACCATTGGTGCGACTGCACGGGCAATGCCACTGCTTCACAATCCTCAACTTCGATACCTCTTTTCCCGATTAGATACTTCATAGCAAATCCCTTCGGCCAACTCTGCCCAGAAAACAAAGAATACCAACTAAATATCATACTTTATCATGCAGTTTGCAACTTTTCATTTTCAGTCACATTGCTTATTACCAAGTATAAATTAACCACCAATGCCAATAGCTAGATGGCATGTGACTCGATTTTCTAAATAGAAATATATATATAAATAATCTTAGAGGCTCACCACAAAATTGTTGGTTAAATTATATTGCCGAAGGATCGAGATGAAATGAAGATTTCTAGGCTTGATCAACAGTGTGGCTGCTTGCTTTGCCATTTCTTTTACTCTGGACCTTATGATTATTCTTCTTGAAGATATATCAGAAAAACTTTCCATTTCTCTGTCTTCTTCTTGTTTTGTGAACAACTGATGATCATGTAATTCAGTAGACATTTCATTTTTGTCCAAATTGGGTTGTTTTGATTCTTCTGAACCATCTGCTTCAATGATTTCAACTTGTTTGAGGATGATAAAAAATCAATATGCATTTATAGTTAGGGGACAAAAGGCAGGAGATGAGACTGAAAAGAAGGCTGCTGGGGACTGGGACAGAATGCAGGATACAAAGAGGTGCAGAAATGGGTGTCAGTAAGACAGTGAAGAAATTAGAGGAAGTCAACTGAGACACAAGATAAATATTTGATTACACATACCAAAATTTAGCTATAAAAAGGGCTCTCCGCTTGGGCAACAAGGATGATCTAATTCCAAACATAATTTCCTTCAGCCTTTTTAGAGAATTTCGAGAGCCTACACAGTAAATTTATCTATATATTTATTTATATTTTTTTTATACAATGAGCTATAAAAGACTACAAAAACTTCAATCATAATGAATTTTCATTCTCAAATATCTATGAACATAAGTGCTTGCCGAATCATGTAAAGTTGCGTGTCTATCTCTATTTATTTTATCTATTATTTAAGCACTTACAGTCATATCGGGACCTCACTAAAAGTCCCAAACGACTCTAAATGAAGCCTAACTTGTACCAGTGGGTTGAAAATAATTCTCTCATCCTGACTTGTTGACTGATTTTTATGACATCAACAACTTGATTTTCCAAGTTTGAATTTTGGGGCATTTCTTCATCTCCATTGGAGGGATACATGATCTCCGTAGCAGACAGATCAAAGACAAGAACATGGAAGTTTGAATCCCCTTCGTATATGAAGACAAAAAATAGCCTTCCTCGATAGAATGATGAACAAAATCCTCCCACCCATCATGAAACCAAATCTTGTTTTCAGCTTTCTCCAATCACAGAGAGCTTAGCAACGAGCGAGAGAGAAACGGAGAAGATGAGACGAAGAAAACGAGAAGAGCAAGAGAGAGAGAAAGAGACGGAGAGTTCGGGAAGAAGAAGAGACGTTAATGCCTGCTGCTTTATTAGAAGAAGAGACGTTAATCCTCGATAACTTACGCACAATGTCTCTCTCGCTGCATTAGACTGACGTGGCGGTGGCAGTCTATTATTCGGTTTCGATGGAACCCATTTAGTGGAAAGATCCGGCGCGAAGGTTTCCCTTGCTAATTTGGTTAAAATTAAAAAGGCCGAAGGGTATGCTTAAACACTCTTGCCCTGGCACGTGATCATGGCGATCCGGGCCCACAATCTAACTGCTCGTCGAACAACTTTTTTTTTTTTTTTGTAATTGTAATTCTACTCCTTGTAAGTACAGAGCGGACTACAACTATAAATTCCCCGGTTGCTTCACCTCCCGCCACATTTTTCATATCTTTACTCCGATTCAAATTCTCAAAGAAATTCCACCCGGCTTTTCTCCTCTCGCTCCGATTCTTAATTTTCTCTGAAAGCGCTGAGACCATGGTGAGCCGAGACAGCTCTCTTAAATTATTGCTTTCTACGTCGTTCGACTTCTCTAAACATGCCAATTGCTCATTCGCTTCAGAATCGCACTTGTAACGTCGTTGTTTTCCCCAGGTTGTGGCGCAGAAAGTGAAGGAAGCTGAAATCACCGAGCAGGATTCGCTTCTTCTGGTGATCAGCATCAGAATTCCCTTTTTTTTTTTTTTTAATACTTTCATATATTGGCATTTAATGAGATTGAGTTTGTTCCTATTTTTCTAGTTTTGACTTGAGTGTAGTACTTGAATTTAAATGATCGGATTCGGTTTTTTTTTTAATCTTCTTTTCTTTATTTTCTCTAATCAGTATTCAAATTAGTTCATGCGTCAGTTGTCGTATACAAATCTATTTCATCTGGTTATGAGAGTTGAATTTGATACTATGTATCGGAGCTAAACTTGTTAAGCTTGATGTAGCCAATTACTGAGTTTCCAGTTATGCAGTTTCTATTGAATTTTGTGATTAGCGACTGATCCATTCACGGGACAACTTAAAACGAATTGCGTCAAGCTCTCCGCCAATCACTGAAGATTTCTCGCCTTTTTCCCAAGCTACACATGATTCAATTATCATTCCTAGAGTCAGTTACATTCGTAATTTCATCTCTGTGCTACATATAACTTTGGTTCTAAGTGAACGGAGATTCTCTCTCTTTTTTTTTCTTCGTGTCTGCTAGATCTTAGAAGAGTCTCATTCTTTTTCTTTGCGTCTGGTAGATCTTAGAGCTTTAATCACCTTTTTGTGAACTCAAACAGACGAGGAACCTGCTCCGCATTGCTATATTCAATATCACCTACATCAGAGGCCTATTTCCAGAGAAGTACTTCAATGATAAGTCTGTTCCCGCTTTGGGTAAGCTCTCTTCACTCAGTTTTTTTCTACTTTAAAAGTTCAAAAGCTCAAAATTCCTGATGGTCGTTTTCTTTTGAATAACATAATCTTCAGAGATGAAGATAAAAAAGCTCATGCCGATGGATGCAGAGTCTCGCAGACTGATTGATTGGATGGAGAAAGGTGCGTCTAGTTTGAGCCTCTTGATCTGAATTAACTTTTTCGTCATTGTTTTAATTAGGTTAATTTGATCAGGTCATTTCCTCGTTCCTTCATTTGGCTTTTTCAGGTGTATACGATGCACTGCAGAAGCAGTATCTGAAAACGCTTTTGTTCTGCGTTTGTGAGGCCGTAGACGGACCAATGATTGAGGAATATGCATGTAAGGTTTCAATATATAGTTCGATGTCTCCTGAAATTATTGTCGCAATCATTTAGCGAGACACTGTTTGGTAACTCGAAAGATTGTTGTGCTAAAAATGAGTGAACTAGGGACATTTACAGAGGATTGATCTATTCGAATCTGCCACTGCAGTTTCATTCAGTTACTCCAATTCTGATAGCCAGGAGGTTTCAATGACTCTCAATCGCACTGGAAACAAGAAACAGGGTGGAACATTCAAGTGCACCTCCACGACTGAGATTACACCAAATCAAATGAGGTAATAAACATATTAGACGTCTTTTGTTGATTGTCTTGTCGTGGCTCGTGATCTTGGAAGGAAGCGTTCATGTTACTCATGTTGCTCTTTTAGGAGTTCTGCTTGTAAAATGGTTCGGACACTGGTTCAGTTGATGAGAACTCTGGATAGGATGCCTGAAGAGGTAAATCATTCACACATCGCGCTACTTGATATTACCGAACGTTGTCTGAGATTGATCGTGCAGTTCTATGAGATATGATAAAATAGGTGAACTAACCCAAAGTATTTGTTTTTAATTTTGTTTCTTCAGCGTACGATTCTCATGAAACTGCTCTACTTTGATGATGTGACTGTAAGTTATTTTATAAATGTTTCTCAGAACTCGTTTTCAGATTCTTTAGAATTGTTATGCCTTTCTGTTTCGTTTTTGAAAATTTTCTATATAGTTAAATATAGATCGGGAAATTATGCAGTTATGACATGATCTGCATATAACCTCAATACATTTGTAACTACTGTGGTTTTCTTACTTTGTTGGACTGGTTGGTTATACAAAATCGTGGCATTCACGACGTTTATAAGATTTTGGAATTAAGGTAAGGTGCATGTACATTTTGTTAGCTTTAAAACACCAGTCCAAGAAACAATTGCACAATTCATTCTCACGTTCCTCTTTGATGAAGATACACAACACAGAAATGTTATTTTCTATCAATGCAGCCTGCGGAATATGAGCCTCCATTCTTCAGAGGCTGCACGGAAGATGAAGCTCATAATCCATGGACTAAAAACCCTTTGAAAATGGAGGTTGGGAATGTGAATAGCAAACATCTCGTATTGGCTCTCAAGGTAAAGGAAGAAGACGGAAAGAATGACTGATATTCAGATCTGTTGTTCATAATTATCAAGTCTTGTTGAAATGATTCACTGTACAGGTAAAGAGTGTGCTCGATCCCTGTGAGGATGAAAATGAAGATATTCAAGATGATGAAGTGAACCTAGGAGCTGATTCTGTTCTGAAGGATGACTACTCTGATTCTGACAGCGAGGTGAACTGCTAAATTACTCCAATTTTATGTTTTTGTTGCCCGTGAAGATTCAACTACGACTGAGTGGGTTTGGATTTCAGATGTAATGGTACAGAAGTTAAGTTCAAAGAAACTTGTTAATATTTTTTATTACCTTCAGGTTAACCATTCCGATGGAGATCAATATATAGTTGCACCAGTCGGTGAGTACTTGAGCCAACCTTTTTACCCCATTGTCCCTTATATTTCGAACTTGCAGATTGCACAAGTTTGAGTTAATACCAGAAGTATGGAACTAACCGTAGAATTCTTAACAGATAAACATCGACAGGAAAATGACAAGGGCATCGTTGATGAAGGTAACGTTAGAAGTAAACATTTCTACTTAAGCAGCGCAACTCCCCCCGGTGAAAAATGTCAACAGCGCAGCTTTCATATGAAACGAGAGTGAAAAATTCAAAGATAAACTCAAAATCAAAGAGCCATCAATATTTTTCATTAACTTTTAGCTCCTTTCCTATCTCATTTCTTTACCCCATTCTAACTATTGTGCTTTTGTGTGCCATACGCTGGGCCGTGGCTATTCGGATTAAACGATCTAGTATTGTATGCAGATGACACTCAGGATCCAGAGGAAGATGAAAACCAACTGGCCCGAGTTAAGGACTGGATCAACTGTCGTCACGTCGATACCGTTGGGCTTACTGATGTGCTCTCAAATTTTCCGGACATCTCTGTGGTGAGGACAGTTTTCTTTTTTTTTTTTTTGGGGGGGGGGGGGGGAGGGGGGGTACAATTGGGGAGATACAGTGGCACGAATGAATGTCAGTACGATTAGCCACTTCAACTAATTTACGAAAGAAATTTTTTAATCTACCATAGTTCCCATTTTGTGAATATTAATGATATTGTTTATGTTATTGTAAATGCAGGTTTTAAGCGAAGGTAAATGGAGGCTTTGACCCATGTTAAAGCCTTAAACAAGGCGAAGCACATTCATATTTTGAGATTCATAACAATTATTCTTGTTTCTGATTCTATTTTATGGATTTCAGAAATCATGGAAAAGCTTGTTAAGGAAGGTGTTCTATTGAAAACTGGAAGGGACAGTTATGCCATTAACAAGAAAAGGGTTGCATTATCTTCCCCAGCCCATTTTTTAATTGAACCGAAGGTATCTGTATCAGATGGTTAGTTGACTTCTTTGCTTTTGAACAAACTAGGACTCTAGTTACGAGTTCACAATGGTGAAGGAAGAAATAGAAGGGCAAGTAGTTCCTGTTGGTGGCAAAATCCCCCAGGTCGAAGATCACATGTATATGAAGGTCAGACTTATTTTATTCTGTTTTCCTTAGTTTGCAGTCTATGGATTCGATTTATCATCTACGATGCCAGCGGTTTTGCCTATCTGATCAACACGTTTATGTAGAACTATTATGTGATTCCTATGTTTACAACTTACTGCATGTACGTTGAGAGTGGTTTCCATAGAGGATCATATCCTCTACGTTCCCAACAATTTCTACAACTACTAGCACAAGAACTAGAACCGGAAGTTGAATTAGGTCATTTGTTTTGTAAATATAGGGAAACCATATTTACTTAATTTCTGATCGTTTCCAATTTATATTAAGATGTCTTATGATTATGCTCTACATAGCATTTGTTAACTTTATTTTTGTGTGTGTCCATATCAGGCTTTGTATCATGCTCTTCCGATGAAATACATAACCGTTTCGAAGCTTCAGAGCAAGCTCGAAGGAGAAGCCAACCAGGCCGCTGTTCGCAAACTAATCAATAAAATGACCATAGATGGTTTTGTTGAAGCCAAAGGCAACCGAAAGCTAGGTGTGCATTCACGCTGAAAAGTTGGTGCTTGGCATAGTTTTGCAGTATCATATTGCGGTCGACTTACTCTTAATTATCTATTTTACCACATAGGCAAGCGCGTGATCCATTCTGAAACGACTAAGAAAAAGCTGCTAGAAGTCAACAAAGTCTTCAACACTCAGGTTATGGTAATAACCAGAAACTTTGTTTTGTGCACATACCATCGAATGTAATTGCCCTGTTCTTCTTTGACAAATCAAATTGAACAGGAAGTTGATACTTACATACCACATAACAATTCCAACCATGTGGAGTTCCAGGCTATAGGTACCTAATCAAAGTTCAGCTTCAGAGCTTTTACTGAGTCTTTGTATTATCACTTAAAAGAGTTAAGACTGCAATCTGCTTCACTGATATCAGGGAATAACGACAAGGACATGTCCACTTGTGGTGTCTTACACTCCATCGGATCCGATCTCACCCGCATGAGAGTGAGATCTGAGTTAAATGAGAATGGCCCGATCAGGAGCGAGCAGACAATTTCAAAGAGTAAGGAGCATGGAAACACCCCCACAAGTAGGGTGGAGGAGGTAATATAGATAACAAAAAGAGAAATTGGAAAGGCAGAGGCAATGGAAAATGTACTCTTTTTTCATTTAATCTTTGGGATCTAGAGCCACCTTCTAATTAAGTATTTAACTCCGGATTGTGCAGCCAGTAGCGTCAAGAGAGAGTTTTGTGCCAGGGTACGAGACTGGAAGACTAAACGGAAACACAAACTTGGGTGATGAAGTGGATGCGGTTATCTGCAGTAGGCCCAGTCAAGCCAAGCGATCCAGAAAAACAAGCATGGTAAGCTTTCTTTAGATTCCATATATAGAAACGACGGGCTCTAGTTTACTTTCTGCATGGAGAGCAAGTGAAAGACGATGCCTAACACATGGTTTCCGCGACCTTTTCTCTTTTGCAGGTGAAGGAGCCTATTGTCCAGGATGTGAAGCGCCAAAAATCTCAGGCTTCCTGAGAAGTTTTGGAAATGTGATGCTAGTACTAGGTTACCTTTTTCTTTGTATTCGTTATTACAATAATTTTACAACATATATTTTTTTTTTAAACTGTAAGTAAAACATTCTACGAGCATTATGGCGAATGAGTAACAGGAAATTGAACTCTATGCAATTATGCAAGCTCTTATGAAGTGCCTTTTGGGTACACGTGGGTCTTTTTTATCATCTGGAAATAGCCAATAGGGCGATGCAATTGTAGAGATTTTTTTTGTGCTAAACCAACTATTGGAATATATACACACACGAGTCCAAAATTCTAGAGGAAATGGTAGATTTAGAGTTAAGAAGATTGCATATTTCATAAGTACAAGAAACATCAGAAGTGGAGTGCGTATGCTATATACCTTGGAAGTTAAGAGTGGGTGAATTAAAAGCCCTAGTACATAAGGTTGGTAGACTTAGCTATGAATTGTTTTATTTTTACAATCTAAACACGCCTTAAGCTATGCCTATTCCAGAGGCTAAAATGGATGAAAGGTGCCATGTTGGTGAGCCAAAATGTGAAAATCCAACCTTTGAGAAGGCCAAAACATTTACTCGAAGGAAATTTTAGTATGGATTGGTAGATGATGCCTTTCAGGCGATGTCGATGATGCTGTGTTGCAAAAGGTTAGAAGTCGCTGACGTAAACGACTACATTGCGTTACAGATTCACCTTGGTAGCTAAGACTTGACATCGTAAATTATCGTGTAATTGCTTCCAGACTATTATTTTGTGCAGGGAGTTCGCATTTCATAGCTGAACACTTTAGTGGAGACTCTCTTCCAATGACCCATAGCCAATCTCGCTCCAGATCATATATCAGAGCAACAGTAGAATGGAAAAATCGCCCCTCGGCTTACAAGTTACAATCTAGCAGCCAATAATAGGAACACTGCATAATGATCCTCTGTTTTACATCATTGCTTTTCTCCATTTTGAATTTTATGACTCTTTTTTGAATAATTTTATGACTCTTTAGACCATTGGCATTAGCTTCATCTCTAAAATTTAATTAGAAGTAACATTTTTTTTCTATAAATTTAAAATCATTCAAAACGATAATCCTATATTGGATTAGTCAAAATAATAATATAGAATAATAAAATAAAAGGAGGTGTTGGGAGAATATCTTCAAGTGAAAAATGTCAAAAGTAGTTCATCTTATATTTTAGAATAAAATATTACTTTTGAAAATGAACAGTACATCTTCAATCGTGAAGAAATATTTAGAAATAGTGTAACGCATATTTTAAGTCCTTACTATTTGATTAGAACATTTTATTTATATTTATTCAAGATTTGGAAATGCACTTACATTTACCATTTAAAATAAAGCTATGCTAGAGATAACAGACCATTTTCCCGGAAAGGAGGATTACTCTGTTAGAAATTTACCAAAACAATTGGCGAACAAATGATTGTTTGAGTATATGAAATTACTTTGACATAAAAAAAATATTATATTAAAGTATCATAAATTGTTGTATTTTATATTAAATTATATTAATTTATAATTTTTTTTTATATAATTTTTTGTGTGTAAATAGTAATTCTCTAGTCTCTATCTGATTTGCTTAGAATAATTAATAAAATGACGCCTACAAATTAATCTCGTACAATTTGGATCAGATATTTAGAACACTCACAATAGAATAGTAATTTTTCTTTTAAAATAGATAAAAACTCAAATTTTCTATTTACTTATGTATTTTATCATCTATCAACTTCTTTATTTTTTCTTTATATCATCTATAT
Organism: Platycarya strobilacea; assembly: GCA_036898215.1. NCBI lineage: Eukaryota > Viridiplantae > Streptophyta > Magnoliopsida > Fagales > Juglandaceae > Platycarya > Platycarya strobilacea. The sequence continues at coordinate 13,110,362 of CM072554.1, read as the reverse complement.
ATTTTTATTTTATTCTTTTTGAATATTTTCTCAATATTTTCATATCTTTTAATATTTATAATATCTTCCAATTTACCCACCAAAACTTTTATTAAACAAAAGTTTTTAATACTATAACAGCTTTTAAATATTAAATATTAAAAAATTTTAATACCCACCAAACTTTTAATATTTAAATTTTTCTTTAAAATATACACCAAAACTTTTATTAAAAAAAAGACACACACACAAAAAAAAAACAATTCGTATTTTTGATTTAAAAAAAAAACAATTCGTATTTAACTGAAGCCAAAAAACAACGACGACACCGTTTCAATACCCAAAACGACTGCTCTTCTCGATTCTTCATTCTTCTCCCACAAACGCCACAAATCCCAGTAACCTTCAAAAATGGGACGAGTTCAAACATTTTAAATTTATTATTATATTCATTTTTATAAAATATATATTTTAATATAATTTTTTAAAATTTCAAATTAAAATTTTTAAATAATAATAATATTGAAAAATAAATTCAATTTAATTTATTTCAATTCATAATTTAAATTAAACTTAAAGTTACGTTTGAGTATTGAAAATATTTAAGAGTGCTTATAAATAATAATAAAAGTAAATAAAAAATAATAATAATATATTAAATAATAAAAAAAAGATAAAAATATAATAAAAAATATTTAAGAGCTTCCAACCTGCTATAAGTAATAAGAGTGCTTTTAACTATTGAAAGAATTCCTTTCTTTTCTTTAAAATTCAAGATCATCTGTGTGGCTATTCTCATTCTGTGATCCTGATTTTAAACTTTTAACTCTGTCCACGAGCTTTGCCGACGAGGGGCAAGAGGTGGGTCATAAAGGCCAAGTGCCTCGGGAACCCCGTCCAACTTGTCATTAACCGCCACGTGTCCTTCCCGAAACTTCTACTCCCCCTAGAGCAACTCGAGTCGTGCGTAACCCAATTATCGCTTAAACCCGGTCCGATGTAACAAAGTTTGCCAACGATTAGCGTAGCCGAAGGCTATTCCTTCGCCCTTACCATAAATAACGACTCTCTGCAACCCCCATCCCAAGGGTATTTTTCAGCTACTACGCCACCAGAATCTGCTCTAAACCAACACAAAAAGAAAACCAACTTTGATTCGTAATGGCCTCTGTAAGCTCCTCTTCTTCCATGTACAGCTTCGCCTTTTATTTGTTCTTTTCTCAATATTCATGTTTTATTGGTTTCAAACTCATGCATTTCTTTGCTCGAAACCTAATGCTATTGTTGTTGTTGAATTCACAGCAGGATACGGAGACCGAGACAAAGAATCAGCGACTGAAGCATATAGGGTTCGTGAGGATGGCGGCGATTCACACGCTGGCGTGCGCGTCGAACCTTTACGATTACGCGAAGCAGAACTCGGGGCCTCTGCGATCCACCGTCAGCACCGTAGATGCTGCCGTGACCACCGTTGTGGGCCCAGTTTACGAGAAATTCAAGGGCGTGCCCGATGATCTCCTTGTTTTCCTTGATAAGAAGGTATCGACCTTCTGAAATTTTGATCGCCGTCTTTTATTTGGATTTTGACAATAGATTTTTTTTTTGTCCCCTTGAGACTGTTTTCATGTTTTCTAAAACATCCACAAGAGTTGGACCTCCAGCCTTGGATATGTTACGTCGTTGATATGATTTAACTTCCTCATCTTATTTCATTCGGATGCCGGTCTGATAATTTTGTGTGTTCCAATTTAAAATTCGTATTCGTGCTTCTTGATTTGTACGGTCTTGTATACAACCTTAGATGCATCCAAATTTGATATCATTTTGCAATGGTTGTTAAGAAGAATTTCAGACTTGGACAGTATTTTATGCTTATTCCATTAACTTATAATTCGCTCGATTACTGCAGATAGATGAAACTTCACAGAAGTTCGATGAGTATGCTCCACCTTTGGCGAAGCGGGTTGGGAGCAAAGCTCACAGTTTGATTCAGAAGGCATCTGAAAAGGCTCAAAAACTGGCAAAGGAGGCTCAAATTGGGGGTCCTCGTGCTGCTTTGAACTATGCTGCTTCAGAGTACAAGCAGTTTCTTCTGTCGCAAAGTGTGAAGATGTGGAATGGACTGAACCAGTTTACACCATTGCACGTGGTAGCTGGGAAGGCTGGGCCTGCGGCCGCTCATTTATCGGATAAGTACAACCATGTGGTGAAGGACATGACTCAGAAGGGCTACCCTATTTTTGGGTATTTGCCTTTAGTTCCTCTTGAAGAGATATCCAAGGCAGTTAAGCAGAATGGGTATGGAAAGAAAGGAGATGATGAAGCAGCAGTTGCAGAACATAAATCAGATTCTTCTGATTCAGATTAAAAAGAGTTCCTGTTTCGTTCAAATATGCTTTGCATCTCATTGTAATCTGTTCCGTGGGGACCTAGTTGGGTACATGGGGGTGGCAAATGTGGCTTGGTTTGATTGTAATTGACTTTTCGTCTGTGTCTCAACTTCTTTCCAAGTATGAATGAATGTAGTTTGTTGGTTGGTTGGTTGGTTTCAAATGTACCTGGATTTTGTGGGTTCAGAACTTCAGATGGATGTTGGTTTGAGTTCTCCTCTAGACAGGCACTGGTTCTACTAGGGATCTTGCTTTCAATGATTTGCCATCTGATTACACGTTTACCTGATTTCAGTACTACTAAACACATGACTATTACAGCTTTCTCCCATTCTGCATGCATGGATGCCTTGACATTCATTTCCGTTATCTTCCAGCCACCAGGTGTGTGTCTTTATGCAATTTCGATATAAGCAACAGTTGACCTTATATCTGCCAAACTCGTATGTTATGGTGAGTGCAATTACACCAGAGTATAAATCCAAGTTTCCATCCTTTCCCTTCACTTATTTTAAAAACCTAGTATTTGGTTGTAAACGCAGCTCCAGGATTATGATAAAATAGGATCAGAAGTCGGGAGGACAATCAAAAGCTACAAGCCTACAACGAGTAAATAGAACGGAGGCTAGGATTCAATCAAAAGCTTCCCTAATCGTTATTGACAGAAGAACGTAACAACAATCAAATCAGAAAGATAATAAACATTCCAAATGAGCGTCATTCATAGAACTAGCGTCATTCAAAAGCTTATTCAAAATCCTGGAGGAGTCATGAAAACAAGTGCTACAACCAAACCGATACTCCCTGCACAATACATTGAACGAAAATTCAATATAACAAGAAGTTTAACTTTCTCGCCATTTCCTTCAGAAGAGCTTTAATTCACTTCGCAGATGGCATACAGAGATTTCTGCATCAGTAAAACAAAATTGATGAGTAACCGATGCATTGGTTCAGTTCAATTCGGACATGATGTCCCCATCAACATTCTGATGGATCTCCTTAAATCGATGAATAGCTGCATAATTCTGAAAACAAAAGATGTTCCAAGCACAACCAATTACATGCCACGCAAATAAAGAAACACAATCCATTCCATACGATCTCTTCAACATCCAGTCCAAGAGTTTGCTATAAATTGTGTATATATATTTTTTTTGATAAGTAAACTTTAAGTAAATTGTGTATATTTCTTTGCATGTTTAATATATGTCAAACAAATGTTTAATATTTAGGAGAAACAACACGTGTTCCACCAGAAACAAGCGCTAACTCATCCTGAATAAGACTTACGGCACAAGAATGTATCACCCCACACATTGTGAATTTAACATAAAACAAATTCAAAAAGCTGGGAAAACAACCTCGCTTATTCATTTCAGGGTATCATGGCTGTGCTGAAGGAGATCATCATAGGGGTCCCTTCGGCCAGGCACCTGGCTAATCTGAGCATCCCACTTCAGCTGAGAGTTGTGGCGATCGAAGGTCCAGAAACCGTAGGGACGGAGAGGATAGCTCCACATCTCCTTGGTCTTGTTGCATCGATCCTTCACTGCATACACGTGCTCCCTGAACTTCCTATCCCTCTCCTTAGGGTCTTCCATTAACCTTAGTACCAAATTCTCTGCAAACTCCATTATAAATCCCATCTTGATTCTCTTCTCCAACACCTTGAATCAAAACCCTAGCTTAATCAGTATTTCTTGTTAGAGGTTGAACTTACTTTAATTATTAACTAGAACTATTTTGTGCATTACAGATTTAACACAAAACAGATTCAACAGTACAATAAGCCAAGAATCCAATGAAACAGAATACGCACTCCCATAAAACAAAGCATGACGTTTATCTGATTTCACATAAAGATGGATACTCTTTCCCTTGGCAAAATCAGCCGGATTATGTAAATTTTGTGTAGTTGAGATGACAATAGAAAAACTTTGAAATCCAATTTTTCTTTTCCTACAGCTTCTCAGCAATCAAAGTATCAAACAGATCAGGTGGTTCCGAAATGAAATCCACCTTGACAAATGCACAAAAGCCCCCAAAAAACAAAAATGGGATCCAAATCAAAGCCCTAAAACAGTGATTGTGTGAATGAAAAATCCAAATTGAACAAGATAGTTCCAGGAAAACAATTGATAGAGAAATGTGATATTATTACCTGGTAGGAGCTTATAGAACCAAAAAAAGGAGATGGGTGTACAAATTTCATTTATAAAAACTAGAGAGGCGAAGGTTGGAATTTGGAAATTGAACCTTTGGGTGAGTCCCACCATCTCCAGAGCTCACATAAGTGGGCTTCTAAATCGTTGTCAAGGGCAGTGCTAGAGCCACTGATAAGAGTGTAAATTTTATATTTTTACTTTTTGATTTTTTTTTTATTTTTTGATTTTTTGTGGAATCTAGATATTGGCTTGATTTTTATAGGGGTGTGAACAAGAATCTCCCCGCATACATAAATAATAAGACTAGCCATAGCAATGACTGATACATGAGTGTGATGCGTGCAAATATATGACATACATCACAGTAGAAAACAAACGTTTCAATTCCGTGCAAATAACAAAAACAAAACCTTTCAAATCATATTATTAGCTATATTTTACAAGACACAAAGTGGATTGACCAAGTATTGACAGTAGACTCTACCTGTATACCTTCTTTTTTTTTGTCTGTCTCTTGGTGGTAAGTGGCTCTAATGGATGTCAAGACAGAACATCATGCTAGCCCTACTTCTTGAAAGGATCTGGCTGTTGCTGCTCTTATGACATTTGAGCACCCGAACGTTTTTTTGTTTCTTTCTTGTTTTTATTGAGATTGAGTCCAATATATTGCAAGACAGCCAACAAAAGCTTTATGAAAGATTAGCCTAGCCTAAAATGTTGTCCAATATATATCTATACCATCAGCAGAGCAACAATATGTCAGTACTTGTGTTGTCTATCAAGTTGCACTTATATAGGCAATATGTCCAATATACACTTATTGCTCACAGATTACACTTATATAGGCAATCAGATTGCCATAGACTTTTCTATATATTACCTAACTGCATATTTCTACAAATTGTTCTCACAATATATTTCTATAGGTGTGAATGAATAACATTTTGCTTTACATTTATCTCCCAGCATTTTTCAAAAGATGGCCATTAAGAATTCAACTTGAAAAATGGGCCAGTAAAACAGAGAATGCAAGTTCCGAATCTATGCAAAAAGTATCTGTGCTCTCCAACAATATCCACGCTGCAAATTAAATCTATCATTTTTTGACGATCTTTCATCAATAGTTCTTTTTCAACATGTTTGCATTACATATATATATATATATACATAGCAACAAAGCCATTAAAAATACTCCTCAAGCATTCAAACATTCTCATCAAAGCAAACCCAAAATCAACAAACAGAGAATAAAACAATGAGAGGAAAGAAAACATACCCAAACAAACTAGAACCCCGAAAGAAAAGAGCAGATCTAACCCAATGGAGCTATTCACCAGCGTCGATGGCTAGGGTTTTGGCGCTCAAAACAGAGAGAGAGATTCCAGGAGGGCATCACAGAGCGCACCACAGGAAGAGAGAGAGAGCCAAATTGCCAATCAATTATCCCCGCCGGGGGGGGGGGGGGGGGGGGAGAGAGAGAGAGAGAGAGAGAGAGAGAAGAGCGCAGAATGATAGAGAGCAGATGAGAGTGAATCGATTAGTCCGAATATTGGTTTTTATTTTTTAAAATCCATTATGCGTATATTAACCTCCAAACCCATTCTTCAAGTTTTATCGATTCCAATTCGATTATAAGAACTTAATAAAATGCAAATTCTAAAAAAAAAATCTGGTTAATAGAATCTGGTATAACTATTAACTAACATAACTTATTATATGTAATCAAGCATTTATTATAATTAATTTCCACATGGCAAGTGTTTTCAATCTAAATCAGACTGTCAAATTGTCATAAGAGCATAGCAAAAATTTGCTATATTTTGTTTTGGCACTTCAAAACTGTAAACAATGTTAAGCTCATAGCTGTATAGAAGCATTCTTACTGTCTTCCAACATACTAAAGTGACATTGCTCGTTAACTTTTAAATAAAAATCATTTTTTATAAAATAAAAATATATAAGAGACGAGCTTAGGTGATAAAAAGTCACATTTACAAAATGAGAAATACAAATGCAAAATCACAAATCCAAATAGAAAATTCTACAATACTGTAAATCAGAGCCCCTATTTTGCAGAATAGAGAGGTTCAACTTGGTAATATATGTTTAACTTGCAGACCAAGAAGATTCGAATAAATCACAAGCCAAGACTGTGTAAATCAGACCCAAAAAATCGAATAAAACACGACAACAACAATACAATATCAAGTTAAATCACAGAGTAAAGCACGTACGACATCAGATGGATGTAAAAGGCTATGGAATCTGATAACAATGAAGCAATATGGCTGTATGCGTGGAAGATAAATTGGCACAAAGCATTCTTTTGAGAGAGAGAGAGAGAATGTGTGTGAGCCTTATTATAAATAACGATAGGGGCTATTGGATGGAGAAGTGAATGACGGTTATGCTGTACAGAGTGAGGCTGCGGCAGAGAGAAGAAACGAAGGATGACAAATACGATAGGTGAGAGAGGGCATTTTCAGCCTTGATTTATACATTTCTGGAAAAGAAACAACCTAGTTTCCTTTTATTTGAGATCTTGGGCTGCTGGGCTTTTTGTGAGTCCATTAGACTTTCTAGCCTAGGCTTGTATTTACTTTTTTAATATATGCATATTTTTCTATTATAATAAGTGATTATCTAAAAGCACTCTCATTGAATTGATTAAATACTAAATTCATATTTTATTTAGTCAATAAACCTTAAAATAGACCACATTAGATTGGCTAAAGTCCAAAAATCTTGGACTTTGCTACACCATTACTGAAATTTTCTCCATCTTGTGTGACGACCCCAAAATTATTGTATTTTATTTAAATATACTTATATGGCTTAGTGACTTAGGCAAATTGGTGGCTAGTGCCTTAAGAGATGGACTTGGAAATTTGAGGGCCTTAGGGCCATGGCATGAGCTTGGGCCTAAGTGGGGGAGAGACAAGCTCATAGGTCCATGAAGAAAAGCCCATTAGTCAACTCAAGCCTAAGCTTGGTGACACATGTCAAGTTAGGAAGAGTTTAGTAATTTGAGTCAAAATTAGTAGTTGAGAGAAGGAAGTGCTAGTAGGTGAGCTAGTTAACTAGTTGTTTTCTTGAAGGAAGAAAGGAAAAGACATGAGTGGAATCTTCAATCTTTTCCTACTTAGATAAGTGTGTGAGGTGTAGGATTTTACTAAATAAGTCAACATGAGATCCTACCATATCTAGCAAAATGATGTGAAAAGGACTTGAGAAGATTTGGAAATGAGAAAGGAATGGAGGGTTTCGGTGGGGAGCTTGGCCGAATGGCCTTAGGGTTTTCTCACCTAAAACTTTTTCAAATCTAAATGGAAATGACATGTAGGATTTGTGGAAGATTGGATGAGACATGTTGTGTAAGAGGGAGCAAGAAGAAGTGACATAAGATGAGAGTTGATGCAACAAAAAGTGGAAGGAAAGGGATGAGGGTTTCGGATAGGCCTTAACCGAATCCCCTCCCCCTTGTTTGACTTGCTTTTGCCTCCAAATCTAGATGAAGATTTGTGTAAGAGTGACACGACAAACTTGTGTGAGGTGTGAGGTAATTGGTTGATGGAAGAAGCATGTGACAAAAATAGGAAGGAGAGTGAGATGAGGAGAGGATTCGGATGAGGGATGGGGAATCTGAAACCCGCTTTGGGTGTTTTCCCAAAAATGGATTCCCAAATCCATTTGAATGACATGTGAGGGGATTTTTGGGGAGACAAGAGAGGATGTGAGGTGATGGAAAGGGGTTGGAACCCTAGGATTTGTGACCGGCAATGAGGAAAGAAGAATGGGAGCAAACCTCCAAACCTAGGATATGATAGATTAGGGTTGAAGTGACCAAGTGATGGGAGTCACTCAAGGGTCCTTCAAGTCCATCACAAGTCACTCAAACATAGGGGAATGAGTGGCCTAAGAGCTAGCAAAGATGCCTTGTCCGAATGGCCTAGTTCTCTCACCTTTTGGCTTGCACATTTCGGATACACACACACACCTCCCATTTTTGAAATGAAACCTAGAAGCATAAATGAGAACCAAATTTTCATACCTTTCAAAAGGGAAACCTTTCTTTTAGAAATGATAAACTTTTAGCATGATCTAACTAAGTATTTTTATTATTTTTAGAAGTTATATAAGCTAGCTAGGAAGACTAGTAAGTATATCCTTACTTTGCCTTTAGCAATTTCTGTATATTTTATAGTGAATATACTTGAATGTGTGTATATGTTTGAACATGCTCGTATTGTTTGGTTACTTGCTTAGAAATGTCATGATGAAAATTTGAGAGTAGAAATATTATCTTGGTTAGGATCCATGTGTAGAACCTATAATCTTATTGGTTAAAGAATTTTGAGGTGATGATGATCTTGATGGTTTGATGAGAAAAAGTATGTAAGCATGAAGATATTGAGTTAGTCGAGTGATGGTGAATGTAGGATATATGCATATATGATATTTGGAGAAGCATCTTTGTAAATATTGTGTATATAGAAATGCTATGCTAGGATGAAAAATGTATGAAGCATTGATGGAAAATAGTATCGATTTTGGAAGATGTTGATACTATTATTGCTTGATGATTATAAAAATGCATGCTTATGGAGTTATGTTTTTGGAGGAGTTCTTAAAGAGAAAATCTTGAAATTTTAATTCCTTAATTACTTGATATTCATGTTTGGATGTTTTGGAGAAGTAGAAGTATGTATATTGGGAGAATGACATGTATGAGTTCGGTTTCATCTAGAGTATTCAAGTAGGACCTTAGTGGAAAGGCCAAGAAAAGAAAACACAAAACTTGAGGACCATATAGATTTCAGGTTTGACCCTATCAAGTCTAGGAAATTGTTTTAAAATTTTGATCTAAGGCTAGATGGTGTTAGGGAGATCAATGGAAGAAGAGAACATCAATGGGAAACAAAGTAGGGTCTCTGCCCAAACCCTAGGGGTGAATGCCGAGCACCCCACTTCCCCCTAATGCATTTGTTTAGATATTTTCACATAAGTATGGATCTATAGAATAAGGTTTCGAAGGAAAAATGAGCAAATGTATGTACTCGGGTTCGCCTCGAGTTATTGCATTCACAAAGTCAAAAGTTGCATGTCCCATGCATAAGCACGAAAACCTATATTTTTAGTAAAGTACATTTTCGAAAGAAATAAATTAAAGTTTTAGAAGAACCCCAAAGACTGGGACGGAGAAGTGTTCCAGTGGAACTCTTTGTTCACTCATGAGTGTTTAAATTGACTGAAAATCTCAAAGTCGACGAAAAATAGTCGGCGGACCATATATGACTCTAAATAGGTGTCCGGAGCGTGGTCGCACTTAATGCTAGTGGGTGCCTTATAAGCGGTGTTGGCCTCGACCTCGCCATCTGATAAGTTTGTAGTCGCTCGGAGAGAAATCCCCGAGCGACGAATAGCCCAAAAGGGCGTGAAACGTATTCACCTAGGTCGACTTGGTTGCCGGGTGTGACGGTAACTAGCGGGGAGCACACGGTGCATAGGAAAACCGTGAGATGTCCAAAATAAAAAGTCATGATGAAAAGAAAAAGGGCTTTCGGGCCATATAAGATATGATATGATAAGTGACGCCTAAGATAAGAAAAAACGAAAAGTTTTTGAACAAAGTGTTTTCGAAAGAATATGCATTAAAGAAGTTTTGCTATACGTTTTAAACAAGTATGTTTTGGAAATTGAGAAAAAGAAAAGAAAGATAAATTTTTGTCAGCATGTGCATCAGTCTAAGCATAAGTCCCATGTTAGTGCATATGTAAGGAATTTTGTTTGTTATTCACTTGACTATATGCCTAAAATGCTTTTGTTAAAGTATAGATGTACTTGCTGAGATTTCTCCCGAAATCTCACCCCACTCTTTATATCCCTACTATCCTCCCCTCTTGGGAACGATAGAAGTACTTGCAGGTGAGGATGGATCAGAAGGGTATGACCCCGGTGATGACGCCTCGGACCCTCGAGGGTCTGATTGAGGCCGCCCTTAGGGGGCCAGTGACTCTTGACCGCCCAGGTCAGTGGGAGGTGGAGGCACTGAAGGTGACTATGTACAGTTATGTTGGTCTATACCCTTCGGGGTATTGTTTAGTACTAGGGGTTGACGAGTCCCTTCACTTGGGGCGTATTTTTTGAACGTCTTCTAGGGCGATATGTGAGGTAGGACCTAGCCTGGATTTGGATCGGTTTCGCTGGGGCCCGAACCTTAAGAAAGTGAAGAAGGAATCTGTCGGATGAACATATGGGCAATATTAAGACCCATACTGTATTTTGATACCCTGTATTATTGTTTTTGGTAAAGTCTTCCCGCATGTGGGAAATACTATTTTGGTTTCTTGGACAAGTCATGTAATTATTAAATCCTGGCTATGTAAATATTATGTTTGGGGATCTGTAGTCTAACCATGTGATGTATATTGTAGAAGGCTCAACCTTTTTTTTTTAATTCCGCTGCGACAATCTTTACTTGGCGTTTCAAAAAAAAAAATGTAAATGTATGTTACGACGATGGGTGAACTTCCTTGTGTTGTTCGTCCCCGACACTTCTATTCACGTGCGATCTCAAGCGTGGGTTAGGGCGTCGACATCTTGGGCAATTATTTTACATTAGCTAAATGTCTATTTTATTAATCTTTTTATATTCATGCAAATGTTTATTTTATTAAGTTTTTTTAATTATTAATTAGTAATTTAATTTAAATAGGATATAATTACTAATTAATTTTTGTAACCCATAATTTTATTATAATATAATTATTAATTAACATATAATAGGTAGAATAGTAAAATATGATAACATAAAATAAATTAACAATTACAAAAACTTAAGTATTTTTTAATTATTAATTATTCATTACTACATAATGAATAAATGGATAATCCAATATAGAGACTTAATGTGAAGTCAAGTTAAATTTTTGTTATATTATTTTATTGTTATATAATAAAAAAAATAGTTAATCCAATGTAGAGACTTATGTAAATATAATAGTCAAAAACTAAATTTCTCTTATATTGACTAAAATTGTCATTTAGCTTTGAACAATCCAAAAAAAAATACTAACGGTCACTTAACGAATTTTCTTATTTTTCCGTTAAATTTCTTTGTTTTTTAAGTTAATGGCCATTTAACACTAGATATTCAAATGTTAGATATGATTTGAAATTTAAATGAGATTAATTAGATATAAGATTCTAAATTATATCTAAATTATTATGAATTTGAATTTAGATATATTTTAAATTATATCTAAATTATATGTATAAATATATATATTATATATAAATTAAATTTAAATATATAATTTAGATATGATTTAAAATACAATTTAAATTTATATAATATATATATTTAAATTTATATGACTTTTAAGATATATATATGAATTTAAATCAATTTATATTATATATAAATTTATATATATGATTTAAAATTTCTATGCAATCTTTATATATATATATATATAAAGATAAATATAAAATAATTAAGTTTAAATTTATTTGCCTACTACATTTATGAATATAATTATTTGAATAAATATTATTTATTTCTCAATTTAAATTTATTATGAAACATTAAATTCAAATAATAATATTTTATAGTAAAAATATAATAGTTATTAAATAGTTATCTTTCATCATCTCACATCAGTTTATAATTTATTTTTATATAATTATTTCTTTATTAAAATATTTTCCTTTTATTACCTGTCAAATATTTATTAGAACTTATATAATTTTTTCTCTATGTATTACATTATTGATCGAAATTTATTTCTTTATAAAAATATATCATTTATAATCGCTTCACAAAATTAGGAATACGTACTTTGCACGTTGCTCATCTCTAGTTAGTATATTTTTTTTATCAAGCATTAATATTTATTAAATTATTAAATAATATATAAATATTTGTAATATATTTAATACTATTAATATATAATAAATTAGTAACAGTGTAATACACGAAAGTCTAATACACTAATGCATTTATCAAAATTATAAAAGTAACTATACTATCATACGTATATGATATTTACTAAAGCTATATATTAGCATTAGAGTATTAGTTATAGTGATTTAGTATAACTATATTAGTACAACTATAGTCTATATTAGACTATTAATATTAATATAAATATTAGTATTAGTTATAGCTCTATTAGACTATATAATAGCATTAGTATTAGACTATTAGTGTTAGACTATTAATAATAGAATATTAGTTATAGTGATTTACATAACTATATTATATAAGTATAATTATAGTCTATATTAGACTCTTAGTAGTAGTATATATATTAGAATTAGTGATAGTGATTAGAATAACTATATATTAGTATTTGACATAAATAGTTTAATTTATTACAATTATATTATTCATAAACTATAGTGAGAGTATTAGTATATTAATATTAAATTTAGTATTAGTATTAGTATTATTATATCAATATTTCATATGTAATTATTTAGTATAGTGATTTATATATTAATTTAGTAATTTATATATAGACTTAAAATATATTTCTAATAGTAGTGTAATATTAGGCCATAAAATGTAAATTTTAATTAATATACATTATATAATATTTTATATTAGTATTACTAATTTACATCTTATGGCTTATTACTAATAACCTAAATGTTAATACTAATTTACTAATGTATTATGTACTTATCAAAATGAATATATTGATAATTTATTAGGCTATAAAAATTTGGTAATATATTACTATTTTTTTTTTTGATAAATAATATTTTTTTGATCTTATTTACATTTTTGGTATATAAAATCTTTTGATATTTAGAGAAAGAAAGGGTGTGCGTGAGCTTTATCGAAGATGACGACTGAGGGATTGCTGAATAGAGAAGTGAATGACGGTTACACTGTACAAAGTGAGGCTGCAGCAGAGAGAAGAAATGAAGGACGACGAATACGAAAGGCAAGAGAGGGTATATTTAGCCTTGATTTATGCATTTCTAGAGAAAAAAAAGGTGTCATTTCCTTTGCTTTGAGGTCTTGGGCTGTTGGGCTTTTTGTGAGTCCACTGGACATATTTTTCTATTATAATAAATGTTGTCCAGATGACTAACACAAGAGGGAGGTGAATTGAGTTATATTAAAAAAAATTAACGCAATATAAAATATAAATAATATACGAAGAAGCAGAAAATATAAAGAGTAAGAGTAAGAATAAGCAAATTTAATATTTTAACGAAATTCAGCCCAACTGCCTATGTCCTCGCCTCAAGTTATCCCTTGAGGATCCAAAATTCAATATTCAATCTCCTTCAGGTGGAGATAAAAACCTATTACACTTTTGAGTAACACCGCTACAAAGAATCCGTATAGAATACCCTCTACACTTGCAATCACCACACATTTGATGATTTAACTATTCCCTGTGTAGAACACCTTCTACACACACAAGAGTTATACGCACCCTCTTACAAATACAAGAGTTGATAGTTGATAGTTGATAGTTGATAGATTATTAGAGTACACTCCTCAATGAGTGAAATAAGAACAATACAGCGCAACTTATATATCTCTCAAAATAAATAAGAATTAAAACACAAAATTTAGAAAAGAGAGAATGGTGGATTTGAAAGAATGACGTAAAACTTATCAATTGATGTGTAAGCTCTTATTATCATTTTTGTCAAAAATTCAAATGAGCTATTTATAGGCAAATGAGTATTTATATTCAAATTTGAAAATGTTCTCATGTCAAATAAGAGCACTATTCACTTTTCAAAAAATTCAAATAAAAACATCTCATTTTTATATTTGTCAAAGACAACTCCATTCATTTTTCAAAGAAATTAAACCTAATCTTTTACTTTTCATACATGACAAAATAAGCATGATTTATTTTTCAAATCAAATCATCTTTTTTTACATGTATCAAAAAAATACACAACCACCCTTCAAAATTTTTAAACAAAATCATCTATTTTTTGCATTTGTAAAAAAAAAAAAACACACAACCAACTTTCAAGATTTTCAAACAACATATGCACATGTTAAACATGACAATCAATCATTTTATAAATTCAAATATTTATACATATGTGAAAAAAAAATCGAAATTAAATACTTTAATAAAGTTATGCAAATGTAAAAAATGCACTTTGATACTTTATGAGAAAATATTAATTTTGAACCTTAATCCAATTTCAAATTTTAAGAGATGTACAAAATTACTTTATGAGTTTCGTTTGTAGACTTGATCTTCTTTTTACTCATGCTTTATTTTTTGATGTGCTTAACTCTTTTCATGTATAGACAACTTGAGCCTGAGTCTTGAATTTATTTGTTATTATCAAAATCTATACGTAAATATGAGATTTGAAAACTTAAGTTCTACAATCTCCCTCTTTTTTATGATGATAAATATTTAGTAGAAATTTGCGACCTGCAGTAATATTTAAACTCCCCCTAAAAATAGCATTAGTTTTTCAAATAAAATATAGACATAATTCTAGTATATATAACATGGTAGTATAATACTAGTATAAGACTTTTCCCCCTTTTGGCATCATTAAAAAGGAATCGCAATTGGTTTCAGTAAGATTTATTCCCACAATAACCAATAACCAAATAAAATGGTGCGTTAGTAGAAATTATAGAGAGTTGAATACTTGGAGCCACCTGTTTCCGACAAAAGTTACAAAAGCTGAGGCCTAACTTTATTATCTCAGTGCGAAAGGAGATTTAAATCTACTTGATGTTATTGACGAGTTAGATGTTGCAGAGATTTGAAGTTGAATAAGTAGAGTCATTCGTGTCCGACAAAAGTTACAAAAGCTGCAAACCTAGTTTTGACAATTCGGTGCGGAAGGAGATTCAAATCCGCTTGACGCTGTTGACAAACGAGATTCTGGATAGATTTGAAAACTTCCGATTTATGTTTAAATGATCATTTTCACCCATATAATACTCACAAGAAAAATTTCTTATTCTTCATTAATCAAGTGTTTGTTTATCCAAAAATACAGAATAAGGAGAAAATTTCTTCTGGTAATCTTCCGGATTTGAACCAAGAACCGTCTTAATCAGTCATCTCTCCCGTCTCAGCCAGCATATATTGTAAGTTTGACTAAGTAAGATTTGAAGAAATGATAGTGTGTTTTGTTCTTATTTCCGTCTCTATAAGAGCAATCCTTAACTTTATCTAATTTGCATCAAATCTTTTTCTCATCTTTGCAATTCGCTTGTATTCTCATTTTACAAATTTTTAACGGCTCGTCAATTTCCCTTTAGTACTTCTTGTAATCAATCTATTTCTGCTTCTATCGTAGGTGTCATGAAGCAACAAGAGATTAATTTAGTTAATAAATCAGATTATGACGTCATTTATAAGCTTGTAGGTCTCGGGACTCGATACTCATAATCCATTGTTGCTTTTTTCGCTCGATTGTAATCCAAAACTCGCGAAATTAATAAGTTTAGCGAGACTGTCTCGATATTTCAACAACTTGTTTATGAGTTAAACAGAAAAATAGTAGAGTTAAAATAACAAAATAAGGATTTAAAATCTTTACTTGTCTTTTCATTTCGACTGCCTAATCCTTTAGATGAGAATAACATGTCGATCTATGAAGAGTAAATGCAGTTGAAAGATGAGACTATAAGTCTCAATTTTTGTAAGTTATTTGAGATAATGGAATAAAAATATTCAACAGATATTTATGATATGCATAATTTCCATTTTTCTTCTAATCATGCATAATCTATTTTCTGGTAGGGGTTTTATGAAAATGTCTACCAATTGATCATGTGTGCTTGTGAATTCTAATACAATATTACCTTTCTGCACATAATTTTTAAGAAAATGATATCTAATTTCAATATGTTTAGTCCTAGAATGTTGTATTGGGTTCTTTGAAAGATTTATAACACTAGTATTATCACATTTATTAGGAATATAATTGTATATTAGATTAAAATCCTCAAGTTGTTGCTTCATGTAAAGAATTGGAGCACAACAACTACCTGCAGCAACATACTCTGCTTCAGCAGTAGATAATACAATAGAATTTTACTTTTACTAAATCATGAAATAAGTTCATGACTTAAAAAATGACACGTTCCACTAGTACTTTTTCGATCAACTTTACAACCAGTATAATCTGCATCTGAATAACTAATAAAATAGAAAGAAGTGTGCTTAGGATATCATAACTCTAGGTCAATAGTATCGGCAAGATATCTAAAAATACGTTTGACTGCAATCAAATGAGATTGCTTTGGAGATGATTGAAAACGTGCACATAAACATATATTAAATATAATATCAGGTCTACTAGCTATCAAATATAATAAATTACCAATCATACCTCAATATACCTTTGAGTCAACTGGTTTACGCTTTCATCTTTATCAAATTTGGTGGTTGGACTCATTGGTGTTCCAATTATTTTCGCACCTTCTATCTCAAACTTTTTGAGTAACTTTTTGACATATTTTGACTGATTAATAAATATTCCACTTTTTGCTTGCTTGATTTACAATCCGAGAAAAAAATTAAGTTCTCTCATCATACTCATTTCAAAATCTTCCTACATACTCTTAGCAAAATTTTGGCACATACTTTCATTAGTAGTACCAAATATTATATCATCCACATAAATTTGAATTAGAAAAATATTATCATGTTCATATTTGATGAAAATAGTTGTATCGATCTTTTCTTTTGAAAAAATATTTCAATCAAAAAACCACTAAGTCTCTCATACCAAACTCTAGGAACTTGTTTGAGTCTACATAATACTTTTTTGAGTTTAAAAATATGATTAGGAAAAATATGATTTTCAAAATCTGGAGGTTGCTCAACATATACCTTTTCATTTATAAAACCATTTAAGAAAGCACTTTTAACATCCATTTGAAAAAGTTTGAAATTTTTATAACATGTATATGCAAGTAACATTCGAATAGCTTCTAATCTTGCGACAGATGCATACATTTCATCATAATCGATTCCTTCCTCTTGACTGAAACCTTGGGTTACAAGTTGAGTCTTGTTTCTAGTGATAATTCCAGACTCATCTTTCTTATTTCTAAAAACTCATTTTGTTCCAATAATAGCATGATTTTTGGGTCTAAGAATAAGTGTCCATACATTATTTCTTTCAAATTGATTTAGCTCTTATTGCATATCTAGAATCTATGCTTCATTAATAAATGATTCATTAATATTTTTGGGTTCAATTTGAGATAAAAAAAAAGTAGTATGATTACAAATATTTTTAAGAGATAATCGAGTACTTACACCTCGTGAAGGTTCTTATAGAATTTGTTTCACTGGATGATTTTTCACATGTTTCCATTGTTTGATTGCATCTTATATTAAATCTTGATGATTTTTCTTGATATTTCTATGTTGGACTTCTTCCATTGTACTCTTTATTGAGATTGAGACTATTTGTGTTATTTATATCTTCTGATTCTTCATCAATAGATTTCTTGGAGAGTAGAGGGTTAGATTCATCAAATACTACATATATAAATTTTTGTACAGTTAAAATCTGTTTTATTGAATACTCTATAAATTTTATTATTTGTTGAATACACAAAAAAGATACATTCATCAGATTATACATCAAATTTTCTTAAATTGTCTCTGTTATTAAGTATAAAATATTTACATTCAAATACATGAAAGTAACTAATGTTGGATTTTTTCTCATTCCAAAGCTCATAAGGAGTTTTATCTAATTTAGACCTTAACATAATTCTATTGATAACATAACATAACATACAGTACTTACTACTTCGGTCCAAAAATAATTAGGTAAACTATTTTCATTAAGTATTGTTCTCACCATTTCTTGAAGAGATCTATTCTTCCTCTCTACTATCCCATTTTGTTCAAGGAGTAGAGAAATTATGTAGAAAATCATTTTTATCACAAAAAGACTCAATATCTTTATTGACAAACTCTTTCCCCCTGTCACTTCGGATGTTTGAAATAGTAT
Source organism: Platycarya strobilacea (assembly GCA_036898215.1). Lineage (NCBI taxonomy): Eukaryota > Viridiplantae > Streptophyta > Magnoliopsida > Fagales > Juglandaceae > Platycarya > Platycarya strobilacea. The sequence goes on along the minus strand of CM072554.1, from coordinate 13,091,830 downwards.
AATCATTTTTATTTTAAATTCTCTTATATAGTTTGGTAAATGTATTATGTATCTCATCTTTATGAACGAAAAAGATAACCTAAATATATCTAGAGAAATCATCAATAATAACAAATACATAATATTTTCTTCTCAGACTTGCAACCCTATTTGGTCCAAAAAGGTCCATGTATATTAGTTGTAAAGTCTAGTAGTGGAAATATGTTTCTTGGTTTTGAAAGAAGTTTTTGTTTATTTACTAAACTAGCATACATCACATATTTTGTCTTTAAAAAAGTTTGTTTTTGACAAATCTCTCACAAGATCATTTTTTGAAAATTTGAAAATAAGTTTCGTATTTACATGACCTAACCTTCTATACCATAATAAAGTATTTTCATGTTGAGCTGATAAACAAATAACATATTGTAAGATAATTTCTTCAAATTTGATTATATATACATTATTGTTTCTAAAAGCAATAAAACAAATATTGAAATCATGATTATTTAAAATAATGCACTTATTATTTTTGAAAGTAATTGTAAATCCTTTATCACATAATTGACTTTTACTCAAAAGATTATACTTTAGACCATCAACAAGTAGAACATCTTCAATTATGAGAGAAGATTTCTTACCAACTTTACATATTCCTATGATATTTCTTTTTAAATTGTTTTTAAATGTTACGTGTCCTTCTTCTTTAGAAGTGAGATCAATGAATTTAGTTTTATCTCCTGTAATGTGTCTTGTGCATCCGCTGTCTAAAAACCATTTACTTTTACCTATGGAGGATTTCATGCATACCTGTAAAAGCAATTAAAACAATTTTTCTTGGTACCCAAATTTTTTGAGTCCTTATTTATTAGTATTAGAAGAAATAAGATTCTTTGATACCCATATAGCCCTAATAGTCATTGTATGTCTTCTTTTAATAGGACAAGTATTATAATTATGACAATTTCTATTGCAAAAATTATAAATAACATATAGCATATTTGAAAATTTTGAGTGATAATATTTTTCTTCAAAAAAGTTATTCTTATGAAAAGAATTTTAAAAATCTGATTTTAATTTAGTCAGTTTATCAAATAAATTTTTATAAGATTTGGGTTTTTCTTTTGGCATATATCCAGAACTTACCTTTATCAAAAACACATATTTGACTACCAAATAGTTTTTCAAAATTTCTTTTTCTATTTGTAAAGTTTTCAATAATATTTTTTAAATCAGTCACTTTTTTTTTCAACACATCATTTTCATCTTTTGAAATTATGTTTTATTTTCTTAAAATATCAATTTCATTTGTTAAAAAATATTTTTCTTCTTCAAAGCGGTATAATTGATATCAAATTTTTTAAGTTCCTCATATACATCTTTCAAAACATTTTGCAACTCTTCATAAGAAGGATTTTCAATATTTTCAGAATTTGTTACCTCAAAATCATCTTTAGTCATGAGACAAAGATTTGTAAATTTTTCATTACTTGCGCCGCTGTTTAAGCTACTTGAATCATCATCCCATGTAACTTTCTTTACTTTCTTGCTTTTGTATCGATATTTCTTTAGCAGGGGACAATCTGCTTTGATATGTCCAGGTTTTTTACATTTATAATAAGTTAAGAAGTCGTTTTTACCTGTATTTTTGTTGGAAGACCTTTTGACATATTTCCTTGGATGAACTTTATTTTTCTTTAAGAATTTCTGAAATTTTCTTCTGATCATTGCAATTTCTTCGTCTTTGTTACCACTTTCCTCATCTCCATCGCTTTCACTTTCATGAAAAACAGTTTTGAGTGCCAAGTTCTTTTTTTGCTTTCCTTCTTCTTCCTATTTTCAATGTATACTCATGAGTAATCAGTGACCTGATGAGTTTATTTACTTCGAATTTTTTGAGATTTTTAACTTCAAGAATCGCCGTTACTTTTAATTCTCAATGTTTTGGCAGAGAGTTAAGAATTTTTCTTATTATCTCCAAGTTAGAATAAACTTTTCCAAAAATTGTCAAATTATTTATAATGTTAGTAAAACGAGTATACATAGAGGAGATAGATTTATTATCAATCATTTTAAATATTTCATATTCATGCGTAAGAATATAAATTTTTGATTTTTTTGATTTGTAAAGTTCCTTCATAAATTATTTTTAAGTTATCCCAAATTATTTTTACTGTGCTGCAAGTTATTATTCTGTTAAATTCATTATCATTGAGAGCATTATACAGTAAATTTATAACCATTACATTCACTGTATAAAGTCTGTCATCTTCACGATCAAACTCTTTTTCTTCCTTGTTGACTTTTACTCCATCAACAGGTTTTGTTGGAATATAAGGTCCATTTACAATACATTTCCAGATTCTCGACCTTGAGACTGAAGAAATATTCTTATTTTAACTTTTCAGAAAGTATAATTGTCTCCATAAAATAGCGGAGACCGACTTCTAGATTGACTTTCACCGAATGTAGTTGCAATGTTAGTTATATGATCTTAACTCAACAGATAATTAATCTTATAATAGAGCTATTACTCTGATACCAATTGTTGTCCAGATAACTAATACAAGATGGTGGATGAATTGAGTTATATTAAAAAAATTAACACTTATAAAATAAATACACAATATAAAATATAAATAATATACGAAGAAGAATGAAATATAAAAAGTAAGGACAAGAAGAAGCAAATTTAGTATTTTAACGAGGTTCAGTCCCACTATATACGTTCTCGCCTCAAGCTAACTCTTGAGGATCCCAAATTCACTATTCAATCTCCTTCAAGTGGAGATAAAAACCTATTATATTATACCTTTGAGCAACATCGTTACAAAGAATCTGTATAAATTACCCTCTACACTTGCAATTACTTCATACTTGGTTATTCAACTATTCTCTATATAGAACACTTTCTCCACACACAAAAGTTATACGCACACTTTTACAAATATAAGAGCTGATAGTGGGTAAACTATCAGAGTTTACTCCTCAATGAGTGAAATAAGAACAATACAGCGTAACTTATATCTTTCTCAAAATGAATAAGAATTAAGGCACAAAACTTAGAGAATGGAGAATGAGAGTTTTGAAAGAATGATGTAAAACTTAGCAATTGATATGTAATTTCTTGTTGTCATTTTTTGCAAAATTTAAGTGAAGGCAAATGAGTTTTCATATTCAAATTTGAAAATATTCTCATGTCAAATAAGAGCACTATTCACTTTTCAAAAAATTTAAATAAAAACATCTCATTTTTATACTTGTCAAAAATAACTCCATTCATTTTTCAAAGAAATCAAATCAAATTTTTTACTTTTCATACTTGACAAAATAAGCATGATTTATTTTTCAAACCAAATCATCTTCTTTTTACATTTGTCAAAAAACCACACAACCACCCTTCAAGATTTTCAAATAAAATTATTTATTTTTTGCATTTGTAAAAAAAAAAACACACAACTAATTTTTCGAGATTTTTAAACAACACATGTACATGTTAAAGATGACAATCAATCATCTTACAAATTCAAATCTTTATGCATATATGGAAAAAAAAATTCGAAATTAAATATTTTAATAAAGTTATGCAAATGTAAAAAATGCAATTTGATACTTTATGAGAAAATATTAATTTTGAATTTTAATCCAATTTCAAATTTTAAGAGATGTACAAAATTACTCTATAAGTTGCATTTGTAAACTTGATCTTCTTTTTACTCATGCTTGATTTCTTGATGTACTTAACTCTGTTCCTATATAGACAACTTGAGTTTGAGTTTTAAATTTATTTGTTATCATCAAAATCTATACGTAGATACAAGACTTAAAATCTTGAATTCTACAATAAGTGTTTTTCTAAAAACACTCATATTGAATTGATTAAATAACAAATTCATCTTTTATATAGCCAATAGACCTTAAAATAGGCCACATTAGAAAAGTCCAAAAATCTTCGACTTTTCTACACCATTACCAAAATTTCTTCCATCTTTGGCAATTATTTTACATTAGATAAATTTCTATTTTATTAATTTTTCCATATTTATGCAAATGTTTATTTTATTAAGTTTTATTCATTATTAATTAGTAATTTAATTTAAATAGGATATAATTACTAATTAATTTTTGTAATCCGTAATTTAATTAGAATATAATTACTAATTAATTTTTGTAACCCATAATTTAATTAGAATATAATTATTAATTGACATATAATAGGTAGAATGGTAAAATATGATAACATAAAATAAATTAACAATTACAAAAAATTAAGTATTTTTTAATTATTAATTATTCATTACTACATAATGAATAAATGGATAATCCAATATGGAGATTTAATATGAAGTCCAAGTTAAATTATTGTTAAATTATTTTGTTGTTATATAATGAAAAAAAATAGTTAATCTAATGTAGAAACTTATGTAAATGTAATAGTCAAAAACCAAGTTTCTCTTATATTGGCTAAAATTGTTATTTAGCTTTGGACAATCCAATTATAATACTCTAATGGCTACTTAACGAATTTTCTTGTTTTTCCATTAATTTTTTTTGTTTTTCTTGTTAACGGCCACTTAATACTAGATATTCAAATGCCAGATATGATTTAAAATTTAAATGATTAGTTAGATATATAATTTTGAATTATATCTAAATTATTATGAATTTAAATTTAGATATATTTTAAATTATTTCTAAATTATATGTATAAATCTATATATTATATATAAATTAAATTTATATATATAATTTAGATATGATTTAAATTACAACCATGTGGTCAAGGACATGACTCAAAAGGGCTACCCTATATTTGGGTATTTGCCTTTAGATCCTCTTGAGAAGATATCCAAGGCAGTTAAGCAGAATGGGTATGGAAAGAAAGGAGATGATGATGCAGCAGCAGTAGAACATAAATCAGATTCTTCTGATCCAGATTAAAAAGAGTTCCTGTTTCGTTCAAATATGCTTTGCATCTCATTGTAATCTGTTCCGTGGGGACCTAGTTGGGTGCATGGGGGTGGCAAATGTGGCTTGGTTTGATTGTAATTGACTTTTCGTCTGTGTCTCAACGTCTTTCTAAGTATGAATGAATGTAGGTGGGTGGTTGGTTGGTTTCAAATGTACCTGGATTTTGTGGGTTCAGAACTTCAGATGGATGTTGGTTTGGGTTCTCCTCTAGACAGGCTCTGGTTCTAATAGAGATCTTACTTTCAATGATTTGCTATTTGATTACACGTTTACCTGCTTTCAGTACTACTCAACACATGACTATTACAGCTTTCTCCCATTCTGCAATCCGCCTTGACATTCATTTCCGGTATCTTCCAGCCACCAGGTGTCTCTATGCAATTTCGATATAAGCAACAGTTGACCTTATATCGTACTTTCGATTGCCAGCCTCGTATCATGGTGAGTGCAATTACACCAGTATAAATTCACGTTTCCATCCTTTTCCTTCACTTATTTTAAAATCCTAGTATTTGGTTGTAAACGCTGCTCCAGGATTATGATAATAGTATCAGAAGTTGGGAGGACAATCAAAAACTACAAGCCTACAACGAGTAAATAGAACGGAGGCTAGGATTCAATCAAAAGCTTCCCTAATCGTTATTGACAGAAGAACGTAACAATCAAATCAGAAAGATAATAAACATTCCAAATGAGCGTCATTCATAGAACTAAGAGTTATGTGAATGCTTATTAAAAGTCTTGGATGAGTCATGAAAACAAGTGCTACAACCAAACCGATACTCCCTGCACAATACATTGAACGAAAATTCAATAGAACAACAAGCTTAACTTTCTCGCCATTTCCTTCAGAAGAGCTTTAATTCACTTCGCAGATGGCATACAGAGATTTCTGCATCAGTAAAACAAAATTGATGAGTAACCGATGCAATGGTTCAGTTCATTTCGGACATGATGTCCCCATCAACATTCTGATGGATCTCCTTAAATCGATGAATAGCTGCATAATTCTGAAAACAAAAGATGTTCCAAGCTCAACCAATTACATGCCACGAAAACAGAGAAACACAATCCATTCCATATGATCTCTTCAACATCCAGTCCAAGAGTTCGCTATAAATTGTGTATATATATATATATTTTTTATAAGTAAACTTTAAGTAAATTGTGAATATTTCTTTGCATGTTTAATATATGTCAAACAAATGTTTAATATTTAGGAGAAACAACACACGTGTTACACCAGAAACAAGCGCTAACTCATCCTGAATAAGACTTACGGCACAAGAATGTATCACCCCACACATTGTGAATTTAACATAAAACAAATTCAAAAAGCTGGGAAAACAACCTCGCTTATTCATTTCAGGGTATCATGGCTGTGCTGAAGGAGATCATCATAGGGGTCCCTTCGGCCAGGCACCTGGCTAATCTGAGCATCCCACTTCAGCTGAGAGTTGTGGCGATCGAAGGTCCAGAAACCGTAGGGACGGAGAGGATAGCTCCACATCTCCTTGGTCTTGTTGCATCGATCCTTCACTGCATACACGTGCTCCCTGAACTTCCTATCCCTCTCCTTAGGGTCTTCCATTAACCTTAGTACCAAATTCTCTGCAAACTCCATTATAAATCCCATCTTGATCTCTCTTCTCCAACACCTTGAATCAAAACCCTAGCTTAATCAGTATTTTTTGTTAGAGGTTGAACTTACTTTAATTATTAACTAGAACCATTTTGTGCATTACAGATTTAACACAAAACAACAGTACAATAAGCAAAGAATCCAATGAAACAGAATACGCACTCCTATAAAACAAAGCACGATGTTTATCTGATTTCACATAAAGATGGAAACTCTTTCCCTTGGCAAAATCAGCTGGATTATGTAAATTTCGTGTACTTGAGATGACAATAGAAAACTTTGAAATCCAATTTTTCTTTTCCTACAGCTTCTCAGCAATCAAAGTATCAAACAGATCGGGTGGTTCCGAAATGAAATCCACCTTGACAAATGCACAAAAGCCCCCAAAAAACAAAAATGGGATCCAAATCAAAGCCCTAAAACAGTGATTGTGTGAATGAAAAATCCAAATCGAACAAGATAGTTCCAGGAAAACAATCAATGGAGAAGTGTGATATTATTACCTGGTAGGAGCTTATGGAACACACAAAGACGAAGAAGGGTGTACGAATTTCGTTTATAAAAACTAGAGAGGCGAATTTCGTTTATAAAAACTATGTGGGGCCGGTGAATTCGATTAGAGAGAGAGAGAGAGAAAGATAATAAAGAAATAAGGAAAATGAAATAAAGAAATCGTGTGCAGCTCTTTGAAGGAAAAAAAAATATATATATATATATTAAAATATTATATGAAGGACGGCTGTGCAGCCAGCTACTCCGAAACACTCCCAAATCATAAAACTAGACTTCGGATGTAATAAAACCACACTGGGCTGCAGAGGCCTGTTTATAAAGAATAAAGATGCGGGTACCAGATCGGAATAAATTCGGGTTGGAGCCATTAACCAAGTTACTGATCGGGCCAGGAAAAAATAGGCCCTAATGAACAGCCCTAATAAATAATAATAAGAAAGGGTACGCTATGCCCACTGCTCGAAGCTCCCACTTATGTATTTTATATATATTTTTTCTTAAGTGATCTTTTAATATTTTTAAATATGTTTAAAAAAAGAAAAAAATTACAATATTATTAAAAAGCACTTACTTAATAATGAAATTAAAAAAAAAAATAGCAAGAGGCCCCAACGACATACATAGCTTTTTTCTAAAAATATTAATATTAATAGTAATATCAATATTAATATTATTATTATGTTTTAGAGAAAATGAAAGACTGACTTGGTCTTGTTTAGAAAAAGAAAGAAATCTCCAAGAAATTAGGTTCTCAATCAATGAGTAACTGGCAAGTAGCTTGGTTGTGAATTTGACTTGACATTCAGAAAACCTACGTATTGTTTTTTATTCTGGCTCAACTCAAGCGATAATATTTCCCACCTAGAGCCTTTCTACTAGGGGTAATCACCATCCTACCGGGGGCGAGGTCTTCCTACTGTCGCCCTCGCCTGGGAGGGGGTATTTTTTTTCCTACACCCCGCCCCCGCCTACATAGGGGCGGGGTACCCTATCTCGCAGCTGGGTAGTGGGGGTGAGGGTCCATCCGCCCGTCCCTTGCCCCCGACTCCGGCATCGCCCTATTGGGCCTTGGTCTAGTTCACACTTATGGACCATTTTCGACCCAGATTAAATTTTTAAGCCATTTTTTAGTCCAGAAAACCATTAAACCTGATTTAATTTCACATTTAAAAAATTTCAGTCTATTAAATACTAAATAATAATCATTACTAAAGTCTAAAATAATTTAAAAAATATCATTAAAAAACTAAAATAGTAAAAGTTAACTTAAAAGTAAAGAGTTCTAGACTAGTTACTAAACAATCTAAACTATTACAATTTATAAATTTATAATAATACAAATTAATTATACATAATACAAAATTATAAATTGTGCTATTAACTATTAATATTACAAAATTACAATTTACAAAATCATAAGAAATAAAAATCATAATATTGGTCACTGGACACTGGTGATTAGAGTTTGTCACTTTAAAGAGTTATAATGCAAACTTGGGTGGGGACCGTGAAGTTGTTAGGCCTTAAACTTAACCTGCTATAATAAGTTTAAAATAAAAAATTAGAATACAAATATAAAACTACAAGTTATAAACATGATTTTTTTTATTGTTAAAAATACTTAGTTACTAATCAAAATTAAATTGGGTCATTATTCATTAGGTTGGAAGATGAGCTTGACAATTGACATACAAAATGATACTGTCATACACAATGAGAAATGAGGATATAAAGGCTAGATATTAGAAAATGTCAAAACTAATAAACAAGAGTTACAAAATAATTAGATGCTAACATTATAAATACTATAACATTATAAATGCAAACAATAATGAAAAAAGAAATTGTGTAAAGTGCAAATCATGTTGACGCTATATCGTGTTGGCGTCGCGGTCGCTACGACTTACAACAATTAAATATAAAATTAAAAGCAATTAAATTTAATTAAATAAATACAAAATAATGTAAATATTTATTCAAGTAACAATTTACCAGATCCAGACTATCAGTAACCTTTTCCTCGGCCTTAACCAAATCATAATCAAGAACTTTCAGAATATGAATTTTAACACTTGTGATCCAATTCTGTGTGCGAATCAGGAACTCAATAATGATAGGATCTAATGAGCTCAGAAAAGGATCCAATACGTACCCTCCAGTACTGAAGGTTGATTCTGAGGCTACTGTACTGATTGGGATGGCCAAAATATTGCGAGCAACCTTTGAAAGTACAGGGTATTTGGGGACATTTATCTTCCACCAAGCTAATATATCAAAATTTCGTATAAAGAGATGAAGATCCAATGCTAAATATCTGTCTACCTCTAACTAGACATCTGTGGTGGAACCCATAAAGATTAAGGGGGTTGACTCCATCTTGTCACCCCAGTCCATTTCACGTTTTTTTCCACGTCCGGCATTTGTAGTTGGTGGGGGGATACTTGTTGCTGTAGTGCTGCAATATTATCACCTCCCATGATAGTGAACTCATTAAATAATGTAACAAGTGTTTCCTGAGTCTAATATGCTACAGCTGACGCACAATTTTTGTCAAGTGCATCAATCAATCCAAACACATGCCTTTCACCCTAAACCGTGGGTCAAAGACACATATAACATATAACAAGATATTGGCTTTATCAAATTCTTCCCCCTAATATTTGTCAAATTTCTCTATTATAGTCCTAGAATCTCCTGTAATGTGGTGTTACTATCGCTGCAATATCATCCAATTCTTCTTTCACTTTGGCTATTTGTTGACAAAGTTGATATACTATGGGATACAAAGAACTAGATAAAATCTTGGTAACGTCGTAAAAAACCCTCATAAACTTTACAAAAATAAATACAACTTCATAATAATCAGACAGAGGGTGTCCCAATTTTTTATCAAAATACTTGACATATTGTATGTTTTCATTATTTAATGTATCAAATGCCAACTTATACTCTTGGGCTGCCTTCAACATAAAAAAGGTTGAGTTCCACCTTGTAGATAAATTACTGTAAAGATATTTTTTACATGTTATACCTACGGTAGTTACAACAAATTTGAACCTAGCCAATCTAGCAAGAGAAGATATGACAAATCTCACAACAGTCCTGACTCGAGCAACCAAGTCACCAAATTTATTTAAGCTATCACCCACAATCAAATTAAGAATATATGCTGCACATCGCACGTGCAAATAATTTCTACCCCAAATTGTTCTACTTGCATTATTCATGAGAGTTTTAAGATATCTCATTACAACATTATTAGCCCCACTATTATCAATTGTGCAAGTCAAAATCGGTGTCAGCTCATATTCTTTTATAGCAACCTCTAAAACCTTTCCTATCATTTCACCTTTATGATCAGTTACTTGACAAAATTTAAAGATCTTCTTATGCAATGTCTAACCTCTATCAACCCAATGCACAGTTATGCAAATAAAATTATAATTATTACAAGAAGTCCAATAATCAATGGTGATACAAATACTCTCCTCTGTCAATAAACCATTCAACTTCTCTTTTTCTAATCTTTTTCTAAGTAGTAAAGTTTTCTAATATCTCTTGTCACTGTGTGGTAAGAAGAAATATTGAATTTTGGTTCTAAATACTTAGAATAGGCTTGGAACCATTTTTCATCAATCACTTGGAAATGCATCTCATCCATAGCAATCATGCTAGCTAGGTGTGTCCTAACCTTCTTAGGATCGTATTTTGTGTACTCTTTTAATGCCTACTCCCCATTACTCCCCTCACCCATTTTTTTCAAGTCGACTTCAAGTCTAAATTGGCTCTTCTCTATCAAAGTTTTCAAAATTAGGAATTTTTTGCAGTGTTCCTCCAAGTACAACTTTATTTGTAAAGTTTCGTATTTCTTGTAGTGGCACCCATAAACGTTACCACAATAGTTGTATTTGATTTTTAGGTCATTGAGGTCACCATCTTCTATATTGGTCACATGAGCCCAAATTATGAATGAAATTTTCTTACTGGGCTGCTTGGGGGTGGGACAAGTGGTAGTAGTAGGGATGGGGGTCTCGACCGGAAGGTTTTTAACCAGAGTGGGAGTAGGGTTAGGAAAAGTAGTAATGGTAGTGGTTGAGTTAAGGTTAGGGCCGGAGGTACCCAAGGTCCCATCCGGAGAGCTCGCACTAGAAGTTTTTGGATTTTTCATTTACAACAAATATGAAATTATTACAAAATACAACACAAATGGTCATACAAAATTTAAAATCAAGATAAGCATGAGATGATGAGATGATAAGATTCACTTTTTTTTATATATATTAAAAATACAAAAAAAAAATGAAACTTATCTCAAGTTCATAATTCAATTCAAATTTCAATTTATTCAACATTCAAAGTTCAAACATAGATTGTCAAACAACATTTTCTATTATTTGTTGGTAGAAAATAAATTATGTGATCACATTACAAACTTTAAGGCTGATACTCCTTGATCTTAACATTTGTAAAGCATAACAGTAGACTTCAACCCTTACTAGAACGCATAAAAGTGGTGAGAAAAGGGTTTAAAAGGAAGACTATATTCCGAGATAATATTATTCTTTTACAAAAATAAGAAATGTCCTATCTTTGAAGTGCATTGTGAAGTTTGGGCTATTGATTTACAAACCACTTAGGTTTACAACAAATTCTAAAAAAAGGATCGCTGATTGAACCATATATTATTTTGTAGAAAACTGGCAACAAAAAAAATAATTTTACTCATTATTTAATGATTAATGCTACTATATCTTCTAATTTAAATCGTTTGTTTTGTCTCTTGATTTGCAACATAAGTGTCTTCTTACAAAAGATAAAAAATATTATTTAAAACAAAATGACATTTGAAACACAAAAAGAAAAAGACTATAATCTTAAATTCTCTCCCATTTTATACTTGTGTTTAGTTTTCTTAATAAGCCATCTGGCACCACGTTGTAGTATTATGTCAAGGGGCAAAATGAGCTGTATATATTAGAGGCATAGTAAGTTAGTAACATTTCTTTTATTTAATATCCAAGAATTTTTTCTTAATATATATATATATGTATGTATCCAAGAATTTTGTAATTTTGGTTGAACATCCCTATAAAGTTAGTAACATTTCAGCTCCCGCTTTTGGACCTCAATGATTCAAATCTTAAAGATAATGTATCATAAATTATGCTTAAGTGTTAGAGACCAAACCCTAGAACTACTCAACACAATCAGACAATTCACAAATGGCAATCAACGATTCAATAGATTCAACATAATCAGACAATCCATGACCTATCACAGTTCAAACTTCAAAGTTCAAACATATGCACAATCAACTCCACAACACATACTTCACAAACGGAAAATCCATCCTCCATCAGCCATCTCCATTCTCCATTTCCATATATTTTCAAGAATAAAAAAAATAGAAGAGTAGGATTTAGGTGAAATGGAATTACCTTGGTGGAGAAATATGGAAAAGGGAGAACCAGACAAATATCGAAGACGAAGAAGAGGGATTCTTGACACTTGGCAACGACGGTGACGAAGTCAAAGGCGACGGTGGCCTGCGGTGCGATTCTAGGGGCTATGGTTCGATGATTTCAAAAAGAGGGTGGAGAGAGAGATGAGAGTGAGGAGAGAATGAAAGAGTCTGGAGAGTTCGAATCCGAGGGGGTTAATTTAACTTAATTCGTTTATATAAAATGATATCGTTTTATGTAAGTAATTTTTTTTTTCAAAAAAAATTCTAGATGACAAAACGTCGTCATTTTGAGTCAGCTGGATTTTTTTAAAGATATAATATATATTATATTTAATATCTAAATTCGAGGGTAGGGGTGGGGTAATGCAGGACAGGGTCAAACCTCTACCGCCCCGTCCCTTACCCAAAAAGCGGGAGGGGAGAATCCTGCCTACCGTCACCGAACAGATTAACCCTCCCTCGCCATTCGAGGTGGGGCGGAATGCGGATGTGGCAACGGGTGCAGATATCCGCTGGCCACCCCTACTTTCCACAAAACATAATGAGCTAGCCTGCAATTTTAAGACATATCTGTTTATTTGAATTTTTTTACAATTATTTTAAGTGTGCACAAGGCATCTTGAGAACATTGGTTTTGGAGTTGATATTACTCCCTTTTCTTCAAATCCAATTCCAATAAAAAAAAAATATTTGAATTTGCTGTGAAAATGAGAACACTTAACAGAATCTCATTCCAAAGTGAAATGTCCTATATCTCTTATTTTATTCATTTATTAGTTTCTATTTATTTATTTATTAGTTTCACATTTCTCATTAAAGATCATTGAGACTTGTTCAAAAATACTATAATGAAAGGAAATGAGTTTTCCATTAGGTATTTGACCAAATATGACCGTCTAATTCCAATAGAACCTATAACTAAAATACTCATAGAGGGGAATAGGGCTAAGCATAGCAAAAGAAATGTTTCATAAGATGAGAAATGAAAACTATTAGCCCCACATAAAATTTGTGAATAAGTGATTATCTGATAATGAGTAAGGAATATCTGTCTTTTTGCTAAACAAGATGAATTAAACTCATAATTCGTTAAATACTTTTTATAAATGTCAACTAAGTATTGTAAGTAAATTGTTCTCGATTGTTCAATCATTAGATAATTATAGTCATTATTTGATAAATGATCATTATAAGTCAAACTCCATGAATTTGATCAATACTTTTTTCTATTATTAAGGTGTAAAACTGAACAAAGAATTCTCTTTCTCTCTCTTCAATTGAATCACTATTTGAGACTTATAATTCTATTTTATTATCAATCAAATCGTCGTTCATGTTGTTTGTTTTAATCAATGAATAAATTTGTTACTTGTATGACTTGGATGTCTTGTATTTCTAAAAAAATGATTCGATTAATGAGATCTGGTATGATACTTATGAGATCAATGTGATTGATATTTAAATATTTTTTTTCTTAGAACGTATTGATTTGACCCCATAAGCAAAAGAGAAAACTTGATCCCCTATTAAAAACAGCCCCAATAATAAAATAGAAAAAATACAATAAAAAAATATAATAAAAAATAATAAAAAATATAATAAAAAATAAAAAAAAATATATAATAAAAAATACAGTAAAAAAATAAAATAAAAAAAATACAATAAAAAAATAAAATGAAGATGATTTTACGTGATGGACAAAGAGGCATTCGACCTCGGTCCAGACGAAGCCGCCGCCGATCACTGTGGGCTATACCGCCCATACCATTAGGATCAATGACTTCTGAAGATCTCACTCCTGCAATGACGACTTCCGGCGACCTTTGATATGCTCCAAGCAGTCTTAAATCAGAAATAAGTTCAAAAGTCAGAAGTCACCGGTCCCGATGGTATGAACAGTGTCGTCCCCGGTGCCCGCCGACAGCTTTGGCTATTTTTGTAGGGAGTCGGTCAACCCCCAGTGTCTCCCTAAGCAAAAATATCACCCCATGGCATATTGCTGCCAGAAGCATAATCCTGTATTTTTCTATAGGATCTTCTTAATGTTTAAGAGCAACTACAAACATATTCTTTAATCAGGAAAAATCGAATTCAGTTATAAGATACTTATTCAAAAGTTCTCGCAACTCAATCATATGTGATGAAATTATAAAAATTTAACTTTTTCGAACTCTCTCTGTAACTCACTATAGGCTAGACAAATAAAGACAACATGTGTACGAAAAAGATATCCAGCAACAAGAGAAAAAAAAAGGATTGAATAGAGGAATTTTCGAACATTTGGTAATCTCATATGTGTCAATATAAGCAGTAACTCATTATTTCGATGAATTATTTATGCAGATAAATAGAAGATTACGTAAACACTTATTCAAAATCTCATTTATCTATTTTTATTGTGTCTTCCACAATCTTTTAAAAATATTTTGTCATGATATATCTAATCTATGCATAATATTATAAAAAAATGATTATAAATTTTTGATTGCTGCTTAGTATTGAAAATAGGTCTAAAAAAGTATCTAAAAATATTTAATTTAAATATTTATACGAAACCATGACATATATGTTTTGAAATAAATTCCATTTTAATAGAGTTCAATGTTACTTAAAAAAAAAGGATCTCGAGTATTTAGCACTTTTGAAAACATAACAAAACCCAACATTTTTTTTCCCTTATAATTGTAATAAAAAGAAGCTTGTTTGACATAATTATAAATACAATCATCTGATACCACGCGGTGACCAACAATTCACGGGCCAGATAATTCTCCATATAAACAACAAAAAAACAACCTTGAAGCATAAAAAAACACAACAATCTAATAAATCCATTATTATATTGTTCTGGTGAAAGGTCGTGACAAGATTCCCAATAATTCATTTATTTTCCTTTTTTCTTGTGATTATCCAAATAAATCATCCTAAGGTAGGTCAATGCGAAAAACATAATACAATGTAAGTTAGAGAGAATCATCCTAAGGCACGCATGGAATTTAGATAGAAATTTCTTTATAGCTAAGGTAAGTCAATACGAAAAACCTAATACAATGTTTCTCAACACTTAGAGAGAATTGGCAATTGGTTAGGATATAGCAGTCAGCCAGAGCTTCCTCGCCCCCATGGTTCCTTAAGGTGAAGAAGTAGTTCAAATTGAAAGGGCAACTTTGCCCTCAAGAAAAATAAATTATATAAGAACAGGGTTAGGGTTTTGGTTTTTCTTTTTCTTTTTCTTTTTCCAACAGTAAATCTAAGTAATAATGGATGAAACTTGGGCCAAATATAAACGGGGGCTGGGCTTGGACCACTTTGCGTACATGGATACTCTTCCAATTTGAATGCGCAACTGAATTACAGCAACCGTGGCGAAAAGAAAATTAAAAAAAAAAAAAAAAAAGATTTGAGTTTACAGCGAACAATCCAATCCCACCATTTAGATGCGCCCCAGTGTGCATAAAATCAGTTTCCTTTACATTGTGTTTTTCTATTTGGATCTCTTATTCTAATGTCTATGTGATCAGATAAAAAATAAAGCATTTCCAAGCCAACTGTCTCCACTCCCACTTGCAGATTGCAAGAGGGATGCCTCCCCCCCACTATTCCATTACCCATTCGATTTTCTTCTTTTTTCTATCCTTCTTTCGTCTATCACTTAATACAATGTCCAAACCTTTCTTTTCTTTGACCATAAAGGCATTAGAAAACCTCAAAAGTAGAACCTGGAAATAATGCTATATTTCACCTACCATGATAACTCATGTCCAACTCTCTCTCTCTCTCTCTCTCTCTCTCTCTCTCTGCATTTTACCCGTCTCACCCTTTGCCTCTCTTTTTACCCAAATCAATCGTTTATCATTTTTAAGTGATAGAGAAATTTTATTGACAGTCTTGAATGAAGAAGGATTGTATTGTAATTTCATTAATAAATAAGAACAAAAAAGAATTGAGTATTACTTTAAAAAAAGATATTTATTATAATTTCAAAATTATTTAATACTAAATTATATATCAATCTCCAAAATAAAGATGGTCCGTAGAATTTGCTCTTGAACGTTTTGATGCAGAATATCACCAAGGAATTAAAATTTAAAACTGGTGTTTTTCAATTTTCCGAGATTAAAAATCTGACTTCCATTGTTCTTGGTATGTTAAGGCTGACAACTTCTCTACAGTACCAAAAGTACAAAATAAGAACAAAAAGAGAAAAGATGGCCCCGCCCATACTTCGTACAAAAAACCCCCCCTCTATACAAAAAACGGAGACGGGGGAAGAACAGAACTCCGTGCTACCCGACCGTCCCAACGGCCATTTCTTTTGCCCCCTAAAAAAAAAAATATCCCCGTAATTTACCGCTTTTACCAAAATGGCCTCATTTCTTTTTTCTTTTCTTACCTTTTGTTTTTCCTGCCTTTTCTGACTTTTTATTTATCCTATTAACGCATGTAATCTGCCGTGATCGTTCCGTCATGGTAAACGTTACAACTAACTCTCAGCAATTACTTCATCGTTTTCCATATTAACTCCGCCATCGTAATCTTCCACATCGCCGTTTGCGGCGCCGTCGCCGTCGTCATCTTCCACCCACCGTTCAGTAGGAGTACAGTCCGCCTTATGGCGCATCTTCCAATCGAGGGCCTGACATGCCCGGGAACAGTAGTTGACGGTGCCACAAACTGAACATCGACGGAACTCGTGCCTTCTTGTCTCGGGTCGACCGCAACTCACGTGAGAGCAGAGCCTCAGACCCTGACCCGTGGATCCGCCCCGCGAAGCGAACCATTCAGCCAAGAATCGGCTAGCTGGGTGGGCCTCCGGCGCCGGAACGTTGCACCCAAAGTCGCTCAGCAACGGACAGCCCCCGCAGTTAATGTTCCGGGGATGGGGATGCGGATTCCACGTGAACCAAGAACAGGTGGGGATGGCTGAAGCAGAAGCCGAGGATATTACGGCGGCGAGCTCTCGAGCGTTAGCTTGCACGAGAAACCGGCGCCCCTCGGTGATGTTCTGACGCACGCCGTATCCGTCCTGTAGGCAGTGGCCGAGCTCACGTAGCGCGTCGATATGACCTAGGAAGGCAGCTCGCGCGCAGAGAGCAACGCCGGCTCGGAGGTCCTTGTCGTTCTTGGAGCCACCGCTGCCGTTAAACTGTATTACGGCCAGCGAGTAAAGGGCCTGTGCGTGAGAGCTAATCGCGGCCTTGGCCATCAGCGAGGCTCCGCTCCCTCGATTATGCAAGCAGTAGAATCGAATCTGCAACGGACAATATTCCATACTCGTCAGTTTTATTTTAACAATCTCCGAAGAATGTTCAAAGCTTGTGAAATGGGTTAAGAATTTACATAGAAACTAATTCTTGAATAATCAACAAATATTGGTTATTTTAGTGAGTATTTATATCAGGTATGACTATACGGTGAGACTGACCATGCCGAGAGAGTAGCAGGCCTCCACGTTTCCTGCATCGGCACACTGTTTCAAGAAGCGGTGAGCGGAGTCGGACCAGTTCTTCGCTCTTATCGCAAACGTTCTCTGTGAAGCTTTGGATAATACTAAAGAATGGAGACCCAATCCGTTTAACCTCTTGCACCTGTTTCAAATACGAGGGAGTTATGCGAGATTCAAAGCCCAGATATAGGTAAAGGGTACCATCAAATTCAGAATTTGCAACGTAAAGGAACCATCTTCATCCAAAAAGATGACACTTTCGTAAAAAACCCGAGGACGAAGATGGAGATCAAATTTCTGAATGATTGGCCGGAATCTTTCACTACTCGGTAAAAAGAAATCCAAAACAAGGAAGAAGAAAGACTTAAAAGCGGAATATAGAGAAGCGCGTACGTTATCAGAACGTTGATTAAATCGGAGGGGCATCCGGCGGAGGAGCTGAGTTTGCAGAGAATAGAAATGACAAGATCATCAGGCAAGGAATCGAACAAGTCAGACTTGCCGGAAAAAACCGACGAATTCCGTTTCCTTTTCCGGCTAACCATGTGTTCACCGGAGAAATCTCTTCTCCTCTTCACTACTTCACTCTTCTCCGAGAAAAGGAATTCGTCTGATCCTCCACATCCTACTCGAGGGTAACAAAGCCCTCTCCTTGTTCTCATCGCTAAGCTTTCTCTATCTCTTCTCCGTCTATGTCCGCCCTTCCCTATCTCTCTTTCGGAGCTGAATAGAGAAAAAAGGCAGAGAGAGGAGTTATATAAGAGAGAGACTAATGGTAGGGGAAAGTGGCAAGAGCCTAAAGAACGCCTACAAAGAGACCACAACAACAACGACGACAGAGCCGAATGCTTATAAAGAAATTAATTAATAAGATCAATGAACAAAACCCCGCAGAGGTAAGAGAGAGTAGTGGGTGTACATATATTACACTTTTACCCCTTGAGTTGTCGTTTTCCCGGTCAGACATCGTTGACCCAGATCCGCCTGTTCGTCGTCGGTTTGTTTTCGCTCCCTCTCTGTGTACAGAAAAATCCTTCTCCCTTGTACGCACTCTTTTGTACTCGCCCACATACTCTCTCTCCTTCTGTAGAAGAAACTAGAAAGGGTTAAAGCCTCGTATCTTTATTTGATGGTTGTTGGGTACAGGTGGTGTTTTATTTTTCTCTCTCTAAAAATATTTAGGTTTATCTCGGAAGCGGTTAATTTTGTTGCAAAGTAAAACAACTAACTGCGGTTATTTTCCGTATTCGGCTTCACCCCAAGGTTAAAAATCAAACTTACTCGACATTTTCAGGCGCGTGAAATCTACTCTTCAGCATCCGTTGAAGATTTTACCAGACCGTGTGTGCCGCGCGTCTCTAAGCGAGTGGTGCAGAGCTCGTTACCTTAACAAACTCAGGTAGCGAATTTTGGGCAGTCGTCGACGACCAAAACCCATTTAAAGGTCAAAACTCAAAACGTATGAATCTGCGCAGAGGTTCAGTTACTGTTATTTGTTTTACTTGTCTATTTATAATTGTGCGATTTTTCCTCGTATACCCTTATCACATTTTTCACAACAGTCTACAGATTGTCCCCCTGAGACTGCTATAAATTGGACGACTATCTCACTAACAATTTATTTTTTATGGTAATTGTTAGTTTTTTTTATTTTTTATTTTTTTACTTTCCAAATAAACGGAGTTCTTTTTTCTTCTATTTTTTATGCCAAGTTTAAAAATTTTTTTAAAGCACGTGTTATTTTAAAGGGGGTGCTACAACACTCACTTATTTAAATTAACCGTTAGACATAATTTCATTTTTTTTCTATTTTTCTATTGTTATATTTTTATTATTTTAAAAAAATATTATTATATTAATAATTATTTTCTTAATTATTGCATAAACAGAAAAATTAAAATATATAAAATATCAAAATTGATAAACCAAATAACATGTTTCCATTTTTGTAAAACAATATCTATAATGCAATATCTACTTTTCATGTTGTCCGATTTAAATTACAATGCAGATATCTTTATTCGTAAAATCTAATGAATGTTAATAGCTGCAAGATTTTGAATAATTTCAAACATAAAATAAACCTGAAAACCTAAATTTTCTTTTGTTTCAAGGTCAACCGTGTAAGAATCGTATTTAAAGGGCTAGCTACAGGATTGCAGACGCCTATTCAAGCTAAAACCTTACACGGCAAAAATCAGAAACGTGATTCTCCGTAGCCGTACTGAATTGGAAATTAACCGCTTTTGGTGAGATCATGCCTGCCTCCTCAAATCCACCAATTTTTCTTCCAGTCCAAAGTCTGGATCTTGGAATTAAGACAAGAGTGTAGCCGTTGTGTACGCAGTATAAGAAGTTGGGTTCCCATATCTTTTCTCCGTGCGGACACACTTTACCCTCTGTTGAATCTACGGTAACCTTAATCATCATTCTTATGGATCCAACATGTTGGTTTTAACCATTAAATTTATATATATATATATATCTTAATTATAAAAACTTATGGATTTAATTCATTAGTTTAACTCATTTTATAAAATTAATTTTATAAAAGAAATTTATATATTATTTATAAATATGTCTAAAATTTTATTTATAAAATTTATTTCTTAACATCATTCTTTATGTACAGATCAATAATTTTTTTATTTTTATTAGAAGATAAATAATATAAAATTTTATTCATTCTATAACAAATTATAATATTATATAAAAATTTATAAATCTAATTTTTATAAAATTGGTTCTTTAAAAAAAATTGTACATTAATTATAATTAAATCTAAAATTTTATTAATATATAATATAAAATTTATTCTTCAATACTAATAATCTAAAATGAAGTCGTGGCAAGTGAGAATCCTTTCTTAGTTCTCACATTGAGCCTTACTCTCGATCGCTTTGAAATGGATTCGGTTCGGATGATCATACAGTTAGCATTTCCATTTCACGGGGTCAAACTATCGACCCTCCTCGTTGAATTCTTTTCTCTCTCTTTCTTCCTTTTTGTTTTTGTTTTTTTTTTAAATCTTTTAACACCGCGAACTCAATTATCCCTCGTCAACAATAATAATAATAATATATATCTTACTATTACCTTTTTTTTTTTTTTTTAATGGAAGTTCTAGAGAGCCACACTGTGGGTCGCGTAAGTAACGTGAAAACGTCGGCCTGCTATCACGTCGCCGTAAAATTAAACAATTCCCGTCACGTCAAACAATGACGTTGTTGATGGTGTAGTTTGAGTTCATTTTGTTATTTCCTATGACGATTAAATAAAAAACATTCGACGAAATTAACACTTTTTTAAAAGAACCAATTCTCATCTAAAATCGATTTTAAGTACCGTTTAGATTAAAAATGTGAGATGAATTGAATTTATTTATTTTTTAAATTTTATTATTATATTTTTTAAAATTTTTATATAAAATATAATAAATAATTCTAATTTGTTTAATCTTCACTTTTTTTTTCTTTTTTTTATTTTTAGCTACGAAGGACTACTATCCACCCCAATTACACGGATTATCACATACATTATATATATGAGTTTCGTAATTCCTTTATCATCATTCTGATTCATTGTATATCGTATTTGTTTTTTTTTTTTTTTAAATTAATCAATTTATTCAATTCATCTTTCATACACAAAATATTTAATAAAAATAAAAAAATAACAAGATTGTATATCATATATAATATAAAGATGCTAAGTAAAATTTATATATATAAGCGTGTGTGTGTTTAAATCGATACCAACAGAATTAAGAGGTTCCAATAATAAAAATCTAATCGATATAATTCCAGTTAAGAAAAAAAAAATACAGGGATCGATCTCTTAAGACCGTTTGACGTGGCTTAATAATTAAGAATAAGGTTTTGTTTGAATAATATGATAATATAATTTTAGATGAAAGTTGAAGATTAAATAAAATTTTATTAAAATATGATTTATTATTATTTTAAAATAAAAAAATGAATTATTTATTATTTAAAAATTTTAAAAACTGTAATGATCAAATGAGATTAAATAATTTTAAATAATTTTCCAATTCAAACAAAATCTAAATATTATTTTTTATAAAAATGATAGAATTATTATTATTTTACAACTTATTTATTATTTATTTTTTTAATTTTTAATTTTACTTAATGATTAAGGATGTGAATATTAATAAAATTATATATTTTTTTTCTTAATGACTAAGAATGTTAAAAAAATACTTACAAGAAAATGATAAAAAATAAAAAGAAAATCAAATACATTAATAAATTATAAATGAGTAATAAAATGTTAATACATGTATCATTACTCTTTTTTATATAAACATATGCAATATTTAATAGAGGGAGTCTTTAAATAAGATTTTGGTATTTGCTATATTAAAATATTCTTTAAAATTTATAAAAATTATAAGTTTAAGGAAAAATTAATATCTTTATATTTATAATTTTACATTAAATTTATAATTAGATTTATTAAAATAATAATATAATATAATATTTATGAAATTAATAAATATATTTTTAATTTATCTATTTAACAAATATATTAAAAAATAAGAAAAAATATTTTGATGAATAAATAGATGATGATTAAATATTATAATTTAAAGTTTGAATGGATAGATTTTAATGAATTATTTTAAATAAAATTATTAAATTTATATTTAATGTGTATAATAATAGATTTAATATCAATATTCTAATAAACGAATTATATGAGCCGTACGTGGAGTCGTGCATCTCACTCTTCCTATTCTAGCGGGCTTTTATATGGGAGCACGAGGACAGAGAGAGGTTACTTTATTCCGTATCAATGGTCTCTACGAGTGACGATAACAAATACAATATTCAACGTGACGGACGGACAATGGGACAGCGAACGGAACTAGTGAAAGGTTGGATAAGTCGAGGGATGACGTGGACATCAAGAAGTGATGTCGACCACTCATGTCATGCCAGGAGGGTCCCACGTGTCCCCTGGCACACCTTTTCTTTTCTCTTTCTGTGTATGTTTAGCCGCTTGGTTGTTTTGAATCGACGATTCGGTGGTAATTCTCTTCACATCGAGTAGATAAGTGATTATTCAGAAAATAAAAATAAAAATAAACCATTAAAAAAACAAGAGATAAGTAAAGTGGTTTGAACTTTGGGGCCCAAAAATCTGGACAAACTTTGTTACTTTCATTCGACAATTTGTCTTTTTTTTTTTAATATAGAATATTAAATATAAAAATGACAGATGAAATTATAGAATTATAAATAACGTATAATTATTTTTTAAAAAATTAATATATATAAGATTCATATTAAAAAAAAATTAATCTCTTTTTAATCTTTTTTAAAATGATTGTATGTTATTTATAATTTTATAATGTATATAACATTATTCTAAAAAATATGTATAAATTATTACTATATTAAAATTTGTGAACATACTAAAGAAACATGAGTAATGTTATAATGACAGATGCAGCTTACCACTACATCAAAACTATCAATATACTAATAATACCTTTCTAACTATTAAATAAATAAATAAAAATATGAGATATTAGAATGAATGGACAAACTAATATTTTCTTTATATACCATTTTAATAAAAACAACTATACCAATTAAAGAACAATATTAGTTTTATTATTATTATTATTATTGAATTAATATTTATGTTAAGAATTTAATTTAGCAAAAAGAGATAAATATAAAGACGTTAATTGAATTCTAATGATTATCTGATTTTATTATAATATCTAAAAGTTATTTTTGTTACTAAACTAATTCCGACGTCAGAGATTTTATCCGTCCAAAATTGGACGAAAGATAACTCCATTGAAAAGAGAAAAACCGAGAAGAGAAGAAACATAATGCGCATATATTTTGGAGGGTCACAAAAGGTCGGGGCCCATATATTAGATAATGTAAGGGAGCATGGGGACCGTGTTATTGTTGCCAACCTGCAAAAGCAATGGATGGCCCCCGCAATCAGCGTATCCAAATTTGGTTTCAATACCTTTGCACAACCAAATTTGCGTGCTCATTTGGGGAAATAGTTATGGCAATTGCCAATCAGCTCCATCTCTCTCTCTCATTAATAACTTTTTTAGGAGGGTATAAATTAGATTTCATTTATTTTCACAATTATTTTAATCTCTTCTAATTATCATAAATTTCTTAGATTCTCACTTAAAAATAAAATAAATAATTTAGTCTTTTCAAATCTTAAATTTAAAATAATATATTATAATAATATTTTATTCAATTTTTAATTTTTATCACATCTTTTCTCGACTTATAAAACAAACCAAACCTAAATATTTGCGTATAAAATTATATTAACTTTATTTTTCGGCCTTTCGGGATATGAGTGAAGTCTATTAATCAGTAAAGACTAATTAGTTGTATTATAAAACAAATAGATTTTTGTGACTAATTATTTGCGATAAAAAGATTGTTTGTGACTTATTAATTTGATTGTAAATAATCATTATTTTTAATAACTAATTGACTGCAAATGAGTAGTTTTCGGCAAATAATATTTATCTACATGAATATTAAACACTCGGGCCAATTTTCGCCACCTAATATATGTATTGCATTTAATAACAATAGAGGACGCGTTAATATGTAATTGAAGACGCTCACCTTCTAGCTAGCTAGCAAGTTAGCTATTGCATACTAGCTATACAGATTCTCAGTTGATTTTCTTCAGCTTGAAGAATCTAGCTAGTTTGGGGCTCACCTTCTGATCAGCTCACAACATACATAAAGTTACTAATTAAGTTTCAATAATATAGATATAGGGCTAAAAAACTAACTCATAATTAATAACTGTACCGCATGCAACTACCTTTTAGGATCGATTTCAAAACCCCTAGAATCTAGTTTTATAACTTATTGAATTTTAAATAATAATAATAATATTAAATAAATGGACTTAATCTATCCATAGAATACTCATGATTTTAGTAGTGAAAAATATAGCTTCAATTTTAACAAATATATACGATTAGGCATATATCTATGATTATATATATATATATATGCATTTCATTTCTTTCTCAATTTTCATAATATTTTCTTCTAATTAAGTTCAAACCAAGTAAAGCGACACAGGTGACAATTAATTATACATGAAGTAAAATCGTGATTGTTGGTTTCTTAACTTAGAAACGAAGGGAGTTGATTATGTGGATATATCTCTCTGATCTAAATGCATGGGTCAAAGACGTGATACATCAACATTTTGTATTTTGTCTTTTCAATATTTTGTTGTTTTAACTTCTAATCTCTAAAGAGGATCTCTCTCCCGATTGTGCTTTACTTCTTTGTCTCTTGGATGGGATAGCTTTTGGTATTTGTTCGGTGATTCCGCATTAATTCTTCTAGCTGATCATCGTTGGATTCTTTCCCCGCCACCAAATTTCTAGCTCTGTCTGTCTCTCTCTCTCCAGTCCCTCAAATAATTGGAGTAGAAATGTTAAAATAATTAAAACGGCTTGACTAAATGACCATCGATCAGTAATATTATAATTAGAGAGTGATCGACACCTTTTATCTCAAGTAGCACTTCAAAGACTCATTAACCTAAAATCATTATACGTACTTACGTATTCGTGATAATCACATACTTCCACGTAATATTCGAACAGTACTAGGTTTTTCTTGGATTCATCTAGACATCTTCGTATGAATAGTGTTGAATACGAGCACGATAATTAACAGAGCAATGTTAAAGGGGTTGGGGGTAAATATAAAAAGCAGGAAATATTCTAGGTGGAGGGGGGTACCAATGTAAAATTAGTGTTGAGGGCTTGTGGGACAGACATGTTTAATTAGCAAAACATCGTTTCCGATCTAGTAAGTTCCAAATTTATTCACGTAACAAGGTCCTAGTAGTTGGTCTAGCGATTAGAATCCGTGAGAGTGGGACGTCTAGATTTGCATGCAAGTTGCTTGACATCGACTCTTCCCTCTTGGGTTTTCAAGCAATCAGTAGATATTTCCAGCTTTGGAGTTTGGATTTGGATTAGGCTGTCCGACAGGTGACACGTGGTGGACTAGCAGAGAGATATGCGAACTTGAGCCTAGATAACACAAAGTGTAATTTGGATTTGAAAGCAAAGGTAGAGAGAGAGGGAGAAGGAGAGAGGTGTGTGACGTGTCAAGTGCCTCCTTCCCTGATACCTTCTCCACACTAGGGATAAAGCAAAGATTAAATTATGTTTCTTTTTCTTTTTGTCAGGAAAAAGGCTAACCCACTTTTCTTTTTTTTTTTTTGCTTGAAAAGTTTTATGAAATTGTATCTGTCTAAAATTAGTAATTTACCAAACATTGTTTTAGTTTGTGATAATTCGATCGTGTTTTCGATGATGGTGATTTGAGACACGTAAGAAAAGTATTTCAAGTGTTGAGAATAAGTCGTATCATATGATAAATTTAAACTACTGCGAAAAAAAAAGGATAATAACATAAAATTTTCTAAAATTTAAGTGATTCAGATCAATATAAGCTTATATATACTATTGGAGTCGGTTGAAACAAATTCACTATCAACAAAGATAGAGTACAAGAGATCAATCACTCAAATCCTCACAATTCTAAAGTCCTAATGCACTTAATGTACTCCCAGGATTGTTAACAAAATAATTCTATCTCTCAAAAGAAGGCATGACTACTCTCACAAGTGTCTCACATGAAAATTACAATGAAAAACTCATGTATTTATAGTGAAACAATGCAGAATCCTAAAAATAGGATAAATTCGCTCAAGCGAAATTAAATTTTGCTCAAATAACAACTAGAGTTTACGTCTCGCTTGAGCTGGATATTGAATGAGTGTCGAGTGAAACTCTCTGTGCAAATCTCGCTCTAGGGAGATATTGAGCGAGTGTCAAGTAAACTCTTTGCCTGAATTTTATCAGAAAATTCAAGAAATCAAGTCAAACTCAACATTAAATCTAAAATAAAAAACTTAAGACGATGTGTTAAATGTAGAGGCAATGCTACATAAAGTCCAAAAAAATGGATTCTTTTGCATTCCAACTAATAAATAAAAAAAAAAAACTCCCCTTTTTAACTTAAAACTGATTAAAATGCTCTTATTTATAAATTAAAAAGTCAAAAAATTTGAAAATTTTAATTTATTTACTCATAAAATAAGAGCGTTTTAATGAGAATTATAATACAATCCATCAAATATATACTGTAAGAAGAATTATTCTAAATATATATATATATCTTATTGTAAAATATGGTAAGATGTTTACAAAATAAGCAACTATAGGGACAAATACCGGACAAATACCAACTCAACTCACAACCTTGAAAGTTTTCATTTTTTTTAGTTTCGAACTTATATCTCAATTTCTTAACTCACAAGTATTGTATTGCACAAAGAAGATAGCAAACAACACAAGTTATCAGTTGACAAATCTAGTATACGACGGTGTTTCAATTCACAATTACATATATATTTTTTCAAAAATTTATCTTGAAGATCTGAAAGCATTGAAAAAGATTATAAAAAAAAAATGTTGTTGCAAAAAGCGGGCACGTAGACGACATGCAAAAGGAAAAAAGCAGTGTCTTAAAACACGTTAGGTGATGGCTAGCTTTGTTTCCGAGTGTCATTACCAACTTGCACGTTATCTACGGTGTGAATCGCGTACTGTAAGCCATTATGATCAACTTCCCACATAATCCGGTAGTTAAATTTGTAACTTTACAGCTTGCATCCTTACTTTCGCTTGGACTACAATTAATCTAGTGCAATTCGCCGTCGCGGCTTGGTTTTGTATGTCGCCGTAAACGGTCGAAGAAATTAATGATTTAAAGCGTTAAAGACCCGTACGTACAGAAACATGAAAATAAAAGGTTTCTGCATGTGGTTTTTACTTCTAATTAAAAAACAACAGCAAAAACAAAAAACAAGAGGACGATGATGTCGATATTTTATTTTAGTGCATGTATAAATGGTCGTATGCGGTTGAGAGGTTTGTTGCGATGAATGAGGTAGGCTGAGGCTCCAACCATTAGACTCCAAAACCCAAGAGTATGCCCTTCTGCTATTTTAGGACAGAATCTGTTGAAGTGAGCCGTCATCTGGGACCTACTTTTTGTTGGGAGGTTTACAGACAGGTTAGTTGTTCCCTCTGAACGATGCACGGCTCTTTTCTTAGCGAGCCACGTGGCTTAACTTTCCTCTCATTCGTTAGATTGTGGCAGATCTTCCACATGCCACGCAAGACAAAAGTCGAAGCAGACTGCATGAAGTGTCGCAACCACGGTCTCTCTCTCTTCCCTTTCCTTTTCTCTCTAGTCGTTAGGTTGCTTCTTTATTTATTTATTTATTTTTTTTACAAGGACATCCTACATTTTAAGACTTATTTTAAATTATTTGTCACGATTTTGGGCTGTATGGGTTATTTTAAACTTTTTCGAGGTGGTAATATTATTCATGTTTTGGCATTATTTTCAAATACAATAGAGTGGTGGGATGCATGTGCATGGACAATACATGCAACATCTTTCTTTGGTTATACAAAGCAAAACCTTAACGTCAAAAAAGACATAAGATACTGCTAAAAAGTCGCTATGAAAAGTATTGCAAATCCGGTTATAATTGAACTTTTTTTTTTTTTAATCCTTCCGCTCATATCAAATGAATTACTACTAGGTTGACCCAGCTTTTTCCTTGTGTTTTGAGAGTGATTTTTCTTCCCAACTGGGGTAGGGCTAAATTAAGGGAGGCGACGAATCCATTTGTAAAACTCATGCGATTAGAAAATGGCGCCCCCAAAGTCTAATATGTAACCTCCTTATTATAAAAAATACGAGCATTTTTTATAGATTATTTATGAATATTATAATAGGTTCATTTTAA
Organism: Platycarya strobilacea; assembly: GCA_036898215.1. Classification (NCBI taxonomy): domain Eukaryota; kingdom Viridiplantae; phylum Streptophyta; class Magnoliopsida; order Fagales; family Juglandaceae; genus Platycarya; species Platycarya strobilacea. The sequence goes on along the minus strand of CM072554.1, from coordinate 13,062,928 downwards.
TCAAAATTAATCAGTTTAATAGTCAGACTGGATGTAAAGGGAGAAGAAGAAAAACTCAAGATGAGTTTTGAGAACGTGAGGGAGAGGAGAGTGATGGCAGAAATATCTAGTTATCTTTTTGTTTTGAGAGTTACCATACTGAAGTATATGTAGTACTAGGGAAGTGATGAGGATGCAGGGCACCGGCCACTTTCTATATATATATATATATATATATATATATATATTATTTTATATGCACATCAATTTCAGGATCAAGTCCGAAACTAAGAACCACTTGATTTGAAGATAATAATTAAGCCATTTGATGCCAATGTTTTTCCCTTTTCTGGACCACCGTACCCAAAAAAAAAAAAAAAGGTTTGAAGAAAATGAAAACGCTTGGTACCATCTGCGCCACATCCGAATATAGGGCTATTATTTGCTTAAAAGCAAAAAATAAAAATAAAAAGAGCAGGCAGTGCACTTTTATATAGCCATATTTCCCTGAGTATAATTTCGCCGTCCAAGATTTGGCTACGTGCCAATTCTTTTGCCATTCGTGATTCACCTTTTGCAATAGCGCAGATAAGGTGGTTTAATTAGCAAGCATAATATTAATTAATTAAAAAGTTCTATATGCGTGTGTATATATTATATATATATATATATATATATTTATGTATGATTTAACTCGACTTGAGAGGCAAAAAACCCTAGCATGCATCTCTTCTTTCCCCTCTCTATTTTTCAAAAATTTAAGAGTTTAAAATCTGATTTTTGTTAGAGGGAGAGGAGGTATTGACTTCTTCCTCATCTTCCATCTTTTCCCTTCTTCCGATATACCCCCTCCTTTTTTATCAAGATTTATTTTAGTTAATTTTATTTTACTTTCTTCAAAGTCAAAAAAGATATAGCTACAAGAAAAGTGCTTACGCGCCATCTCTATTGGCAATTCTTCTTAATACAAGTATCAGATTATCGGATTCATCACCATTAGACCTTTCAGACTTGGCAATTGTGAATGAATTAAAGAGACAAGTGTGTTATTTTCACAGCCTGGCACAACTTTTAAAATTTATCAGTTGGTCTAAATTATAATTTATCTTTTTTCACATCAATCTTATTGTTTTCTTTTTTGATTTCCTTATTGTTTATTAAAATAAATAAAGTATTCGTCTCTCAAATAATTATTTGTAGAGATTAAGTTCTCTCTTTCTATGAAGGGTGAGATTGAGTCTCTATTTAATTAGAGAATTGTCTCGTGAATATTTATTTATAGAGAATATCAGTAATAGTGAAAATCAGATAAATCACAAAAGCAAATAGTATACTGATGCCTGATGGAGCTCCAAATGCATTGTTTTAGTTTATGATGTTGTGATTGATATGAGAATATTCTATAATATATCAGATAATGGATGTAAATTTTTTTAATGAATGAATGATGATAATTTCTTAAAAAACAAAGAACTATGTAAAATTTAAACCTATGGAGAAGAGTGAAGGTTAAATTACTAGTTTTAAGAGAGAGGTTATTATTAGGGTCACTGAATACAGATCACGGAAGCTCTTGGGGATAATTTTAAGAACATGAGTTATAGCGTAGAGAAATATCAATCTCACTCTGATTCCTCATTCCATTTGTTGGGATTCAACAAAAAAAAAAAAAAAAGCCTAACTTAAGCAACTGCAAAAGATCTCTTAATCTATAAACTATCATCACTGACTCTGAAGAGAATTTGAGGGAGACAATGCAGAGGATGTTGCTTAACGCACTGGCCATTCATTAGCTATGGGGAGGGACCCCTCGAAAAGTGTGTGCAGCTAAGATCACGTGATGTGCTTTCAGCTTTGCCACGATTGAGTATGGTCTAAGCCATTTTTTGCAGCTTGTTTAACTTGTGCTGTGGGAATGTGATTATCTTATTAAGCATCGCTAGCTACCTCGCTTCAGTATAAGCAACGTATCCCCCAAACTTTGACTGTTTAATAAAAAAGTTTGGCTTTAAAATTCATCGTACAGTGAAATATGATTTAAAATTGGCGACCCAATTATTTGTACAACAGTCAGTTGTGGTCAACCTTCGATGGTGGGTTTGTCGGGCCACATGATGGAGAGTGCCAGAGTTCTTTCCTTAACCTTTGGGTATTCCCAACTTTACCCAATATATATATATATGTTTTAACTTAAATGACTGAAACAACCCTATCATCTAACATAGAGGGCAGTAAGTACATGATCATGATCTTCAGGCTGACCAAAAAACCTGTTATAGCTCTCAGATTTGCCATGCATGTCGAATCTGAGCCGTTGATGTAACTACACGTGATTCTCCTGGCTGCACGTGACATGGATATCCCAGAAGTTTGTCAGATTGACAGGTGTTTGACTGGTCTTTTTACATCATGTGAACCTTTGCTAGCTGCTGCCGCTGCCGCTGCCGCTGCCGCTGCAAATATCTTTTCTTTTCTCCCAAAGGCTATCTAGCTTTCACAAGCTGGTCGCCAGATAATAGATTGGCACGCCACCTCATGATACTCAATTGCAATTTAACATTTTGTCCATTCTCTCTGCCAGCGTGACAATTCATGGCAGTAAAGTCGCTCTCTCCTTTGTGGAGGAGGGTTTACTCCACGACTCTGATATGAGTTGAGACTCTTGAAATGACAGAAACATCCTCTGAATGAAGCTGTTTCACCCGGTGGTCTTCGGGGGTTTTCTTGGCATCTAATCAAACTTTGATATCAATTCTCGTTGGCCTCACTATTTGGCTGTGCAAGCAAGGAGTATGTTGCTTTATGCCTCCTAGTCCAGGGACAAGTACAAGTTTGCCTTTACGTGCATGGTAAGTGAACTTTCAAAATGACCAAGCCCATAATAGTCATTATATTTCTATCTTGATCTTGTGGAATTATCACTGTCTCCGACTCCGCAGAAAGATTACAACTTTTGGAGCCAATGAAATAGCGACACATTTTGGGTCTCCGTTTCTGCCACGAAAACTCACAAGAAGGACATTTCAATAAATACACTTATATCATGATCTTCTATAATATATAGATCATGAAAAGCTTATCTTCAAGACAACGATGGAAAAGGGTAGGGAAAAGATAAGGTTTAGGATGTGGAGTGGGTGGAACACATCTTTTCATTTCGATCTCACCTTAGGGCATGGATGAAATGTTGTGGTAGATAATACTTTCTATCTAACATGATAGGACTATGAGAAATTAGAAAGGACCAAAAAAAACTTAGTTCACAAATAATAGATAAACAGATCAGTACGAGGATATATTTTCCGCCAGAAAAGATAGATGCCCACCCAAAAAAGATTCAAAAATAGATCATATGTTTCGAATGCAAAATGCGTTTTATCAATATCTTTACATGCTGGCCGTGACCATATTTGGAAGGTTAGACATTCACAAAATACATTCTTTACAAGAAAATTAGATTTTTATGGTCAATTAATGATAATAAAAAAATTATTTATGATTAATTTTGATTATAAATAATCATGTTTGTAAATAAGCAGTTTTTTTTAATACTTTTCTAAAGAGACTCAACAAGGGTTCTCTGATCAGCTCTCCGATTTAGAATAGTAACAAAATTGTGAATTATTGTCCCTCTAGCTTTAAAAATCGTGTATTTGGGGATTTCGAATTAAGTTTAAAAATACGTGTCTAAAATCCCTATGAATATTAAAAAAAATTGCCACGTTTAGACGTATTAATTCGTCCTAATCATGCCTAGCACAACTTGGCATGCGTTTTGGTGTATTAGTTAATGTTGCTTGAGCCAGTGTCTAATTACGAGTATCAATTTGGGAGTTTTTGATTCGTCAATATTGACTCTAATTTCCAAACAATTTTCAAGTACTCAAAAGTTTCTAATTCAAACCCTTCAATAAATTACAACACACGCTATATTTCGATATTGAATTTAATTTACCGCTTTTTACATCAACATCTTTTAACCATATATATAATTGATCAACTTAAAAAAGGTAAGTAATAGTTTGAATTATTGCTGAGAGAAGTAAAGTCACGAGGACTTATATAATACAGCAAAGGGCATATAAAATTTACGTATAACTTCTTAGTGTCATTATGTATATATCAATTAATTAAATAATATCTGTTACGTAGGAATCATATATATATATTTGTACGTTACATAATGCAAGGGCGGTGACTAACCCTAACGTCTAAAGGATCATGAAGGGGAGCAGTGTACGTACGTAGCGGTCCCGATACAAAATTTTTTATTTTCAGTTTTAAAACCCTCGTATAAGTCAACGATACCATAAGATGACATGCCACCCTCTTAAGTCTTAACCACTGTTGTCCGATTGCTCACTTTTCTATTCTCTCAAGCCATATCTTTGTGGGAAAATTATTAGTTGTTTTTAATATTACACAGATCATGATATAGTACTAATTCAATCCTATCATCAAATATTATGCAATATTTAATTTTTTTTTATGTAAATATTAAAATTAATTGATATGAAATAGAGTACTATTTAGGTGTTAATTTAAGCTTTTATAGTATTTTTAAATGATATTCTAAATGTTCTCATGAAAATTTTGAAGAATATTACTCTTTCTTTCTAGTTCAAGAAGTTGTGATTTTCCTTTATTTCTATGTTTTACCTGACTTGAGCTCATTTAATATGTAAATTAGCTTTGTATCTGAATTTTAAGAAATAGAAATTATGATTGGTACGAATCCTAAATAGACAAATTAACCCCATGATACAAAATCTGGTGAAAAAGTAGACCTTATCTAAAAAAGTATAAAAGACTATATTTTTATTAGTTGGCTTTAGATCCACTACAAGAAAAATAGGTAATAGTAACCTAATATTAGCGACGAAAATGATTATTAGTGACTAAAATAAATTATTAGCAACTAAAATAAATTATTTGTGACTAATAAAAATGTAACAAATAAACAATTTTCTTATAATGAGATTTATTTGGCGTTGTTGTTATTGACTCCTACCTTTATTTAAGAAATTCACGAAAATTACTCATCCTTTAAATTTAAATCTTTAGATTCGAAATTCAGATGAATAGGCCTAATAAGAACCACTTTTTTACAAATAATTTATATAAAATTTGTCTATAATTTGAAATTTGTTTATATCTAACCTTATTATATAGATATAATATGCGTTTAATAAGTGTATTATCTTGATATATTCTAATACGAATTGACGTGCTATGTTCCAACCTCTAATAATTAAAAACATGAAAAAAATTTACAAGTTGCGTAGTAAAATAAATAACTACACGTGGAAGAAGAGTAACCGTACTGAGAAAAGCCGATCGCATAGCTAACCACATTTATCATTATACACATACACATACACATAGATGCGGTAAAAACCATTAATTAATTAATGAAAGCTTCACGACAGCTCAAGGTAGCGTGAAACTCCGTCGTACTCATTCCTTAATACTCTATATTGGGATTTGTGAGAATTTAGCGTAACGAACCATAAATGAGATCGGGGAGAGGGAACTAAGGGGATGTTGCTTGACGCATTTGGCAATTCTCTCTTTATTTATTTTTTTTTTAAAAAAGAAAAATTTATTTTATTTAGGAGAAGAGGGACCTTCCAACCTCGTAAACCGTGCAAAATCCCAGTGAGCGTGCACACGTGCTGGCCCAACTCTTTGAGTGATTTTAAAGCCATCTAGACATGCTCTGCCACATAATCTAAAAACAAAATTAATCTTCCTTAATTAGAACGTCCTTTTGATTGCTTAATAAAACCATATGGAAGGAAGAGGAAAAGTACTTATGGTTTTAGTACCCTTATTAACCTCTTTAATCTGTACATTAAAATTAATATTTTCCTAAGCTAGTCAAACAGACAAAAGCAAACTCCATCGATGCCTCTGGCCACCTAAACCCACCCAGGCTATCATTTCGTTATTTTTTTCCTTTCACTTTTGCTGAATTTTCTTTAAAAAAAAAAAAAATTTTTTAATGAACCTTAACATTTTAAAATTCAATGCGTTGTTACAAAGTAGGCCGACTATTCTTTTAGCCTTTTTCACTGCTACCAATATATAATGGAATATTGATCTTTATAATTTAAATTAACTTATTAAATTCGCATTTTCCGATCACCTAGAAGATCAATTTCGAGACAATCATCAGTTTTTTTTTTTTTAATTTTTTGGGGCATCTACGATTTTACTGATAATTTTCCTTCTAGTTTTGTTTGTTGCCTTAAAATTTTGAAAGCTTGTTGGTTTTCATTTTTTGTCAAAGTCCAAATTAACTTCAATATTACTATAAAAAAATTGCTTATAATTTGTAGCTAGTTTATTTTAATAAAATAATTATTTATAATCAAAATTATTCACAAATATTCTTTTCGTCACAATTAATTCATTTCAAAACTCCATTTTTTTGTGTAGTTAATATGCTTGCCGGGTCACCTCAGTTTGAGTAACTATTAAAAGCTCTATGTAAACGAATATGGTTTACTTATAATTACGGAGATAAAACCTTTTGTTTGGTGCAATCATAAAGAGCAAATTAATATATATATATATATATATATATAGTGATCATAATCATGATGGATCTGGAGTCTTGAGAATGATCACTTCATGCAGATATATTCAAGTATGGGATCACATCCAAACTTTCCTTTCCAGTTTCCAGGGACCCACTTAAAAGAGTCTAGTATATATGAGCAGAACTAAATAACAAAAAAAAAAAAAAAGACATTTTGTATACATCTAGTGGTGTTTCTGATCATGATATCTTTGGTCTAGAGATAAATAATTCATTAATGTAATTTGTTATAAACTAATATATATGGAATGCATATCATAATTCACTTTCTGGTTATTGGTAGACCCCAAAAACTATATATATATTAAAAAAAATTAACAAGGAAAAAGATTTTTTCAAAGAAGAAGAGTTTACAAGGAACACGCTAGGGCCAAGCTCATGGGTCGACATCGATCGTCTTGAATTAATTATATATATAGATATAGAAGTGGATTAACTGGAAGGGGAAGGGCGTTGATGTCTTGAGAATTACTCAAGCTGCTAACTACTCCATGCTGCAGCGCGCTTTAATTTGCTTTTTTTCAACTTCATCAAAAGTCGAATTAAGAGGGCTGGGGCTGATCGCTATTTAAATGACCAATGCGGTGCAGTAAGATTGCTTAATGCTGCCTGGTCTTTGGACAATCTTAACGTGCTTGGTAAGTGAAGTTAACCTTAATTACAGCTAGCTAGCCGCCCCCTGCTTTTCGATCGTCTAGTCATGTAAAAGAAGACAAAAAAAAAAAACAAAGAAAATCTTCCTTCGATTACGGCGGCCGGCTTGATGTAATTATTCAACTTCTCCGGCCTGCCACAGTACAAGTACAGTATGATACATATATAACATGAATCACAATTCAAAATTGTTAAAAGAAAAATGCACTCACGTACGTACGTACTGTTAAGTGGTGAAAATATGATTAGCGAAACGGCGAGCTAGCAGGAAAATCTTGAAAATTTATCAAGCTGTGATATACTCTTTTAATTCTATCTTGTCCTTTAATGTACGCGGTAAGAGAACATGCAATTAGTATTCTATTATTGTACTTGCTAGCTAGAATAATCTAGATCGCGATCTTGTTTAATTAGTCACCAGATCGAATTCACAGGCGCTTAAAGTCTTCTTATAAATAGGCTAATTATAAAACCCTACATCCATATAATAATAGCTAGCTAGCTAGCTAGCTACGTACGTTAGTTTATTTTCTAATGCAATAAACTGATCTCCTTAATTACGCATAACATGTTTTTACTCGAAGTAGGAAATGGAAATTGCCTAATAATGCCAAAATTAATGGCATAACTTTTCTTGTCTTGGTCTGTTAATTAATGCAACGCCAGCTCCGAATTAACAGTAGTGCCCTCTCTCTTTTGGCTAACATGAAGCGTTGTATTGAAAGAGTGAGTATATATAGAATAATATAGGCCGTAAGTACTGCTAACTGAAGTCTAGTGAATTAGGCACATACGTACGTACACTAATAATTCTTGCTTAATTAAGCCGTCATCTCGTGATCCTAATCTTCTGAGATTGATCGAAAATGATATCAACTCTTTTTAATTATTGTCGAGTGCTAATTATGTACTTACTCATGTTTAGATACTGATATTTGATTTTCTTCTGATGTAACGGCTTCTAGATCATTACATGATCCAAAAGGCGGAACAAAATAATATATGAAATTAGTTTCTTATTTTCGAATTAAGGTAGTTTGCACTTTTTCACCTACGGCCAGTTTTTTTTTTTTAACATTTTGCACAGTAATTCTTATTTAATTTTTATATGAAGTAATTTAATTTTATTCAATTAATTGTACTCTTTAACTTATCTATAATATTTTTCAATACTAGTGAAGATCATCCTGATGGCTGCATATGACCCACCTCGGTTCGAAACCCTTCACCCTTTTTATAAAAATATATATATTATATTTTTCAATATTGTACATACACATTCAGTACTTCATATCTTATAACTTCAAGATGAATAAAAACTGGCAACCTTTGCAGAGTACTATATGGTTATACATGTCATGATTTGAATAGATCAGTTGTATTATGGGTATTGTGAAGTAAAATGGTTTGGTTTGTTTTCATAGATCATAAGATGAGATAAAAATTAAAAATTAAATAAAATATTGTTATATAATATTTTTTTAATACTAATTTTATTTTAAAATTTGAAAAAATTGAATTATTTCTTTTATTTTATATGAAAATTTGAAAAAGTAATAATATTAATGAAATGAAATGAGATGAGATGAGATTGTTTATGAACACAAATTAGGCAGCCTTAATGACAGTACTTATAGTACAAATTTAAACTTTTTTATTAATTAAGGTGTAATTAAGTTGAAAAGCCTGCAAATAAATTTATTTTCTCATTAATTTAAAATCTCATTTAATATGTAGGTGAAGCGAAGCTATTTCACTGAAAATATGGCAACTTTCTAACCCAAATTCGAATTAACGTTAAAGTCAAAAGAATAACCTCAAATATACCTGCATATTGAAGCTAGCAGCTAGCTAGCTAGCAACTTATATTATATAATCATATGTCAAATCCTCATAATTTAGAAAAAGACTGAAACATGCCTTGTATTATTATATATTGCTCTAATATATTTGTTTGTTTTGGTCCCGCAGTGATATATACAAGCATGCATCTTGAGTCCTTGACGGCCGAATATGGCCCAGATGGACGTCATGTTGAGGGCTCCATTTCACATAATCAGATCTCTTAATTAATTTCCTTTTTGACTTGGGAATAAAACAAGTATATATTGTTGGAATTTTCTACTTGCTTATGATCATTAACATCCTTTGATGACAATGAAAATGATAATAAAAAACTACGACAACAAATATTATAATCAATTATTATATATGTTCGAATGCGACGGCACGTATATACTTACATGGCTTGATGATGATGATATACGGCCGTCCAAAACACCACACCAACATGCTGATATGTATGGATCGATTATGCCTTTGAAAAGATATTTGAAATTAAGAGTAGTCGGATTAGTTGGCATAGCAAGCAACGTTTGCATCATTTGTGCGTATTAGAAACAAAATTGTTATGTTTGGTCGGCATCTAATCTTTATTATAAACTTTATCCAACAGATTATGACTCCCGATTTCAAGGGAAATAATTTGTAATTTTCTTTTGTGTACGTATACTACTTTTCTGCATGTTAATCAGTCCACTTCACCCGAAAGGTCACAATAATATTGTCCATGGCTGGTTAGGAATTAAATTATTTAGATTCCAAATTAAGCTCAAGCATGACACCATAATTTGTTTTGTTTGGTGTTATCTTTATTATTATTTATATATTTTTCAAATCCCTTGCTAGCCGAGACCTCAACAATTTCGTGCTGGAATACATACTACATTCAGTGTACGTAGATGTGGTACAATAAATAACAAAAGAGTAGTTGCTTATCCTCTGTTTGGATGCTTAGAATGTGTACGTAGGAAAACGATCAATGTCAATCCATTATATATAGATTTATTGTAAAGCAACGGTACGTTGTGATCTAAAACGTTTGATATGTGGTTAGTTTTGTTGGGTTTTGTTCTTTTGGAATCCCACATGGGAAAGATGTGGGTGAAGGAGTAAGGCCAAGACCTATATAAGGAGACTTAGCCTCCTTAGTTAAATACACCAGTCAGAAACTTATCTAGTAATTTTTTATTTTAGTAAAATTCTTCTATTGTCCTTTTTGTATGTAAAAGGAAGAGAGGTGAAAGTTAGAGTTTTATTAGTGGGAAAAGTTTTTGTGGGTGTCGTTGGGGTGAGGAGAAAAATTGTGTGATTGTAACAATTTTTCACATAGTGTATTTTCTTCTCTGGGTCTGGTGGTTTTTCTCCTGTTTTGAAGTTTTCCACGTAAATTCTTGTGTTGTGTTTATTTCTCTATTTCTCTTGTTATTCTGTTAAAAGTAGATCCTGGTGGGGGGAATTTGGAAGACCAGATTCCCAACAGTGGTATCAGAGCCACTAGGTTCTTTTTGCAGGGTGGAGTTTTGGTGTGGTAGTGTGAATACGTATGATCTAAGGAGGTTCTGTCTAGGAGATTGGAAATTTTAAGTGTGTCCGTTGTGACCCTCCAATCTTTCCTGGGAACCTTGAAGTTCTGTTTAGGAAAGATCAGTCTTTCCTGGAAACTTACTTAGTGGATACTATTCATTTCTACGGTAAAATTCATCGAAACAATGTCAAGAATGGAGGTAGAGAACGTTGATGGGAGAATCAATTTTGACTTGTGGCAAGTACAAGTCACGGATATTTTGATTCCATCAATTACACAAAAGCAGACCAACCCATGAAGTCAGCAATTTGCTGGAGGTGTGGACAACCTGGGCATGTCAAGAAAAGTTGTCAAGAAGAAGTGGAGCCGGTTCGGCAAGTGGTTTCAAGTTAGTAAATGGAGATACTGGTATGAAGCTAACATTGTGTCTCTCTCCATTAAAAAGAGACATGTATATCCTTATGGCATGCCGCTAATCCCAAAGTTGCCATGATAGAGGATGTGTTAATGTTAGTTGTTCCACAAGTTTGCACACGGGCATTGGTTTGGCGTTGATGCAAGGTGTGTGGTGGAAATTCATGTCGATGGCTGATGAACTTCCAGGAAAGCCAAACGTGGAAGTTGCACCATAATTTTTCAGTAAGGTTATTTTCGACATGGGCCGAAGTGAAATACTTGAAATTAGTTTATTCTGAGTAGTTATGCTTTTATGGTAGAGCATGATAACGAAAGCTATGAATTTTCATTGTGGTGGAGCGTGGCTGTGGGACCAGTCAAAGTCGCAAGGTGGAGATTGTTGGGTTTTGCTCCTTTGGAATTCCACATGGGAAAGATGTAGGTGAAGGGGCAAAGCCAAGGCCTATATAAGGAGGCTTAGCCTCCTTAATTAAACACACCAGTCAGAAACTTATTTAATAACTTTTGATTTTAGTAAAATTCCTCTATTGTCCTTTTTGTATGTAAAAGGAAGAGAGGTGAAAGTTAGAGTTTTACTAGTGGGAAAAGTTTTTGTGGGTGTCGTTGGGGTGAGGAGAAAATTTGTGTGATTGTAACAATTTTTCACATAGTGTATTTTCTTCTCTGGGTCTGGTGGTTTTTCTGTTGACTTTGCTCCTTTGTAAATCCCACATCGGTGGGATTTGTAAAATGGGGCTAAGCATGAGGTTATAAAATGAGGCCTAGCCTCCCTAGTTAATTACACCAGTCAGAAACTTATCTAGTAACTTTTGACTTTAGTAAAATTCCTCTGTTGTCCTTTTTGTATGTAAAAGGAAGAGAGGTGAAAGTTAGAGTTTTACTAGTGGGAAAAGTTTTGTGGGTGTCGTTGGGGTGAGGAGAAAAATTGTGTGATTGTAACAATTTTTCACATAGTGTATTTTCTTCTCTGGGTCTAGTGGTTTTTCTCCTGGTTTGGGAGTTTTCCACGTAAATTCTTGTGTTGTGTTTATTTCTCTATTTTTCTTATTATTCTGTTAAAAGTAGATCCTGGTAGGGGGGAATTTGGAAGCCCAGATTCCCAACAGTGGTATCAGAGCCACTAGGTTCTTTTTGCAGGGTGGAGCTTTGGTGTGGTAGTGTGAATACGTACGGTCTAAGGAGGTTCTGTCTAGGAGATTGGAAATTTTAAGTGTGTCCGTTGTGACCCTCCAATCTTTCCTGGGAACCTTGAAGTTCTGTCTAGGAAAGATCAGTCTTTCCTGGGAACTTACTTAGTGGGTACTATTCATTTCTACGGTAAAATTCATCGAAGTTATGTCAGGAGGTAGAGTTTCAAATCCTATCAGATTTGATGTGGAGAAATTTGATGGGAGAATCAATTTTGGCTTGTGGCAAGTGCAAGTCAAGGATATCTTGATTCAATCAGGATTACACAAGGCATTGAAAGGTAGACCAGTCCCTGAAGTCAGTAGCGGTCCAAGCACTACTGGTGAAACAAAGAGCAGATCTGGAATGAGCGATGAAGATTGGGAGGATTTGGATTTAAGAGCGGCAAGTGCAATTCGTCTGTGCCTAGCCAAGAATGTTCTTGCAAATGTGCATGGAATATTCACGGCAAAGGGACTCTGGGAAAAACTCGAAGAGTTGTATCAGACGAAGGGTGTTTCAAATCGAGTATACCTGAAGGAGCAGTTTCATACACTGCGGATGAGTGAAGGTACGACTATTTCAGATCATTTAAGTGTTCTCAATGGCATTGTCTCTGAGCTGGAATCTATTGGAGTTAAAATTGACGATGAGGATCAAGCCTTGAGGCTGATCTGGTCTCTTCCATCTTCCTATGAGCATATGAAGCCTATTTTGATACATGGGAAGGAGAAAATAATTTTTTCAGAGGTTACCAGTAAACTTTTTTCTGAAGAAAAAAGGCTAAGTAGTGGAAGTAATGGTTCACTTGAGAACTTAGCAGTGGTGACAGCTGGTGATTGGAAGAGGAAGAACTCCATGAAGAAGAAAGTAGTCTGCTGGGTGTGTGGACAACCTGGGCACGTCAAAAGAAATTGTCCAAGAGGTGGAGCAGGTTCGGCAAGAGGCTCCAAGTCAGTAAATGGAGATACTGACAATGAAACTAACATCGTGTTTCTTTCTACAGAAGATGACTTCTGTTAAAAGGAGACATGTACATCCTCATGGCATGTCGCTAATCCCAAAGTTGCCATGATAGAGGATGTTAATGTTAGTTGTTCTACAAATTCGCACACGGGCATTGGTTTGGCATTGATGCAGGGTGTGTGGTGGAAATTCATGTCGATGGCTGATGAACTTCCAGGAAAGCCAAACGTGGGAGTTGCACCATAATTTTTCAGCAAGGTTATTTTCGACATGGGCCGAAGTGAAATGCTTGGAATTGGTTTATTCTGAGTGAGTATGCTTTTATGGTGGAGCATGATAGCGAAAGCTATGAAGATCCTCATTGCGGTGGAGCATGGCTGTAGGATCAGTCAAAGTCGCAAGGTGGAGATTGTTGACTTTGCTCCTTTGTAAATCCCACATCGGTGGGATTTGTAAAATGGGGCTAAGCATGAGGTTATAAAATGAGGCCTAGCCTCCCTAGTTAATTACACCAGTCAGAAACTTATCTAGTAACTTTTGACTTTAGTAAAATTCCTCTGTTGTCCTTTTTGTATGTAAAAGGAAGAGAGGTGAAAGTTAGAGTTTTACTAGTGGGAAAAGTTTTGTGGGTGTCGTTGGGGTGAGGAGAAAAATTGTGTGATTGTAACAATTTTTCACATAGTGTATTTTCTTCTCTGGGTCTGGTGGTTTTTCTCCTGGTTTGGGAGTTTTCCACGTAAATTCTTGTGTTGTGTTTATTTCTCTATTTTTCTTATTATTCTGTTAAAAGTAGATCCTGGTGGGGGGGAATTTGGAAGCCCAGATTCCCAACATTTTCTCCTGTTTTGGAGTTTTCCACGTAAATTCTTGTGTTGTGTTTATTTCTCTATTTTTCTTGTTATTCTGTTAAAAATAAATTCTAGTGGGGGAAATTTGGAAGTCCTGATTTTCAACAAGTTTAGCTAGGAATGCGATCTTCCAAATTACTCAGAGATGACCAACCTAATTTATTAACAAGTACTCATGATCATAGATGTATAGCTTTTTCTTTAATTAATTAGGTGCATTACTGGCCGAGAAAATTCAAAGTCATCGTCATGATATTGTTTAGGAATTCATGATAACTGCATGATTCCAGTCCGAGGATCGAGTATATCGAATATATATGATCAAGCTGCTGTATCTAATCTCGTGATAATCATCATGATTATATATATGCAAGCCTTTGACTTTCATTTAATTTGCAGCTTGGTACGTAGCTTCACCACCAATTAAATATATTAATTATAAGCTAGCTAATTCTGAAAGTTGTAGACGTTAATTTGTATCTGCAACATCAATATCATCGTCCACTATTACAAGAAAAACGACTTTTTGTAATTAAAAAATTATGATAAATATATTATTTGACTAATTTTAGTTTTAAATAATTATTTTATTAGAATTAATTAGTTGTAAATAAATATATATTTTTTTTTGTATTAATGATCGAAATCGAAACAAGCATGCATTCATGCACGTTCTGCTAAATGATGTAAGGGTTAAAGTTGACTTCATATTAAACTTCGATCCGTCACCTCCAAAGGTCGATATTATGCTCTGATTCATTGTAAGCTTGCAAGATTAAATAAATATTTTTCATAATTCAAAGCTTTAAGTTCCTATTTTCCAAGGTTTTTGCTTTTGGGTTTTGAAGAATATACAGGAAATCCCATTAATTACTATTGTCATATCAAAGTTTGAAAACATGCAAGCAATCAATGATTAAAACAAAGGTATATATAGGACAGCTTGTTCTTGAGAATTTTATTTTAATTTATTTTATTTTAATTATTTTAATATATAACAATTTTGGTCTAGGCCCTGTCATTAGGTTATATTTGGGTAACGAACATTTTTTAAATATTTTATTATTATTTATTTTATTATTATTTTATTTTTTACCTATTTTTATTCAATATTCTATTATTATTTTTTACCTACTTTTTACTATTATTCACAACACTTATCAACACCCAAACTTAATTAACCTAATTCACCCGAATTAAAGTTACTCCAAATTAACTGATCATCGATCGAAGATCTGTCCCTTGAATTTTTGTTTTCAGAAAGAATAAAGTTGACCTAGCTAGGTCAATAAGATCAAATTTATAACTACTGACTACTTTATATTAGTTGGGAGTGGTTGGCAACTTAGCCCGCAAGTGATAAAGTAAGGTGACGGTAAGTTTCAATGGAGATGTTACTCTGCACAATGCCTCGTCCAAAAGATAAAGTAAATCTGTTCATTCTAATTAATTAAATGTCCTATAAATATATTAATATTACATATGATCATCAACTAGGCCACTTGGTTTGACAGGCGGCGTGTCAAACTCTTTTTGGTTAATTTCCCTTTTTTCCTTTTTTGGTGGCAAGTAAGTAACCAGAGAATCTAAATAATACTAATACTTTAACTAGTACCGGCCATCTCCACCCATGATTTTGATCGATGCAGCATTCTGCATCATGAAACACTATGTTCCAAGTTAGGTATTATCGCAGATGAATTCTAACTTATTTGAAATCTGATCCTCAAGAGTCAAGTGACAGTTAAAGAAATACAGAAAGAATTAAAGAAAATTCCAGATATAAACAACTATATATCGAAGTTAATATCTGTATGTGTGAAATGTGAATTGGAAGGGTACTCAAGAGGAATTGTTAAAAATAGACAAAGCAGGGATCGATGCCTTATATATATTGGGAGAACATAATTTTTGTTTTCTCTCTTGCCAACTTGCCATTTCTTTATTTCTGGAGTTATTGTTATGTTTTGTTGTAATTCTCTGGGAAAATAATGTTCTTTGTTTTTTTTTTTTCTTTGTTTCATTATTTGTTATTTTCTGTTGGTTTGTTGTTACCGTATTCTTCCGTCAAAAATAAGGATTTCGAATAATTTCGAAAATGAACTACTAACTCTTTGCTAAAAAGAAAAAAGAAAAAATAAAGTTTACTCTATTTACATCCCTGCCTGCAGACTTCTGTCTTCATCGGTTCACCACTCCGACGCCTGTGCTGAATTCGGCTGTTGCTTTATGACCACATTCGGCCCACATAAAGAGGGGCCCATTTTAAGGCAAGGTTTTTAGTAGCACCTTGCTCCAAGATTTAAATGGTAATGTACTAATGTGGAATGAAATAGGTAATAAAACGGATCAGCTCCCCCCTAAGATACTGATGATCTCCAATTTATCACTTTATATGATGGCGATGTTGCAGAAATTGCACCCATAAAGTGAAGATTAATATCCCAACAGTCGCCCTAATATTAAGTTTCTCTGAAGACAGCTTAGTTTGGTCATTATTGGTATTGGATTTCCCCCCTCAACAACATTTTTTTTTGAAAGTGATCTAATCTATGAACAATGGAACCCCACAACCATGTGAGTATATAGCGAATATATGGTGTGAAGATGAACTCAAAAACAGAATGATAATTTTTGGGGCCGAGTAAGGAAGAGTCCGACACAATAAACCTATCTTTTTAAGAGGTTGGTAATTATAACCAACCAAATGTGGCATTATTTAGCACTTTCAGAGCAAAACTCACAAGGAGTGCTGTTCTTTCTCCAGCACAACCCAATGATGCCACGGACTGCATCTTCGCATGTTGACTTCGGAATCAAGGAAGAATTAATGAAAACGACCCATCGACCAAAATCTATTCCACATTATATATAGACCCCATGAGAGAGAGAGAGAGAGAGAGAGAGAGGAAATTGGTGGTGGAGATGATGTATTATCATTTTCAGACGACATAATCAGAAGACAGTTTTATACCATAATTTCTTTTAAGATATAATTGCAGCGCTAATGGGAAGCACATGCATGGTTGTTTGCTTGCTTGAAAAAAGTAGTATGAAAAGGAATCCAAGGAAAGTAGCTATAGCTTAGCTAGGGAAAGCAGAACACGTAAAGCTAGGATTTGCTATGTTTCTAAGGTTGCTAAATCCTATCAAACATGCGTTGATGTTGTTGGTAGACCTCAAACAATCGCTAATTACGTTTCACATATATATATGATTGAGCAAGCAACTACTAATTTGCTTCCTTAAAACCCAACTTTTTGATTGCACAGTACTAAATTCCCCGGTCGGTGCTTTACTGTATTAGTTGTATGGATGCTTTCTTCTAACCCAACCTAAAGACCTCCTTAATCAGCTACATTTGTAAATCAATACCCCCCTCAATCATTATGTACGTCTAAAGTGGATTTTTACGAGTATATTATGATGCATGGGTGGGGATAAATCGATGATCAGGAGGTACTTATATAAAGATTTATGTTTTTTTTTTTTTTGTGAATATTCTAGATTTAATAGAATCCAAAGGAGAAATAGAATTCACTCAATCATAATATATAGTACTCCATCAACTCATTAGAAATGTAGGATTAAAAGCACCAAATTAGTACAGACTACAGCCTGTGTTGTCTTGTTTTTTGATGGAACTGTTAAACTTCTTGCAGCCAAGAAGTCTGCATCTGATCATTTGGGTTATTATCGCTTGAAGCATTAATCCATCTTCGGTTCTAATATTCCTTGCAATATTGTAGATTTTGGCATTTCTTTCCCACCATATATATATATATGTATGTGATGTATGATTATTGTGGTCCAAGCTAGTTTAGAGATCATTGGTCCCAATCCTTTGTATTTCAAGCTACCAACTCAATTCAACACCCCAATCTCTTTAAATTTATGTTTTAACAAGCTGTCATTAATTTGATGAGGACCGCTCTTCATAATTTCCGACAAAACACAGAAGAAGGAAAAAAAAAACAGATGACCTACATTAATTCTTAAGCTTTATTTTTACATAAAGAAACATGATACATCCCCATAGCCTATGATCTCTAGAGGATAGCTCATTTGTACGTGGCTGTGATCAGACAACGAATAAAAACGTACATGCTTGTAATTATTTTTAATACCACATCAATTTCCATTAGTTTTGCCTACTCTCTGGTTTAATTTCTAGCTCTGTTGTTACCGTACAGTAATTAGGATAAATAATACAAAATAACCAAAAGGTAAAATAAGAGAAAAAATCACGAAAAATTAAACGTGATTCAATGATATGCTTATATTTACATAAACGAGCGATAAAAATTTTACTCTCTATTAAAAATAAGATTATATCTTATCTATTTATACTAATTCTATTTATACGAGTTATTTAAAAAAAATTAAAAAAATATTTTATATGTTGCCGTACATGCATAAGATATAAGCCACATACTCCAACCTAACTACTGGCTATGACATTCCAAGTTCTAAAGCAATTTTGTTATCCTGAGTTAAGAAGAGTTCCTGAAGGTGGAGATCGGGATCTTGTAATTTAAAATTTGTAACAATGATATCTATGTTTTTTAAAAAATAAAAATAAAAATAAAAAATCAACCGACTGGTTTTGCTGGAAAAAAATTAAAAAAATAAAAAATACTTGATCTGTATTTCGTCATGTCCACATTCGATGTAGATGGACCGCCCACGGGAGAGAGCAAGTTGACTGAAGAAAACATATAACATGGGGCTGTGGGCTTCTCCTTATCTATGCTTCAGAGCGATACAACCATGATTTTGCTTCGAGAATGAAGATTATAAGAAGCATTTATATTTCGTCTAGGATTAATGCATTTTTCACGTTTTAATTTTTAAAGGAATTTAAGTTATGTTTTGTAACATGTACTGCAAGTTAATGGAATATTTTTGACTTGGTATTGTTTGAAGGTTTCAACAAACTCAATTATTAGAAACAATGCCGTCGCGTTCCTGAAAATATAGGACAGACTCGACTTTCATCAAGAAAAAGAAGGTTACCGCACGTATGGGCTCAAATCAGCAAAAGAAAAAGGTCCAGAACGAGCCCGTTCTTCTGCCCAGATTCATAGCCCAGCCCTGAAATCATTATTGGGTCAGAAGACCCATTACAAATCCCACGGGCATGAATCACTCTAGCTTGAAGGCAGTGACCAAATTCATTTACCATGAGAGCCGATCAAGGACGACGATGGTCCATCATGTTAGAGGCTGCCGCTATTTCAGTAATTGTGCAGAATAGCCAAGTAAATAACTTATAATGGGAATGTTTTGGATATTTGGAACCATAAGGATCTCTTCATCTCCTCAAACTTTTTGTCTTAAATATTTTTTATAATTTTGAGAGACAGATATATTGTTGTGCGGACGTTATTTAATATAAACATTTAATATTATTTTATCTACATAATTTCTTTATCTTTTCAATAATGGTAGAAAGTGTTTGAAGTCACTTAATATTTTCATTTATATGATAATATTTAATTTGTAAGATCTAATTTTTTTATTTAATATCTTCGGGTCGGCTTACAAATATATATATATATATATATATTTTCAATTCTATACTTAAAAGTGTAAAAAATTCAATTGTTGGATAGTGAGATGAGTGTATATTTCTTATTTAAATTAAGTATAGCATCGACTCCTACATGAAATAAAATTGTTTACCCTTGTAATTACTTGTATTGAGAAGTAGCAAAGAGATGCATTGAAACTCGTGTGACAAGCTGGCACGCTTGTGCAACAGATCATTAGATATATGATCCATGTGGGCTCAGAAATCAGAATGTGAACCACCAATTTCAGATTATTCCAGGTAGACCTTAGAACTTGAGGTGGAGGAGATTGATATCAGATTCTGCAATCCACGTGGCAACTCAGCATCCAATTGCACCTCCACTCTCCTATCCTTTAAGATAAGCCCCTGCTTACATCAACGCATTTCCAGGCAATTCGCTTTCCATACACCAATCCAACGTAGCACCACACTCATTGAAGGAATTCTTGGTCTGAAAATGGCGTCTGCTTGTGCTTCCTCTGCCATTGCTGCTGTGGCCTTCGCTTCCCCTAGGCAAGTTTCTCATATTCTCTCTAACCCACAACCACCAATCTTTAAATAAATTTATATTCTAATTTATCATCACATCTTTAAGAAAAAAGGAAATGCATATTAGTCTTATAGTATGGTGTTAACGACTGGTTTTAAGGAAAGTTTGAGGATAAAGTGAGAACATGGGAAGAGATGTCTGTTATGAATTAACTATGAAAGTATTATGTAAACTGCAGTTCCCAAAAGAACGGATCTATATTGGGTGCAACAAAAGCTTCTTTCCTTAGTGGGAGGAAACTGAGAGTGAGAAACTATACGGCACCAAGTGGAACACGATCACTTTCGGTGTGTGCAGTCGCGGCTGATCCTGATAGGCCTCTCTGGTTCCCAGGCAGCACCCCTCCTCCATGGCTCGACGGCAGCCTCCCTGGTGACTTCGGATTTGATCCTCTTGGTCTTTGTAAGTTCTGTCCAAATTAAATCGCATCAGTTTTTAAAGTTTTTCCAAGCAACTCTCATCACATCAAGCCACGTTAGTTAATTTGTGTGAATTTATTTTTATCTAATTTCTTTGAAATTAGAGCATTTTTTTTTTTAAATATTGAGACGTTAAGGCCTCATTTATATTTTTGTTGGTTTTGTTTAAAATTTAAATGAAGAAGTGCCTGTGTTTTTACTTGTAGCATCTGATCCTGAGAGCCTAAGATGGAACGTACAATCAGAGCTTGTGCACTGCAGATGGGCAATGTTAGGCGCAGCGGGTATTTTCATCCCCGAGTTGCTAACAAAGTTTGGCATCCTCAACACCCCATCATGGTACACTGCCGGTGAGCTGGAATATTTCACTGACACGACCACCCTCTTTGTCATCGAGCTAATCTTAATCGGCTGGGCCGAGGGTAGACGCTGGGCAGACATCCTCAAACCCGGATCTGTAAACACTGACCCCATCTTCCCCAACAACAAGCTCACAGGAACAGATGTTGGGTATCCTGGAGGACTTTGGTTTGACCCACTTGGATGGGGAAGTGGTTCTCCTGAGAAGATCAAGGAGTTGAGGACAAAAGAGATCAAGAATGGGAGGTTGGCTATGTTGGCTGTCATGGGTGCTTGGTTCCAACATATCTACACTGGCACTGGCCCTATTGACAACCTTTTTGCCCACCTTGCTGATCCTGGTCATGCCACTGTTTTTGCTGTAAGTGCAGCCTTCCTTTTTTATTTTTATTTTTTAAAGGGTTTTAATTAGTAACAAGTTCATATGATTTCTTGTACTTAGAACTCGTATGATTTGTTGCAGGCCTTCACCCCCAAATGAGGATGGATTGGATGCTGTCAATGATTTCAAGCGTGGGAGAGACAATGGATGAACATTTTTACTGGGCATGCAGCTTTAGAAGATGTTTGTTTTCAGAAGGAATATTTGTATCTGTGGAACTTGTATTGTATTTCATCATGTCTTGTCTTCTGCAGAATGCTCATCCAATGTACAAATGCCTCTTTTTAATTAGATGCGCTGAATATTAGTTCAGATGGCAATTAAACTCCCTTCCTATAGTTATAATTATATCACTGATGTTACCCCTTTCACGATAATCAGAGCAACTCAAGAACCAAAACTTGACATCATATCAACGAAATTAACGAATAATTATATAAAACATTTTATTATTACGAGCACTGTCAATATCTTCTCAAGTGAAAGGAAAGTGGGAAAGGCAAAATGCTCCTTTCAAACTATGCTCGAAAAGGACTTTTTAAGCAATTTTTAATTCCAGTTTCCATTTGACCTCGAAGCGATTCTCGTGCGCAAGATCATCCAAATAATCTACTTGAAGCCAGCTGACTTGCGTTTGAGATCGTTAACATCTGATTGTTTCGTGCTCTTGGGAACTTATAAATCTATGAAAAATGCTTTGGTTACAAACACTTAAACAAAATAAATTTACAGACTGATATAATTTGATATAATACGTCAAATTGTAAATTTATTTTTATTATAAAATAGATATAATAAATATTATAAAATCTCCGTTTGTGAATTTTTCTTTGTATAAAAAGTATAGCATTACACTAAAATTTCGAGTTTTTTCTATTTAAAAGCTAGTGTAGATGACACACGTTTCGCACTATATAACTTTCCAATAACGTTAATAGAAATAGAATAAAAATATCAAAATGTCTTGAACGAACTGGTTTGGAAAGTGAACCAACTTTCTGATTCTA
The DNA here is from genome assembly GCA_036898215.1 of Platycarya strobilacea. Lineage (NCBI taxonomy): Eukaryota > Viridiplantae > Streptophyta > Magnoliopsida > Fagales > Juglandaceae > Platycarya > Platycarya strobilacea. The sequence goes on along the minus strand of CM072554.1, from coordinate 13,040,633 downwards.
CTTTTATCCTTCTTTAGCCCAATATTGGTTTGGTTTTGTCACTTTCACGATTCTAATCACAATAAAACTCTTGATATCTCACTTTACAATAGTTGCGATCCAATTATAGGCCAATTAAGCAGCACTTCATCTTTGCACCAAATCAACCTCAAACATATCGTGATTTTCAATGTAAATAATAAAGGCAAAGCTACATTAAGCAAGCAGTTAGTCAATCACTAAGCACAAATTGAATTTATAAAATCACCCTACTACATAAAAATTTCAATACTGTCTTATTGTAACTAAAAATTACAACTTGAATTATCTCAAAGTATCTCTTTCTGGAAATATAGGAGAAATTAAACGTGTAAGAGTTAGGGGGACCGTAATAGGGCTCTAAAACAGAACAACAGAACAAGACGGGTTAAGAGGGGGGTTTAGGTGGCCTTACGATTAGTTGGACCGGTAAGGGCCGGCCCGTACCGGTCCCGCCACAGCTTCTACACGCCATGACACCCGATCCAGTACATGTCCGGCAGCCAACATCGCCATCGGACCAGCGGGAGCAGAGGCACGAGACCCTGCCGGTTCCGTTGCAACTGGGGCACCGCGGGAACGGGCCGGCCATGGGATTCTGGTCCATGACCGACTTGACCAAGGCCGCCCCGGCCAACAAGCTCAGACCCGTCGCCAGTTGAGTCAACACAATCGGACCCATACTCGATGTGTCTGACCACTGATACAGAGAGAGAGAGAGAGAGAGAACTCTGGCCTCTTAAGTGTATATGTGGTGAGAGAGAACAGAATACGAACGAAGAGATTTATTTGGGGAGCGTTAAATTATGATTCAAGATGTTTATGGGAATGTTTCTGATTCATATGCAGAATGGAAGGGAAATGAAGAGGTAACGAGGTGGAACACGTAGTCCTTGATATGCCTGGTGGTTTTTAAAAGCTTAAGATTTTTGGAATTTAGTTAAAGACTACGAGGATGTTTTTCTCTGGTCAGTTCACAGTTGGGTGTTTTTTGTTCGTTTCCTCTCTCTCTCTCTCTCTCTCTCTCTCTCTCTCTCTCTCTCTCTCTTCCACGGCCTACTTTGGATGGCTAATGGCTATCTTGAATTGGGCCCTTGCAAACTTTTTACAAGTGGATGGATCAGGATATCTCTAGAGTTTAGATTCTATTTGTTTTTATAAATCATCATATCTCACATTGTTTAATTTTGTCTAATTATTATAAACTTTTCAAATCTAAAATAAAATATAATCAATAATTCTAGATTTTTAAATTTTTAAATATAGATTAATATTAAAAAATATATAATTTTATAATTTTTTATTTATTTTTTACCTCATCTAATCATATCTATACAATTAAACGAGACCGTGTGTGTTTATTCCATTAGAATGTTGTTTTTGCTTTGCCTGCCATAGATATTCTACCAACTGTAAATTTAACCTTAAGGAATGTCTTTTCGAGATTAGGCCTTGTTTATTTTATAGATAGGATGAGATAAGATGAGATAAAAGTTAAAAAAAAATAAAATATTATTTAAATATTATTTTTTATTTTGAAATTTAAAAGAACTAAATTGCTTATTTTATTTTGTATCATAATTTTTAAAAGTATAATAATAAATTTAAGATAAAATAAATATCCGGATTTATCTTCATCTTACTACTGTTTTTCAATTTCAATTTCAATTTCAGAGATTTACCACATCATCATTTTAAAAAGTATAATAATATTCAACGCATTTTTTTTTCTAATTTGGGAGTGACAAATATTGATATAATGAGATTTTTATCATTGAATTTGAAAGCAACTATCAAGAGTTTTAAAAAAATTCACCCAATAAATCATTCTAAAAGATCTAGAGGATCATAATTCTATTTTTTTTTAAGGCAAGCATAATATATATACGGATACAAGGATACAAAATTTAGTGAGGATCATAATTCATTGACAACGTAGTAACATTTTATCTCGTTAAACTAAGTATTTTGCAATTAGAATTTAGACTTCCAATCTATTTAATTGTGACCATAATGGCATAACGTTTACAATGTTATATCTGGCCATTAAGAATGTGTTATTTATATCATCAGGTTGATTCATTTCTTGACTATATAATAACGTCAGGATCTAATAACAATGCACAACGATTAATATTTTAATTTGGAATGTATAGAGACACTATATAATAACAACGATTCACCTACAAGGCTACTATTTAATTATTAAGATTTGATAAACAAATCGAAACGAAAGGTTCAAATCCCACTCTCCAGTCAACGCCTGGCTAATATTTTAGCTTCTAATCGATTATTTTTTCTTTTTCTATGTTCTTCTGGTGCCAATAATTTGGAGCCCAAAGCCAGTTTCAAGAGCGGATCTCCTTACACCCGGCGGCCAGAATCCATAAATCTTCTCATGACAATAAAAAAAATACAATATTCTAAGAAACACTAAAAAATTAAAAGACATTTTTTTTAAGTAATAAAAATTAAAATACTTGTCTGATATTTATATTAATTCTTGAAGTTCTGATATATTCTAAGAAACAATGATCGTCTTCATGTGAAAACTGCAACTCAATGGGAGTGATTTCAGCATTTTCCTTGTCTGTGAATATCCGGGGCACACCTGTGACAAACGATACCAAAGCCAGATGCACTATGACCATGAGGCATGGAACGAACCATTATATAATAATGTACTAATCTACATTTTGAAGCGAGACTTCTAATGCACCAATGAGCTCAACTCAAATGGCACCTCATCCCCCTAAAAAAATCCTATAAAACATGGTGGAAGAGAGATCCAATATAACAATCTACCGACTACAAGTCTCCTCCCTACCCCCACCCACCCGCTTTCTCCGAAAAAATGTTTGTATAAATTATATCACTTGGACTCCTAACTGATTTACCAACCGCAAGAAAATATATACATTCTATAAAGATCAGCAATAAAAATAATTAAAATTTTTAAAGTGGACAAAAGAAACAAAGATATGCATAAATACTCCAAAATGAGCATTCTAGTTGAAGGTTTACACTTACCATGAAAGCATTCCCTTGCCTCTCCAGCCATAAGAACAACATCACCACTCCGAAGGAACATTGCTATAGGAGGATCCTCTCTAGACTTTCCTCCTAGAAGGAAAATAGCTTTGCAGCCCAAACTGAGAGAACATAACACTAGAATTAGATCCTAACATGGTATTGGCTCCCTAGCTTTGTACTTCTAAAAGAACAGAAACACATACACGCAGATACACATACACGCAGATACACATAGATCGATAGAGAGAGATCGACCTCATGCTTACTATAGGTTTGCTCCAATCGGCTTCCATGTCATCAAGGTGGCCCCCAAGTGTATCACCTGAGCAAAAACACAAAAAATAGTTTTTTCTTCTCAAATTTTAGTGAAGTGAAAATACTCTTTAATCCAAAAATCGATTTAGATCAGCCATTCCAAAGAGCACCTATCCCAAAGTAGTTCACTATTGCAGCTTCTGGCTGGAATTGTTCCCCCTCAAGCATTGCAGGTTCTGCCATTCTTTTAGCTAGTTGACAGAGTGCAACAGGGATCTTGTTGTGTGGTAGAGACACATCATAGTTTCGCTACATCAAGAACATCCATAGGTTTAGAAATTCATAAAAAATAATTACCATGCTGCTTATCTTTCAAAATGTTATGGATCTTTACGTTTGCTTGCACATAGTGACCAAGTCGTGATTCCAATAGTATATGAATACAGAATACTTATTACTCCAACAAATATTGAAGTCCATAGAATCCATCTTAAATATCACCTAAGACATGAAGTTTACATAATCTTCCGTTAACCAACAAATTTTTTGTTTCATTTAATTAAAATAAAAGCCCAGATTAAGCTATTAAACTTAGATCAGGAAAGCACCCTTAAAACTTCAACCAGAGAAACTGGTGGTCAAAACTCCTCAATAAAATACTTGTTTACTGATTATAAAAAAAAAAAACTTTGACCACCAAAACTAGGTGACATCTAATAGTGCAATGTGTGTGCTGTATCATGAAAAAGGTATACAACTTGGTGCATACCTTCCAGAGGCTACTTAAGCTTAAATTAAAACAGATTGACAAGCACTATATGTGATATACAGTTCTAATAACTTGCTAACTGAGCTACTACCTTTCCTTGAATGTTTTTGGATGGAAAATCTGTTTCTTGTACTCAAATTATATATACAGCAAAAACACAGTGGCAAAAGGCTTAACAAGATAAAAGTGAAAAAGATGAACATGGATCAGCATGTACTTTGGACCAGTCAAATTGCAAGCCAAGGGTGCTCCAACGCAACTTCCGCAAAAGAACAGCAGCTGAAACTGATTTGCATGGATTTCCTCCCGAAGACACTGAATGTTCTCCATAAAATTTCCATCTACGGACATCATCGTTGCTGACGGAAGGACAACTATTGGACTCTAAACTAGCGGGAACACTTGCTTCTTCAACTAATACTTTGTTTTCATTTGCAGCAATAAATATGTCATGTATAGGCCCATAAAATGCATTGTGATTTGTTCTATTTGGAGGCTGGGGGAAGTTGTTTAAGCTCTCCCTTATCCATTGGCATTGTTCTTCTACACTTAATGCTTCAGGAATGAAGAAAAACCCTGCATTGCAATAGACAATGTAATTTCTTTTTAGGGAAAAATTAACAAAGGCTAATTATACAAAGGGATGATGGTATTCTGTCATTGCGAAAAGATACCAAGCATTCAAATCTCTCTGAACACTAATAGACATAAAATAATACATATGAAAATTGCCCCGAGCAATATATATACATACATAAACACGCGCACAGAGATATATTGGGCATTGTAACATCCGCAGTTTATCAACTCTATATACATGAAATACTGAAATTACGAGATTTGCAAAGAAGAACGGGCTTCTATTTTGGTTGAAAAACAAAAATACGAATGGAAAACTTCGTTTTGCTGTCATACTGAAATGATTTGCAGAAACCAAGTCTTCAGCGAGAGTCAAACAAAGTTAGTAATCCAGTAAGCTATGACAATTTTTTTCACCAATGATTCCAGCATTTCACCCAAAGCTCCTATGGAACTGATAAATGTTGCTAATAAACCTAGACCCAATTCAGTCACCACCAAACGCACCAGTCACAATGCAGAGCAATTTACATAACTTGCTTTACAAAAACAATAATTTATCGATCGAAAGAAAATTATACCAGGACGGCTTTCCAAGCAAAACACGGGAAGATCGAGATCGCTTTGAAGAGGGATTATTCCTGGTAGAAGATCTCCATTCTCAACTTGAGATTTTAGGATGGACTTAAAATCGAGGACCTCGGATAAATCCACTCGCTTTGGTTGTTTTTTCCTGAGAGGAATACTCAAAATACGTAAACAAGCTGTTTGCAAAGTAAATATTCTGTTTTGAAAAGGAATTCAGGACAAACATAGATTTAAGTACTTTTTGGAGGATTTGGAAGTGTCGTCGTAGTAAAGCTTGTACTTCTTCTCGGCTTTTCTGAATGCGGTTCGGTCAGAGTCGACGGAGACTCTCGCCGATCCGTACATTTCACCTAGTCCTATCCGCCCGTAAGTTCAATCGGAATCAACGGTTCAACCAAATTCAGGATTTTGGGACTAGGGTTTCGTCAAGGCTCGATCTTTTTACCGCAACGGTTTTGAAATTGGAAATGGGTACTGAAATGACCAAACCCGGACCCGGTATGGTTTTCATTTCACTACCATTTTGCGGGGACACTGATGATTTAAGAGAGAATATTATAATCAATTATAAGAGTGTTATAAAATTAAAGAAAGAAATTATTATTGGAAAAGAGAAATAAGAATCTCTCTCTGGAACTCTTAAGAACTGAAACTTTCTTTCTTTTTATATTTTCTTATGAATTTCATTACAACTGAAACTCCTATTTATAAATTTTGAAATTATTATGCAAGTTACTATACAAGTCACTATGCAAGTTACTATACAGAATTTAAAATAATAGTGGTGGGATCATTCACATAATTTTAGTGATGGGACAGGCGGCGGCAGCCGTCCCTCCACTTATTTGTATAATTCATTACACTCCCCCTTAAATGACCACCCATAAAGAATCTGTCTCGTTAAAATCTTGCCAAGTAAAAACTCAGTAGGAAAAAAAATCAATGGCGCAGGAAAAAGAGTACAGTCTTCTTATGTATCCACAAGTGCTTTAAGATTGCCTCATTAAAACCTTGTAGAGGAAAACCCAGTGAGACAAAACTTCAGTGAAGGAAAAAGAGTACAATCAGCACATTTACTCCCACTGAAAAGTATATGACAAAAGATTTTTGAGTATTCGCATTCTAATGTTATGCACAATCTTCTTAAATGTAAAAGTTGGTAACGCCTTTGTAAATAAATCTGCCAGATTATCACTAGATCGTATCTGCTTGACATTAATTTCACATTTCTCTTGAAGTTCATAAGTATAAAAGAATTTAGGTGAAATATGTTTGGTTCTATCACTTTTGATATATCCTCATCTGATTTGAGTGATACAAGCAGTATTATCTTCATATAAGATTGTTGGGCTATTATTGATCATGGGAAGTCCACACTTTTCCTGGATATGTTGAATAACTGATCTTAACCAAATACACTCTCGACTTGTTTCATGAATAGCAATGATCTCTGAGTGATTTGAAGAAGTAGCAGATAGTGTCTGATTAACAAATCTTCATGATATGGCAGTATCTCCATAAGTAAATAAATATCCAGTTTGAGATCTACCTCTGTGTGGGTCTGAAAGATAATTTGCATCTGCATACCCAATCAATTCTGGACTTGAACCACGTTGATAAAATAGTCTCATATCAACCGTACCATGAAGGTAACGAAGGACATGTTTAATGTCATTCCAATGTCTTCGAGTTGGTGCAGAACTATATCTTACAAGCAGATTAACTGAGAATGTAATATCTGGTCGAGTGCAATTTGCAAGATACATCAAAACTCCAATTGCACTGAGATATGGTACTTCGGGACCAGGAATTTTTTCATCGTCATCACAAGAACGGAATGGATCATTCTTCACATCAAGTGTTCGAACAATCATTGGAGTACTCAGGGGATGAGATTTGTCCATATAAAAATGTTTTATGACTTTCTCAGTATACATGGACTGATGAATAAAAATTCCATTTGGCAAGTGCTCGAGCTGCAGGCCGAAACAAAGTTTTGTTTTGCCAAAATCTTTCATTTCAAATTCATTCTTTAAATATATAGCGGTTTTTTAGATTTTTTCAGGAGTTCCCACAATATTTAAATCATCAATATAAACCGCAATAATGACAAATCCGGTATCTGATTTCTTAATAAAAACACATGGACATATAAGATTATTCTCAAATCCTTCTTTCAATAAATATTCACTTAAGCGATTATACCACATGCGTCCGGATTGCTTCAACCCATATAAAGATCTATATAGTTTAATTGAGTACATATTTATAGATGTACTTATAGATGCTTCAGACATCTTACATCTTTCAGGGATTTTCATATATATGTCATGGTCTAAGGATCCGTATAAATATGCAGTGACCACATCCATCAACCGCATTTCTAATCCTTTTGTAACAACCAGACTAATCAAAAATCTAAATGTGATTGCATCCATAATGGGAGAATATGTTTCTTCATAATCAATCCCGGGTTTCTGCAGGAAACCTTGTGCGACAAGTCGTGCTTTGTACCGCACAACTTCATTTTTCTCATTACGTTTTCGTACAAATACCTACTTATATCCAACAGGCATTACACCCTTTGGTATTTGGACAACAGGTCCAAATACTTCTCGATTTACTAGCGAATTTAATTCAGCTTCAATAGCTGTTTTCCATTTTGGCCAATCATTTCTACGTCGACATTTTTCGATACTTTTTGGCTCACTTTCTTCATTACTTTTGGTAATGTCAAAGGCCATTTTATATGAAAATATGTTGTTGACAACAGTTTTATTTCTATCCAGAATTTCTCCAGTTTTCATGAAATGTATTGAGATCTCATTATTTTCAGGTACCTGTTCTTCTTCAGGGGAAAACATTTCATGACACACCTCTTCAGGAGGTCCCTTTTCAGGAGATTTATACTCTTCAGGAGTTTCCTCTTTAGGAGGTTCTACAATAGAAGATTTGAGCTATTTAGGAGCACCAATTATATTTGTAGCCTGTATTGTAGGTACGTGTTCTTCAGGAACACCAAATTCATTTTGTATTCTTTTCCTTTTAGAAATTTTATCTTTTGCACCAATAGGTCTTCCACGCCTCAGGCATGTTTTAGATTCACCTATTGCTGCTTTGATAATTTGTCCTTTAGGGACTTCAATCCTTGCTAGAGTATTAACCGCAGGAATATAAGATTTTACTACACTTTTAGTGTCAGTAAATACATCCGGTAATTGATTTGCAACATTTTGCAAATGAATAATTCTCTGAACTTCCCGTTTACATTCATTTGTAGAAGGATTAAAATGAGACAGGGTCTTATTATCCCAAATAATATCTTGTCGTGCTTCAGGCACTGACTTTTCTTTACCCATTAACAGAAAATTGGATTCGTCAAAATGATAATTCTCAAAACGTGCTTTAAACATATCCCCTATAAGGGGTTCAAGGTATCTAATAATAGATGGAGAATCAAAATCAACATATATCCCAAGTCTACGTTGAGGGCCCATTTTTGTACGTTGTGGAGATGCAATTGGAACATATACAGCACATCCAAAAGTACGAAAATGAGAAATATTTGGTTGTTGACCAAATGCAAGCTGTAATGGAGAATATTTATGATATGCAGATGGTCTAATGCGAATTAGAGATGCTGCATGAAATATAGCATGTCCCCAAGCAGAAACAGGTAGTCTTGATTTCATAAGTAAAGGTCTAGCGATTAGTTGAAGCCTTTTGATCAAAGACTCGGCTAAACCGTTTTGTGTGTGTGTATGGGCAACAGAATGTTCAACATCTATTCCTATTGACATATAATAATCATCAAAAACTTGAGATGAAAATTCACCTGCATTATCCAATCGAATGGTCTTAATTGGATACTCAGGAAATTATACTCGTAGTTTAATTATTTAAGTAAGAAGTCTAGCAAATGCAACATTTCTAGTAAAAAGCAGACAAACATGTGACCATCGACTAGATGCATCAATTAGAATCATAAAATATTTAAATGGTCCACTTGATAGATGAATAGGCCCACATATATCTCCGTGAATCCTTTGTAAAAAGGATAGAGATTCAATAATGACTTTTAAGGGAGATGGTCTGATAATTAACTTACCTTGAGAACATGCAGAGCACGGAGATTCATTAAATAGAAATATATTTTGATTTTTTAAGGGATGTCCATGCGAATTTTCAATAATTCGTCTCATCATTATAGAACCCGGATGTCTAAGGCGATCATGTCAAGTCATAAATACTTTAGGGTTAATGCACTTCTGGTGCATTACCACATATGATTCAATTATTCTCATTTTTGTATAATACAATCCAGAACATAGAGCAGGCAATTTTTCTAATATGAGCTTCTGGCCCGATATTGTTTTAATAATAAGAAGATGCTCTTTACTGCCTTTATTAGTCGTTTCAATATGGTAATCATTACGACGTATATCTTTGAAACTTAATAAATTTCTTCTGGATTGTGAAGAGAATAGAGTATCATCAATACAAAATTGGGTGCCATTAGGCAACACAATATAAGCTCTTCCGGAACCCTCAATTAAATCCGATGAATCTGATATGGTATGAATATAGGTTTTACTTAGTGTTAGATTTTGAAAATATTTCTTTTCTTTGAAAATTGTGTGAGTTGTAGCACTGTCAGTCAGACATATATCTTTATCATTCAACTCAGAGATAAAAAGCTCATCAATGTAATCCATGATTCTACAAAATATACAAAACTTTTATTACAGATAGAAAGAAAATACATTAATTGAGTGGAACACTTCTATCTCCAATTAAATATTCAATACTACCTTCAGGATGATTAAAGAAATCAGATACATCAAGATGAGTAATGTCTACATCTACTGAATCTAATAAATTATCTGATGGTTCTACTAAATTTATTTCATGGACTTTATTCTTTCCTTTAATAGAAGCTTGATATAAATCAGCTAGGTGCCTGGCTGTACGATAGGTACGTGACCAATGTCCAGTCATTCCACATCTATGGCACACCTCTTCACTTTTCTTTGAAGAATTATTCTGAGGATTTTTACCCCTTTCTAAATTGTACCACTTCTGGTGATATGGTATATTATTATCCCTTTTAATGTTGTCATTTTTGAGACCAAAATTTCTATAATTTCTCCTACCATGCCCACGCCCCCGATTTTTTCTAAAGAATGCACCATTTACTTATGGGAATGATGTAAACTTATTACCATTCACTTCAAGGAATGATATTGAGCCAGTAAGGCGTGACTGGTGGTTTTCTAATAAGAGCTCATTGTTCTGCTCAGCTACTAGAATACATGATATAAGTTCAAAATATTTCTTGAACTTTCTCTCTCGATACTGCTGCTGCAGGAGCACATTCGAGACATGAAATGTAGTATAAGTCTTCTCTAACATATCATTATCGGTAATTTTCTCACCGCATAATTTTAATACTGAGCTTATTTTAAAAAGTGCGGAATTATACTCACTAACACTTTTATAATCTTGTAACCTCAGTGCAACCATTGAGAACGAGCTCTTGGGAGGATGACAGTCTTCTGATGTTCATATATCTCCCTTAAATTGTTTCACAAAATATAAGGATCTTTTACTGTAAGATATTCAGTTTTCAATTCTTCATGAAGATGGTGGCAAAAGAAAATCATTACTTTAGCACGATCTTGCAGGGATGCTTGATTTCTTTCTTTAGTAGTTTCTCCCAGGTTCATTGCATCAAGATGAATTTCAGCATCAAGTATCCAGGATAAATAATTTTTCCCAGATATATCAAGAGCAACAAATTCCAATTTTGTAAGATTTGCTATTTTTTACACATATAAATAATGAAATAAATATGTGTATTTCAGAAAATATATTTATAAATTCACACAGATAATCATCAATAAAATATATCAAAAATTTCAAATAATATATTGAAAAACTTACAGAGGAATAAGGCCACTAGCTTCAGAATTGGTAGAACCGTCGTGCTGATAACGTGTTATAAAATTAAAGAAAAAAAACTACTATTGCAAAAGAGAAATAAAAAACTCTCTCTCTGGAACTCTTAAGAACTGAAATTTTCTTTCTCTCTCTATATTTTCTTATTAATTTCATTACAACTGAAACCTCTATTTATAGGCTTTGAAATTACTATGTAAGTTACTATGCAAGTCACTATACAGAATTTAAAATAATAGTGGTGAAGTCATTCACATAATTTTAGTGGTGGGACAGGCGGCGGCGGCCGTCCCTCCACTTATTTGTATAATTCATTACAGAGAGGACATAAATGATCCCCCACTTATATTTGAAAAAGAAAAAAATTAGTTATGTCTAAGGCACTCGCCAATTGCCTCTCTATATATATATTATATGTTTTTGTTCGATCAGATTCATATATGTAAGAAAAATGAAAAAGAAAAAACAAATAAAGAGAGAAAATTCCAGCTCTTAAATAATAAAATTTCTAAATATTTTTTCTTATAAAATCTCTTGCAATAAATATTTTTTCTTTAAATTTTATAACATATTATCAATACGACAGTTCTACCAATTTCTAAAGTTAGTAGGATTCTTTTTCGAGTAAGTTTTTCAATATATTATTTACAGTTTTTTAGATGAATATGAAATATTATATTGTTGATTATTATTTGATAAAATTTGTGCGACTTTATAAATATGTTTTTGAAATACACATATTTATTTCACTATTTATATATGTAAAAAATGTGAAATCTTACAAAGTTAAAATTCATTAATCTTGAAATTTATGGAAAAAATTATTTATCTTGTATTCTTGATGCTGAAATTCATATTAATACAATGAACCTAGGAAAATAATAAAAGAAAGAAATCAAGTGTCCCTACAGGACCGTGCTAAAGCAATGATTTTTCTTCGTTACCATCTTCACGAAAAATTAAAAATTGAGTATCTTACAGTAAAAAATCTCGTTATTTGTGAAATAATTTAAAAGAGAGATATGAATATCAAAAGACTATCATCCTCCTAAAAGTTCATTACGAATGATTGCACCTGAGTTTGCAAGATTTTTAAAATATTAGTGAATATAACTCCGCACTTTTTAAAATGAGTTCAGTATTAAAATTATGCGGTGAGAAAATCACCGATGATGATATATTAGAAAAGACATATACTATTTTTCATGTCTTGAATGTGCTCTTGCAGCAGCAATATCAAGAGCGAAAGTTCAAGAAATATTCTGAACTTATATCTTATCTTCTAGTAGCTGAGCAAAATAATGAGTTTTTATTAAGAAACCAGCAGTCACGTCCTACTGATTCAACATCATTCCCCGAAGTGAATGGTACTAAATTTGCATCATTCCAATAAACGAATGATGCATCCTTTCGAAAAAAATTGGTGGCGTGGACATGGTAGGATAAATTATAGAAATATTGGTTTAGAAACGATAAGATTAAAAGCGATAATAATATACTATATCACCAGAAGTGGTATAATTCAGATAGAATTAAAAACCCTCAAAATAATTTTTCAAAAAAAGGTAAAAATGTGTGTTATAGATGTGATATGACTAGACATTAGTTACGCACCTGTTGTACGACCAGACACTTAGCTGATTTATATCAAACATCTATAAAATGAAAGAATAAAAAGTTTGAAACAAATTTAGTAGAATCATCAGATGATTCATTAAATATAGATATCACTCGTATTGATTTTTTGATTTTTTTAAAAATTCTGATGGTAGAATTGATCACTTAATTGGAGATGGAAGTGGTCTTCCCAATTAATGCAATTTTTTTAGAATTCTTTAATATTTATAATAAAAATTTTGTATATTTTATAGAATCATGGATCACACGGATGAATTTTTTATTTCTGAGTTGAATGATAAAAATATATGTTTAGCTGACAGTGCTACAACTCACACAATTCTTAAAGATAAAAAATATTTTCAAAATCTAACACTAAGTAAAACCTATATCCATATCATATTAGATTCATTAAATCTAAATGAGAGTTCCGAAAGAACTTATATTGTGTTGCCTAATGACATCAAATTTTATATTGATGATATTCTATTTTCTTCACAATTTAGAAAAAATTTATTGAGTTTCAAAGATATATGTCGTAATGATTATCATATTAAAACTACCAAAAAGTGTAGTAAAGAGTATCTCCTCATTACTAAAATAATATCGGGTCAGAAGCTCGTATTAAAAAAACTGTCTACTCTATCTTTTGGATTATATTATACAAGAATGAGAACAAGTAAATTATATGTGATGTACCAAAAGTGCATCGATCCCAAAGTATTTATGACTTGGTATGATCGCTTTGGATATCCGGGATCAATAATGATGAGACGAATTATTGATAATTCGCATGTGCATCTCTTAAAGAATCAAAAGATTCTTTTACCCAATGAATATCCGTACTCTATATGTTTCTAAGATAAGTTGATTATCAGACCATCTCTCTAAAAAATCGTTGTTGAATATCCATCCTTTTTATAAAAGATCCACGGGGATATATATGGGTCTATTCATCCATCAAGTGGACCATTTAAACACTTTATGTATTTGATTGATGCATCAAGTTGATGATCACATGTTTGCTGCTTTTTACTAAAAAAGTTGCATTTGCTAGACTTCTTGCTCAAATAATCAAACTACGAGCACAATTTACTGAATATCCAATTAAAAATATTCAATTAGATAATTGCAGGCGAATTTTCGTTTCAAACTTTTGATAACTATTTCATGTTAATAGAAATAGATGTTGAACATCTTATTACCCATACACACACTCAAAACGGTTTAACTGAATTTTTGATCAAAAAAGTTCAACTAATCACTGGACATTTATTTATGAAATTAAAACTATATATTTCTACTTTGGAACATGTTATACTTCATGCAATATCATTAATTTGAATTAGACTATCTTCATATCATAAATATTCTCTATTACAGTTTGCATTTGGTCAACAATAAAATATTTCTCGTTTTCGTACTTTTGGATGTGTTGTATTGTAATATCCCGATCCCAATTTTAGATTTAATTTTTTTTTTGAATCTAATAATTACTATTATTATCATTAGTTTAAGTTATTTTTATTAAGATTGATTTTAAGTTCTCATTGGATATTTTTTTTAATCCGAATGTTTCACAACTCAAATTACGTTGAGATCAGTGATCTCACAGAGGCTTCATTTATTTATTTATTTTCTTAACCACCCAAGATTTCCTTCGATCATCATCCTCTATTTCGAATTCACTTCAAACCATATCTCAACTCAAATGTTGAAATTCAAACCCTTTAGAAATTATCTCTAATTCAAACCAAACTCCTACCCATAGTAGTAGGCCTCTTTACATACTCAAATTCCAAAATCTAGTCTTTGATCTAACCCCAACTCAAAGCCAATCTTCTAATCAAACACGTTTTCTCCCTTCCCTTTATTAATAAAAACATCACCCGAGTCTCAGTAGCCATCATCCCTTACCCAGAGAAAACCCAACCCACAGCAAATCAAAAACACCACTCGGCAACAACCAAGCTGCAGCCCCCGACATGTACAACCACCCTCCCATGGCCAACAATCCACGTTTTTCAGCCACTTCCAAGCCTAAACTCCATGCAACAGAAGCCACCAACCAACGCTCATCTACTGCAAATCGAGACACCGAATACCACAAAAGCAGTGCTCTGTTTTATACACTGAAAATAGAAGAACTTTTCTCCCCAACAAGCCACCGAAACCCACAGTCCTTCTAGCCCTCACGTGGCCACCAAACCACCCACAGCACCGTGAAGCCGCAGCAAAGAACCATCCACCAACCGAAAACCACTATAGTTGTCCCCTATTTTTTTGGCCTAGCCAAGTCGACCATCACTTGGACATCAGAGCACCTCTCGCAGCTCCAGAAAGCGTCGAACATCCTTCCCCCACCATCTAGTGCCTCTCTCGACAAGCCCCTCCTCTATTTCGCCCACCAAACCGAACCCTCACGACGCAGCTCTGCCTAGCCACCAAGAGAATCAAACCAGTCCACCTCAATGCTGCCGCCTACCCAAGATTTTCGGACCTGCCCAGAAACCGCCGACCTCCTCCGATGAAGCCCAGAGTGCCGCCAATCTCCTTTCTCCTTGGTAAACTCTCTGTTCAGCCGAACTGCCCTGCTTATTTTCCTCTGGTGTTTTATTTCAGTCCATTGAGCCTCTATTTCGCAACTCGTGTGTTTCTACACGGTTTTCATCCGCTTTTATATTTAAAGTGGCTTGGGCCATGGGCCATAAAGCCTTTCTCAAAAAGTTTTGGATTAATCTTCCATTTAAGTTTAAATGTTTTGATGGCCCCATTCTAGTTTATTTAAGAAACTGTTCTTCCTGGATTAACTAGGCTTATTTTTGCACGAACTTGTATTTTAAAATTTAGTATAAGCCCAAAGATTTATTTTTTTTCATGCAAAGTAATTAAAGTTTAAGAATTGTTTTTAGTCTTTTATTAAATTATTAATTTATTTATGATTTCATGTAAGTAGAGGGTTATGATACGATTATTTTAGAAAACTAGTGACGTTTAATATCTTGAAATTAGGAAGTCACACTAAGAGGTAAGTAGCATGATCATATTTTTTATGCATGTACGATAAACACATTTCATAAGTAGCATGATCATACTTTTTACGCATGTATGATAAACACATTTCATAAAATTATTATGTATGTATGGCCATTATTTGAAAACCCTTTTTTATGTATCCAATCATGATATAAAAATTATGAAAATTCATATATGATTTATAAGATGGTTTATACATTAAAAATATTTATAAAATGTCATGATTTGTATAAGAGAATTATGCATTAAGATATTTGTGAAACATCATGATTTTATGCATTAAAGTTATTTATAAAAAGTCATGATTTTATATGAGAGTGTATAAAATTATTTATGAAAGATCATGGATTCATGTGAGGAATCATGTATCATAATTTGTTATGAAAGTATGTGATTTTTTTTGAAATTTATGTTATGACAAGAATGCAAGTATGATAAGACATATAAGCGGCCTATATATGATATGAAATCGGTACCTATGTATGGGCATATTGTATTGTCAGGTCGTACATGCTGGTAGTGCACCCAGTATGTATTCTTTATATATGGATTCCATAACTCGTGGCCACCGGCAGAATCAAAATTTTTTAGATTCGCTAACCCTAATTCACGGGGTCAACAGTAGGTAAAGGCCTATGATAAATACGATATGATAAGATACGCAACGATATGATAAACAATTTCACGTTTTTATGAAAAGCTCATATTCTCAGCATTTATGAAAAATTTATGTTCAGTATATTTTTTTTTTTGTGAAAAGTGCATGTTCATGTTATTAAGTATGTATTTATGAGTATGCATGTTTTGAAAGAATCGATGAGTATTACTTTTACTGTATGATGTGTTACTTATTGAGTATTCGACTTATTTTATTTTTATTTATATGTTTCTATATTTCCTTTTAAAAATCATCATAGGTGATGTGGATAAGCAGGTAGCAGGATTTAACTTAGGGAGGCGATGCAGAGGCCTAGACAATGTATTAATTTTATTTTGTAACTTCCAGTGAATGAAATATTTTTTTAAAAAAATGCTTCTAATGACTCTCTTTAGTTTTATAAAAACTGTTTCATTTATTTAAAAAAACATTCGTATCTGGTGCGTTTTTATAAAGAAAGGTTTTAGTGCACACTGACTCCCTAAAATATTTTCAAAATGCTATATTTGGAAGCGGGGGTGTACATGTATATGTTCCAATTGTACCTTTACAACGTACAAAAATGGGCCCTCAAAATATAATTGGAATATATGTTGATTTTGATTCTCCATCTATTATTAGATACATTGAGCCTGTTATAAGAGATATGTTTAAAACACGTTTTGAGAATTGTCACTTTGACGAATCCACTTTTCTATTACTGGATAACGAAAAGTCAGTACTTGAAGTACGATAAGAAATTATTTAGGATAATAAAACTCTGTCTCAATTTGATCTTCCTACAAATGAATGTAAATTAGAAATTCAGAGGATTATTCATTTATAAAGTATTGTAAATCAATTACTGGATGTATTTACTAACATTAAATGTGTAGTAAAATCATATATTTTTACTATTAATGCTCTAGTAAGAATTGAAATCCCTCAAAAACAAATTGTCAAAACAGTAATAGGTGAGTCTAAAACACGCTTGAAGCATGGAAAACTTATTGGTGCAAAAGACAAATTCTCCAAAGAAAAATGATACAAAATGAATTTGATATTCCTGAATAATCCATACCCACAATACAAGCTACAAGTATAGTTGATACTCCTGAAGAGGTCAAATCTTCTATTCCAAAATCTCCTAAAAATGGACCTCCTAAATAGGTGTTTCATGAAATCTTTTTCATTGAAAATGAACAAGTACCTGAAAATAATGAGATCTTAATACATTTCATGAGTACTGGAGAAATTCTGGATAGAAATAAAACTATTTTAAATAACATATTTTCATATAAGATGGTCCTTGACATTACTAGAAATAATGAATAAAGTAAACTAAAAACTGTCGAAAAATGTCAACGTAAAAATGATTGGCCAAAATGGAAAGTAGTTATTGAAACTAAATTAAACTCACTAGCAAAGCAAGAGATATTTGAACCTGTTTTCCAAACACCAAATGATGTAATGTCTATTGAATATAAATGGGTATTTGTACGAAAACGTAATGAGAAAAATGAAATTGTGTGGTACAAAATACGATTTATTGCACAAGATTTCTTGTAGAAACTCGGGATTGATTATGAGGAAATATATTATCCCGTTATGGATGCAATCACATTCAGATTTTTGATTAGTATGGTTGTTATAATATAATTAGATATGCGGTTGATAAATGTAGTCCCTGCATATTTATATGGATCCTTAGACCATAACATATATATGAAAATTCCTGAAGGATATAAAATGCCTGAAACATCTACAAGTACATCTAGAAGTATGTACTCTATCAAATTTCAAAAATTTTTATATGGGTTAAAGCAATTCAGACGCATGTGGTATAATCGCCTAAGCGAATATCTATTGAAAAAAAGATTTGAAAATAATCCTATATGTCCATATATTTTTATTAAGAAATCAAAATTCGGATTTGCCATTATTACGATTTATGTTGATGATTTAAATATTGTGAGAACTCTTAAAAAAATCACAAAAATCGCTATATATTTAAAGAATGAGTTTGAACTGAAAGATCTTGGCAAAACAAAATTTTGTCTCGGCTTGCAGCTCGAGCACTTATTAAATGGAAATTTATTCATCAGTACATGTATACAGGGAAAGTTCTGAAACACTTTTATATGGACAAAGCTCATCCCCTGAGTACTCCAATGGTTGTTCGATCACTTGATGTGAAGAATGGTTCATTCTCGTCCTTATGAAGATGATGATGAAGAAATTATTGATCCTGAAATACCATATCTCAGTGCAATTGGAGTTTTGATATATTTTCTAAATTGCACTCGGCCTGATATTACATTTTCAGTTAATCTACTTGCAAGATATAGTTATATACTAACTCGAAGGCATTATAATGGTATTAAATATATCTTTCGTTACCTTTAGGGTACGGTTGTTATGAGATTATTTTATCAACGTGAATCAAGTCCACAATTGATTGGGTATGCAGATGCAGATTATCTTTCAGATCTATACAAAGGTGGATCTCAAACTGGATATTTATTTACTTATGGAGATACTGTCATATCATGGAGATATGTCAAATAGACACTATCTGCCATATTTTCAAATCACTCAGAGATCATTGCAATTCATGACGCAAGTCGAGAGTATATTTGGCTGAGATCAGTGATTCAACATATCCAAGAAAAGTGTGGTCTTCCTATGATCAATAATATCCCAACAATTTTATATGAAAATAATACTGCCTATATCACTCAAATCAGAGGAGGATATATTAAAATTGATATAACCAAACATATTTCACCTAAATTCTTTTATACTCACGGACTTCAAGAGAAATATGAAATTGATGTCAAGCAGATATGATCACGTGATAATCTGACAGATTTATTCACGAAGGCATTACCAACTATGATATTCAAGAAAATTGTGCAGAACATTAGAATGCGAAAACTTAAAGATCTATCATTATGCACTTTTTATGGAGAGTAAATGTTTTGAAAACTTGTACTGATTGTACTCTTTTTCCTTCACTGAAGTTTTGTCCCATTGGATTTTCTTTTACAAAACTTTAATGAGGCAATTTTAAAGCACTTGGAGGTACATAAAAATACTGTACTATTTCTCTTTCGCCATTTTTCTTCTTCTCATTGAGTTTTTCCTTGCCAAGATTTTTAATGAGATATATTTTTTACGAGTGGTCATTCAAGGGAGAATGTTGTAATCAATTATGGTAGGGGGATATGAATGACCCCCCCCCCCACTTATCTTTGAAAAATAATTTGGATTAGTGTTGATGTATTTGAATTCAAATAGGATAAGATTTTATCTTATATTTAAAACTGTAATATTTGGATTGTTGAATTTGAATTCAATAGGATAAGTTTTGATTTTTGAATAAATGTAATTTAAACTATGGGATTTATCCATAGTATTTTAAGTCCTTTTAGGAGTCTGTTAACGAGGCTAAAAATGTAAATTTCAAGATTTGGAATGATAAAATCAGAAAATAAATTCGAAATTCAAATTGTAGCAGTACATCCTGAAACTTATTAGCAACTTGTTAGCAAACGAATTTTGATTAAGGGTGTAAATAGTCCGGTTTGGTCCGGTTCGGTCTGGGAAAAATGTGGACCAGTTCTATTCGGTCCAAAAATTTTCTCACCCTGGATTGGACTAAATAGGATTCGGTTCATACCGGTCCGGTCTGGACTAGGGATACCCCATATGATTTAATGGACTAAATTTGATCCAAAATCTTGCAATAATTAAATATACTTTTTTTGTCTAAATTTATAAATTATTAAATATATACTAGTACTACTTTTATAAAAAAAAAAAAATCATTTTTGTCAATTGTCAATTTCTTATTTTATCTAAATATTAAACAAAATATGTAGTTATAACTTATAGTCTATAAAATTAATACTTATACTATAAATTTTAACTAATATTCTATTTTATATATAACCTATAGGTTGATTAGTTAATTTAATTTTCATAAGTCATATCAATTAATCAATGATATTAATGATCATTGATCATACTTTATATATAGTTAAAAATAACATTAATAATTAATATTTATAATTGCTACATGTAATCAAAAGAAGAGTAATTATTAATTAGTTAATAGTAATTTAGTGATACATCATAAGTTAGTTAACTATAACTAATAATATTATTACATAATTTACATTAATATATTATAAATTTATATATTTGTAAATCGTAATAAATTAGTAATAATATTAAATAATAATAACACACTTATTACTTATAAGTTATTACTAATACTCTATATAGATATACTATAATTTTTATTTTTATACTATAATTATTATAAATTATAATATGTTAATATTATAAGAGTATATATTATATATTAATATGTTATAGTATCATTTTTAATCTATATTAATATTAATATTAAAATTTATATATTATTACTTATATATACATATATATATAAAAAATATATGTGTATTTGGTCCGATCCAATCCGATCCGGTCCAGGGGGAGAAATGTTCTCCCCCTAGATCGGACCAAAAATTTTCGGTCCATTAAAAAATTGGACCGGACTGGACCGAATGGAATTCGGTCCATTCGGTCCAGTCCGGTCCGGTCTCTGTCTAATCCAACCAGTTCGGTACGGTCTACAAGTCCGGTTCGATCTTTTTACAGCCCTAATTCTGATGGAGGATGACTTTTCAACAGATGCGTTTCCGTAGCACTTTTTGAATTATCTATTTAAATCAAGTCAAATGGTAACCCTAGGAAGGAATTTCGATTAGAGCTAATATTTAAACATATTTGAGAGTCGTTTGAGAGGAAAATTAGTAGAGAATTTTCCTTGTGATTTTTATACACTTGCGAGTGTGATCTTGCTCATAGTTTGAGAAAATCGTTTATTTGTGTACGTGATCAACCACTGGAGGTTCCAATAGGAAAGACATAGATTAAAGATCACCAGAGGTTTTGGCTGCTATCGTGGTAGAGATAAACGGGTCGTTTGTCCGATCAAGTAAAAGAGTCAATTGACAGAGATTTTGTAATTGAATAACTTGCTTGTAAACTGATTTTCAATTAATAAAAATGATTTTCTTAGGTTTGGTTGCCTCGTATGATATTATTTTTGAAGAGTTATTCAAAAGGTCTCCCTTCGTAACCAATCGATGTGTTTCTGCTTAATAATTTATTTATTGCATATTCAGAATATTCACACGATTGAAATCTAATAAATTTGATTGTGAAAATTGTTAGATATATTCGACTACACAAGAGTACAAAGGGAATTTCATAATTGATGGATACACAAAATTGATGGATGATGTGCATCCATCAATTACGGCAATTAAGTCGTGCCTAAGGCACTCACCAATTGCCTATATATATGTTTTCGTTCGATCAGCTTCATACATGTAAGAAAAACGAAAGAGAAAAAAAGAAATGAAGAGAAAAAATTTCAGTTCTTGAATAATAAGAGTTCTAAATATTTTCTCTTATAAAATCTCTTACAATAAATATTTTCTTCTTTTTAAGTTTTATAATATTGTAGATATTTTATTTCAAGCGCTTCTTGACATCTTACCTATTATTAGGCATTATCCCAAAAATTTCCTTTTCGTGATAGTAGTTAGTACACATCTTCCTCTGCCAATACAATCATATCCATTAAACTCTCGAGAGAAGTGATACACGCATATCATATTTTATAATATTTACACAATACAAGTTATAAAGTATGAATGTTTATATAAACTGTCTTATAAAATTAACATTATTTTATAAAAATATTCCTATTTTATAACATATTATAATATGTTGTACAAGTTGTCGTGAGTTTATTGTTTTCCAACTCTCAAACTCATCTTTTATCGACAACCTGAAACTCGATCATCCACTGCACAAAATTCCAAATTCTTGCCATCTAGAAGGTCATTCACTTGCAAAAGCCAGATTGACCCATTCAAGCTGTCTAGACTCGATAATTATCTCTCAGTTGCTCGAAAGTTTTTGTTCTCTAGAAGCAAAGTTTTTTTTGTTGGATTTTGTCTAGCCCTTTTGGTTTTCTGTCTTTTTTTTGCAACTAAAGTCTGGAAACTTAACATGTACGAGTTTCACGAGCGTGATTGTGGAAGCCCTGCCCCTACCTACCTAAGATTGAGCTAGAAATCCGAGATGCTCTTACGTTGTCGACCTAGGAGAAGATCGTGAAAAAGCCGAACCAGGGAGATGCTCTACACATGTCTAACGGAGAGAGAAAATGTTGAGGAAACGAAAGAGACATTTCACGCATCTTCTTTTAGTAATAAAATCATAAAATAATTATTTGGAGGGTAAATAGGAGTTGGCCAATATTGACAAGTTGTGAGTTTTTACTATAGAGAGTTTTAAAATTGAAAAATGAGGGGGAGAAGCCACACTCAGTGCACTCCCCCTCACATGAACAGTGTCATGAACAGTGCATAACACTGTTCATGTGAGGGGGAGTGCCTTGAGTGTGGCTACTCCCCAGCATTGCCCTTTAAAATTTGGAGTTATGACCAATCCAATGTAGATATATATTTTTATATCTAAATAAATTTGAAACTTGCATTGGCATATAATATGTCATTTTATGAATTAAAAATATTTTATTTTATTGATCTTTTGTGTAACTACATCATTTCCCTGTCTTGGAAGGAAATAAAAACATGAAATTTTTGCTTGCCACAACTAGCAATGAAGTCGTAACGTTATCTTCTGGATCGTTTTCCATAGAACGAGTCCTAAACCCCCGATGTAAACTTGACTAAATACATATTGATATGCACAACCTTTCCATCGATAAAGAGGAGCAGAATGGCCTGCGGGACTGCGTTACGTTTCGTCTTTTTAGCCGAGCCGTGGCGACCCGTTCGTCTCGATCGAACCTTCGATTGCGCTTCGCTGAAGATCCGTGGATCTTCTACGCCCAGGTGGAGCGGGAAGTTTCGGACTCTCAGAGCCCGGGATTTTCACACGGCGAAACTAATAACTCAACTCAATTGCTCTCACAACGAAACCCCATCGTCGTCGTCTCAGGACGACCAAGGCCCGCCTCAAGAAGCTGTTCTCAAAGCTATTTCAGGTTCAACTCCGGAAAACACGCTCTCTCTCTCTCTCTCTCAGAATTGTTTTTAAATTCTTGTTTGTATTGGATGCTGAGGTCTCTAAGGCGGAAGGAAGAGTTGGACAAACTACAAATGTGGTGATTGGTGGCACCGTAGCAGACGATTTAACCAAGGAATGGCTCGCTTTGGATCAGAAGGTATGATACGGATGAACTCACCTCAAAGTGGTTAGCTCGCATGCTCTTAGGTAGCATTTAATTCTAAAATAAAAGTTTGTTATTTGGGCACGTATTTCTGCAGCCAGCCAGTTTAGTGCACATAGAGTTTAGACGTCCTTTAATTCAGCATGTGTGGTCTCCTACTTTTGATAGGTGAACTCATACCCAACAGTAAGAGGCTTTACGGCGATTGGAACTGGTGGTGATGATTTTGTGCAAGCTATGGTTGTTGCCGTTGAATCTGTAATCCAACAACCAATCCCCGAGGTAGTTATCCTTTGTTATTTTGGTGGTTTATTTATTTTTATTTATGTAAGTGTTAAAAGTTGATCTATAGCAATATAGACTTTTGGAGCATGTGTTAGTGCTGGAGTACTGTAGAAGAGTGTGTGGTACTTAAATACCAGACCAAGTTTGAATGTACTTTTTTTAGAAAGAGTTGGGGCCATATGTCCATAAGTAACCCCGCTTCAAATTTATTAAAAGTTCTCATATATGACGGAGGAATACCGTGGTAACAACCGGATATGTGGGGGTTATGCATAGACAGAAAACCCAACCTAGGTATCAAAATTAAACCAAACTTTATTATATGCCTATCAAAACAAACAAGTTAACAATATCTAACATAAGGCAAACCCCATCTATCTGTACAAATTATGCCACAAAAAATACCCTGGTCCAATGTATCACCAAAAAAACTCCACTGATCTCCCAGGAGTTCCTTCCTTGGCCAAAAAATCAGCAGCCATATTCACTTCTCTAAACACATGCTTCACTTGAACATTAAGAACTTGCAACAAGAAAATTCTGATAGATGGTATTAACCAATTTCTTTGAAGTTTGAATGTATTAACCAACTTCTTTGAAGGGTTATGCTATAGATGGTATTCTTTTGCAAATTCATTATGTTCAAATTATATGGTTTTGGTTTTTAAAACTTGAGATTAGTGAATCTAAATGACATTGAGTTAAATGAAAGCAAAGTACTGTTGAATACTTGCTAGTTGAGATGGGTAGATGGATAGTTCCAGCAGTCAAGGAAGTTCGACCAGACCATTTCCATTATGCATCTGCAAATCATTATAAGGAGAAAGTTGATGACAAAAAGTGTTTTGGTTCAAGGGATGATAGAATCCTCTCCCATATCACACCATGGGGGCAAAGCTTGCTAAGTAGCAGGATCGTTACACCATAAGTAGAGAGACCTTCAGGCCCTCATCTTTCTGTCAACTAGAATCTCCTACACAATATTGCTGCAACTTCTGATAAGAAGGGAGTATCAATCATTCCAATTATATGTCTGTACACGAAAACTCAGTCATGTCTCTAATGCTGCCACATAGAAAGAATGTTGTTCCAATTGGATGCTTTAAAGGGGGAGGTGGAGGACTGGAAAGAACATGTGATTACGTTGGAAAACATTTGGAACCTCTGCTATTGCCAGGGTTGGATTTGTTATGCTGCATCAAGTAGTTTGGCTGACCTTGCAAACTGGATAGAATGAAACTGAGCTTGCAATTCAAAGTACTATGCTGCCATGATTTATTGTTAGCTACCTTATTGAGTTTGTTTTGATGATGCAGTTAAGGAAAAGGGTCATCTGCTTGATCATTCTTTGTAACAATAAGTTCTGTAGTATCAACTGGGCTGCCAATGATTGCATAATGGGTTAACGTGGCTATTATATAGAATGTATCAGAAATATAGTTTCCGTAGTTTAATCTTCAGTCTGCAGGCTTGGTGGGAAATTTGATTATTAACATGGAGAGGAAAACACAATAAAAGTTTATCAGCGCAGTGCATGATAAACTTTTTGTTATTCCCAAGTTTGCATCAATTTAGTAATGCAATCTAGTTCTGGAGTTTTGTCTTGTTATTCCCAAGATTGAAACATAATATAGATAATTTTTGAAGTGTTTTTACTGATGTGTTTTTGACTGCTGAACTTTTATAAAGAACTAAGCGAACCAAGGAAATATAATGGTATAAATGCTAGTGTAATCAACATGTTTTGAACAGGGTCGTGTCAGGCAGAAAGTGTCATCAAGAAGGAAATATGTATCTGTGAACATTGGACCCATTCAAGTCGTTTCTAGTGAGCAGGTCTCTCTCTCTCAAACATGCAACCAGATACCATTGAAGTTTCTTCTCTCTAGAATATTTATGGTTTTTTAAATCTGCATTGGCCAGAAAAATTGGTGACCAAATATTGTTTACAACTTGTCATAGTATTTTTTAACATTAAAATATTTGTGCTTCAGGTCCAAGCTGTATACAATGCCATGAGGAGAGATGAACGGATGAAGTACTTTTTGTAGTGTGATTTTCGTATAGGTTGCTGGTCTTATATGCTGTATGATTGGCCCCTTTTTGTCTACCACACTTTCTTTCGTTCTCTTTCACATCAACCTGGTATGTTCTAACCCATGATATCTATGTAGGCGAGGAAAATGATGGCGCAAAATTAATCTAGGGTATATATAAAAGATCTTTTTGTAATTCATGGTCTTCCATTGGTAGAAAGATCACGGGTCTATTGCTTTACCATTTTATCAAGCTCATGATAGAGATAGTTGCTTTTGGATATTAGATCTATCTCTTCTGTTTGCTGCTCATTCCAGGTTGCAGTGGACCTGGTAGCATATAGATTAATATTTTAACTCAAGGAATTTAATTGGAAAATTTTTCCGACATTCATTCCATTTCAACCAAATTCCATGCAAGTTATGTGTGATCCAAACTTTCTCAAGTTCTATGCCCCAATAGTGCAGTAACAGATTCAAAATGATGCAATTGCATGTTGTAACTGATAACTACGGTTAAATTCGAAAAGAGTCATGCAGTGTAATACTCAGCTTAGGTGTAGCATGCATTGATGTGTCTGTTATATCAATCAATGAAAAAAACAAACTTAGAAGAAAATAATGTTGTTGTACTTGATTATGAACAAGTATTTTATATTGACTCAGAACTTTGGAGGGAAATGGAATAGTGGTTGGAAATTGGCAAATTGCTCCCAAGATGCCTTTTCTTACAAAACTCCATATGCATGATTATGGGTTCATGTGATCGTAGTTGGTTGTCACCTGTCGGTATCTCTAATCCACGCTGATACTACTTGAGACGACCATTTTCAACGGAGTAAAAGCAGTTTCCAAATGTTCTAATGCGGTAGACTGCCACTTTTGAAATTAACAATTATCAAGAACTGCACAAAACATGAGAAAGTGATTTCTAAAAGAAATACTCTAAAATATGCATTTTACTTGTATCTCATAATGGGATGGATTTACATTGGACTGCATTTTTGTCTTCTCCGAATGATGTAGACTTTAAATTGTCGGTCTATGATTTTTTAAGTTGCTATATATATATATATATATATTGAAACAAAAAGTTGCTATTTATAATTTCTTTTAATTTCAATTTCCTCTTCAAATCATTAATTTTCAGGCCCTTCTCCCCCTCTCAATCTTATTCATAGTTAAGGGGTAGAGCTCTTTGCAATTGCTTGCTCTAATTGTCTACAATTCGAGGATACAAATGGGTCTATGGTTGAGAAGGAGAAGAAATCTAAATCAATTGTAATTTGTCTACTGTTATAAAACTAAAAAGAAAACTACTACTATTGCAAGAGAAAAGAAACTCTTAAGAACTGAAATTTTCTTTCTCTCTCTATATTTTCTTATGAATTTCATTACAACTGAAGCCCATATTTATAGGCGTTGAAATTACTATGCAAGTTACTATACAAGTTACTATGCAAGTTACTATGCAGATTTAAAATAATAGTGGTGGGGTCATTCACATAATTTAGTGGTGGGACATAGGGGCGGCGGCCGATGTTCGTTTATAACACTCCCCCTTGAATGACCACCCATAAAGAATCTGCCTCGTTAAAACCTTGCCAAGGAAAAACCCAGTGGGAAGAAAAACCAATGGTGAAGGAAAAAAAGTACAGTCTCTTTATGTATCCACAAGTGCTTTAAGATTGCCTCATTAAAACCTTGCAAAGAAAAACCCAATGGGATAAAACCTTAGCGAAGGAAAAAGAGTACAATCAGCACAAGTCTTCAGGACTTTTACTCCCCCTGGAAAGTGCATGACAATAGTTTTTGAGTCTTCACATTTTAATATTCTGCACAATTTTCTTGAATGTCGCAGTTGGTGATGTCTTCATGAATAAATCTGCCAGATTATCACTTGATCGTATATTTGATATATCCTCATTTGATTTGAGCGATACAAGTAGCATTATCTTCATATAAAATTGTTGAGTCATTGATCTCAGCCAAATATACTCTTGACTTGTTTCATGAATTGCAATAATCTCTGAGTGATTTGAAGATGAAAAATAATATCTGGTTGACAAACTTAATAGAAATCTGATACCTGCAGTAATACTTAAATTCCCCCTTGATAATATGCGTTAGTGTTTCAAGTAATAAGCAAATATGATTTCAGTATATATAACAAGTTAAGAATTCAAACATGATCTCCAACTAAATAATGCATTAGAGAGAGTATGATAATATTTTCATGTAAAATTTTCTCCCCCTCATTCGGCGTTATTAGGAAGAACTTGTTTATATACGGCGGAAATAATATTGGAAACCATCTATGTATGATAAAAGCTGTAAAATCTTTGAGATTTAATATTATCGGTTCGGCGGAAAATCAAATCCGCTTGACATTGTGGACAAACGAGATCTTGAAGAGATTTGAAGGTTTCGGGTTGTTGTTTTAAATATAACCAATTTTACCATTGGTTTACTCCAGCAAAAAGATCTCGCATTCCTCATAGATTCAGTTGTTGTTCATCCAGAACGATATTATGTCTGATAGAAATTCTAATGTCCCAGATTTAAACCATGAACCTTTTATACCTCAACCACTTATATTTTCTCCTGAGGCTGTAAACACCATGATAGGAGCAGAGATATATCTATCTAGTAAATCTGATCCTGAAATTGTTGCAGCATCAAGAACCCTCAGTGCTCAATATGCTGCCTCTCTTACAACCATGTCTCAGAGGCTATTGGCGAGAACGAGTAAGGTTGATCATCTTAAAAATCAAATATCTGAGTTGCATCAAACGCTTGCAACTAAAGATAGAAAAAATAAAGATTTAAAACAAGATAACAAGGAGCTGAAGAAACTTGTAGACTTGTATTCTCGCGACCTGAAAACACGAGTAGAAGAGCTGGAACGAGAAAGAGCTCAGATACAAAGTCAACAACAGCAGCTAACGGCAGAGGTTCAGCGTTTACAAGAAAATAGGGATAGCTGTAATTAATCTCGCTGGCTTTTGAAATTATGCATCCAGCATATCTTGTAAAGTGAGATTTGAAGAGATGATGGTTTGTCTTGTTCTTATTTCCAATTCTATAAGAACCGTCTTTAGTTTCATTTAGTACGCATCAAATCTTCTTCTCATATCTATAATTCATCTGTATTTGTATTCTTATTCTACAAATTTCCAATGGCTCATCAATTTCCTTTTACTATTTCTCACAATCAACATATGAGGTATCCTTCACCTCAATTACAAGTTGATCCTGCATCTTCCGCAAGTGCAATGCTGCAGCAAGCAAATGATCTGGCTAATAAGTCAGATCGTGAAGCTGTTTATGAGCTGGTGACTCTCGGCACCCGATACTCTTCCTCTATTGTTGGATTTTCCAACCGATTACAATCCAAAAATCGTGAGATTGAGGAGCTTAACGAGAAGGTTTCTGTACTTCAACGACTCGTTCAAGAGTCTGACAAAAAAATTGCAGACTTAAAGCAGGAGAATAAGGATTTAAAATCCTTACTTACCTCTTCATTTCGACTGCCTAATCCTTTAGATAAGGATGGTACGTTGCTTTATGAAAAGCAAATGCATTTGAGAGATGAGGCTAGAAGTCTCAAATTCTTGTAACTCATTTATGAATTGAATAATAAGATCTTTCATTTTCAAATGCATTCCTTGAATTTATAGCAACCCTTGTAATCTTTTCAAGAGTTCTAACAAGGTAAATCATCAACGTAAACTGCAATAATGACGAATCCGGATTCTAATAAAACACATGAACATATAGGATTATTCTTAAATCCTTCTTTCAATAGATACTCGTTGATTCAATTATACAACATGTGTCCGGATTGCTTTAACCCATATAAAGATCTTTGAAGCTTTATAAAGTACATACTCCTAAATGTACTTGGATTAGATGTTTCAAGTATCGTAATAATCTAATGATGCTTATAAATATGCAGTGACCACATTCATTAACTGCATATCTAATCCTTTTGTAATAACCAAATCGATTAAAAATATGAATGTGATTGCATTCATAACAAGGAAATATGTTTCCTCATAATTGCTTTCGGGTTTCTACAGGAAACCTTGTGCGACAAATTATACCGCATAATTTCATTTCGCATTACGCTTTCGTATAAATACTCACTCATATTTGACAGATATTACACCCTTTGGTGTTTGGACAACAGGTCCAAATGCATCTCGCTTCACTAGCGAGTTTAATTCAGTTTTAATAACTGCTTTCCATTTTGGCCAATCATTTCTACGTCGACATTCTTCGACGATTTTTGGCTCATTACTTCTGATAATATCAAGTGTTATCATATATGTTGTCGACAACAGTTTTATTTCTATCCATAAATTTTCCAGTACTCATGAAATGTATTGAGATCTCTTTGTTCCTCTCCAGGGGAAAACATTTCATGAAACACCTCTACAGGAGGTTCCTCTTTAGGAGGTTTATACTCTTCAGGAGTTTTCTCTTCAGGAGTTATACTCTTCAGGAGTTACACTCTTCAGGAGGTTTCCTCTTCAGGAGGATTATATTTTGTACAGAAAATACGGTCTCTTCATGAGCACCGATTTTTATTTTTCTTGTACACTAATAAGTCTTCAACGCTTCAGGTGTATCTTAGACTCATTTATTTTTGTTTTAACAACTCGTCCTTCAGGGACTTCAATTCCTGCTTAAGCATTAACAGCAGTAATATATGATTTTACAACACCTTTAGTGTCAGTAAATACATCATGTAATTGATTTGCAACATTTTGCAGATAAATAATCCTCTGAACTTCTGGTTCACATTTATTTGTAAGAGGATCAAATTTAAACAGGACTTTATCCCAAGTAATTTCTTATCGTACTTCAGGCACCGATATTTCATTATTTCAAAACATGATGAAATATTAATAAGCTTATATATAAAAACTTAGTATAAATAAATCAAATGCTTGACCGTACAACAGGTACGTGACTACTGTTTAGTCATATTTCATCTATGACAAACATTTTCATCTTTTATGAAGAATTATTCTGAGAACTTTTACCCTTCTCTGAGTTTGATCACTTCTGGTGATACGATATATTTTTATCATTTTTAGTGTTGTCGCTTTTGGGACCAACACTTCTATAATTTTTCTACCACGTCTACGCCCTTAGTTCCCGTTCACTTCTGGGAATTGTGTAAATTTGATATCATTAATAGGACGTAACTGGTGTAACAAAAACTCATTATTTAGCTCAATTACTGGAAGACAAAATAAAAGTTCAGAATATTTGTTGAACTTTCACTCTCGATATTGCTACTGCAGGAGCACATTCGAGGTATGAAAAATAATGTCTTCTTTTATATATCATCATCAGTGACATTTTTACTGTATAATTTTAATATTGAGCTGGTTTTAAAGAGTGCAGAATATTCAATACCACTCTTAAAATCTTGCAACTTCAGGTGCAATAAATCATAATGATCCTTTGAGAGGATTACATCTTCTGGTGCTTATATCACTCTCTTAATTTATTTCACACAGTATGATGATCTTTCATCATGAGATACACAGCACGGTCCTTCAGGGACACATGAATTCCTTCTATGATTGTATCTTTCAAGTTCATCATCATATCCAAATAGATCTCATCAAGGATCTGGATAAATAATATTTTTCAGAAATGTCAATAGTAATAAATCTCAATATTTGACATTATATTACAAAAATAAATCTGTGAATTTAAGAAATATATTCACATTATCATGAGAATAAAAATAAAATTTTATCAAGTAATATTCAAAAATATTACCTTTAATATTTATTTCAAGGACTGCAAATAATATATTGAAAAACTTACTTGAAGTAGAAGACCATTAGCTTCAGTATCGGTAGAACCTCGTGCTGATAACGTGTTATAAAACTAAAAAGAAAACTACTACTATTGCAAGAGAAAAGAAACTCTTAAGAACTGAAATTTTCTTTCTCTCTCTATATTTTCTTATGAATTTCATTACAATTGAAGCCCATATTTATAGGCGTTGAAATTACTATACAAGTTACTATACAAGTCACTATGCAAGTTACTATGCAGATTTAAAATAATAGTGGTGGGTTATTTACATAATTTAATGGTGGGACATAAGGGCGGCGGCCGATGTTCGTTTATAACATCTACAAGGCTTTTTTATTTCTTATTTTTGATATTTTTGTAGTCACAATGGACGGGTCTCATCAGTCATGAGATGTATGCCGGAAGGAAGGCTGAAGGACCATTCGATTCATGAGGTGACATAAATCATCTATGCCTATTGGTTGGGTCAATCACCGAAGACGAAAAATAAGTTAAATCATAAAGATGGACTTGAAAGTCTGCTCATGCACTTGATATTTCGGTCAAAGACCAAACTCCTTAATTCCCACTTCTCACTCAGTGAAACTTCACTTATTTTTGTTCAATTTTTGCCTAGAGTGTCATCTCCCCTCCCCTCAATACCCCACATTCACCAAAGCCAGCTCAGGCCAATTAACATATACACACACATATATATATATATATATAGTTGTTTCCCTCTTATAATATTTAATATAGTTAGGTTTGGGGTCTAATCAATGAGTAATTATATTATATTGAATGACCATTTGTGTTGGCAGTCAAAGCTGACTCCATGACCAGCCTTCAGGACAAAATGATTCATTGATTCCCATTCCCACAAAGTTTATTCCCTTTCTGATATCACCTTAAGCCAAACCTCTACTTTGGTTTTTTGCAGACCTTTTGTATTTCAAACGTCGAATGTTGTAGCAGTCACCATCTCTTCAGCATTTTCTATTCCCCCTGATGACTAACATAGCATCAAAATACGTAATCGAAAATAGTAGTTGTCTTGTTGCCCTTCATATAGCTTTTGAATATTTCTGCAACTTGGATTGATCTTAAAGGAGCCTAACCGAAATATATTATAATTATTAATATTACAGTGAATTATCGGCCAAGTGTTCATTTTAAGCACATAAACAATAGCACCTTCAAAATATATATTTTTTGGCTTCGTCTGGTCTCATTAGGAATAGTAATATTCCAGTCAAATACGTTTTTAAAAAATGGGATTTGGGGACTGTAGATATTATCAGTGAAAGGCGATGAGAGGTTTTTGCATAGGCGATGAGAGGTTTTCTTTATTTTTTAATAATTTTGACATTTTCTTCTAAGATGTTCAAGAAAATTACTTATATTTCAAATTTGGGTTCTCGAATCCAAAATTCGGAAGAACAAACCTAGTTCTGCACACCAAATAACTCTATAATCTGTATCAAATATATTTTAGTAATGCGGCTTCATGTGATTCAAGTCAATGAATTAGCTCACTTTTATAAATCTAATTTTAAATTTATCTTTTATATTATTTTTTTTTTCTTTTTGGGCGAGCAGTAATAATTTATTCGACCCTTGTTCATCATAATTGGCACGATGCATCGTATATTTACATCATGTGGGCCTTTGCTGTCACCAGTTGCTTTTAAGTTCTTTTCATGCTTCAATTATAATCCATTAATTGAGCAACTCCTTCTTCATGTGACGTTGGTCTTTCTTTACATCAATCTTTGTGGCTTTCTCCCATTTTTTTCTTATTTGTCACCTGGTTTTAAGTGTTCATGCATATAGTACTTTGGCTTGACTTCTAAGAAGCCGAGAGAAGACAACATGGGAGGAAACGTGGAAGAAAAGGTCATTCTTGATGGAGAGTCTAATAAGGTACTTATTTGAATTTGCCAGTTCTATTCCTAACTTTGTTATATTGTTTCGATTTTGATGAGATAATTTCCCACTTTGTTGATGCTTAGGATGTTGTACTAGAAAATGAAATTGAGGAATCTCTTTCGGCTTCTTTACCCAAATCACAAACCAGCAGGCCAAGCAGCATGGTTTTTAAGGCAAGTTCAATTGCTTATACTAGTGGTGACTTATTTGCTGTGTCCTCCTTCCAAATAAGATATTTGATCCAACTTTATTTTGAAAACAGAAATCACATAGTGTGATCCCTGCTCACTTGGTTGCTGAAGCCATTTCAACTCTGCACGGCCTCGACCTGCGGTGGTCGGGGCCGATAACCCCGAGCGAGATGCAATATGTTCAGCAGTATGTCTTTGCAAAGTACCCTCAATATTGCAATGGTCTTGTGGAAGAAGACACGAACAAAATTGATCACCTCGAGAATCTCTCTATTAAGGAGGCATCTTCAGAGACCCTACCCGATGAAAAACGCAAGTCCCCCAATAGTGTTTGCACTAGTATTCTATCCGACCTCGACAAAACCCAATTGCATCCATCTAGACTTCTTGATATCCTGACCAAGAAATCTTCTTTTCAAGGGAGTTTCATTTCAATCCCAGAAATCCAAGCTAGGAACCGAGCCTTGGTTCATTGTGGGCTATTGGAGAAGGACTATTTGGTTCTTTTCATGCCCAATTACAAGGATGCCATGATGATGATTGGGGAGAGCTATCCTTTCTTCAGGGGAAATTTCTACATGACCATTATCAGCGAGGAGTTGGATCATATAAGGGAATTTGCTGCTAAAAAAGAATCAAAGGTGGTTGCAGCACCTGAAACTTGGTTGGACTTGAGGATCAAAGGGTCCCAGCTTAGCCAGTACTTCAGGAGAAAGTGTAAGAACACTCCAAAGGGACTTTTCTCTTATCCAGTCTATTTGAGTGGGACCAGATACTCTCTGCATTGGATCTCGGAGGCTCACCGGAACTCGTGGCATGTTCTGCTTGACGCGACCGGCCTGGTTTTCGGGGAGGAGCGGCTGGCCCTTGCACTGCACAAGCCGGACTTTGTGTTGTGTTTA
The DNA here is from genome assembly GCA_036898215.1 of Platycarya strobilacea. Taxonomy (NCBI): domain Eukaryota; kingdom Viridiplantae; phylum Streptophyta; class Magnoliopsida; order Fagales; family Juglandaceae; genus Platycarya; species Platycarya strobilacea. The sequence continues at coordinate 13,005,695 of CM072554.1, read as the reverse complement.
CTTGATAACAAACACGGTCAGCCTTCCAAGATTACTAGCCTCCTGATCAGGAAAAAGTCATTTGATAAAATGGCATCCTTGGCCTAGTTTCATAACTAATTAGCAGGGCTTGTACTTGATAATTGAGGATGTGAGTCTAAACAGATTCACCTCCTTGTACTTTTTATGCACCATGTTTTGTAGTCCCTTTTTTTCTTGACAGATCCATAGAATAATAGCCCTTGAGAACCCTGATGCTCTAAATGGATGGTATCAAAGGTTTTCATTATTTATGCCTCTTAAAACAATGTTTATTTAAGAAGCAATAGCCCGTCTGACATTTATTTTGATGCTTGAAGTTCTGATTTATTCTAAGAAGGAGAGATCGTCTGAAAATTGCAACTCAATGGAGTTGATTTCAGCGTGCTCCTGTTCAGTGACAAAAGAAAGCAAAGCAGATCTCCTGTTATTGTGAGGCAAGTAAAAGGAAATTGATGCAACTAATTATTATATAAACAAATTGACTAAATCTGCGTTTTGAAACAAGACTTCAAATGCACCAATGAGCTTACATTCGTATCAAATCTACTGACCGCAGGTGTAACTCCTCCCAAATTTAACATGGTCACTCTTGGCAGAAAAGTACTGCGCTAACGGACTTCTTGCCAGTCATGATTCAAGAACAAAATTTTTGATGTGCAGTCACTTTTGTTAAAGAATAAATTTTACATTATTTATGAATAAAGTTTTAGGTATACTTATAAGTAATGTACAAACTTTTCTTATTAAATTGGTTTTATAAAATAAATTAAGCTTATAAATTTCTACGTGATATTAGAACTTGCCACAGAACGAATAGGAGCCCACACTATTTATCTTGTGATAAGAACTAAATTACTTGTGAACAAGATTTTGGACATGTTTATAAGCAATGTGCAAATCTTTCTTATTGAATCGATTTTATAAGATGAATTAGGCTCATAAATTTTTATGACTTCGGCATACTCTTTACATAAACTATTAATATGATTGATTACATCATTTTTTTAATATAAATTAATTATTTTAGCCAATCATATCAGTGAAATATTGTGCAAAAATATCTGTATATACAGAACTTGTACATGGTTATAAATTTATAACATAAAGTCAATACCTAATGTAAATAAATCTATCAATAAAGTAAATAGACTTGGATTGCATTTGCATGCCGAAGTACGTTAGAATGTACTCAGCATATGAATGCGCACTAGCATGTCTATCTAAGAGTACTCCCAACAATTAGTGTATTTTAAAGAAAATTTATATACTTATTTTTACAATATATCATTTATCAGATAATCTCTTATTTTTCTATATCATCTAAATATTCTTATTTTATTTCTTTTAAAATGTTTTCTCAATATTCACTTTTACCGAAATTTTCTTTTGTCCAGCATCAAAATCCCAACATCTCTCATTTTTTCAACTATTTCCCAAAAAACGAACAAAGCAATGGCTAGAATTTAAACCAAATTCCATTGGTGACAAAGCAGCGGCAAGATAAAAACCCACCAAAACCCAATGATGACAAATCCACCATAACCAACGATGAAAAATGGCAAGATGAAAAACCCACGATAACCAATGACGACATAGCAACGGCGAGACAAAAAACCACCGAAGCCTAATGACGAAAACCCATCATAACCAACGATGAAAAACGGCAAGACGAAAAATCCATCATAACCAACGACGAAAATACCATAACCAAAACCAAAAGACAGAAATTAAATAAAAAATATTTACCTTCGTGAATAGTGGACCACTACATGTAGCAGCAATAAGAGGAAACACTGTAAATCTCTTCAAAATACAGTGTGAAATAGAGGCTCCGTTGGATGTGAATTTTAAGTAAAATCCTTGAAATTTTATAGTAAAATGTATTATACAGCATCCATTAAGAGTATTCTAAAGTTATCTTAAGTGAGTCGTGTCATTTATTACTACAACAATAAACCAATTATTTACAACTTTTTAAACTTTTTGTTAGAGTAATCATATATCTGAGCACATTTTAATGGAACCCACATTTTCATAAAAAATTGATTTAAACATCTTAATTCATTATTACTCAGAATTATTTTCAAATAATATGAAATACTCTTATTTATAACATCAAATCGTGATTGTTGTATAAATTAAAACACTCTAGATTCCTTATTGATTTACCAAACCCTGAAAATATACATTGTGGAAAAATAATTTGTAAATGTCAATTTCCCTAAACTACACCAATTTTTGATTCAGAAGTGATGATTGATGATTTAACCAATATATACATATGTAAAAATGTCCCATTAGAATACCAACTCCACTGCCAATAATCACAAACCCATTCCCACAAATCCATATTCGTTACTTAAACCCATTCCCACTTATCATTTGCTGTTGAACATCTGGTTATTTGAACCCGAAAGCTTCTTGGAAAGTTGGAAACATTCTCTGTTCCTTAACCCGGAAGCATCTTGGTAATGAACAAATCGACAGAGCATCGGCCATACGATTGCTCGACAAACAAGTAATATTGAGGTTGATGCTCTATCCCAAGGTATGGGTAAAAGTTCATAGTTGTGGCTGTTTGTTTTGGAGTGGTTGAATTGAGTGACCATTTTTTTATGAAGAGATCGGCAGGTGTTGTTGAACAGCCTTGTCGAGAGGCATGAGTATTATTAGTTGTAACTCCCGTGGGCTTGGGAACCCATGTGGAGTTCGCGTTTTCTCTGATCTAATTAGAGAGGAAGCTCCCAATCTATTGTTTTTACAAGAGACTAGGTTACACCATAGTGCTGCTGAAAAGTTAAAACTGAAGATGGGTTTTCAAAACTGTGTAGTAGTGAGTAGTGTTGGTAGGAGTGGGGGGATTGCTATCTTTTGAAAGAATTATATTAATGTAATCATCCATAATTATTCTAAGTCTCACATACATGCCTCTGTTCATGATGAGAATCAATCTAAGCCGTGGTTTTTCACTGGAGTTTATAGGAAACTCGAGACTTGTAGGAGGATGGAAACTTGAAATCTACTTAGAAAGTTAAACATTCATCTGTCTCAAGGGTGGCTTTTAATGGGAGACTTTAATGAGATTTTGGGTTTAAATGAGAAATGTGGAGGTCAAGATAGGTCTTACAGACAGATACAGGAATTTCAGGAAGTAATTGATGATTGTAATGTACTAGATTTGGGTTTCCATGGTATCCCTTTTACTTGGAGCAATCGCAGAAAGCCTCCCAATTGTATAAGTGAAAGATTAGACCGTTGTTTGGCTAATCTTAAATAGAAATCCTTATTTCCATTAGCAAAGGTTTTCCATGGAAGTGTGGCATACTCAGATCATGTGCCACTTATATTGAAATTGGCAGTCTTGAACAAGCAGGTGCATTATCAAAGACTATTTCAGTTTAAGGCTGTGTGGGTGGAGGATAGGGATTGTAAAAGAGTTATTGAAGAGGCCTGGAGAGGCTCTTGCCCGGGAAGAACTATGGAGACTGTCATGAAGAAAAATAGCTATTGTGGTGAAAATTTGCAGTTTTGGAACAAAAGCACTTTCGGTGATGTAAAACAGAATTTGTTTAATGAAAGGAAGAAGCTCAAGTTGATATAGGAGGCTGATCCGAGAAGCCAAAATAAAGCAGACATCAAAAGGGAAAGAAATGAGGTTCATAGATGGTTAGAAAGAAGCGAAATCATGTAGAGACAGAGGTCAAGATCCTTATGGCTTGCTGCTGTTGATAGAAATACTAGTTTTTTCTGCTATAAAGCTTCTCAAAGAAGAGCCAAGAATATGATACAAAGGATTAGAGATTCAATACGGACATGGCAGGTAGAGGAGGCTCGAGATGAGGTTATTTTAAAGTATTTTAGGGACATGTTTACAGCAACACAGGAAAGGGGTGACTTGCATTTTTTAAACAATCTGGAGGGTCGAGTTACAGCAGATATGAGGGTTAAACTGGATGCCCCTTTTGTAGCAGCTGAAGTTGAACAAGCCCTTAAAGAAATGAACCCCAGCAAAGCACCTGGATCTGATGGAATGAGACCTTTATTTTATCAGAAATCTTGGTGTGTTGTAGGTGATGATGTCTCGGATGCAGTTTTGTCTGTTCTAAATGGTGGTCAATTTCCAGCATAGGTGAATCACACTTTTATTACTTTGATTCCTAAGAAGAAAAAGGCTGAGTTGGTTTCTGATTTTAGGCCAATAAGTTTTTGTAATATCATTTATAAATTGGTATCAAAAGTGCTTGCAAACAGGTTGAAAAAGATCTTACCAGATTTGATTTCAACATCTCAATGTGCATTTGTTCCGAGAAGGCTGATTTCAGATAATGTACTCATAGCTTATGAATTGGTTGATTTCTTAAGAAAAAAGAAGCAAGGCTACAAAGGCTACATGTCAATCAAGTTGGACATGAGTAAAGCCTAGGACTGACTTGCGTGAGATTTCCTTTAAACTATTATAAGAAAAATGGGCTTTGGGGATCGGTGGATTTACTTGATCATGCAGTGTGTACAATCAGTTTCTTTCTCTATTTTGATTAATGGTCAACCGAAGGGTCCCATTTATCCAACTAGAGGAATAAGGCAAGGGGTTCCCATATTCCCCTACTTGTTTTTGTTATGCACAGAGGGTTTCATAACTTTATTGCAGCAGGCGGAGTTGAATGGAGGAGTGGTGGGCATTAAAATTTGCAAAGGTGCTCCAAGGATCAACCACCTATTATTTGTTGATAATAGTCTCTTGTTTTGTAGGGAAACACCTCAAACTAGCCTGAATATTCTTAACTTGTTGAATGTGTATGAATGTGTCTCAGGACAGAAGATCAACAAAGATAAAACAAGTATGGTCTTTAGTAAGAAAACACAGCCAGCTTTACAAGCAGACATTATGCAATTATGGGGGGTTACTCATTACCACAACTATGATAAATATTTGGGATTGCCTTCGATGGTGGGAAGGTGCAAGAAGCAAGCTTTTTCAAATTTGAAAATAAGAGTCTGGTAGAAAATCCAAGGGTGGAAGGAAAAACTCTTATCACAAGGAGGTAAGGAGGTACTTATTAAGGCTGTAGCTTTATCCATTCCAACTTATTCTACGTCTTGTTTTAAGTTACCTACCACTTTGTGTTCTGAGTTATGAGTTAGAGAGTCTTATGGCTAATTTTTTGTGGGGGCAAAGAAGAGATGAGAAAAAGATAAATTGGGTTAGTTGGAAGAGAATGTGCAAACCTAAATGCCAAGGGGAAATGGGTTTTAGAAATTTGAATTTGTTTAATATGACATTACTTGCCAAGCAGAGATGGAGAATCTTGAAGGAAGAACAATCGCTACTCCATAAGTTATTTAAAGCCAAGTATTTTTCAGCTACTAGCTATAAGGAAGTAAAGCTGGGTTATGCACCATCTTTTGTATGGGGAGGCATTTGGGAGGCTAAAAGGTGGCTTTTTCAAAACTGTCGATGGAGAGTGGGTGATGAAAAGTCTATCAACATTTGGACAGACTTTTGGTTACCACATCATAAGCTAGTTTTACCTTCACCTGCTATTTCAGCAACTCAGTTAACTTGGACTGTATCTAAGCTACTGGCTGAACAAACAATGAGTAGGAATGTGGAGAAGGTTAGGAGGTTAATGCCACCGGATGAAGCTATAGAAGTGCTAAATCTAATGCCGTCAACTGATAATAGAGAAGACACAATAGTTTGGGAACTTGAAAAGAGTGACAAATTCTCAGTGAAAAGTGTGTATAGATTGTTTATGGCACTAAATGAAGGAAATTACCAAGCTGAGGCCTCAAACCAAGATGAGTAAACCAGATTGTGGAAGCATCTATGGAAATTAAAAGTACCCAGTTGAGTAAGAATCTTTGCTTGGAGAATGTTTAAGAATGGCTTACTTACTTTGAGGAATCTCCAAGCTAAACATGTGGTGAATGAAGCAAAATGCAAGTGGTGTGAAGTGGGAGAGGAAGATATTAATCATGCCATTCTTTACTGCCCTACTATTTCTCATTTCTTACATTCTCAGTTTCAGTTTCTTGTATCAGATCAGGCAGAAAGAGATACATACCAGATTGCTGCACAACTGATTCGAAATAGCAGGGAGGATGAATTGCAGAATTTGATTCTCTGTGCTTTGGGTTTGTGGCATAGGAGAAATAAATTCTACTATGAAGATATCCATTTGTTGCCTAAGGAAGCAGTAAATGATGCATATTCTGTATTCAATGCATATCAACTAGCAGCTGACGGTCACATAGATCAGATTAGGAGACAATGCAACATTGAAACTCCACCAAGCACACTAAAACTCAACACTAATGGTGCTATCTTCCCTTGATATTCTAAGGCAGGTGTGGGGATGGTCCTAAAAGACTCTACTGGACATATTTTATTTGTAGCTAGCAAACCAGAGCAACAAGTTGTAGATTCTATGGAGATCGAGTTCATGGCAATTTTAAGAGGTCTTCAACTTTGTTTGCCACTAGGAATTACAACCTTACAACTGGATTGTGATGCCCTTTTAGTGGTCCAAGAGTTGAATAAGGAAGAGGTCTCTTTTTCAATATGGGGCAATCCAGTTTTTGAGATTAAGAATTTGTTGGCTCGATTTCCTAATTTTGTACTAGACATAGCGGTAGCTTGACCAAGGCAGTAGTCCATATGTTGGCTAGACATTCTTGGCATGTAAATGATCTCTTGATTTGGTGGGATAGCTTTCCTGAGTGTATCTCCCAAGTTGTGTGGCATGATGCTTTGATGTAATTGCTCTTAACTAATGGAATCTTTTTGGTTTGTTATATATAAAAATAAAATAAAATAAAATAAAATAAGCAAAGTATCGACTTAAGAGTTTTGCTACTCATCATTTTCATACATTATGCTTTTTTATTTTTTTATTCTTTCAAAACTAATTAAGTTGTTTTATTTATCATCCATACACTATACATTTGATAAGAGAAAAAACATTTAAAATTAAAAAACTATGTATGAGATATTGTGTAAGAATGATGTGTAAAATTTTTCATTGGCTTAATGGTATTTGCCCCTCCTCTCTCATGAAAAAAAAAAACTCATAAAATTAGTTATTTTTCTATGTAATTTTAAGAATCAAAACTTTTATATTATTTAATTATTATAATTTTCTTCAAATATTTAAACAAAATAAAAAAGAATAATTCAATTTTTTCAAATTCTAAAACAAAAATTATATTAAAATTTTGTTTTAATCCACTTTTAACTTTATAATTTTTTTATTCAATTTTTTTATCCTCTCCTAAAATCTCAAAAAAATCTGAACTCAAATAATTTTATTATTATTCATGAATTATTTCAAACTCTGCATAAGCCCAATAGATCAAACTCTCATAATGTCCATAGACAAGTCAGACCGACTTTATATGAGAAAAAAATATGCAATATATTCCATATCGATCTCCCTATACTTTTTTTTATCCATCAATTATTGGATTTATTATTTTAAAATAACAAAAAGTTGACTTAATAATTGTAGATGAGAGTAGGATGACAATTGGAAAGAAATTGTATTCATGTGCAGCCCAACCGTCCAAAAATCTTGTAAATTTACATGATAAATAGCCTAACTCGATAGAAAAGTCCAACCTCCGCCATCCATACTGGAGAGAGACCTAAAATTACGCTGTTTGCAAGCTTTCACTTTCATCGAATTAAACTAACAAAAAGCAGTCCGAAGTATTCTTGACAAAAACCTAATTGCGAGAGAGACGCAATGCACCAGTGTGCCTGATTAGGGTTTAAATATTGAATTTGAGGGAACCAAACAGCCAAGCAATAATTTGAGACTTTTGTGGAGTCCATCATTCCTTCTTTAATTAGATAAACTACAAGACAATGCGTATTTTTGTTTTTTTTTAACCTCCTCACCCACCATCACTACGACAATATCCATAGAAAATGATGCACAGGCAAATGCACTAACACCACGATTAACCCGACGTCGTGTCAGTTCAAAAGGTGGGAATGATTTTTCTTCAAAATGTCTAGAAAATATATATATATATATATATATGCATTCGTAAATTGAATACTGTCACGAAACCATTTTAAAAATGTGAGTTAAACATAAATTACATATAAAAAAAATTAATTTTTAATAATAAAAATAATTATTTTTTAAAATAATTATTTTTTAAAATAATTATATGACGATTAAACATTCACAATTATACGTAGAATTCCTCTTATAAAAAAGATTTTTATAAAAGAAGTTTCAAAATTCCGCAAACAATCCTCATCACAGAAAACACAAGATTTTTCAAGAAAATGAAGAAAACTTGCATGGCAAAACCCATTACCCATCAGTGATTCAGTAGACGATTCATTTGGATTCTCCATTTCCTTAACATAAAATTATCACTTAATTAATTTCGGTAGTTATATTTTGTAAAATATTCATTGCCTCTCAGTTAAACAAAATAGATTGACAACAAAAGACCCAGGATCGTCGGCCCCCTCTAGCAAAAACGAACACTGTTAGTATCACCATCAATCACGTTAACTGCCGACGGTATTTCGAAGTGCCACAGCCTTCCTACGGCCTTGACCAAGTTTTTCCTACACAGGAACTCCTCAGCGAACATCTTCTCCACCCTCCGATCAACATCGTGTAGGAACACGTGCGTCACACCGGATCCCTTCCTGTTCCTCGCCGTTACAGCCGCCGAGAATATCGCGGCCATCCGACCCGGCGCCTCCGCAAAGTACCCGCGCGGCGCATCGATCATGATCAAGTCCCACTCCTTCTCGTACACCTCATCCGGCAGGTTATCCAGCGCTAACCGGCACCGGGTGTTGCCGCGTAGTACAGCATTTCGCGGCGAACACTGCGGTTCCGACCGGTAAGAGGATAGCAGGTTGTCGGCCTGTGAGAGCTGCGTGCGGTACTTGACCGTGTGTGCCCGGAGTTCAGGGGCGTTCTTGAGAACGGTCTGGACCCATTTGGGGTCCTCCTCGAGAAATAGCGTCGTGCCGCGTGGATTGAACGAGGTCCACATGAGCGAATCGTGACCGAGCCCGAAGACGAGGAAATTGCAAGGCGCGAGTGACTTGAGGACCGCAAAGGAGACGGAAATCTCCGGCAGCGACTGTTGTGGGACCACACTCGAGGTGGCGTAGTGGAGGATGGCTCGGAGCTGGGTCTCCGTCGGTGAGTAAGAGGCGACGGCGAGGCTTCTGGGGCCGCTGGTCAGCGAGCAGAGTAGGTAGTTCTCTCCAGATCCGATGAAGCTGGAGAGGAGCACAGCTCCGCCCATTAGACCGGCCAGAGCCATGCCGATGAACATTGTCTTTTCGGTAACTGAACGGCTTTTCTTCATTTTCGTCTCGTTTCTCTTGTCAGTCCAATTTTCAAGCAAAAATCTTATGTCTTAAAAGTTTTTATTCGGCAAAGTGGAGGTTGGGCCTTGATATCGGGTGGTGTCCTTCGAAGATGTCTTTTTGGGATTTGTATCACGCAGTTTTGTCTGATTTTTAGGAGAGAGAGAGATAGGGATTTTAGGATCTAGAATTACAGGTATGAAATTGAACGCATCAAGATAAGTTGTATAATATTTATTATTGTTGAAATAATTTATTCCTATTATATTAACTAGTTAATAAATAACATCGCAAACAGAGACACGCTTAAAAAGTTCTCACTAGCCCCAAAAAAATCCCTCTCTCTATATAGCGTTATAGTCGCCAATTATCAGCCACATAAGCCATCTTCAAGGGAGGACGGAGCTCTTACTCTTTCCGTCTAGCCATCTTGAGTTTTTTTAATTTATTTTTTACTTGTTTTTATTGTTATTTTTAATATTTTTATAGTATTTTATCTACAATTTTAAGAGTTCTCGATCTTCTGTTACGACCACCACGCGTCTGACAGATAAAATTTACAATCGCTGATCTGTAAGGAGGGAGAAAGATAAAGAGCAAACATGTGACGCATTACTCTCACGCACTTGAAGAGATGTGCATGGCCGTCATGCACCGCCGTACTTAAAGAGCCATGTTGATGCCACGCATGGGATTTTTGGATTCAGCAGCTTCCGATCTTCCATTCTGTTCTTTCAATTTTCATTCCAGTTCAGCTCGTGCTCATCACATACTGTCATAGTTGGTGGTTGCCCTATTTCGATGTATCAATTATCCTATGTTACTGCTTTCAATAACCAACGATCAAGAAGATGTAGATGTGATAGTCTCATTTGGTTGGAACAAATCAACAAAATACAATGTACCTTTATCGACTACGGCTTTTAGTGTTAAGTTTATAATCTATGTATCAGACTATGTTAAAATCGTTTTTAAGCTGCTTCCCTTATGGAAATTGGGATGGAAGTCAATTTATTAGCAAGATAGCCTATTTTTTATTTTTATTTTTATTTTGGTGCTGCTTTTATTTGTTTTGACATGACTGTTGGAAACTCCTACCCACTAAATATTGTGTTGCTGTATTTTATAATTTATTTATGAAATGCTAACTCTCACAAGGGAAAAAAAAGTAGTTAATAAATATTAGTGACTTTTTATAACAAGATTTAAAACCTAATAAATGTTGTGTACATACTTTACAGGTTTATTTCATGTTAAAATTTGACTTCTTTGAATTGTAAGAGAACTAGTATTGGATTAATCAAAATTTAATAAAAAGTACAAGTTTAATAAAAAGATAACATTTAAATTTTTTTTACATTAGACTCATTAAAATGTTTTTGTCATATTTTTAGTGGTATTTTAGTGCCACGCTTAATATTTCTTTTCTAGTGTGGGAGAGTAAATAAGCGGGAAGGATGAGTATTTTAGTTCTAAAAAATAATTTGGCTAATATTCACCCATTAGTTATATTTGTTAAGTTAAGAGAGAAAAAATTATTTTGGCTAGCGACTTATTTAGCCTATTACAGTTTTATTTTAATGCCTCCTAATTATTATTTAACTAAATAATAAATTTGTTGAATCTATTGTGAATGCTCTTAGCGTAAAATTATTGTCAATCTAGAGAAATAATAAATATAATCGTGAATTTGTAAACGGCATGTAATTGTTTTGAAAAAAAAATTAATATATATGAAATTTACATTAAAAAAAAGTTAATTTTTTTAATAAAAAATCTTCTTCTTTTTTTAAGTGAGTACATATCAGTTATCACTTACAATTTTTCAACTATATTGATATTACCCTGTCATCCACTCATAAACTAATGTAGTAAAAGTCCTGGAGTCGTGGGTGGTACAAAACAAACCGTGCTAAAGTCGACGGCTAAGGTGAACGATCACACGGCAAGATCCAAGTGGCGGATTACATGCGATCCATCAATCGCGGTCTTGAAATGTTGAGAAAATTAGAAGTAATGAAAATTTTATAAATATTAGTAATATAGTTTATAAATAATAATAAAATAATTTAAATTAAGTATTTATTGAGTTTTAAAAATGAGAAAAAAAATGAATAAAAAATATTATAAAATTAAAATATTCTTTTTATTTTAAAAAAATTATAATAATTAATTTAAAAGGTTTGTATTTAAATTATATTTTAAAAAAATGAGATGATACAGGTCTATAATAGACAATTACCTGCATAAATCTCTAGTAAAAAAGTAAGTTTTACTAAAAAGAAATATTTTTTTAAAGTGGGATTATTTTTTATAAAAACTGCACCAAACTTGTCTATAAACTTGCACAGCCAGCAGCGAGTGTCGACTGAGAGCTGTTGATGCCGTATGTTGGGCCTGACAAGTAGGGGCCTGTGTGAATGGGTTATATTCAAATAGTTCGAAACAAGTACACGTGATAAATTAGGCCGGGTAGGTCCAAGTACATATTCTGCTTCTGTCGTTAACGGCTCACCTGGGTTTTTTTTTTTTTTTTGAGGAAAGGCTCAGCTGGGTTTAAAGATTCGTTTGTCCAGTCCAAAACTCAATTCCCATTCGACTCCCCATTTCTTTCCTTCTGCAATATCAGAAATGATATTAACAATTTGGAATGCGCAAGTTTCGAATAATTTTTTATAAAAAACAAAAAATAATTTTTTAATAATAAATTTACTCTTTTTTTTCAAAATGATTCCACATCATTTATAAATTTCAAATAACATTACTCCTCAAAAATATAATCCAGATTTTGGAAAAGTAGTTCCTTCCACCCTCACAATTTACATCGAACAAACAAATTAGTATATTATGGGGATGTCAATCTCCATATTTAAGGTATATAATTATTAGCTAATTATTACTATTTTTTTCAAACTTCTAAATAAATAAATAAAAAATAATCCAACTTCTCTAAATCTAAAATAAATAATATTAAAATTTTATATTTAAACAAATTTTTAACTTTATAATATATTTATTCAAAAGAAATTCTCCTTTTCTAATATCTAATAAATAATTTAATTTATACTATTTTCATTATTATTTATAAACTACTTAATTATTATACACAAATATTTTAAAATATTTTGAACATAACCTCGAATCTTAAGAGTCTCTCCTAAATTCTATAAAGAAAAAAAATGAAAAAGCATGCATATATCACAGTTGATACTGTAAGGGGATTTTTTATTTTTTCCTCTACAGGCCAAAAGTAATGGAATCAGGAAGAACAATAAAAGAATAAGGCCAGGAAGTCTAGCCCAGTACAAACAGGCCTGTCGACCTAGCTCATATAAGAGTCACAGTGCTAACACTTGGAAAGGTTAGACCTACGAAGGAGCGCACCTAGATGCAATCCCCCATAAAGGAGTAGACAGCATAAAGGATGAGACTTGCTGTCCTATAATTTGTAATGTGCCAGTCATGTAGGTCAGAGTGTTACTTTCTAATACTTAAAATTATCTCTAAATATATAATATATATCCTATAAAGTCTCCGTAAAACTCTCAAATATCCAAGTCTTGAAATACTCAAACCATATGCAATAATAAATTTTTTGGACAAAACTCTCCAATAATTACTTGTACTGTTGAACACTTATTTATCTAAGATCAACAATATCACTAACACATCCTATTGTTACTCTCCAATTGAACATCATAATCATTTAAAAAATATTGTAAACATAAAGGGTAAGTTATCAACAATTCAATAGGTAGAAAATATATACTAATATATAAATATGAGCATTTATAACGTCATAATACATAACAAAATATTTTCTTTCATAATTCAAAAACAACATATTTATTTGCAAAATGCATAAACAAAACTTATTATGAAAACATCAGAGCGAGACTTTTTAGAAAATAAACATTTTTCAAAATAAAATCTTTTGGCATATCAAATATGAAACCTAATCTTTATCATAATACCATATTTAATTTTCATGATAGGGTTATGTCACATTTATAATCTATGGTCAGGTCATATATGACACCATATTTAACCCTCATAGTAAAATTGTGCCACATTTATAATTTGTGGTCAGACACTATCTACTATATTATCTGTAGTTGGGCCATATTCATTATTATTACCTGTGATTTGGTCATAATCTTACCCGCTATTATTACTCGTAGTTTGGCTGTATTTACTATTCTTACTCGTGGTAGGACCATATCTACTATTATTATCCGTAGTTGGGTCGTATCCACTATTCTTACTCGCGGTAGAGCTATATCAAAAGTAAAATAGAGCATCAAAATGTCACATCATCTCAAAATTAAGTATTGAACATCTTCATATATTTCACATATTTGAAATAATAAAATTAAAAACATATTTTAATCACATCATCTCAAAACACATTCATTTCATCAAAGCCACACTTTTCAAAAGACTTTTAGTTGCTAATTTTTCAGTTCATAAATAAAATATATAAAATAAAGTTTATGTCTACACTAGTCATAACAAAAATATCTTAATCTTATTCAAAATTTTATGAGTAATGCAGAACAAATATTGAGAGGGTTTCAAGTTTTCTTTTCATCACAAAACATGTACATTTTCTAAAATCTCTTAGTTAATTTCTTTTGATACAAAGTCTAGCATAAAAATATCACATATCTAAATTTCTAAACTTTTTAGAAATGTTCTTCAATAATTTTGAACCCAATTACTTATCACCCATAAAATGATCACATTATTTTCAAAAAGTTTCAATTGAACATATTTCAAAATTTAAAACCTAAATCGCTATAATAACCTATTTTAATTCCTCAAAAGCCTAAAATTCTCATAACTCCAAAAACATCATCACTTTCCAAATATCTCAATATTGTTGTAATTAATTATAGGGGGATATGAATGACCCCCTTTAGAAATTTAGAAATGAAAATAATTGATGGATGCTATGCATCCATCAATTATGACAATTAAGTCCTAATGCACGCCTCCAATTGCCTATATTTATGAGTTTTCATTCGATAAGTTTGGTACAAATTTTATAAACGAAAGAAAAGAGAGAATGAAAGATAGAAAACTTCAGTTCTTGAGTAATGAGAGTTCTAAATATTTTCTCTTATAAAATCTATTACAATAATATGTTCTTCTTTAATTTTATAACACGTTATCAGCACGACATTCTATCAATTTTGAAGTTATTTGTTTTTTACTTCAAGTAAGTTTTTTAATATATTATTTGCAGTCTTTGAGATGAATATGAAATATTATATTGCTAATTATTACTTTATAAAATCTGCGTTTACTCCTGTGACTTTATAAATATATTTATTAAATACACATTTATATTTTACTATTTATATATATAAAATGTCAAATCTTAAAAAATTAGAATTTGTTATTCTTGATATTTGTGAAAAAATTTATTTATTCTGAATTCTTGATGCTGAGATCCATTTAGATGTAATGAACCTGAGAGAAATAATAAAAAAAGGAAATCAAGTATCCCTATAAGATCGTGCTAAGACAATAATTTTCCTTTACTATTATCTTCACGAAGAATTAAAAACTGAGTGTTTCACAATAAAATATTTCTATATGTTGTAATAATTTAAGGGAGAGATATTAATACCAAAAGACTGTTATCTTCTTAAAAGCTCGTTATGACTGGTTGCACCTGAGGTTGCAAGATTTTAAAAATGTTAGTGAGTATAACTCTGCACTCTTTAAAATCAGTTCAATATTAAAATTATGTGGTGCGAAAATCATCGATGATTATATGTTAGAGAAGATATAAACTACTTCTCATGCCTTGAATGTGCTCTTGCAATAGTAGAGTTGAGAATGAAAGTTTAAGAAATATTTTAAACTTATATCTTGTTTTCTAGTAACTAAGTAAAATAATGAGCTTTTATTAAAAAACTACTATTCACATCCTACAGTTCAACATCATTTCTGGAAGTGAATGGAACTAGATTCACATCATTCCTAGAAGTAAATAGTGCACCCTTTCGAAGAAATCTGTGGCGTGGACGTGGTAGGAGGAACTATAGAAATGTTGGTCCCAGAAGCGACAACATTAAAAATGATAATAATAAAAATATACCGTATCACCAGAAGTGGTATAATTCAAATAGGGGTAAAAGTTCTCAAAATAATTTTTCAAAAAAATGTGAAAAAGTGTGCTATAGATGTGATATTACTAGATATTAGTCACATACCTGTCGTACGGCCAGACACTTTGTTGATCTATATCAAACATCTATAAAAGACAAAAATAAAAAGTTTGAAACAAATTTAGTAGAACTATCGGATGGTTCATTATATATAGATGAGAATGATATCATCCATTTTGATAATTCTGATTTTTTTGAAGACCCTGATGGTAAAATTGATTATTTGATTGGAGATGGAAGTGTTATTCTCAATTAATGTATTTTCTTTATTTTTATAACTCTTTAATATTTGTAATGAAAGTTTTGTGTATTTTGTAAAATCATAGATCACACTGATGTACTTTTTATTGGATCACACTGATGAACTTTTTATTTCTGAGTTGAATAATAAAGATGTATGTTTAGCTGACAGTGTTACAACTCATACAATTCTTAAGAATAAGAAATATTTTCAAAATCTAATACTAAACAAAACTTATGTCCATACCATATCAGATCCATCAAATCTAATTGAGCCTTTCGGAAGAGTTTATATTGTGTTGGCTAATGGTACTAAATTTTGTATTGATGATTTTCTATTTTCTTCACAATTTAGAAGAAATTTATTGAGTTTCAAAAATACATGTCGTAATGATTATCATATTGAAATGACCAATAAAGACAATAAATAGTATCTTCTCATTACTAAAATAATATCGGCCATAAACTTGTATTAGAAAAACTACATACTCTATCTTCTAGATTGTATTGTACAAAAATAATAACAAATGAATCATATGTGGTAATACACCAGAAATGCATTGACTCCAAAGTATTTATGACTTAGTATGATCGTCTTGAACATTCAGGATCAATAATGATAAGACGAATTATTGATAATTCACATGAGTATCTCTTAAAAAATCAAAAGATTTTTTTACCCAATGAATATCCGTGCTTTGCATATTTCTAAAATAAATTGATTATCAGACCATCTCCCTTAAAAGTCGTCGTTGAATTCTCATCCTTTTTATAAATAATTCATGGAGATATATGTGGGCCTATTCATCCATCTAGTGGACCATTTAGATGCTTTATGGTTTTGATTGATTCATCAAGTCGATACTCACATATTTGCCTGTTTTTGTACTAGAAATATTGCATTTACTAGACTTATTGTCCAAATAATCAAACTACGAGCACAATTTCCTAACTATCCAATTAAAACTATTCAATTGAATAATGCATACAAATTTTTGTCTCAATCTTTTGATAACTATTGTATATCAATAGGAATATATGTTGAACATTTTGTTTCTCATACACATACCAAAACGGTTTAACTGAATCTTTGATTAAAAGATTTCAACTAATCGCTAGACATTTACTTATGAAATCAAAACTACTTATTTCTACTTGGGGACATACTATACTTCATACAGCATTATTAATTTGAATTAAACCATCTGCATATTATAAATATTCTCCATTACAACTTGCATTTGGTTAACAATCAAATATTTCTCATATTCATAATTTTAGATGTACTGTATAAATTGTACCTCTACAACGTACAAAAATGGGCCATCAACGTAGACTTGAGATATATGTTGGTTTTAATTCTTCATCTATTATTAGATACTTTGAGTCTCTTACAAGGGATATGTTTAAAGTACGTTTTGAGAATTGTCATTTGGACGAATCCACTTTTCCATTACTGGGTAACGAAAAGTCAGTACCTAAAGCACAATAAGAAATTACTTTAGATAATAAAACTCTATTTCAATTTGATCATCCTACAAATGAATGTAAGTTAGAAATTCAGAAATTCACAAATGAATGCAAAGTGTTGCAAATCAATTATCAGATGTATTTACTGACACTAAAAGTGTGATAAAATCATATATTCTTGCTGTTAATGCTCCAGTAAGGATTATAGTCTCTGAAGGATAAATTGTCAAAATAATAATAAATGAGTCTAAGACACGCCTGAAGTGTGGAAGACCTATTGGTGCAAAAGACAAAATTTTTCAAATGAGAAAGATACAAAATGAATTTGGTATTCCTGAATAACTCAAACCCACAATATAGGCTACAAGCATAGGTGATACTCCTGAAGAGGTCAAATCTTCTATTCCAAAAATCTTTTGAAAATAGACCTCTTGAAGAGGTGTTTCACGAAATATTTTCTTTTGAAAAGGAACAGGTACCTGAAAATAGTGAGATCTCAATACATTTCATAAGTATTGGAGAAATTCTGGATAGAAATAAAATTGTTGTCGACAACATATTTTCATATAAGATATCTTTTGACATTACCAAAAGTAAAGAAAAAAGTAAGTCAAAAACCATCGAAAAATGTCTACATAGAAATGATTGGCTAAAATGGAAAGTAACTATTGAAACTGAATTAAACTCACTAGTAAAACGAGAGGTATTTGGATCTGTTGTCTAAATACCAAATAGTGTAATGTTTGTTAGATATAAGTGGGTATTTGTACGAAAACATAATAAGAAAAGTGAAATTGTGCGGTACAAAGCACGATTTATTGCACAAGATTTCCTACAAAAACTCGTGATTGATTGTGAGAAAACATATTATTCCGTTATGAATGCAATCACATTCAGATTTTTGATTAGTCTGGTTGTTATAAAAAGATTATGCAGTTGATAGATGTGGTCACTATATATTTATATGGATCATTAGATCATAACATATATATGAAAATCCCTTAAAGATATAAAATGCCTGAAATATTTACAAGTACATCTAGAAGTATGTACTTTATCAAGTTTTAAAAATCTCTATATGAGTTAAAGCAATCTGGATGCATGTGGTATAATTGCCTAAGTAAATATCTATTGGAAGAAAGACTTAAGAATAATCCTATATGCCCATGTGTCTTTATTAAGAAATCAGAATTCGAATTTGTTATTATTGCGATTTATATTGATGATTTAAATATTATGGAAACTCCTGAAGAGATCATAAGAACTGCTATATATTTAAAAAATGAGTTTGAAATGAAAGATTTTGGTAAACTAAAACTTTGTCTCGGCCTGCAGCTCGAACACTTACCAAATGAAATTTTTATTCATCAATCCATGTATATAGAAAAAGTCCTGAAATACTTTTATATGGACAAAACTCATTCTCTAAATACTCCAATGATTATTTGATCACTTGATGTGAGGAATGATCCATTATGTTCTTGTGAAGACGATGAAAAAATTCTTAAACCATAAGTACCATATATCAGTGCAATTGAAACTTTGATGTATCTTGCAAATTACACTCGACCTGATATTACATTCTCAGTTAATTTGCTTGTAAGATATAGTTATACGCTAACTCGAAGGCATTGGAATGGTATTAAACATATTTTTCGTTACCTTTAAGGTACGGTTGATATGAGATTATTTTATCAACGTGGATCAAGTCCATAATTGATTAGGTAAGTAGATGCAGGTTATCTTTCAGATCCACACTGAGATAGATCTTAAACTGGATATGTATTTATTTATGGAGATACTACTATATCATGGAAATCTATCAAGGAGACATTATATGCCATATCTTCAAATCACTCAGAGATCATTATAATTCATGAAGCAAGCTGAGATCAGTAATTTAACATATCCAAGAAAAGTGTGGTCTTCCCATGATCAATGATAGCTCAACAATTTTATATAAAAATAATATTGTTTGTATCACTTAAATCAAAAGAGGATATATTAAAGGTGATGAACCAAACATATTTCATTAAAAAAAATTTATACTCACAAACTTTAGGACAAATGTGAGATTGATGTTAAGCAAATATGATCAAGTGATAATCTGACAGATTTATTCATAAAGGCATTGGCAACTGCGACATTCAAGAAAATTGTGCTGAACATTGGAATGTGAAAACTTAAAAATTTATCATCATGCACTTTTTAGGGGAAGTAAATATATTGAAAACTTGTGTTGATTGTACTCTTTTTTCTTTACTAAGGGTTTGCTCTATTGTGTTTTCCTTTATAAGTTTTAATGAGACAATTTTAAAGCACTTGATGGTACATGAGAATATTGTATTATTTTTCCTTCGCCATTGATTTTTCTTCCTACTGAATTTTTCTTTGGCAATATTTTAACGAGACATATTTTTTTATATGTTTCATTCAAATGGGAGTATTGTAATCAATTATAAAGGGGACATCAATAACCCCCCTTTAGAAATTTAAAAACGAAAATAATTGATGGATGCACAACATCCATCAATTACGGCAATTAAGTTGTAAGACACGCCTCCAATTGCCTATATATATGAGTTTTCGTTCGATCAGTTTGGCAAAAGTTTTATAAACGAAAGAAAAGAGAAAAAGAAAGATAAAAAACTTCAGTTTTTAAGTAATAAGAGTTTTAAATATTTTCTCTTATAAAATTTCTTACAATAATATTTTTTTCTTTAGTTTTATAACAAATATCCACTTCATTTATCCAATTAAAACATTAAAAATCTAAAATAATCAATATGTAAAACTAAATAACATAGTTATATCAAAATAATTATAAATAGAAAATTAGAATTTTGGTTAAATATACAAAATATTCTTTTAAAAGGGATTCAAAATGGAATTTTGTACTCACTGATTACTTCAAAATTCATACTTTAAAAAAAATATTACTAATATTATATTCCAAATCTCTATTTATTTCCTCCTTTATAAATATATAGTTAAAATAAAGCTTCACAAAATAAAACTAGATTTAATATACCACTATTTTAGTAAATAAACATAGAGTGCATGACCCTTAGGAGAAACACGAAAACAAAAATAAGTGTTCATAAGCTTAAACTTCCAGATCATATCATGGGGCCTAAGCATGCTTATCGTGGAGAAAAGTTGCAACGGAGTTGGCGACTGAAGGTGGATACGCCGTCGATCAGGGAGGTTGTGCACAAAGAGAGAAAGAGTGATGAGAGTGAGAAAGAGAACACACGAAGAGAGAGAGAGAGAGAGAGAGAGAGAGAGAGAGAGAGAGAGAGAGAGAGAGTTGTGCAAGGAAGAGAGACGCAAGGGGGATAATAGAGAAATGAGTTACGTGACAATGGCTTACCGAGAGGGAAGGTTGCATGCGACGGACTTGAGGTGGAAACAATCGGCATTCTCTGGGTAGGTAGTGATGATACGGAGAGGTTGGCACCTTGGGGTAGTTGAACTATGGTTCAACTAGAGAGGTGCGGTGATTTGTTTCAGTGAGTACAAAATAGGGGTTGTTGCAATTTTCAATGATGGTCATGGGGGAGGTTCAGGGTGGCTACTGTCAGTCTAAGTTGGCCTTCTATGATGAAGAGAACGATCTACAGATGGAGGCAGCAATGAGGCTGACTAAAAAAGGTGCAGTCTTAGGTTACTCACAAAACAAAGATATGCATGGGAGAAGCGGCTTCAACGGAGGTTTGTAGCAAAGATTTGTGGTGCTCTAGGCAATTTGGATGGCTGAGGTCGTGAAAAGAGATTGGTGGCGCACGAGGAAGGGTTGTTGTTTCCGTTGGGTAGTTTTGAAGATCGCTTTGGTTGGGTATCTGTGCGTGGGATTTCATGGTGGCTGTAACTACTACATGCATAAGGGTATGAACTATGAAGTGAAGCATGAAAGTGTGTTTAAAAAAGGAAACTGGAAAATCTTAGAGAAAATAGGGGATAAACGTGCGTGTGCAATGTACAGTGTCATGCGTGATGGGGAGATTTAAAATTAACGGTATGTTGTTCTCTTGATTGAGGATTTGATTATCGAAACTCAAGGAGAAAAATATGTGGCAACCATAGTTTTGATGGAGAAAAGAATTCTATTTTTGCATGGGGATCTATGAATATATATAGAGAGAGAGAGACAAAGAGAAGAAGAGAGAGAATGGGAAACCCTAGGATAAGAGGGTACGAGAAAACGTGATTTGATATACAAACTTACTCATAAGAAGTGTTTGTCGAAACCCTAGCAATAATCTAACATGCATCTAGACCTTGGAGTCGTGCAACCAATGTAAACAGCGTGAACATAGCGTGCATGAAGTGGGGTCTAACATTTTCGTGATATCGTGATTCTTGGTGGAAGGAAATGTGCATGGGAGAACTTGGTGAAAGGTAATGGAAACTAACTGAAATTTGAGAAAAAAAAAACGTATATCACCCCATAATCACGGGTTGCGCCATACATATATCTATAACTATGTATAAAATAAAAATAAAAACAAATTTAGGTTTTGGAATTTAAATGGATAAGAGACTCTAGAATCCGTTTAAAAAGAGTTGACAAACATTTGAAATAAAATTGGATCCTTAAAAAAAAATAGAGCCATAATCTAAAAATATATACTACGATGGTATAATTTGTAAATTGGTATTACAAATGATATCAGAATGTATTTCAATCAGAAATATGAGATTTGAGTCGTGCTATCTACGATGGACAAGTCCAGCAAGGACGTCAGGCATTTAAAAGGGATAGATTGTGATATCTTATATGATAAGGATGATGATATGTGGTGTATGAGATCTCACATTATTTGGGAATGAGAAATATTTACTTTTTATAAGATTTTAATAGGATTCTAATTATATTATTGACTAGTTCTTTTAAAGTATAGGTCGTGTGATTTGGACCTTCCATTGAAGCATTACCACACTTCTTTAAACGGTGCCAAACCTTTGAGTACCTGCCCAAATAGGCATATAAGAAATAAGGGGACCCTTAATCTTTTAAAAAGAGAACATCGACAGACCATCAAATATATCTGCAGAATAAAGTGAGTTCGGAAGTCACGCTATATTAATAGTACTACTAGTTGGAATACATGTTATGTTAATGACGCTGTCGTAAAGGGCATTCTACATTAATAGATCTTGACAAAAGAAATATTGGAAAAGAAATAGTCTCTGCTGGAGATACGAGGAAGATTTTTAAACTTTCTCAATTATTTAAGAGTTTTCAAAATATAATTGTAATTTAAACATAAAAAATTCTCCAATCTTTAATGTCACCCTATCCTCGCCTTTATCTTCATTTGTTAATTTTTACTAATTTCTTTGTACATCACTCTCTCAAATTGGAGAGGATTTAAGTCTTCGATAACTTCATCGAGATCGAAGATGGTAAGACCACATGAAATATCACACAAGAAATGTAGAACGGGAGATACCGTATACGTGCATGGCACGTCAACTTCTTCCTAGTCATAAGTATACGTAGGTTGGAGATTTCAAACAAAATACTTATATTTTATTTTATTTTATTCTCAAATATCAACAAAATTATTTTAACTTTTTCAAAATTTTTAAATACAAATTATATTATAAAATTATATTATTTTAATATTTTAATTTTATATTATTTTAATATTATATTATTTTATATTTTAATTTTTTCTTTTTTTTTTTAAATTTAAAAAAATATTAAACTCAAACTATCTTATTATTATTTACAAATTATTTTATAATTTTTTTTTTATTACCATACTTTTCAAATTAATAATCTTTCATTTAAAAACTAAAAAAAAAATTGAAATAGCATGCTATATCACAGTTGCCACGTGTACTTAGCTTGACACGTGTTCGGCTGAAGCTGGTGCTGAACTTCATTAATGGCGAAGCTCTTCTCCGTGCAGCCGGCAACAATTTAGTTGGCTAGTTGATAATAACAATGGGCATTTAATGGCAGCCCAACTACCCATATGGGCCTCCATTTACAACTTGACTCAGGAATCAGCCACCCGTTTCAATTGCTAGACGAGTCCGTCTTTATCTGAACCGTCCAATGGGAAAAGGAGATGACGTGTTCGGTCCAGATGCAATTAAGACCCTGCTTTACTCTGCTGTCATTAATAACCAGGCCATTAAAACCCCGAATTCTCCTCCCTCTGTTTTCACATCCATCACCCATAGCCATTGTTATATAGCAAAGCTCTTTCAAAAAAAAAAAAAACTTCAGCTCATTTTCGACCGTGTGTTCAAACCTAACGTAAAGAACCCCGAGAGGATTAAAAATAAAAATAAAAAATGAAAGCTCAATCTCATATTGTGACCCTCTTCTGGTTTTTGTTTTTCTTGTTGCTCTGCGGTTTAGTTTGTAAGGTTGGAGCGGCGGATTTGGTGACCAAGTGTAGCGAGGATTTCCAGAAGGTGGCGCAGTGCCTGAACTACGTGACGGGAAAAGCAGAGACACCGACGAAGGAGTGCTGCTCTTCGGTAAAGGAAATAAGGGACAGTAACCCGGAGTGCTTGTGTTACTTTATCCAGCAGACTCACAATGGTAGCGAGCAGATCAGGAGTTTGGGCGTCCAAGAGTCTAAGCTGCTTCAACTTCCTACTGCATGCAACTTGAAAAACGCAAGCATTAATAATTGCCCCAGTGAGTACTTCTCTCTCTCTCTCTCTCTCGTACATGAGATATATACTGTTATCTACATCGACAGTGTTATGTATAGTTTCTATATGCTAAGTCTCGTTTGCCTTCTGAACAACGGTTTTGTTAAGCGGGTATCTTTTTGTTCTACTATAGATGCAACATATATTTGTCTGCAATTAAAAAATATGGAAGAAAAATCTTGTTGTAAAACCAATCTTAATTTCTCACCAAAATAGATGGGCTAGCTGATGTCAGATCGAGTTCTTTCCGCCGTTATGGCGGCACC
Organism: Platycarya strobilacea; assembly: GCA_036898215.1. Classification (NCBI taxonomy): domain Eukaryota; kingdom Viridiplantae; phylum Streptophyta; class Magnoliopsida; order Fagales; family Juglandaceae; genus Platycarya; species Platycarya strobilacea. The sequence continues at coordinate 12,981,486 of CM072554.1, read as the reverse complement.
TAATCCTCTGTCCAAAACTAAAATGCCTAAGAACAGAGTACTCGTGGAATTTAAGGAGAAAAAAAGATCTTTGGAGAAAATAGTAATGGATGGTAAGTTTGATCTTTAATCAGCCCATTCACTACTTGACTTGGCTATTTACTAGCAAATTGGAGGAAGTGGGAGCGGTTGATTTTCCACAATCATAACGATCTCAACTACATATTTGGCTTCCCATTCTTCTGGGTCAAGATTAATCACTCTTGACGGTGTGAAGACGGTATCACTCGATCTAATTTTTGAGCTGGGCCGTAATTCTTAAATGCCCACCAGCCCATCGTCTGTAGAATGCGGAAATGTCAGTAGAAAATTTAATACCTAAAGTGATGGAAAATAATACGGTCTTCTTGAATGAGAATAAATGATGACCCCACCATAAATCTAGTGCATAATTTTTTTTTTTTTTGAAAGAATGAGAGAGTCTGAGAAACCCATAACTTCATCTATTTAATTAGTTACCGCTTACTTTATTTGAGCAGGAAAAAGAGAGCATTGCTAATTGCTTGGTGTTTTTGGACTTCATTGGCAGTTGCAATAACTTAATGCCTAAGTTAGAAGCATTTCCTTTACTTTGATTCACTTTTTAGGCCTTAAAACCACAAATACCAACTTTGAACTTTTGTTGTTGTTCATGCTTTGTATCTTTATTAAAGCAATTAGAAAGAAGATAGATGCTTTTTTTGAGTTGCAAATCCACAGAGAGCCAATCTTCCACCCTAGGCATTTAAATGACGATTCATCTCTTCCAAGTTCTAATATTTATTTACAACTTTTGTGCCTTAATTGATTTGTACAGAGCTGCTTGGACTATCACCCACCTCTCCAGACGCTGCAATATTTTCATCAAATGCTTCGACAGCGACGCCCACTACTACTACTACTCCATCGACAGGCACACCATCATCGGCTGATGATTCGAATGTTGGAGACAGGCTTGAACCCCACTTGGTTGGGTTGGTGGCGATGGCTTTTATAACCATCTCTCTCTTTGCATTAATCCCAGTTGGGTCTGCCTCCACCACCACTTTTATTCACTCACGAGGATGAAAGGTTATGCTGTCTGGCTAACACAAGCGACACTGAGCTTGCGATAAGCTCCTTCTAGAAATTGGGATCTTGATTTGTCTTTTGCATCTTCTTCTTGTGTTCTGCCTAGTAATGACCTTTATCTTAATTTTGCTGTGTGTACCGTTCCGTAATTATCAAACCTTTTTGTTGTTGTCACTAGTAGTAACTAGCAACTGTAGCTTTGTTCTGTGTTCAAGTGAATGTTTGAAATTATGATGAAAAATATAATTAACACTTCTAAATAATCAGTTATAGTATTAAAAATATTATTTATATTATGAATTGTAAATGAACGAACGAAACGGCGCCGTCCCCTATCCCACCACTAAATTATGTGAATGACTCCACAATTATTATTTTAAAATCTGTATAGTGACTTGCATAGTAACTTGCATAGTAACTTCAACGCCTATAAATATGGGTTTCAGTTGTAATGAAATTCATAAGAAAATATAGAGAGAGAAATAAAGTTTCAATTCTTAAAAGTTTCTTTTCTCTTGTAATAGTAGTAGTTTTCTTTTTAGTTTTATAACACCTTATCAGCACGAGGTTCTACCGATACTGAAGCTAGTGGTCTTCTATTTCAAGTAAGTTTTTCAATATATTATTTGCAGTTCTCGAAATAAATATTAAAGGTAATATTGCTGAATATTACTTGATAAAATTTTATTTTTATTCTCATGATAATGTGAATATATTTATTAAATTCACAGATTTATTTTTGTAATATAATGTCAAATATTGAGATTTATTACTATTGACATTTCTGAAAAATGTAATTTATCCAGATCCTTGATGAGATCTATTTGGATATAATGATGAACTTGAAAAATACAATCATAGAAGAAAACCATGTGTCCCTGAAGGACCGTGCTATGTATCTCATGATGAAAAATCATCTTACTGTATGAAATAAATTAAGAGAGTGATATAAGCACCAGAATATGTAATCCTCTCAAAAGATCATTATGATTTATTGTACTTGAAGTTGCAAGATTTTAAGAGTGGTATTGGATATTCTGCACTCTTTAAAATCAGCTCAATATTAAAATTATACAGTGAAAATATCACTGATGATGATATATAAAAGAAGACATTATTTTTCATATCTCGAATGTGCTCCTGCAGTAGCAATATCGAGAGTGAAAGTTCAACAAATATTCTGAACTTTTGTTTTGTCTTCCAGTGATTGAGCTAAATAATGAGTTTTTGTTACACCAGTTACGTCCTATTAATGATATCGAATTTATACAATTCCCAAAAGTGAACGGGAACTAAGGGCATAGACGTGTTAGAAAAATTATAAAAGTGTTAGTCCCAAAAGCGACAACACTAAATATGATAAAAATATATTGTATCACCAGAAGTGATCAAACTCAGAGAAGGGTAAAGGCACCCAGAATAATTCTTCATAAAAAGATGAAGATGTTTGTCATAGATATAATATGACTAAACAGTAGTCACGTACCTGTTGTACGGCCAAACACTTGATTTACTTATACTAAGTTTTTATATATAAGCTTATTAATATTTCATCATGTTTTGAAATAATGAAATATCGGTGTCTGAAGCACGACAAGAAATTACTTGGGATAATAAAACCCTGTTTAAATTTGATCCTCTTACAAATAAATGTGAACCAGAAGTTCAGAGGATTATTTATCTGCAAAGTGTTGCAAATCAATTACATGACGTATTTACTGACACTGAAGGTGTTGTAAAATCATATATTACTATTGTTAATGTTTAAGTAAGAATTGAACTCCCTGAAGGACGAGTTGTTAAAACAGGAATAAATGAGTCTAAGATACAGCTGAAGCGTTGAAGACCTATTGGTGCACAAGAAAAATAAAAATCGGTGCTCATGAAGAGATTGTATTTTCTGTATAAAACATAATCCTCCTAAAGAGGAAACCTCCTGAAGAGGTAACTCCTGAAGAGTATAACTCCTGTAGAGAAAACTCCTGAAGAGTATAACTCCTGAAGAGAAAACTCCTGAAGAGTATAAACCTCCTGAAGAGGAACCTCCTGTAGAGGTGTTTCATGAAATGTTTTTCCCTGGAGAGGAACAATGAGATCTCAATACATTTCATGAGTACTGGAAAATTTATGGATAGAAATAAAACTATTGTCGACAACATATATGATAACACTTGATATTACCAGAAGTAATGAAGAAAGTGAGCCAAAAACCGTCGAAGAATATCGACGTAGAAATGATTGGCCAAAATGGAAAGCAGTTATTAAAACTGAATTAAACTCGCTAGTGAAGCGAGATGCATATGGACCTGTTGTCCAAACACCAAAGGGTGTAATATTTGTCAAATATAAGTGAGTATTTATACGAAAGCGTAATGCGAAATGAAATTATGCGGTATAATTTGTCGCACAAGGTTTCCAGTAGAAACCCGAGCAATTATGAGGAAACATATTTCCTTGGTATGAATGCAATCACATTCATATTTTTAATTGATTTGGTTATTACAAAAGGATTAGATATGTAGTTAATGAATGTGGTCACTGCATATTTATAAGCATCATTAGATTATTACGATACTTGAAGCATCTAATCCAAGTAAATTTAGGAGTATGTACTTTATAAAGTTTCAAAGATCTTTATATGGGTTAAAGCAATCCGGACACATGTTGTATAATTGAATCAACGAGTATCTATTGAAAGAAGGATTTAAGAATAATCCTATATGTTCATGTGTTTTATCAGAATCCGGATTTGTCATTATTGCAGTTTACGTTGATGATTTACCTTGTTAGAACTCTTGAAAAGATTACAAGGGTTGCTATAAATTCAAGGAATGCATTTGAAAAAGAAAGATCTTATTATTTAATTCATAGATGAGTTACAAGAATTTGAGACTTCTAACCTCATCTCTCAAATGCATTTACTCTTCATAAAGCAACATACCATCCTTATCTAAAGGATTAGGCAGTCGAAATGAAGAAGCAAGTAAGGATTTTAAATCCTTATTCTCCTGCTTTAAGTCTGCAATTTTTTTGTCAGACTCTTGAACGAGTCGTTGAAGTACAGAAACTTTCTCGTTAAGCTCCTCAATTTCATGATTTTTGGATTATAATCGGTTGGAAAATCCAACAATAGAGGAGGAGTATCGGGTGCCGAGAGTCACTAGCTCATAAACAGTTTCACGATCTGACTTATTAGCCAGATCATTTGCTTGCTGCAACATGACACCTGCAGAAGATGCAGGATCAACTTGTAATCGAGGTGAAAGATACCTCATATGTTGATCATGAGAAATAGTAAAAGGAAATTAATGAGCCATTGGAAATTTGTAGAATAAGAATACAAATACAGATAAATTATAGATATAAGAAGAAGATTTGATGCGTACTAAATGAAACTAAAGATGTTTCTTATAGAAATGGAAATAAGAACAAGACAAACCATCATCTCTTCAAATCTCACTTTACAAGATATGCTGGATGCATAATTTCAAAAGCCAGCGAGATTAATTACAGCTATCCCTATTTTCTTGTAAACGCTGAACCTCTGCCGTTAGCTGCTGTTGTTAACTTTGTATCTGAGCTTTTTCTCGTTCCAGCTCTTCTACTCGTGTTTTCAGGTCACGAGAATACCAGTCTACAAGTTTCTTCAGCTCCTTGTTTTCTTATTTTAAATATTTATTTTTTCTATCTTTAGTTGCAAGCGTTTGATGCAACTCAGATATTTGATTTTTAAGATGATTAACCTCACTCGTTCTCGCCAATAGCCTCTGTGACATGGTTGTAAAAGAAGCAGCATATTGAGCACTGGGGGTTCTTGATACTGCAACAATTTCAGGATCAGATTTATTAGAAAGATATATCTCTGCTCCTATCATGGTGTTTACAGCCTCAGGAGAAAATATAAGTGATTGAGGTATAAAAGGTTCATGGTTTAAATCTGGGACATTAGAATTTCTATCAGACATAATATCGTTCTGGATGAACAACAACTGAATCTATGAGGAATGTGAAATATTTTTGCTAGAGTAAACCAAAGGTAAAATTGGTTATATTTAAACAACAACCCGAAGCCTTCAAATCTCTTCAAGATCTCGTTTGTCTACAATGTCAAGCGAATTTGATTTTCCGCCGAACCGATAATATTAAACCTCAAAGCTTTTACAGCTTTTATCATACATAGATGGTTTCCAATGTTATTTCCGCCGTATATAAACAAGTTCTTCCTAATAACGCCGAATGAGGGGGAGAAAATTTTAGATGAAAATATTATCATACTCTCTCTAATGCATTATTTAGTTGGAGATCGTGTTTGAATTCTTAACTTGTTATATATACTGAAATCATATTTGCTTATTACTTGAAACACTAACGCATATTATCAGGGGGAGTTTAAGTATTACTGCAGGTATCAGATTTCTATTAAGTTTGTCAACCAAATATTATTTTTCATCTTCAAATCACTCAGAGATTATTGCAATTCATGAAACAAGTCGAGAGTATATTTGGCTGAGATCAATGACTCAACAATTTTATACGAAGATAATGCTACTTGTATCACTCAAATCAAATGAGGATATATCAAATATACGATCAAGTGATAACCTGGCAGATTTATTCACGAAGACATCATCAACTGCGACATTCAAGAAAATTGTGCAGAATATTAAAATGTGAAAACTCAAAAACTATTGTCATGCACTTTCCAGGGGGAGTAAAAGTCCTGAAGACTTGTGCTGATTGTATTCTTTTTCCTTCGCTAATGTTTTATCCCATTGGGTTTTACTTTGCAAGGTTTTAATGAGGCAATCTTAAAGCACTTGTGGATACATAAAGAGACTGTATTCTTTTTCCTTCGCCATTGGTTTTTCTTCCCACTGGGTTTTTCCTTGGCAAGGTTTTAACGAGACAGAATTTTTATGGGTGGTCATTCAAGGGGGAGTATTATGAATTGTAAATGAACGAACGAAACGGCGCCGCCCCCTGTCCCACCACTAAATTATGTGAATGACCCCACTACTATTATTTTAAAATCTGCATAGTGACTTACATAGTGACTTGCATAGTAACTTGTATAGTAACTTCAACGCCTATAAATATGGGTTTCAGTTGTAATGAAATTCATAAGAAAATATAGAGAGAGAAAGAAAGTTTCAGTTCTTAAGAGTTTCTTTTCTCTTGCAATAGTAGTAGTTTTCTTTTTAGTTTTATAACAATTTACTATTTGATAATCATATTTTTAAAGCCTATTAAGTAGAAATAATGAGTATTTGAATTTTTAAACATTAGCCATATCTTTGAAGGTTTTAATTATTTAAAAATTATATGATATTTTTATTCATCAACAGTTTTTTTAAAATATTAGAATTATGTTTTGCATTAATTGGAAAGTAAGTTTGAGGAATGTTTAAACGTACTTTTACTTTAATATATAGAATATAAATAATGTAATTTTATTATTAAGTGGATTTTAGAATTATTTAAAGAGAGTCGTTGGGGACCGGTCCGCAACATCCAAAGCAGCCCAACAATAGTTGGACTGTTTTATGATGAAAAATACATTAAAATAAAATAAAAAATATGATTAAATAAAAAAATAAAGATTAAAAATATAATAAAAAAATGAACAAAACATAATAAAAAATACAATAAAAATATAAAAACATAATAAAAAACACAATAAAAAGATAAAATGAAGATGAATTTTGAGAGAATTCGGCCATGAAGAAAACGGAGCCGCCGCTGGTGGTGGTGGGCGACACCGCCCACGCCATCGGGACCAGCGGACTCAGGCGACCTCATCCCGTACGGGTCCGAAACGGGTTGAAGGCTGCCGGGGGCACACCAAAGCTCACCGTCGTAGGGGTGAAGTCGCCTGAGTCCGCTAGTCCCCATGGTATGGACGGTGTCGCCCACCGCCACCGGGGGCGGTGGGGGCTGCTTTGGTGGAGGGGGGCAGCCCGTCCGCCCCTCAGGATTTCTCTTATTTAAATACTTTTTAAATTTTATAGTTTCAAACAGAATCTTAATGGTGTTGGGCTTGCGAAAATCTATGTTGGAGACGAGGTCTAGCCCACAAATTTCTACCAAGAAATGGGCCTTATGGCCCACGAACTTTCAATAAATTCAAGATGGTCAAGATTGGTGATTATTTCGTCTTACAAATTTAAGGTCGACTTGAATTATTATTATAATATTTTTTAATTTTTATATAAAATATAATAAAGTAATAATTTTAAAAAAAAAATTTAAAATAGTAAAATCATATTTGAAAATAATTTTTTGATAATATTTTATTTTATTTCATTTCAACTCATATACTCCTCTTTTGATGTTGAGGTACACGCTTTTTTATCCGATTTATTAATATAGATATTGCCGCATTGGGTGTAAAATATACCAATTCCAATATTAGAAGTCCTGTTATGAATTGTAATGAACGAACGAAACGGCAGTCGCCCCCTGTTCCACTACTAAAATTATGTGAATGACCCCACCACTATTATTTTAAAATCTGCATAGCGACTTGCATAGTGATTTGCATAGTAACTTACATAGTAATTTCAACGCCTATAAATATAGGTTTCAGTTGTAATGAAATTCATAAAAAAATATAGAGAAGGAAGAAAGTTTCAGAGAGTTTCTTTTATATTTCTCTTGCAATAGTAGTAGTTTTCTTATGAATTTCTATCAGACATAATATCGTTCTGGATGAACAACAACTGAATCTATGAGGAATGCGAGATCTTTTTGCTGGAGTAAACTAATGGTAAAATTGGTTATATTTAAACAACAACCCGAAACCTTCAAATCTCTTCAAGATCTCGTTTGTCCACAATGTCAAGCGAATTTGATTTTCCGCCGAATCGATAATATTAAACTTCAAAACTTTTACAACTTTTATCATACATAGATGGTTTCCAATGTTATTTCCGCCGTATATAAACAAGTTCTTCCTAATAACGCCGAATGAGGAGGAGAAAATTTTAGATGAAAATATTATCATACTCTCTCTAATGCATTATTTAGTTGGAGATCGTGTTTGAATTCTTAACTTGTTATATATACTGAAATCATATTTGTTTATTACTTGAAACACTAACGCATATTATCAGGGGGAGTTTAAGTATTACTGCAGGTATCAGATTTCTATTAAGCATGTCAATCAGATATTATTTTTCATCTTCAAATCACTCAGAAATTATTGCAATTCATGAAACAAGTCGAGAGTATATTTAGCTGAGATCAATGACTCAACAATTTTATACGAAGATATTGCTACTTGTATCATTCAAATCAAAGGAGGATATATCAAATATAAGATCAAGTAATAATCTGGCAGATTTATTCACGAAGACATCACCAACTGCGACATTCAAGAAAATTGTGCAGAATATTAAAATGTGAAGACTCAAAAACTATTGTCATGCACTTTCCAGGGGGAGTAAAAGTCCTGAAGACTTGTGCTGATTGTACTCTTTTTCCTTCACTAAGGTTTTATCCCATTGGGTTTTCCTTTGCAAGGTTTTAATGAGGCAATCTTAAAGCACTTATAGATACATAAGAAGACTGTACTCTTTTTCCTTCGCCATTGGTTTTTTCCCACTGGATTTTTCCTTGGCAAGATTTTAACGAGGCAGATTCTTTATGGGTGATCATTCAAGGGGGAGTGTTATGAATTGTAATGAACAAACGAAACGGCAGCCGCCCCCTGTCCCACCACTAAAATTATGTGAATAACCCCACAACTATTATTTTAAAATCTGTATAGTGACTTGCATAGTGACTTGCATAGTAACTTACATAGTAATTTCAACGCCTATAAATATGGGCTTCAGTTGTAATAAAATTTATAAGAAAATATAGAGAATAAAGAAAGTTTCAGAGAGTTTCTTTTATAATTCTCTTGCAATAGTAGTAGTTTTCTTTTTAGTTTTATAACAAGTCCAATTTATTGAAGTATTAAGAGCGCACAACAAAACAAAAAGAGGGAGAAAAGCGAATCAAGTGATAAGGTATAAACATTTTTAAATATTTAAAAAATATATAAATTCGTTAGTGATCACTTTTTTAATTATTAAAAAAATTATAAAAAATAAAATAAAATACACAAGCCAAAATCATGGAGAGAAAGAGCATTATCCCAACAAAAAATAACTTCTAAAAGGCTACCAAGTTATCTTCATTTTACTCTCAACATTTTCTCCATCGCTGCCATCACGGTAATAGACAGTGCATCAAACCGCGTCATTCTCGCTGCATTCCTCTCTTTTTTATATTTTTGTGCTTTTATTTCTTTTACAAGCTATAGATGAGCCACTCTAAGAGCATTTACAATGAACTTAACTAATTTATTGTTTAATCAAATAGTATTTAAAGACATTAAAAGAGAGTTACAACAGCTTCAATAAGTGATTAGCTAAAATAATTTTCTCTATCTTGATTCAACAAATATAACTAGTAGATGAGTGCTAGTCAAATTATTCTTTATGACTAAGATATTCATACTCCATGTTGTTTAGAACCTATTTTAAATTGCATTTCGAAACTTAATAAATACTTTAAAAAAATAATATATTTGGTAACTTTATAAAACAAACATTTTAGTCAGTTAAAAAAAGTTGATTTTTTTTAAGTACTAAATTGAAATTTTTATAAAAAAACTAATGCGAATAACAGTATATTTTGAAAAACATTATTGTAACATACTTCAAAGGTACTTTAAATACATATTTACCAAAGAGTAAATAACTTTTAAAATATAGAATGTATTATTTAAGTTATAACCTATAATCGTTAAAGCTATAAGTTATACTTTTTCTTGCAATCCTAAACATGCACAATGAACTATAGATACACAACACCACCCTCCGAGTATCAATGTGGATAATTTGACTTCGTGCTAGTAACCATAATTAATGTTGTCCAGATAACTAATACAATAGGAGGGGCGAATTAAGTTATATTAGAAAATTAATACTTATAAACTAAATATACAATATAAAATATAACAGAATATGAAACAGCAAGAAATATAAAGAGTAATGGTAAGAAGAAGCAAACTCAGTATTTTAACGAAGTTCAATCTCACTGACTACGTTCTCGCCTCAAGCTACTCCTTGAAGATTCTAAATTTACTATTCAATCTCCTTCAGGTGAAAATAGAAACATATTACACTTTTGAACAACACCGTTACAAAAAATCCGTGTAGAACACCCTCTACTCTTACAATCACCTCACACTTGGTGATTCATCTATCCCCTGTGTAAAACACCTTTTACACACATAAGGGTTATATGCACCCTCTTACAAATACAAAAAATGATAGTTTATAGGTTATCAGAATGCACTCTTTAATGATTGAGATAAAAATAATACAGTGCAACCTATATCTCTCTCACAATAAATAAGAATTAAGGTACAAAATTTAGAGAAGAGAGAATAAGAGTTTTAAAAGAATGATGCAAAATTTAACAATTAATGTGTAAGCTTTTATTGTGATTTTTATAAAAATCAAATGATTTATTTATAGGCAAATGAGTTTTCATATTCAAATTTGAAAAAGTTCACATGTCAAATAAGAGTACTATTCACTTTTCCAAAAATTCAAATAAAAACATCTCAGTTTTATATTTGTCAAAGACAACTTCATTCATTTTTCAAAAAAATCAAATATAATCTTTTACTTTTTATACATGACAAAATAAGCATGATTTATTTTTCAAACCAAATTATTTTTTTTATATATATCAAAAAAACACACAACCACCTTTCAAGATTTTCAAACAAATCATCTATCTTTTGCATTTGTCAAAACAACATACAACCACTCTTCAAGATTTTCAAACAAAACCATCTATGTTTTACATTTGTCAAAACAACATACAACCACATTTCAAGATTTTTAAACAACACATACACATGTTAAAAATGACAATCAATCATCTTACAAATTCAAATAAATATATGTGAAAAAATAATAATAATTTTTGAAATTAAATATTTTAATAAATTTATACAAATGTAAAAAATATAATTTTATATTTTATGAAAAAACATTAATTTTAATCCTTAATCCAATTTCAAATTTTAAGAGATGTACAAAATTACTCTATGAGTTTCATTTGTAGACTTGTTCTTCTTTTTGTTTATACTTGATTTCTTGATGTGTTTAACTCTCTTCATGCGTAGACAACTTGAACTTGAGTTTTGAATTTATTTGTTATCATCAAAATCTATACGTAGATATGAGATTTGAAATATTGGATTCTACAATTAACAAGGAAATGTATCTATAATAAATAATAATATATTATATTTTATGTTATAATTTTATAATCAATTTAATCATTCACTGATTAATGTATTGAACTTCAAATTTTTGAATCATCAATATATTTCATATAAAGTTGTGAAACATATATGAAAAAAAGTGTAAATGCCATAAACAAATCTTACACCATATACATCTATTTAATTAATATATAACTTATTATTATTTAGTGATTGAATTCATTGGTGTTCCAATTACTTTCGTACATTCTATTTCAAAATTTTTAAAATTTTTGAATAACTCTTTAATATATTTTGACTGATTAATAAATATTCCATTTTTTGCTTGCTTGATTTGTAATCCAAAAAAGAAATTAATTTTCTCATCATGCTCATTTCAAATTTGTTCTGCATACTTTTATCAAAATCTTGATGCATATTTTCATTAGTAGCACCAAATATTATATCATCCACATAAATTTAAACTACAAGAATATCATCATATTCATATTTGATGAAAAGAGTTGTATCGATCTTTCCTCTTGAAAAACCTTTTTTAATAAAAAAAATCATTAAGTATCTCATACCAAACTCTAGGAGCTTATTTGAGTCCATATAATATTTTTGTGAGCTTAAAAATATGATTAGGAGAAATATGATTTTCAAAACCTAGAGGTTGCTCAACATATACATCTTCATTTATAAAACCATTTAAGAAATCACTTTTAACATCCATTTAAAAAAATTTGAAGTTTTTATAATATGTATATGCAGTAACATTCGAATAGTTTCTAATCTTGCGACAGATGCATATGTTGCATCATAATCGATTCATTTCTCTTTATTGAAACATTGGGCTACAAGTCAAATCTTGTTTCTAGTGATGATTCTAGACTCATCTTTTTTATTTCTAAAAACTTATTTTGTTCCAATAATAACATGATTTTTGGGTTTAGGAATAAACATCCATACATTATTTTTTTCTAATTGATTTAGCTCTTCTTACATAGCTAGAATATATGATTCATCAATAAGTACTTTATCAATATTTTTGGGTTCAATATGAGATTAAAAAACAGTATGATTACAAATATTTCTAAAAGATGATCAAGTACTTACACCTCGTGAGAGTTCTCATAGAATTTGTTCTACTGGATGATCTTTCACACGTTTCCACTGTTTGGTTACATTTTGTACTAAGTCTTGCTGATATTTCCTGATGTCTCCATATTGGATTTCTTCCATTATATTCCCTTTGTTGAGATTGAGACTATTTGTGTTATTTGTACATTCTGATTCTTCATTAATAGATTTCAATTTTACCTATTCCCATGATATTCCCTTTTGAATTATCTCCAAATGTCATGTGTCATTCATCTTTAAAAGTGTCTTGAGCATCTGCTGTCTAAAAACCATTTACTTTTGCCTATGGAATACTTCATACATACCTGTAAAAGTAATTAAAATAATTTTTGTTGGTACCCAAATTCTTTGGGTCCTTTATTTATTAGTATTAGAAGAAATAATATTTTTTGGTATCCATATTGTCCTAATAGTTATTGTATGTCTTCTTCTAACAGAACAAGCATGATAATTATGACAATTTCTATTATAAAAATTACAAATAACATGTAACATATTTGAAAATCTCAAGTGATAATATTTTTCTTTAAAAAAGTTGTTTTTATGAAAAAAAAAATTGAAAATTTGATTTTGATTAAGTCGGTTTATCAAAAAAATTTTATAGGGTTTGAAATTTTCTTTTGGCATGTATCCCAAATTTACCTTATCAAAAACATATTTTTTACTATCAAAAAATTTTTCAAAATTTCTTTTTCCATTTGTAAAGTTTTCAATAATTTTTTTTAAATCAGTCACTTTCTTTTTCAACTCATCATTTTCATCTTTTGAAACTATATTTTCTTTTCTTAAAACATCAATTTCATTTGTTCAAAATGAATTTTTTTTTAAAGCGGTATATTTGATACCCAATTTTTCAAATTCCTCATATACGTCTTCCAAAACGTTTTGCAATTTTTCATAAGAAGGATTTTCATTATTTTCGAAAGTTGTTACCTCAAAATCATCTTTAGCCATAAAGACAAAAATTTATAGATTTTTCATTACTTGCGTTGCTGTCTGAGTTATTTGAATCATCATCCCTTGTAGCTATCATTGATTTCTTACCTTTGTATCGATCTTTTTTTAGCACGAGACAATCTGCCTTAATATGTCTTGACTTTTTGCATTTATAACAAGTTAATGAGTCGTTTTTACATGAATTTTTGTTGGAAAACTTTTTGAAAGATTTCCTTGGAGGAGTTTTATTTTTCTTTAAGAGTCTCTAAAATCTTCTTGTGATCATTGCAATTTTTTCATTTTTGTTATCGCTTTTCTCGTCTTCATCGCTTTCATTTTTATGGAGAACAACTTTGAATGCCCAGCTCTTCTTTTGCTTTCATTCTTCTTCTTCTTTTTTCAATGTGTACTCATGAGTAATAAGTGATCCAATGAGTTCATTTATTTCGAATTTTTTAAAATTTTTAGTTTCAAGAATCACCGTCACTTTTGATTCCCAACGTTTTGAAAGAGAGTTAAGAAATTTTCTTATTATCTCTAAATTAGAATAAACTTTTCTAATAATTGTCAAGTTATTTATAATATTAGTAAAATGAGTATACATAGAAGAAATATATTCATCATCAATCATTTTAAACATTTCATATTCATGCGTAAGAATAGGGGTGTAAATGGTCCGGTCCGGTCCGGTCCGGTCCGGTCTGGGAAATTTGTGGACTTCTCTCACCCTGGACCGGACCGAACAGGAGTTCGGTCCATACCGGTCCGGTCTAATTCGGTCCAGGGGCGGTCCGGTCCGGTCCAGGGGTGCCCCATATGATTTAATGGGCTAAATTTAATATATAATTCTACAATAATCAAATATTTTTTTGGTCCAAATTTAATTACTATAAATTATAATATGTTAATATTATAAAAATATATATTATATATTAATATGTTAGTATATATTATATATTAAGTATGTTAGTAAATTATAACTAATAGTCTAATAACACTTTCACATTAATATATGTTAATAAACTATAACTAATAAATAATAACATTATTACAATTTACATTAGTATATTATATATTTATATGTTAGTAAATAGTGATAAATTATTAATAATATATTAAATAATAATAATACACTTATTATTTATATATTAATATATAAGAGTATATATTATCTATTAATATATTAGTTAATATTAAATATTAAGTATATTAGTAAACTATAACTAATAATCTAATAGTCTAATAATATTATTACATTAGTATATATTAATAAACTATAACTAATATTTAATAACATTATTACAATTTACATTAGTATATTATATATTTATATGTTAGTAAATAGTAATAAATTAGTAATAATATATTAAATAATAATAATACACTTATTATTTATATGTTAATATTATAAGAGTATATATTATATATTAATATATATTAATATTAATATTTATATTTATATATTATTATTTATATATACATATATTTTTAAAAATAATTAAAAAAAAAATAGGGATTCGGTCCCTTCCGGTCTGGTCCAGGGGGATGAACTCCCTGGACCGGGACCGGACCGAAATTTTCCGGTCCATATATTTTTTGGACCGAACCGGACCGAACTCCAACCGGTCCGGTCCGGTCTCGGTCCGGGACAATCGGTCCGGTCCGGTCCGCCGGTCCGGTTCGGTCTTTTTACACCCCTACGTAAGAATATAAATTTTTAATTTTTTAACTTGTGAAATTCCTTTATAAGCTACTTCCAAGTTATCCCAAATTTTCTTTACTGTCCTACAAGTCATTATTCTGTTAAATTCATTGCCATTGAGAGTATTATACAGAAGATTCATAGTCATTACATTCACTTTAGAAAGTCTATTTACATTCACTTTAGAAAGTCTATCATTTTCACGATCAAACTCTTTTTCCTTGTTTACCTTTACTCCATCAACAATTTTTGTTAGAATATAAGGCCCATTTACAATACATTTTCAGATTTTTCGACCTTGAGACTGCAAAAATATTCTCATTTTAACTTTCTAAAAAGTATAATTATCTCCACAAAATAGCAGAGGCCGACTACTGAATTTACTTTCAGTGAACATAGCTACAATGTTAGCCATATAATTTTAACTTAACAGATAATTAATTTTATAATAGAGCCCATGCTCTGATATCAATTATTGCCCAAATGACTAATACAAGAGGGTGGTGAATTGAATTATATTATAAAATTAATATTTATAAACCAAATATACAATATAAAATATAAACAGGATATAAAACAGCAGAAAATATAAAGAGTAAGGTAAGAAGAAACAAATTCAGTATTTTAACGAGGTTCGGCTCCACTGCATATGTCCTCGCCTCAAACTACTTCTTGAGAATCTCAAATTCACTATTTAATCTTTTTAAGGTGGAAATAGAAACCTATTATACATTTGAGCAACATCGCTACAAAGAATTCGTATAAAACATCCTCTACTCTTGCAATTACCTCATAATTGGTGATTTAACTATTCCCTGTGTAGAATACCTTCTACACACACAAGGGTTATACGCACCATCTTACAAATACAAAAACTAATAGTTGATAAGTTATCAGAATACACTCCTCAACGAGTGAGATAAAAACAATACAGTGTAATCTATATCTCTCTCACAATGAATAAGGACTAAGACACAAAATTTAGAGAAGAGAGAATGAGAGTTTTGAAAGAATGATGCAAAACTTAGCAATTGATGTGTAAACTTTTGTTGTAATTTTTACAAAATTCAAGTGAGTTATTTATAGGCAAACGAGTCTTCATATTCAAATTTGAAAAAGGTTCACATGTCAAATAAGAGTATTATTCACTTTTCAAAAGATTCAAATAAAAATATCTCATTTTTATATTTGTCAAATAAAACTCCATTCATTTTTCAAAAAAATCAAACATAATCTTTTACTTTTAATACATGACAAAATAAGTATGATTTATTTTTTAAATCAAATCATTTTCTTTTTGTATATGTCAAAAAAACATACAACTACTTTTCAAGATTTTCAAACAAATCATCTATCTTTTATATTTGTCAAAAAAACACACGACCACCCTTCAAGATTTTCAAACAAAATCATCTATTTTTTATATTTGTCAAAAAAATACACAACCACCTTTCAAGATTTTCAAACAACACATGCACATACTAAAGATGATAATCGATCATTTTACAAATTCAAATCTTTATGCATATGTGGAATAATAATAATTTTTGAAATTAAATATTTTAATAAAATTATACAAATGTAAAAAATGCAATTCGATGCTTTATGAGAAAATATTAATTTTGAGCGTTAATCCAATTTCAAATTTAAAAAGATGTACAAAATTACTTTATGAGCTTCATTTCTAGACTTATTCTTCTTTTTGTTCATACTTGATTTTTTAATGTGCTTAGCTCTCTTCATGCGTAGACAACTTGAACTTGAGTTTTGAATTTATTTATTATCATCAAAATCTATATATAGATACGAGATTTGAAACCTTGAGTTCTACAGTTAATAAATAAATGTATCTATAATAAATAATAATATATTTTATTTTATGTTATAACTTTATAATCAATTTAATCATTCACTGATTAATGTATTGAACTTCAAATTTTCGAATCATCAATATATTTCATATAAAGTTGTGAAACATATATGAAAAAAAGTGTAAATGCTATAAACAAATCTTACACCATATACATCTATTTAATTAATATATAACTTATTATTATTTTTATTTTATTATAAAATACAAATTTATGTGTCGTTTAGATAATAAATTAAGAAGAAAGTTAAAAATTGAACAAATATTGTTAGAATCATAATTTTTTAATATTATTATTATTTTAAAACTTTAAAAATTAAATGATTTATTATATTTTATATAAAAATTTAAAAATTATTTTTAAAAATTAAAAAATGAAATTATTTTTTATATTTAAGATAAAAATTAACAAATTATAATAATAAAATGAAAAAGATAAACACTTTTTTTGAATCTTATCATCTTAAGAAATCTTTTTATTAATTAAAAGCCTTCAGAATTTCTCTAATTTCCCAACCGCATTTGACATATACCTAGTTCCTGCGATACGCACTAAACGGTGCGCCTCGTATATCGGACTCGGACCCAAGTAATCACTCTTCCGTCTTTGCCCCCACCGTCTTTGCCTTAGCTTCCTAGGGCGAATTCTGTCGCGCTCGAATCCTGAGCAAGTTCTCGCCGTTCTTGAGCAATATCTCACGTCTTCCTCACTACACCATGTCTCAGGTTATTCTTGCCTAAATTCGTTCATTTCCTCTTCGTTCCTTCGTTTTATTTATTAATTCGAAGGATGAATAATTTGATACTTGATAGAATAATGAAATTAGTACATTATAACGAGATCGTATTTTTAAACCCTTTGAACCCCTTGTGAGTAAAATCAAGATTGACATTCCTCTTGGATGTTATAAGAATCTTAGGCAGAATCACTTTTCATTTGGAATGTAAAACTTCTGGCTGCTCTGGAATTGAAGCCTCTATTTTCGTTTACACGTCCCTATGGACGTGTAACCAATGTCTCAGGGTTTCGAGTACTGAACCGAGCTACTCTCTGCATTCTGTTGAGTGTTGCATGTAAATAATTGATTTTTTGGGTGCTTCAGGTAGATAGCAGAAATTCTTCAGCAGCCAAGCGTGCCAGAACTGATGGTAGGCTTTGTTTTTATGTAGTTGTTCAACTGTTCAATTTTGATGTTAACATATGATGTTACCATTGAATTAGGCTAATAATCTTTTGTGCATTGCGTGCAATGTACTGCCTTTTCTATTTATATTATGGTATTCAATACCAATTAGAGTATAGGATTTGTAAGTAATGCATGGAATTGGCTGGATACATCAATTAAATGTGATTTTAGGTCTACTATAGATCTTTGTCAAGTACAATCCAAAAGCTTAAGTTGAAAGGCGTGGCTTGTCACTTGGATGTAGACCACCACTCACAGTGATGGTTATAGTTATTGGAATATGGATCGGTTCATATATCTGATTTCACATCTAGATTGTAATTAAATCAGAGGAATGGTATGTATTCTTGAAGAATTTATATGCTGCAACATAAGCATGTTCAGAATAGATGGGTTCACTGACCAGATCAATTGAATGAATGAAAACACAAAATCTGGATGTATATGAGAATTGACTTTGACATGTGGGAAACCGTTGCACTTTTTATATAGTACGTATATTATAAAAAAAGAGTTATATTCATGCTTGGTAGCAATAAGCTGTACTGTTCTGTCAAACTGTAATTGATTTTTTTTTTCTTTTTTAATTTTGCTGTGCTAGGTATGCATCTTTGCTCACACACACCAATAGCAGCCACAGTAAATCTGGTTCTGGTGATATTTCTTGTTTAGGTGGATTTATATTAAAAAAAAAATCTTAGTTAAGTGGTTACTGATAAAATGTTACTCATGCTACTGTGAGAGCCATAACATTAACTGTTTAGCTTAGCCGATGATAATGGGATGCGGCCATTAATGTCTGTTTTTCAGGTAGTCGAAGGGAAGATGATTGGACCTGCCCTAGCTGTGGCAATGTCAATTTTTCATTCAGGACAACTTGCAATATGCGTAATTGCACTCAACCAAGGCCTGCTGATCATAACTCGGTAAGATATAAACTACAGCTTTAAGATTTTATTTAGAGTAAATGGTTGCTTGATCGTGTCATTACACCAATGATTTGCTGAAGTCTGGCTTATTAGGTTAGAGCCACATAGTGTTTCTTGTATTAGTATGCATATTTTTCATACAGGATATGTTATTATGTTACTTAATTGTCTCCTTCAAGCGACTTATTAAAAAAATAAATAAATTGTCTCCTTCAAGCTCCATAGGTACTGATTTTACTTAAAATCACCACAAGAGTGCTATATACCATATATGTTTGAGTGTATCGGTATTAACTGTGAATTATACCTCATCAGATAATAAATTCAAGTTAGTGGATTTTTTTTTGGTTCCTACTTTGGCTTTGGATTCAGGTTGTTTCTTTTAACAGTATTTGAGTTATAATTGATTGAGTTAATACGAAATTTTGGGTCCAGATCATGTTGAAATACTTTATTTTTTGTCAAGAGTTCAGAGATTGAAAGTAGCTGTGGTTGTTTCAGAAAGTGAAAATTTGAGAAAGTGACAAGTTAGATTCTTGGAAGTGCTCCTTTTTGTTCTTTTCAAGTGTTCATTTAGTATGATTTTCTATATGGATTTTTTTAAAAGTATAGTACTTGATTTTTTTTTTGTACTGCTTATAGCTTTCATTGTAATGTATGATATTTAAGGCACCTTATGATTTTGTTGATTAGGTTGCCATGAAGTGTTTCACGGCTGACTCTCTATGTGTCTCTTTTTTTTTTTTTTTAACTCTTCCCACCTTGTTGTTTCCCAAATTGCATTTAGCCCAGTTCAATTGTCTTATATGCTAAAAGTGGCTTATAAAAAAATCATATATATATATGTATATTTCTGTAATAAATTCTCTCTCTTTCCAGAAATCTGCTGCCAAGCCTGTGCAAGCCCTGCAGGGTTACTCGTCCTCAGCTCCTTACGTAGCTTCTGGTGCGCCCTCTTCAATGTATATAGGGGTGCCTCCCTACGGTTCTTCTATTTTCAATGGATCGTCTATTCATCCGTATGATGTGCCCTTTTCTGGGGCTACAGCATATCACTACAACTATGGAAGCCGCCTTTCTGCTGGCAGCCCTTACAGACCGCTATATTTGTCTGGACCAACATCTTACTCAAGTGGATCTATGATAGGAAATGGTATCTTCTGCTACATATGTTCTGCCATGATTGTTCAGAGTCACCCTTTCCCAAAAGAATAAATAAATTGAAGTTATTTCTATATTATTGTTTATGACTCTTAATTTGCCCATGTTGCTACTGATTTATGTGCATTAAGTTCTAATTATATCTGAGATACTGTCATTACTCTTTTCTATAGTTAGTGATGTCTGTGTATGTGTAATTGTGGGAAGCTCTTGTATAAGCTATATTAGGGTCTTTTGGCAACACAAATGTTCTCAGATATTCACTATTATTCTCACTACTATTCACAAATCATCTTGGATACTCTTAGTATCCAAACAGAACCTGAAACTGGTCTCAGAATTCCTGCACTCACTTTCAGGCAGACTACCATTAACAAAGAAGACTATAAGAAGGCATGTCTTCCATCCGTAGGACATCATCCATAAGAAGTTCCCTTTACAGTTGAGTCTGAATGGACTTTAGAACATCCTATACAATTACACACACTAGTCAGCATCACTCAGCATAAGTCCCATAAAATTACATATATATAATAAGACAAAATAATCGTAGTAAAATCAGAATAAAACAAATATGAATGTTGTAAGCATAAATAAAAAAGAAAGCATCGTTTCCTCACATTGAACTCCATGTATGTAGCATTTCTATTGAGCCATTGCTTGTCCATTAGTGTTTTAATCAACGTTTCAGTTCCTTTTAAATCCTGACTTCTCTTTCTTTCAATGTATTGACACAGGCAATGTATTTCATTTATATGTTGGATGGTTTCATCTTTCAAAATTTGTAGGGCATGAAGTGAATATCATTATTATGCACCGGTTTTTACTTGCAAAAAAAATGAAGACGACCTCTAATATTTGATGATCTTTTTGCATTTATGCCTTGTGTCTGTCCATAATCATGTCTATTTTATTTCTTTTCTTTATGACCTTTTTCAGGTGGGATGTATGGTATGCCCCCTCTGATTGATCGTTATGGATTGGGTATGCCCATGGGCCTTGGTACTATGGTATGTTGCAAAGATTGCTCAATTGTTATGACTGGGAACTGAGGATACATATGCTACAGTTTTTCCCTATCTGATAAGTTCATTAGAATCTCATATCTTCTGCCATTATTTGTTTGCGTGTGCAATCAATTAAATTTATGCTTGATATGATAAATACTGTAATGCACTTTTGTGGTGCTTCTGATTAAGTGGCCTTCCAATCCATCTCCCTTTCTGTGTTATGCCTTTTGCTAGAATAAGGCAATGAATCTTGTGCTATTCGCTTCTTTAATGGAGTTGTGGTTTAGAACTAATGAGCATCTTTGTTTGCCCAGGGGCTAAGGCCAGGATTTTTTCCAGTGGATGAATCTCAGAAGAAGGGTGCAGGTTTGTCAGCTTTAGGCTGTTGATAATTAGTGTGCCTTGGCAGCTTCCCTGTGGACTAACTTTATCTTTCTCCCCCACTTTAAATGCACCTCTAGATGCAACACGTGATAATGACTGGACATGCCCAAAATGTGGAAATATCAACTTTTCATTTAGAACAGTTTGTAACATGAGAAAGTGCAACACACCAAAGCCTGGATCCCAGGTATGTGCCAACATTCCCGTACCACATCTTGGTTCTTATTTTAAGCTTTCATTGTCAATTGGCACCATAGTTTACATTTTTTGTGAGCATGCTTATCTTTCTTTAAAATCTTTTCTCTATAAATTTATAATTTATTTGATGTATAAGTATGTTCTCTTGCATATGCAGGCTGCAAAGTCTGACAAGAATTCTAGTAAGTTGACAGGATGCATCTTGGCACCTCAAATACTGTTGCCTTCTTTTGGACCGACTAATGTTGGTGGTATGTAAATTTGCTACTAATTTTTTTATATACTTTCAGAACAAAAGATGCCTGATGGAAGCTGGAAGTGCGAGAAATGTAATAACGTAAATTATCCATTCAGAACTAAGTGCAACAGACAGAATTGTGGGGCTGACAAACCAGTTGAGTCAAAGTCCCCTTCACCAACCCCAGATGAAAATAACCAGGTTTGTTTGACATTTTCTTTGCGTCTCCACTTGTTTGACACTGTCACCAAGTTTGATGATATTTGTGTACGCAACAAATGTGTTGAACTTACAATTCTATATTTTATTGGTTACCTTACACGGGCTCTCTCTCTCTCTCTCTCTCTTCCATTTTTATTGCATTGGTTAATTTGCAATTGTCTAATGTTCCAGTGAGTACTAGTAC
Source organism: Platycarya strobilacea (assembly GCA_036898215.1). NCBI lineage: Eukaryota > Viridiplantae > Streptophyta > Magnoliopsida > Fagales > Juglandaceae > Platycarya > Platycarya strobilacea. Next base: position 12,958,963 of record CM072554.1, on the reverse strand, counting down.
ATGTTTGGGTTGAGAAGGTCTACAGTTGTCGTCCAGCATTGCTCAATATGGGTGTCTGAAAGTCAAGTCTTGTCGTCCTCATGTTGCTGCGGTTGTCGAGTTACTCTACCTTCTCACGACCTGTGTCAAGTTGTATTAGCGGGAATGGTATCTATGGTCTCTATGATTGGTTCTGATTCATTATGTGTCAGCCAGCTTGATCTGGCAAGGATTTACAGGATGGTTCTGGTTTCTGTAGTTAGGATTTTTTTTTTTCATGCGGATTCAGCTCATCTATCCTAGTGGGTATGACTAGATGGTTATTAGCGGTATAAGGTTACTGCAGGCTGTGATTTCTAGCTTTTATTTCGTGCTACATTGTCTGTGTCGTTGAAGTAACTTTGGTTTTACAGATGCTTCTGTTTAGAAGCTTATGACATTCCCAACTTCTAAAGATCGTGTTGAAAATGGGGGACTAGAAAATGTGTCTTCTAACTTGTCTGTCGCTTTCTGATATTTACGTATAGGCTGTTTCTTTCCCAGAGGTGGCACTGGCACTGGCACCATGATGGTGCCTCCACGTGTTTTAGGCCCGATTTGTATTGAGAGATGAGATGAGATGAGATGAGTTGAAATGAATTTAGTTTATTTTTTTAATATTATTATTATTTTGGAACTTGAAAAAGTTGAATTGAGATTTGAAAAATATGTATTAGAATTTGAAAAAGTTATATTGAGATTTGTGTTTTGTATAAGAAATTGAAAAAAATGTAATAATGAATTTGAGATAAGTTGAGATGAGCTCATTTCGTCTACTAATCCAAATCGGCCCTTGGTCTCCAAAAGTTCTGGTGTCACGGCTTGGCTACCAAAGATTTGGTCTGTTTCGTAGATATTTGACGTCAGACTCATACATGGTGATAACTGGTTCAGAGTAACCATCCTATTATGACAGGATGGTCGGTAGAGTTTATTGCAAGTTACATTTTTCAATTTTGTTGCCTCGCTGGGCCCTTGTTTTTTCCCAATGCCATTCTCTTTCCTTCCATAACGTTAGGACTTGGTATCTGCTATTGGCCTTTGGATTTTTGTGGGTGAACGTGAAACCCCAGTACCTGCCTCCTTGACTCAAAAAGTTTGACACTTTGAAGTGTGAAATTAATGTTGCGTCTTGCTATGCACCAGATTCTTGATGCGGCTGTTGATCTTATCAGAAGGCAAAATTACTGTTTTTTGACTTTTCGGTAGGATTATATTATCAATGCATCATATATAAAGCCTTTTCTAGAACATTTCCGTTCGGGTGAGACTCTGGCAATTGTAACTTCTTGCGAGTGGAACGATTGGATCGAAAGGGCGGTTTCCCCTCTGCCTGGACTGGTGCGGTTTCAGCAATTTTAAGTATGGTTTTAATGTGACTTTTAAGGTAGTCGTCCTTGACATTAGCTGTCGCCGTCGGGTAGTTGTCTTGCCCTGTATATAAATTAATTGACGAATAAAGTGGTGTTTAACTTGAGCCGACCAAAATAATAATAAAATAAAAGATTTTTTTTAAAAAAATGTAGTACTGTTCGTAGCTACCCGTGTTATAGAAGAAGAGCTTGGGAAAGGGTGCGAATGGTTAGTTATATAGTTGGAAAGGGTGTTAAGGTCTTAAATTTTTTATTCAATTCCAAGAACGCGCTTCGCTCCTACTGCAAGAGTAACCCGAGAATGCAACCGAACCGACTTTTTTAAGGTTTCGATTGTTTTGGCATATGAGGAGAGATGGGTTAAGTTGAGATTAAATTTAAAAATTATAAAAAAAATATTTTTTTAATATTATTTTTATTTTGAGATTTGAAAAAATTGAATTGTTAATTTTATTTTGTATGAAAATTTAAAAAAATTGTAATGAGTAGATAAATTAGATAAGATGAGTTTAAAAATATTGTAAAAACAGACGTGTATTAAAATATCCTATCTTTTTATAAGAATGCTAATTGCGGTTCTTTTTCCTTTTTAATTTTTAATATTTATACAATTTTAAATGAAAGTTTACATGTGAAACAGTCACATGAGGATGTATAAATCTTTTATGGCTCTTTTGATTATTTTAGATATTTATATATTTTTTAAATGAAAGTGACGTGCATGTGACAAAGTCACAAGCATGTTTAAATCTTTCGTATGTTTTTTGTGCACATGGTTAGCGTTACTCTTGAAAAAATTAAAATAAAAGGATTAACGTCTATTCCGAAATACCAATGATAGGAATTTGGTTGCACTTTGAGATAACGTCTTATTGCGTAACTCATTTGATTGAAATCATACCATTTTATAAGAAATAATTTCAGTTTTACATAATGTCTTTCTCAAATAAAATCGTAAAAGAATCATAGAAAAGTGCACGTTCTTCATTTGAGAGTACTTTATTTCAAAGAGTTGACATTCTAGTCGGTACATCTATTATTATCTAAATAACGGCTTTTGGATGGATGAGTGCCAAGTAGGCTTTTCAACTTGGCAAGTGAGAGAATTTCAAATATTTTTAGAATATTTTATTATTATTTTTTACATACTTTTTACTATTATTTATAATATTTTATTATTACTTTTTCATTATTTTTTTTACTATTATTTACAATTCTTTTCAACACTACTCAACATTTTTCGCTATCCAAACCTAACGAACTTCCATGTGACCGCATCTTAGGAGATCATGTACTATCCAGCCCCCCATCTCCTATCCATCCTCTTGCATGGAAAGGGTCAAAGAACACACACCAAAACTTCCCCTCTTACCCCCCTTTCTTGAAAACTCGCTTTCCCCATGATCGTGATCCTCCACTATCTTTCTTGACAAGATTTAGAAACCCGAGTCCATAACTGTTGTGCCTAATGCTGCCCAGAAAACAAACATAAAATAGATAGAGACAATATTGAAGTGGTTCGACAATTTGCCTACGTCCACTGGAGCGGAAACTTACTATTCAAAATGTTTGTACAAGATTACAAACACTCTCAATGCTTCTCTATCTCTCAAATGGCACTTAAACTCTCACACACTCAAACACTTCTTCTTGTTGGGATGATTTTAGCTTCAACATTCCTCTCCTATTTATAGGAGAGGTTGGACTTCTCCCTCCATGTAACATGAGCTGGAGATGCTCAATCATTCCAATACACATGGTGGTTCTCATCACAATGTGGAATATCACCACATGGGTGGACCTCAAGATGAGTTGGAGAATATCAACACATGGGTGGTCCTTAACAATCACCCCCTCCACCCAAGTGTAACATACTAGGATACTACATATTGCATCCTTGCAATGATTTCACCTCCTTATTGAAATGTTCGTTTGCCATGAAAGATTTCCGCTATCAAATGCGCCCTAAGGCGCCAATGCACCCTTAGGTGCTCAGCAATGTGAGATATTAATCAAGTCCAAGCAGTGTTGGAACTTGATTCCAGTGACAACTTTTGTCAACATATCTGCTGGATTATTTTCAGTGCCAATCTTCTAAAGTAGAATGTCCCCTTCTTCCAATATCTCACGTACGAAGTGGAAACGGACATCTATATGTTTTGTTCGAGAGTGATAAACTTGATTCTTGGCCAAATGAATTGCACTTTGACTGTCACAGTAAACGGTAACTTTTTGCTGCTCAATTCCCAAATCTGTTACCAGTTCCTGTAACCAAATGGCTTCTTTTACGGCTTCTGTTACAGCCATATACTCAGCCTCTGTGGATGACAGTGCAATCGTAAACTGCAAAGTTGATCGCCAACTAACTGGTGCTCCAGACATAATGAACACGTATCCAATTGTCGACCGCCGTTTGTCAAGATCACCTGCATAGTCTGAGTCAACGTATCCAGTTACTAGATTATCTTCACTCTTCTCGAACTTCAAACCAAGATCTACGGTTCCTAGAATATACCGTAGAATCCATTTAGCCGCATGCCAGTGCTTCTTTCCAGGATTATGCATATAACGACTGACCAAACTGACGGCCTGGGAGATATCAGGTCATGTACACACCATGGCATACATTAGGTTACCAACAACACTTGCATACGAGACATTTTCCATGTAGTCCCGTTCTTCATCATCTTTAGGAGACTGCAATGCACTGAACTTAAAATATGGGGCCATTGGAGTACTCACAGGCTTCAACTTTGAGTCCATATTGAAGCGTTGCAATACTTTCTTCAGATATTGCTTCTGAGTAAGGTGAACTGTACATTTCACCCTATCTCTGTTGATCTCCATCCCCAATATTCTTCGTGCTTCTCCTAGATCTTTCATTTCAAACTCATGACTCAACTGAGTTTTCAAACGATTTATCTCCATCTTGCTTTTACATGCAATCAACATATCATCTACATATAAAAGCAAATAAATGAAAGATCCATCTGCAAGTTTTCTGAAATACACACAATGATCGTATTGGCAACGAATGTATTTCAAATCCATCATAAAACGGTCAAACCGCTTGTACCATTGCCGAGGTGACTGCTTCAGTCCATAAAGAGATTTCTTCAGTCTGCAAACCAGTTTTTCTTTACCAGTTTCTTTAAACCCTTCTGGTTGAGATAGATAAATCTCCTCTTCCAGATCACCATGCAAGAAAGCTGTCTTCACATCAAGTTGTGCTAACTCAAGATCATATTGTGCAACCAAAGCTAGCAATATCCGAATGGATGAATGCTTCACAACAGGAGAGAATACTTCACTGTAGTCAATTCCCTCTGTCTGAGCATAGCCCTTGGCTACCAATCTAGCTTTGTATCTAATTCTATTTTTAGCAACTTGATCATCTTTCTGATTAAAGATCTACTTACAGCCAATTGACTTCTTTCCTTGTGGCAGTGGCACAAGTTCCCAAGTCTGGTTCTTATGAAGAGACTGCATCTCCTCAGTCATCGCCTTTATCCATTCATCCTTTTCACTGGATTGTATGGCTTCTCTGTAAGTGGTGGGGATCTCACCCCCTTCAATTGGTAGTGCATATGTCACGTAGTCTGCATAACGTGTCGGTACACATTTCTCTCGTCTCGGTCTGTTGGTTGCTATTGATTTAATTTGACTTGGAGGTGCTGTGACTGGACTATCAACCTTCTCTTGTCTGTCTTCTCTTGAATCATTTGGAGTGATAAACTCCACCTTCTGCGAATCACCAGGTGTTTCGCCATCATAGCTGCCTTCACTGGAATCTTTATGCTTATGTGACTTAAGCATCTCAGATTCGTTGAAAGTAACATCTCTACTGATAATTACCTTCTTAGACTCTATGCACCAGAGTCTATACCCTTTTACACCAGAGCTAAAGCCTAAGAATTTTGCTTTCTTGGCTCTAGGGTCAAGCTTACTTTCTTTAGCATGATAGTAAGCTGGACATCCAAAAACATGTAAAGAGTCATAATCAGTAGCATGTGTACCTTTCCACATTTCAATGGGTGTCTTCCCGCCATTGGCAGCTGCGGGTAGTCTGTTGACGAGGTGGCATGCATATGTCACAGCTTCAGCCCAAAATTGTTTACTAAATCCAGCATTCAGTAATATACATCGTACTTTCTCTAGCAAAGTACGATTCATCCGTTCTGCCACACCGTTTTGCTGCGGTGTTCCTTGTACCGTGAAGTGTCTGACTATTCCCTCTCTCCGACATACTTCCATGAAAGGGTCTAGAGTATACTCCCCTCCATTATCTGATCTGAGCCGCTTAATTTTTATGCCGGTCTGAGTCTCAATCATCTTCTTCCAAACAAGAAAGATGTTCAACACTTCATCTTTATTCTTCATCGTATACACCCACACACGACGAGAATAATCATCTACAAAAGTTACAAACCAATGCTTACCTCCCAAAGATGCAATTTTGGTAGGTCCCCAAACATCGGAGTGTACATAGTCAAGTATCCCCTGTGTATTGTGAACAGCGGTTCCGAACTTGATCCGCGTCTGCTTACCCAATACACAATGCTCACAAAAAGACAATTTACCAGTCTTGGTACCTTTGAGTAAGTTTTGCTTTACGAGTGTTTGCAAAACTTTTTCTCCAGCGTGTCCCATACGCATATGCCAAAGTCTGGTAGTGTCAGCATCAGTCTCATCTAGCTTCTCACAACTTGTACAAGCTCTTCCAACAACAGTACTTCCCTGCAAGAAATACAGGTTTCCTCGCCTCAAGCCTTTCATAGCCACCTGAACTCCCTTTACCACTTTGAGAGTTTCGTCTTCAATAGTGATTCTGAATCCCTTTGAATCCAGAGATCCTAATGAGATAAGATTTTTCTGCAAGTCCGGGACGAATCGAACTTCGGTTAGAGTTTTGACAGTTCCATCGTGCAGCTTCAACCGAATGCTCCCTATCCCTCGAGTCTTACAGGCACTGTCGTTGCCCATAAGTACTGCTCCACCTTCAATCTCTGTGAAGTCAGTAAACCAGTCCTGATTGGGACACATATGATAGGTGCATCCGGAATCCATAATCCATTCATCAGGATGACAAATCAATGATGAACCTGTCAAGGCAATGTCTAGATCTTCATCTCTGTCCGCGACATTTGCTGTGATTGGTTGATTCTTCTGTTGTCCCTTCAATTTGGGACAATCCTTTTTCCAGTGTCCTTTATCGTGACAATAGGAACACTCATCTTTGGCGAGTTTTCTGCCGACTGATGAACCACGTGATGTGGCCCGAGTTTTTGATTGAAAACCTTTTTTCTTTCCGGGATACCTTGACCGCGATCTCCCTCTTGCTATTAGTGCTTCACTTGATGTATCTAGCTGTACCTGTTTATCCTTTTTTCGGTACTCATTGCTAATCAGAGAACTAGATACATCGTTAAAACTAATTTTCTCCTTCCCATACAATAATGTTGTAACTAAATGATCATATGTATCGGGTAAGGAATTTAACAAAAGTAAAGCCTTATCTTCATCTTAGATTTCAACATCCAAGTTTAGTAGATCAGCAAGAATTTGATTGTAACTATTCAAATGTTCAGACATACTAATACCTTCACGAAATTGGAATCTGAAGAGCTTTTTCTTCAAATGCAAACGGCTCTCAATGCTTTTCTTCATGAACTTATCCTCCAATTTCTGCCAAAGTTCATTTGCATTTGTCTCTCTCATGACAAAATACTTCTGATCTTTAGTAAGGCACAAACAGATTGTACTACAAGCTTGGGTGTTAAGCTTCCTCCAATCCTTTTCTAACATATCGTTGGGTTTCGCTTCCAACGCCATATCCAATTCTTATTGGATCAAAACGTCCATCACTTCACATTACCACATACCAAAGTTAGAAGTTCCATTAAACTTCTCAACTTCAAACTTGGCATTTGAAACTGTGGACCTACGCCCTGAACTACTGGCATTTCCAGAGTTTTTAACTTCCCCAACACCTTCCATATTAATTAAGAAATTTTAGAAGATAAATTTAGAAATTCTAACCGTGCGGATGAGTCCGGAATAATCCAAATAGTTGGAAAGCACTATTTGATCGTCGAAATCGGACTCCAAATGGCTAAGATCAAGCTCAAAATCAAATCTGAAAATCGGACGGTCCAGATCTGTTAGGCGCGCGTGATACACGCTCCGACCTTCAAATGGCGCGCACGGGCTCCTCCGATATTCGTTTTCGATGCCGTTCGCGGCAACGGATCCGTCTTGACGAGAGGAACGTTTTGGTGTGATCAAAAGTTGATTTCGAGCAACTGAAATTTTCTGGATAGCACGAATCGAATCTCTGATACCAATTGTTGTGCCTAATGCTGCCCAGAAAACAAACATAAAATAGATAGAGACAATATTGAAGTGGTTCGGCAATTTGCCTACGTCCACTGGAGCGGAAACTTACTATTCAAAATATTTGTACAAGATTACAAACACTCTCAATGCTTCTCTATCTCTCAAATGACACTTACACTTTCACACACTCAAACACTTCTTCTTGTTGGGATGATTTTAGCTTCAACATTCCTCTCCTATTTATAGGAGAAGTTGGACTTCTCCTTCCATGTAACATGAGCTGGAGATGCTCAATCATTCCAATACACATGGTGGTTCTCATCACAATGTGGAATATCACCACATGGGTGGACCTCAAGATGAGTTGGAGAATATCAACACATGGGTGGTCCTTAACAATAACTATCTTCTTCTTCTTGTTGTTGTTCATGAATGACCTGCTCACACCACTTGGCCTTCTCGTTCATGCAATCCTCATCCTTTTGAGCTTCTTCTACCATCCAAAACAATGTTAATGCCCGCACATATTCGATAAAATTACAATTCACTTGAAATCAATGAAGCTCAATAAATAGTAACAAGATTGATGATTTTAGATTAAAACCCATTGATTTCAAGATCCATTTTCTCTAATTGAACAGTAAAAGAAGTATAATACAAAATCAAAAGTGAGGTATAAACCTTGGATTAGGGGTTTCTCTTTGCTTAAACTCATGCTCGCATTCCCAAAGCTTGAGGACCACAAATGGGTCTCCGCTAGTGACGGAGTCAAGTTTGAAATCGACAGGCGCAAAATTGGAAAAAAAGGAGGCAACCTGGAATTTGGCGGTGTTGTGACCTGGATGACACAAATCCTCACATGCTTCAACAAATGAGCGTTTGAGTTGAGGATAGGGAAACTTGACTCAGTAGCAAAGAAACCTATGGAAGCCAAGACGAAATCATCCTTGGAGGTGGAATTGAAAAGGTTAGAAGAGGAGCTACAGACAACAAGGTGGAACAGGGGAAGGGAAAGTGATTGGGCAGGGAATGAGGTTAGGTAGGTCGAGGAAGAGCTTCTTTGGTTTGGTGGGTTTGGAGCTAGAGGAGGCGATGGTGGTGGTGAGTTGGGATGTAACAGGTTCAGTTAATCTGATTTTGGATAAAATTTAAAACTGACTCGATATTATTGATTAGTTTGATTTTGCATTTTTTTCACCATGTTTATCTCTTAAAATCAATAATATCGATTTTAGATTAGTCTATTAGACTATTAATATTAGATCATAAAATGTCAATTATAATTAATTTACATATATACTAATGTATAAACTATTATATATAATATAAAAAATATTATTTTATATTCATGTAAAATATTTAAAAAAATAATTTAAAGTATATATTATATTAAACCGATTCAATCCGGTTCTAAAAAACTTAGAATCGGAACCAGATTAGAATCCGGTTCGACATTACAAGAATTGGTTTTGACCCAATACTGATCCAAAATCGAATCGATTTGGACCAATTCTACCGATTTGGACTGGACCAATCCGGTTTTCAATTTTCTGATTTTTTTCTTACACTCCTAGTGATGAGTGAGTCTTCGAAAGAAAAAGAGAGAGAGAGGGAGGGTGGCATTTGGAGGGGTTTTTGGAGAAGGAATGAGTGAATGGCAAGTGGAGCAAGCCTTGTGGTGGTGGTGGTGGTGGTGTAGGTGGTCGTCAGGGTTGGAGTTGAAGCTGCTGTTGCTGTTGAGGCAGAGCAAAGCGAAGTGTTTAGCCTCCAACGAGTCATGCAAATCATGATCAATATCAGGGATATGTAGCAAAGAGGGTGGTAGTTGTTGATGAATTAAAATGTTACTGTCATCGGGATGACTCATTGCAGGGCAGGTGGGGTGGTGATCTTTGGATCTTGGGATTTTGATCTCTCCTCTCAAAGTTTTCTTTCTTTGCCTATTGTTTCTGTAGAAATCTTTCCATTCCATCCAGTGTGATGCGTTTCTTCTGTTTTATGTGGAATTGCTGATGTGGTGAAATTCTATTGGAGGCTGTTAAAACCTCAACGACAGATGGACCAGTGCAACTCGGAACTGTATTTCAAAAGCACACTCAAAAACTTGTGTTTTGAGGACTTAGAAGCCAATCTTTGAATTCTCAAAGTTGCAATCACCGTGATATGAAACTCGTAGGTAGTTTGAAGCGCCCTAGCCACAACCGTGTTTTGCCCTGGCGGTACAGCAGGAGCAGCATAAAACCATATAGTCAGCATTCTTATTTTTGCCACCTGGAAAATCCTTGCTGTATGAGGGTTGAGACTTGAGAGCCTTCGTATGAACCATTCGCTCTTTCTGGCAATGCTAATAGTCATGAGCAAATTTATTTGAGAAGATATGGAAATGTCATGTTGCAGTATGTTTCCATACATATTCGCAATTCCTGACAACTTTGGATTTTCGTTTGAGAGAAAAAGAGAGAGAGTTGTTTTAGCTTTGGGAATCAACTCCCAGATGAATCGCATTAGCCTGTCTGAATATATGCATTTGCAGGTCCGTTAGCCTGCTAGGTTTTCGAGTCGTTAATCCAACTGGTTGGGATAGAAACCGAACTCGTCCGGTGATCTGAATAGCTGGAAGTCTTGAAAATGGATGCTGCCGTTATTAGGTGGAGTTAAGACATGTCCTCGCGAGTCAGTCAACACTTGTTGAGTCTGCCAGTGGTCCGAAGAAACATGCAGCATACCTTGGGTCACCACCTGCATTGCAGGCTGCAGCATACCAGAATGAGTTGCATGGATGGCGTGTGGGTGTGGAGCTGGTTTTGACTCACGGGAACCCCAGGAATTGGTTGACAGAAGAGAGAGAGCACGTCGGAAATCTGGCTCAGCATTCTGCTGCACAGAGATCATGGGTTCTTCTAAACCTGCAAAACGTAGTCATATACTATGTTACATGAACATATCTTCCGACGGCAGTGAATGTTTACAACAGAATTCCTTTTCTATAAATTCGAATATGCAGCATTTGAATCTGTTCCAGAACCTTAAGAATTTGGGAACCTTAATTTCACCGACTTTATTTGCCTCCAAAATCTTCTCTAAATAGCAATCTATGGTTTCTCAATAGTAAACTAGTATTTCTTTATGGCCCTTCTTGGATGTGCCTGTAGAGTGTAGAGTCGATTGACCTGTGTTTTAACCAACTTCCTTAACACCAGAAGCTCTCTGTGTTTGCCACTAGACATTTTACAATGGTCGCCACTTTCCCATACATCTAATTTTCATAAATACTCCATCAGTTTATTGTATGGCTTTCTTAATATGACTAGCATTTTCTTAATTAAACCTTTGCCTTTAGCCACAAATCCCTAGACTTTTAGAAACACTATTAGTATCAGGTATCTATCCCCTAATGATCTTCAAAATTACTCCACTAATGGGTTTCACAATATAATCTATTTATCTAACAGATAATATTAACCCGCATCAATATTCTTACCCGAGCAGCTCCCAAGGCAAGCTATAGCTAGTGTTTTATTGTTTCTTCTATTGTGGCATATAAGATACTCGAGGCTATCTATATGACCGTGTAAGAAAGTCTGCCAATCGAAACTATCTCTTACATTAAATCTAAAATCAATTGTAATTTTCTTAAAGGTAAAAGCCAAAACAAAAAAAAACTTGGTTGAGAACCTCACCTACGGTGCCCTTGGATGGCAAGAGCCTACTGGAATCATTATGATGTGTAGTGATGGCGCATGGCATGTCATTGCCGGGCAAATGCAGCTGTATGTCAGTGTCTCTTGCTTTTGCAGGCTTCAGAGGATAGTCTTTTGTTTGGGTAAACTTGGAGCTGTACATGTCCTCCCATGTTAAACCATCAGCAGCGCTTGAGTAAACAAGTGGGACTCTGTCAAAGACAAGACTCATCTGCCGCTTCCCATCTGTGGAGGTAATCACAAATTATAACACACCTATTCTACTTAATTAATGATCAAGATTGCATTACCAAAAGTGTTCTGATGTTAAACCTTGTATTAACTAACCATAATGTCTGGGCATGCATCACAAAGTAACATATTCAGCAGAATAACAATTGTGCTAATAATTGGTAGTTAAAAATGGCATAACGTGGAGCAGCTCACTTATGCTACACAATACAACAAAGATGGTGAATACAGATTAAAGACAACATAATAGCAACAAAAATGATTGGTTGTATTTAATTCCAAGGAACAAACAGATTACAGGGTAAGTGCAGCAGATGTCAGACAACCTAAACAATGCCTGCCTTCAACTTTTGTTTGCATCATTATAACACGTAGACCTACATGTTTTCATCTTTAGTCTTCCCCCTTAAAATTCAGACTGCCAACAACCGACACACAAGTCCCCCCCCCCCCCTCCTCCCCCTCCTCCTCCTCCTCCTCCTCCTCCTCCCTACATGTTTTCATCTTTAGTCTTCCCCCTTAAAATTCAGACTGCCAACAACCGACACACAAGTCCCCCCCCTCCTCCTCCTCCTCCTCCTCCTCCTCCTCCTCCTTCTTTAATACATTCAGGCCCGTGTTGCTAAAGTATAATTTTAGTTTTTGTAAGTACATTCACAATCATTCAAGAAAGCAAGCATGTTAAAATGTAAGAGCAGCAGATACCCTCCTGCTCACCCAATTCTGCATTCCGCATTAAAGTGTAGAGGATGCCAAAATTTCAATGTGCCATTAAAAAGTGGGTTTGTCAAGGATAAAATTGCACCATTCAAGTAAATTGTAACAACTTGCCATGTCCTGCTTAAATTATATGTAAACGAAAGCACTACATACCCAAAAACTCATCAATAGTTACAGTTAAACATCATCTCACATAAAAGATATATGAGCTGAAATCATTTCATCACAAAGTGTTTAAGAAATCACCTTACTATACAATTTATGAATTCATGAAATTGGACAAGGAATCAATTCTAATACCATTTTTTTATAACTAATACTAATACCACTTCATTTCATAGTATGCTCATAGGAGAGAACTTAGTCCAAAATCGAAGCATTTGAAACAAGTACCATAAAGTGATTATTTATAAAAATAAAAATAAAAAGTACCATAAAGTGATGAAGATAGCCTTGCTGGATTTAACCGGACTGCTTCTGGCTGTGGCTTGCGTCGCCTAGCATTATGATCAGAAAGACGCCTGCGACAGCTTCGCTTCTTTTCATCAAACTCGGAAAGACCATGGAATCTTCAACAATAAAAACAATGTGGTCACTGAATCAAATTTGAAAAACTAGGACTTAAAGCTGATGTTGATTGATCAAATCTTCAATGTTTTATGAATCAGGATAGGACTGAAATTGTTATTATCCAATACACATTTGGATAAAAGAGGGACTACTGGTAGATGATAAATTAATTAGTAACAAACTGTTGGTGAATTTCATTACATAACTACCACTTCATATTTATTCATAAAAAATAAAAATAAAAAATACCACTTTATAAGCAGCATTTACCTGCTACACTGCTGACAAAACCGACGTTCCAGACTACCTACAACGACCTTTGGGGATTTGGAATGACTTTCACAAACTCTATGTTTGCGATGGTAATCTTTAGCCAACGAGAGGTCAAGATTACAGCCTTCAACTTGGCAGTGTGGTACCTGTGTGCTCTGACAACTGGACTTGCATTTTTTTGCTGTGGTGGCTGATGTCATGGGAATTGTAGAAAATTTTGAGGTCTCTGTATTGCTGCCCACACAAGCATCTTCAAAGTACATTTGTTTGCCAAGCTTTAGACTGAGCAATGGCTCACCAGAGCCAGATAAAGGCTCAAGTGTTGAAGAAATTCCATTTGTATCCACCCTGGCCAATTCTTTCTTACTGATGTAATCATCCGGAAAATCTCCAAAGGCCTCAAAAGTGAGCTTTGATGTCTTACTTTCACCAATTGAATAAGAATCTCCTGACGCTGATTTTGAGCTATTTGACAGAGAAGCATGTCTCAACGCCGGGCCTGAACCACCACTACCCCCACCACCCCCAGATGAATAAAAGGAGCCAGAGTTTATCCCTTGATCTCCTTGCATAGCCCATTCTGTTGGTTGCAACTTAGAGTTTTCAGCTGCTTTTGCACTGCACAAGAATAGGTTATCCCACTCCCACTGTGATGGGGATTTCTCATTCCACTCCATCAGCAACAAGGAGCTTATAAATTGGTATCACAAACCCTTCCCCGTATGACACATAAGCAACCAGTCACCACATACCAGAAGCGTTACTCGGGAACTAAATTTGAATTTGTTCAGATTCTATAGAACAAAATTAAAGAACTCAATGGTCAGAAAAGAAGTGCTAAGATACTCCTATAGTAACTGAAAAACTCGCACCAAACTGGAAAAAAAAATAATAATAAGAGAGACAGTACAAGAAAGAAGTCCAGATAAACCAAATCAAAAGCTCATATCTATCAAGAACAGGCATTAACTTCATAACTCAACACAATGATAGAGATAACCATCTTTTCTTCTCCAGACTATTGATATATCACATAAAGCAACAATGGCCTTTTGAGAGAACAATTTCAAAGTGCCTGTCTTGTTCCCTCTCTAAGTACACAGCTTAAAATATGCAGAGAGAAAACTCAAACTAGAAAAGGAAATGAAACATCCTGCTAGTAGAAAATTTAACTCTTTTGCTCATAAAACTATAGCAGGAAAAAAAAAAATTCATCCCTACAGGCTAAACAATCCCGCCCGGATTTTTTAATCAACCACAGAAGCAAGTTACAACCACAAGATAACCTGGAAATACTTGCTTTCTATTTTATACAAAATTGAACTCTTTGGCTCATGAGACTACCGCAGAAATTAAAATATTCATCCCTGTAGGCTAATAAATCCCGCTGGATTTGAAGCCACCACAGAAGCAAGTTACAGCCTCAAGATAACCCCAGAAAAAATTGATGTCTGCTTTATCATAACGGAGAAAGAAGCAAACCACATAAGATCACACGTTATCTGCTACCTTTTGTTTCTAGAGATCCCAGCCATGACTTCTGAGTTCGGTACTTCAAATGAGTTCCCCACCATTCAGAAAATACAGTCACCTTTTAACTCCCAGTAAAGACGGTAAGTGTTGCCTAATTCCCTGTAACTCTTACCGTCACTTTACTTCCTACAATTATTTTACAGTTACTCACCTTCACCACCCTTGATGCAACACAGCTCACTCTCTCTCTCTCTCATAATTTATATAAAAACTACATGAGGCAATGAGAAACGGCACTGCCGACTTTAGCTGTCGACAGTTCACATTCATACAAACACAGAACTTACCTTTCCAATAATTCACATTCGATATTCTCACGGTATAATCACAAGTCCTTCGTTGAAGAAGACCCACAACATTTAGGAAAAAATATAAAGGAATAACAACCACAACAAACCCATCAACAAAAAGTTACAAACCTGGATAGATCAGACAAACCCCACTGTGCATTGCCTTTCTTATGTGATACATTGGAGGGCTTCTCCCACCTAATCAAACACGCCCAATACCATTCAACAACTCGATTATGAAATAACCGAATACAAAATTAAATACTGCATCAATCATTGAGTTTTAGGTCCCAAAATAACAATTTAATATCAGTTTTTTCATATTCCTAACTTTGCATAAGCAAAAAAGGAAAAAAAAAAAAAAGAACATAGCATTGAAGAAGAATCGGGACAAACTCAGAAACTCGCTTTTCAGCCAGAGCAAAAATTATTACGCAACTGTCTGATAATGAAATGCCAGTGTTAGGTATAGGAGCTGGTCCCAGTCCCCTGTGTTTTTGTAGCTTTGGGAAATGTTTTGGTCCCCCCTCGGGCCCTTCCTATTGCACCGTAGACTCTAGCGAGTAAAGGAAACATAAACCAAACGATTTTCCAATTGAGAATTTTTTAGATTAGGAAAACGGCGTCGTACTGCTTTTCTCTGCAGAAACCACTTTCCTGAGAAAATCGAGATCAAGAAGAAAAGAAAGGAGCCGCTTCCTTTCCATTTCCAAGGCCCAAACTAACAGCCCGTAAGTTTCAAGGAAAAAATCTAACGGATTACAGATATTTGTCCAAATTCAGGGGAAAAAAATATCGCCAACTCCACTCCTCCATTTATCATAATTATTACTATCACTCCTATTGCTGTTTATTTTCTCACCAGAAATAAAAAGGAAAAAGATCTCCAACGGATATTTCCTAACAGATCACTGCTTCTTTTTTCTCTTCTCTCTTCTCTCTTCTCTCATCACTCCCGAGAATAACAATGAAAAACGCGAAACGAAAATCGGAATCATAGGAAAACGGATTTCCTTTTTCTTTTTCTTTTTTTGGACTCAGATTGAAAGAAAAAACAACAAAAAATAAATAAACTTCTAAAAAGGAAAAAATAAATTAGAGAGAGAACGTGCAGAGCTTACGAAGGTGCCAAACGATAGAGATAGTGACTGATTCGGCATGGGGAATTGGCGGAGGATTTCGGATTTATGCCATTCCGTTCCGAAACGACATGTGGAGTCCTCTGTCGCTCACGCGAATCTTATGTAGCTGAGCTCTCTTTGCCTCTTCCCTGTTTGTTCGTTTGTTTGTTTGTTCGTACTCTTTGTAGGAATCGAAGGCTTTAAAGAGAGAGTCAGAGAGACTTGAGAGACAGCTTTGTCGGTTCAAGGCGAGTCGACTCGTCTCCGAAGTTGACCGCATAACGTCTCGGTCAACCGTGGGTGTAGTTCATAATAATAATAATAATAATTCTTAAAATATTCTTATTAAATTATCTAAAATTATTATTTCAAAAATATAAATTTATATATTTATCAAAAAAAAAATTGATCAATTAAAAGTAAAAAAATAAAAACAAAATAAAAAAATAGAAAAAAAATATATGTTTTGTGAATTATAAAACTAAAATTTTATCTAACAAAAATTAACGTGAATCCAATGAGAATTCTTATGTAATGCGAAGAAATATGGAGAAAAAAATTAAAATCTTTATTAATTTTTTAAATGTATTAAATGAAGGATTCGTATTCATAATTATTAAATTCTAATAATTTATACCAACATAAATGTGAGTAAAATTTTAATAATTAATAAATACGAGGTGTATATATTCTTCAAATGATGAAAAAGGGTGAAAAAGTGAAAATTAGGCCTTGGAACTCTTGAACTTGACTCCTAGCTAGAATAATATTCTCGTCCACGTTAAGAATAACATCTCTGTCCCTCGTAAAGAATAATATTAGATATAAATTGTAACCTCGTTATAATGGTCTATATTATAAGCACCTCTTGCAGTTATTTAAATGTCGCTAATGTTTCTGCACGACTACAACTTGGACAAGTTGGCATTATGATACTAAAAGGGAAGAAGAAAAGACGCTCAATTGCCAATTGGTGGGATAACTCCAAGTGATCAACTCATAAGATAATAAAAGAAAAGTCGTTGATTATTTTAGTCATAAGGAGTGTGAGACTGAGCTATAGTAGTGTAGCGTTATGGAGATCATTTGAGTCACTATACCTAAAAAAATGTTTCAAACTTAAGGTGGGTTTTGTTATAATAAAAATATTTTAGTAATTTATAAATTGATGTATCTTTTTATCATACGTTAGATTTAGTTTAAAATAAAAATATTTTTATAATTTTGTATATCATATCAAATTATATTCATTTATAAATTTATTTTTATAATATTTTTTATGATTAAATTTATTTTATTTTGTTATAACCTTATTAATTATTTAGTAACGCATTTGTTTATGAATGTTAAGAGGGATTTGTTTTGGGTGGATTAAGGTTGGCACCAGGTCGATTCAGTCAGGTGAGAAGGATTGTTAATTAATTTGAAATTGCCAAGTTCTCTTTGTTCGAGGATCGAAGAAGGAGGTCCACGTGAGCACGTTTTTTGGGGCAGTTTTGGAATTAAAATATTTTTAAATATTTATTATTATTTATTATTTTATTATTATTATTTAATATTTTATTATTATTTATTTATTATTATTATTATTCGTAAACGCTCTCAAATAATCTCAATATCCAAACATAGTCTTAATATTATTAGTTTACTACCCCTAGCCTCTTATCATTAATTTTTCAAAAGTCTATGCAAATATATTATATTTGTATTAGAAATTCACATCAACTTATTTTAATTTATTTTTATTTTATTATTATATTTTTTAATTTTTTATATAAAATACAAATTCCTATACAAATTTTTTAAATCTCATTGCATAATTTTCAAATTTTAATATATATTTTTCAAATTCCAAAATAATAATAATATTAAAAGATAAACTAAACTCATCTCATCTCCAAATTTAAACGGAGCCTTAACCTACACAAATAATTTTTCTTGGCGAAGATCTCGAACACGAAATCAATATATAAGATAAGATAAAAATTAAGAATTAAAAAAATATTATTATAATAATATTATTATTATTTTAAAATTGAAAAAATTAAATTATATAATTTATTTTGTTTAAAGATTATAAAAAATAATAATGATGGGATGAAGATAAGTTTGTTTGTAAAAAAAAAAAAAAAAAAAAAACGGGGCTAATCTTTAAAATCTATGACTTCACTCTTAAACTAAATCTACGACTTGAACTCAACCAATGGTGATTAAACTTTTTGAAAAATAAAAGGCGCATTTTCCTAACCACTGAACTTAATTTATTAAAGTTGAAATGCCAAACAATATCTTAGCCTGAACGTAAGATGTTGGAAGAATCCTTCCCCATCGAGACCTGAGATTCTATAAGGGACACGATTCTTTAGAATTAACCATTTAATTTTGGATGAATGATTTTTGTTTTTTCTAGGCCTCTTAACCTCTTTATAAATGCTTTGAAAGAGGCTTTGGACAGCAACCGAGGATGGGTCGCTTTCTTGTTTTCGTCTTCTTCCTGCTTATTATTCAAGTTTATTTGGGCCTAGGTTTGTGTCTTGAGGTGCCTTATAAAATTCATACGTCAGAACGACCCCACCATTCTATAAAGCTCACTGGATCTGGACGTCTCCACTCTCGTTGATTCTTTTGTGGGCCCTTATTCAACATCATATTGCTACGGGCTTTGCCCTTCCCAATGAGCTTTGATGTTAACGTCAAAAGTTACAATTATTGGAATGCATCTTACCATCACAAGTGCTACAGCCTACAGCCTACAGCCTACAGCCTATAGTTTAAAAATATTTCATAAATATATATTTATAATTAACATAATTTTATATGATATATTAATTAATTTATAATTTTATTTTTATAAAATATCTTTATAAATAAAAAGGAGGAATACTGGAATCATCTCAATTTTCCTTGCGACTAATGGACGTGACTTTGCACATATCTACTTTTCTACATCTCTACAAATCATGAAATTTTCATCATCCTTAGAAAATAATTGGAGAGATCGGATCTAGAAGAGGTGGTCTCCCATGTGCCAGCAAGAGGGTGGAATTCCACTCCAAAGCTAGACGTGGGGGCCTCGGGTTAGGTGACAACAAGGTTGAGGTAAAGGATGTTTTCATAACAACACTAGATCATCCAACGTGTTGAAAAATATGATCGCCCCCAACACAAAAAGTCAAATAAGTCCCTGACCTAACTCTCAAAAATAAGATTGAATTAGAGAGAGCAAGGCAAGGCAAATTTATGTATATTAGGAAAAAAGAAAATAGAGTACAAAATTGATAAAATTGTTTCCTGTTGGATGATGTGCCCACAATCACTTAATTACGAATGAGTTAGAATATTTTATATTTTATGATAAAAACTCACGATACTTGTTACGACATATTTCATAATTATATTTAAAATAAAAAAATATTTTTATAAAATGATGTTATATTTATGAGATATTTAGTAATATAGTTATATATAACTGAAAAAGTATTGTACATTTATCATTTTCCAAAACTTTATAGGTGAACTAGATAAATTTTTATTTTTATTTTTATTTTGGTAAAGCGCCGGTAGTCCCATTCATAATGGTCCTGTCTCGAATTTATTAAAAAATTCTCACGTATGACGGAAGAAGACCGTAATTACAACCTTGAAACTTGGGGAAAAAAAAATACATCACCAAAACAAAACCCAACTAACCAAAAACCGAACAACTTAATAAAACTAGACAACAAAATAACAGAAAGTTAATCCCGAATATAAGCCATAGTTGACTTATCCAATCTATACATGCCTCCTATTCCTATATCCAGATGCCCAACGTTACAGACAACTTTATCATCCCTTGAACGCCAGATTTTGCTAAAAGATCAGCAACCTTATTAGTAGGGGTGTAAAAAGACCGAACCGAACCGGCGGACCGGACCGGACCGGTTGTCCCGGACCGGGACCGGACCGGACCGGTTGGAGTTCGGTCCGGTCTGGTCCAAAAAATATATGGACCGGAAAATTCCGGTCCGGTCCCGGTCCAGGGAGTTCATCCCCCTGAACCGGACCGGACCGGACCGAATCCCTATTTTTTTTTTTTAAATATATGTATATATAAATAATAATATATAAATTTTAATATTAATATTAATATATATTAATATATAATATATACTCTTATAATATTAACATATAAATAATAAGTGTATTATTATTATTTAATATATTATTACTAATTTATTACTATTTACTAATATATAAATATATAATATACTAATGTAAATTGTAATAATATTATTACTTATTAGTTATAGTTTATTAACATATGCTAATGTAATAATATTATTAGACTATTAGATTATTAGTTATAGTTTACTAATATACCTAATATTTAATATTAACTAATATATTAATAGATAATATATACTCTTATATATTAATATATAAATAATAAGTGTATTATTATTTAATATATTATTAATAATTTATCACTATTTACTAACGTATAAATATATAATATACTAATGTAAATTGTAATAATGTTATTACTTATTAGTTATAGTTTATTAACATATACTAATGTGAAAGTGTTATTAGACTATTAGACTATTAGTTATAATTTACTAACATACTTAATATATAATATATACTAACATATTAATATATAATATATACTTTTATAATATTAACATATTATAATTTATAGTAATTAAATTTGGACCAAAAAAATATTTGATTATTGTAGAATTATATATTAAATTTAGCTCATTAAATCATATGGGGAACCCCTGGACCGGACCGGACCGCCCCTGGACCGAATTGGACCGGACCGGTATGGACCGAACTCCTGTTCGGTCCGGTCCAGGGTGAGAGAATTCTTGGACCGAATGAAATCGGTCTACAAATTTCCCGGACCGGACCGGACCGGACCGGACCATTTACACCCCTACTTATTAGCTTCTCGAAAACAATAAATAATTGAATAGTCAATGTCAATCTTAGCAAAACCCATCTGTTTGCATATATATATATATATATAAGCCCTCTAAGACTGCTCTTAGTTTCGCTTCATTATTTGAAAAATGGTCAAAATATCTAGTAAAAGCATATAACAATTTTCCAAAATCATTCCACAAGACCCCTCCTTCACCTCCCTTTCCTGGATTGCCAATACTACTTCCATCAAAATTCAATTTAAATCTTCCCAGATTGGGTACAAACTAACGAACAATGCGTGGCATCCTTCTACATTTTTCCACAATTTTGATTTCCTATTTTTTCAATATAATCATATCCACATTTGTCAACTTGTTCACATTTGACATTTTCTCCGCTACAACACTAGCCCAAAACTTAATAGACCTCCAAACCACTCCCAGGTTTTCATATCTACCCTCCATCCGAGCTGCACATCTCCTTTGTCACAATCTCCAAGTCATAATAATAAGAATTAAACCTATTAAAGTGCCCACCTATGACTGTCGAGAGGCTTGAGAAAACCATGCATGCATCCTATCACGTCATTGTTGTTGACAAACAAAATGAATGGCTAATTCAGTCGAAATTTTGCACCATACAAATCTTGCAAACTGGCCACTGCCCAACACGTGATCTATGTCCTCAAATTTTCCTCTGTCACAACAATTACAACATGATGCAAGAGGAATGCCGATCTTTTGAACTTGATCATCAACACTAAGGCATCCAAAAATTGCTTTCCATATACATAAAGACATTTTTTTTGGAATCAGATTATTCCAAACCCATAAAAACCAATCATTCCTAGGCATTTTAATTCTCAAAATATCCCAAGTCGACTTTGTAGAGAACATACCATTATTTTCCGAAAGCCAAATCAACATATCCTTCCTGTTTTTCAAGATTTAAATTGTTTCCATAACATTAGTAACCAATTGAGAACCTACCATTGCTTGTAACTTTGTAATATCCCAGTGATCATTAATCACAAGTTCTCTAATTTTGATGTTAGAAAACTTCGAATGTTGCACAAGATCACATAAAGGTCCCTCAGCTAAAAACTTGTCATACCAAAAAAATAAATCACTCTCATTCACCTTCAATTTTGAATTTTTTAAAATAAAAGGAAGTCCCTCAACAATTTTCCTCCAAGAACTGGAACCTGACAATTTCCCAAAACTCAAACTCAGCTGCTTATTCTTTACATATGTGGCATGAAAAAACCTCGCCCATAAACTATCTTGAGTCAACAATTGCCACCGAAATTTATGAAAAATGGAGCATTGCACTTCCTCCAATTTCCTAATACCAATCCCCCCCTCATCCACAAAAAAACACATGTTGTTCCACCCTTTCCATCGTCTTTTTCCTTTTCCACCTTGTTCTCCAAAAAAACAAAAGCTAAAAATAAACTATTTAACTTATTAATCACTAACTACGGCATTTGGATTACTGACATAAGATGAATTGGCATATTTGAGAATACATGACGCAAAAGAATGAGTCTTCCTCCTTGTGACAACAACCAGCTCTTCCATCCTGCAAACTTGTTTTCAACTTTCTCAACTAAAAAATCCAAATGTCTAGCCTTAAGTCTACCATCAATAATTGGTGCACCCAAATATTTGAAAGGAAACTCACATTGTGTAAAGTCAGTCACCCTCAGAATATCATCGATTCTCTGTGAAGACAACTTTTTAGAAAAATAAATCACCGACTTCTCATAATTAACCTTCTGACCCATCCATGCCTCATATTGATTCAGAACATTCAGTAAACATCTGATTGTTCCTTTCGAAGTATTAGAAAACAGAACAAGATCATCGACATATAAAAGATGTGACACCACAGGAGCATTGACTAGATAAGAGAACAGTTGAATCTTTTTTTCAGCCACATTTTCCTTTATCATCTTAGAAAGGACCTCCTATATAATAATAAATAAATACGGCGAGAGAGGATCCCCTTATCGAAGCCCGCTCTTAGACTTGAAAAAACCTTTAAGAGTATCATTCAACATGATAGAGAACCGTGGCGATATAACACAATTTTTTATCAAGGTACAAAAATCTGTTGGGATGCCAAAACTGTGTAAAACATGCAATAAAAAACTCCAATTTACTTTATCATACGCCTTTGACATATCAATTTTCATACAAATATTACCACTTCGAGAGTTTCGATGAATCAGATTTAGCATTTCCTGAGTGAGTGAAATATTTTGAAAGATACTCCGACCTTTTACAAATGCTTCCTGTTTCAGCAAAATCATACTTTGAAGCAGCTTTGATAATCTGTTCACAATCAACTTAGCAAATACTTTATAAATCACGTTACACAACATGATGGGCCTAAATTTGTCAAAACTGGAGAAATTTCATTGAACTTTAAAAATACAAAAACAAAGATTATTTAGTAGAGCTCAATATTGTAATATTTACCCAATTTGTCATAGCCAGACAAAAGTTATCTAAGATGGGGTACATTTTATCATTTAATCAAGAACTCTTAGTTGAGTAGAAAACTAAGGCAAAACATGTTATTTTGACATTAGATTGAGTTTGGAGTTGGAGAGCTTTGCTCGCATCTCTTCTAACATTTTATCTTTAATAAGCCTTCTCATTATTTTCCCAGAAGGTGATTTTGGGATTGTGTCCACAAATTGCACCACTCTCACTTTTTTGTAATTTGCAATATTTGAGGCAACGTAATTTATGACATCTTCTTCACTCTCCTTTGCACCTGGAGCCATCACAACGCTTGCACATGGGATCTCTCCTGCCTCCTCATCAGGCAGTCTGAAGAAAAAAAAATCCAAAATATGAGAAAGTATTGTGAGTTTTTGGTCTCCAAATTCTCAAAATAATATATAATTAGCTAGAGAAAAAAAAAAGACAGAAAAGATTATGGTGACTATGCTCACGACACTACGGCAGCATCTTCAATTGAGGGATGAGTGAGAAGGATGGCCTCAAGCTCAGCAGGAGCCACCTACAGATGGAAGAAGATGGCATATTAATTATGTCCACCAAATGTGAATTAATCCAGTTCTTCATTTAGACTTCCAATATTTTCAAGCTTGAATGTTATGATTCTGGATTAGCCATGTGAACCATCAATCAAGTATAACATGACCACCAAATGTTAGGTACAAGCCCTAAATGTACAAGCCTTTTATAATAATTTGGGCTTCATCAAGAAAAAGTAATTTTTTTTTTTGTAGTAGGATCCAAATTTTTATAAGAACTTATACGAAACTTATATATTTGAGACTTATATATATCATTTCTCATAATCGTAAATAGACAAAACATGTCGAGAGTAACTTACTTGGAAACCTTTGTACTTGATTAACTCTTTAATGCGATCCACAATGAAAACATATCCCTCATCATCTATAAATCCGATATCACCAGTGTGAAGCCACCCTTGATCGTCGATAGTCCGGGTAGTTTCCTCCTCATTATTGTAATAACCTGAGAAGTTTAGTAATGATACATCAATAACTATTTTTACAACTTTGTTATTTTTCTTATAATTAACATGGAACTATACCTAATTATCAATATGACATGATGCATGCAACTATATCTTCCTTACCTTTCATTACACATTGGCTTCTAACACAAACTTCGCCTGGTGTATTCACGGGTAGGGATTGGCCAGTTTCTGAATTAATGAATTTTACTTCTAAATTCGGGAGAATGTAACCAACCGAGTTCTTCTTCATGGGAGAGCAAGCAGTTTTAGGGTCCATAATAGTGAGGGTGATGCAACTATGCTCGGTCAATCCATATGCCTGTTAGCAGAGAGTCAGTTTAGCATAAAGGAAATACTTTAAACACAAAGGTAAAATCACTAATTGATGTGATTTGATGTGGTATATCAGATTCTAAAGTTACTTTTATTGTAAAGTAAGTTTAACTGATGCCATGAAACTACATCAATTTGTGAGTTTACTTTTATATTTAACAATTCTCTTAGCACAAACACTTTTCAACTTATTTGAGCAACATGATAAAATGAGTTTATGTTGATCACCTCTTGGACTTGTACTCCTGGGAACTTGTTTTCAAAAGCATTAAAAATCTCTGGTGCTAATGGAGCGGATGCAGACATAATGGCTCGAAGTTTAAGCAAACTGAGATCAAATTCCTCAACTATTGGATTCTTGACCAACTGCAAGATAATGGGCGGCACAATAGGTGCAAATGTGACTTCCTGAGTGATCAAAGCATTCATAAATGTTCGAAGTTCGAACCTTTCCATCACCACCACTTTTCCCTTGTTCCTAAGGGTGGCACAACATATTCCAGTGATCCCATAAATATGGAAGAAAGGAATCAAACCTAGTGTAGTGGCCTGACCCACTATTTCTGGTCCTATATTAAAGAGTGTCGAACATAGATTAGCTACTAGATTTCGATGAGTTAACATGACACCTTTTGATAACCCTGTGGTGCCTGATGAGAAGGGAAGAGCACATAAATCATTTTGGTGAACATCCTCACTAAGAGGACTAGTGCCCGCTCGGTCCGCCACTTCGAGCAATTTGTTCCAATTCATGGCACCATCAATTTCCTCTTCTCCCTGTATGATTATCGGTATCCCTAAACCTTTAACCTGTGATTTTCAACATAATATAAATATCTTAGATTCACTACTCATTATACCTAAATTGTCATCTCTTAAGACTCAAAAGAATTAATATTTAGATAAATGATAGTTGCACTTGCAGTTGCAGTTGCACAAACACTTTAATAAAAGTAAATAAACACGAGACCCACATAAAAGGAAATTAAATTTTTAATAGTGGATTCCACTATTTTCAAAATAATTATACGGTATTTACACACTTCACAATTATATGCAATATTACTATAATATTTATTACCATTACCTTCTCATAGTTTGGCCCATTTGTGACAATTAACTTGGCCTTAGCAACCTCCACTTGCTTCTTGATTTCTGATACATGTGAAGTGGGGTTTGCACCAGAAAACACACCTCCAGCAGTCATGATTCCCAAAACAACAATGGCATACTCTGCAACATTTGGAAGTACAACAATCACCACTTGCCCCTTCGAAAGGCCAAGAGACCTCAAGGCCTTGCCAAATCTCATTGTGCCTCTAACCATATCACTATAAGTGATTTGTTTTCCAGTCACAGCCTCCACAAATGCAACCTTATCAGCATATAATTCAGCATTTTGAAGCACGAATTGTGGTAATGTCATGTCATTAGGCACCGGAATAGCCGGAAATCGACTTTTGAAAACATGTTCTTCGTCTTGCTTCAAATTTTGTGCATAAGTTCCCATAATGAGTATGTGGATATGTAAACAAGGGAGGATTGAACGGGGCTATATAAGGAGGATGAAAGAGTTGTAAATCTGTAATCATGTTTTGTACATGGGAGAGTATTGGGTTTTAATTCAGGAGTAAGTGGAGATGAGTTTATCGATGGCCCTTAGTAGGTGGGACTTTGTTGAATCATGCCACTATCACAGGGTAACAACATTCTTCCTATATTTTGCTTTGCAACAACGTGTAGTGTATGGATGATAAATAAAGTAGATATATATTCTTCTATCGACTATCTTTAAACTAGAGAACAAAGAGGCATAATATATGGTTCCATATCTTTATACGTGAAGTAAAAAAGAATAGAAATGTTTGTTCTAGATATATTGTAAAATAGATCAAACGTGTAATATTAAACCATATCAACATGTAAACTTCTACTCATAAATACTACACAATAAAATTTATACAATTACATGGTTTACTGTGATCCATGGAGTACCATCATATTGTAAAAAGTTTTATATTCTGATATAAATCTAAAATATTACATCAAACTACGTCAGTATACAAACTCGTTATATATAAGTTGTGTAGATCTAGCACTTCTAAAAGCGAGGACAAATAAATTTTTACTCCCTAATCCCTACCTGTTAAAACATTTGAAAGTTGGGCAACAAAAAAGATTCTATTTTTCTTTTTCGAGAAACAAGAAAGTTAGTTATATCATATATGTCGAAAAAAAATAAAATAGAATTACTGGCTCGTAGAAGTCCCAATATTGCCTTGCTGTTGATACTGCCGAATCAACCAAAACCATAAAATGCATTCCAAATGAAGTCAAGAGGCCACATCCTTTTTTTTTTTCTAATACTCTTTTTTTATTAATTCCAGAACAATAGCAAATAATTGAACGACATGGTTCCCAAAATTTTTAAAAATATAAAAATATTTCAATTTTTTAAAGACTTTTTTTAAGATAAATAGTATAAAAGTAAATTTCTCGCTCATTTTGTTTGTTTTTCAATTAAACCTTCGAGCTCTAGGTCCTGGTTGTGCCCCTGACGGCATGAGTAGGGGCCGTTGATCATGTGGACATGTAGCCCCTAAGCCCCACATCCTTGAGTGGGGCCAATGAGCCGTGTTGGGCTTTTGAAGAAAGGCCAGATATCATATCAGTTTGATAATTGATAATTCGCCAATGAATTTGGGGGTAGGGTTGTATAATATTAAAATTCTCCCACCTCACTAAGGTGGGATTTTGATATTTGAAAATCGAACCCCCGTTCTCCATGAAGTGCTCGTAATCATTGTTTACTGCCCAGCTATTTAATGTTTGGAGAAAAGAAAATGGGAGGAAATTGACTAATTTTATAAAAAGTCAATGGGAGAGTTGGCTTTAATTTATAAAATAAAATAAATTAAATTTCATCATCTTTAATTTCATTTTCATGGATTTAATAAATTTTGTTGGTTTAAAATCAAAATTAACTCTCCATCAATTTTTTAAAATCGACTCTCTATAAAATTACTCTTTGAGATATAGTGGTTATACATCTACACGTAGAGGATCTTGACGGGAGATCCTATCTAATGCTTTTCACTTCTTCTTTTTTTAACTTTACATGTATTTTTTACTATTTTTAAATATTTATTTAAAAAAGTTATTTTGTAATATCATTAAAAATACTTGGCTGTTGGATTTCGGTCGGGATCACCGATATGTAACTGTAAGAGTAGTATTTAAAAAAAAAAAATTGAGATAACAAGTCTCCATTGCGTTAACGTGTAATGGGCCTAATATCAAGATGTAAATGGGCCAAATGATCCAATCATAATGAGTGGCCAGTTGGACTATTGAGTAGATAGTTGAGCTATAGAAATGGCCGAATAATACCGGCTACAACTGGGCTTTTCCTAACTTTTGGTGCCTAATAATAAGCCCACATGAGAGAATAAATAATATACCAAGAAGTTAAGATATTTTACAAATATCGTTAAGTGTAAGATCAATAAACTTTTCATAAGCCGAAGTACATGAGATGAATGGGAAGAAGGAAAGCCAGATTCAAAAAAGTGAGGAAAAGAGTAAACAAATGCACACGTAAAAGAAGGGAATCCATGATGATCATCATCATGAGTTATCATACCCACCAATGACCAAAACCTCTCTTCCCTAGACACAAGAAATCATTACCCACCGCTTCCCCCCTCCCCCCCTTGCTTTGACAAACCTCATCATTCAATTCAAACTCTTCCTTCCCCCAATTACCTTCCCTTTAGCCTCCCACTATCATCATTACTCTCCCTTTACCAAACTTGTCCACTTTTCTCCCTCCAAATTACTCTCCCATACCATTTCTTCCCTTTATTTTTTCTCTCGCCCATGCTTCTTCATGATTTTCTGCATCCCTTAAATTCAACTTCCTCCAAATATTTAAGGGAGAGGGAATTCATAGTCAACAAAACGAGCCTACCTTTTTTTACTTTGGTACCTGGAACTCCCTGTACCATCGTCGGCATAATAACCTTAGGAAAAATGTTTTAACGAAGTTAATCAATATAGTTTGATATTAACTCAGATTGTAAAATTATTTTTATTATAAAATAGATTTAATAGATATTATAAAATCACATCAATTTATAAATTTTTCTTTTTATAATTCTTTGTACCTATAGTAGTTCTTATAAATAAATTTATTAAATTTTTTAATTTTAAAATAATAATTTTTTTTTTCAAATTTTATCTAAAATCATTTAATCTCTTCTCACTCCAAACAAAACCTAAATTTTTTAAGCAACATTCTTCAGAAGTAGAATTCGTTTCAATCCACCAACTTCATTGCGTCAAACAAGAAAGAAAGGCCCGGTTCATAATAATTTCTTGTATTGTGTTTAACCTAACATTAAAGGCATGTAGACAGTGCCCCAAGTGCTACGTTGAAGCAACATTCATATGTATTTGCCGTGACCATGACTTTCGGGTTTTGTTGCATGTTGGGGAAGACTTGTATTAATATGGCGTATATCATGACAGTTTGGTTGTAACCGTTTATTAGGTAAATTGAAGGTTTTGGCTTCTATTACAAGAATCTTTAATAATTTTTAGAGTATTTTGAAATGCCTATTGTTAAGGACATAAAAATCAGTTAACAAGTTGAGGTGAAAAAAAGAATTATTTACAATCCACTGGTGCGAATTGGACTTCATTCGAGGTCGTTTGGGACTCCCAACGGAGTCTCGGCAAAACAGTACGTACGTGAATAGCAAATAAAATACATAGAAATAGACATATAATTTGACGTAGTTCGACAAGTGCCTGCGTATACGAATATTTGGAAATGAAAATCCATTATAATGGAAATTTTTACAGTCACTCATAACTCACTGTGTATAGGAAAAATATACGAAAAATATGCAGATAAATTCGCCAGTCGAAACTCTCAAGGAAGGCTGAAGAAGCTGATGTTGAGGGAGAAGAGGTTGCCTAAATTATTCTAGCAGGAGAGAGTGAAAAAATATCAATTTCTTTCATCTGTTTGAACCTTTTTATAACCAAGTTTCGATCAGTACGGTCAAATATTTGTCTTGCGTGTCACAGTTGATTTCTTGTTCGGCGCACATCAGTTCTCAGCTTTTTCCTATCTCTTTCTTTATTTTCCTGACAGCTCCTATCATTCCTAATCAAATCTTGTCTACTTTTATATTGTTAAAGTACAATAGATATTTTTAATCCCTTTTACCTATTGTCCATAAATTTATAGCAATAGCGTACAAAAGTTTGTTTCGATTGATATGCTTATCTTGATTAATTTCTGAAATGGTATACCTTTGATTTTAATACATCTACATCGTATGACTATCGAGATTCCATTTAAGTTTTGCTTAAGAGGAAATATGGCACATATAAGAAAATATGTATGTAACTATAGATTGAATAATTATCATATAACCGTTTTGAAAAAAGTGAAAAAGATATATAATTCAAATAAAAAAATGAACTTTTTAATAATAGACCACGTCATTTTTAAAGCGATTATACATGTTTACGCACATATCAATTGTACGAAACATTATTCATAATTTTATTTATCCATTTAAGTTCATTAATTTGCATGGTTATATATTGAATCACGTATGCACCCTTTATCTTTATGCAATTCCACCTGCACACTTCAAGTAGATAAATATATGCTTGTATGAGAGTTTTGTTTTAAAGAGTGATACTTTTCTATGATGTTTAGTTTAAGCCTGTTGATTTGGATTCTAGATTCAGAAATTTGAGTTTGAATGATAAGAAGTTTCCTTAAATATTTTAAGTGAAAATAAGAGTTAATGTTATAAATAAATAAATAAAAGAGTTAACAGTAGTGTCAAAAAAATTTTAAGATTGAATCGATAAAATACGATTTGGATGAACAAGCTTAATTTAATTCTCGAACATCATTACGGAGACCCAAGGAGAATAAATTATAAAAAGAAATTATTTCAATTTTACTTGAAACAATTTAATTGCTTGAGTTTAATGAAGCTTAATAAAAGTAAAACTATTAGGTGTATATAAATAAAGAAATATAGATCCAATCCATCCAGCAAGAAAGAAAAATATATAAAAGGGAAGGACGTTAGGAAAAGGGCATTTATGAGAATTGAGTAAGAATGGGGAAGAGGGCATTGATTAGTAGGTACTTCCGTAAATCTAACAAAATCATCATAAGAATGGAAAAGTGGTGGGACAATCATACCGTGAGCGTGGAAGAAGGAACGAAGAAATAAAAGTTCATTGGACAGATTTAACCTCAGCCGTTGATTTTTCGACAAACATAGCTGCTTCAAACAGGTTTTTCTGAGTCATCTTTGGCCATAATCATTAATAAACCTTGTGTGAGTGGGGTATCAAATACGACAGCGTGTTGATATACCAGTTTTACTTTTATACCCCACTACTTGTATTCGATTAAACCCAATGCCCCATTTTCAGCCGGACCCTGTCCACCTCAGCATAGACCTTTTTTTCTTTTATGAAGTAGCAACAACCATCATGTATATATAGCTTCCCTAAAAAAAAAAAAAAAAAAACAGTACATATATAACTCAAAAACAATATTAATTATTAAATTTATTTATACATATTAATTTAAATTTTTGGAGGAAACAGTAATTTACCATGGCCATACAAATTATGGGACAAGATAAGATACAAAAAGAGTACATACATTTCATATATTTAATACCAAATTAATGCTAGACACGTAGTTTAATGTCTAACTATATGGAAAAAATATATATTTAATCATGTAGGTTATAACTCTTTTTATTGGGCTCCTAACAAGTAACAACTATGACTATTTAGTTTCTAATGAAAAATCGATTAAATCAATTTTAGGGCATTCAGTATTACCAGCTCAATTAGATTATTAGTTATTAAGTCTTGGAATACTAATTCAGTCTAAGGGTTTGTTTGGATATTTAGATTATCTCGGTATATCTATAAATAATAATAATATAACTTGAGTTAAAATATCTTATTAGATTTATTTAATATAAAAATAAAATTGATAATAAATAGTATGAAATTAAAAATTTCTTTAAACATATATATTTTTTGTGCCTTTTATTTGAGAGTTTGAAATAATTATAATGATTAAGTAATTATTATTTTTAAAAGGTAAAAATCTAAAATTAAAAGAATTTTGTATTTAAATAATATATGAGAATGACATATCTCTAAATACTTGAAGACAAATGTACTTGCCAACTAATTCTAACAAATTGCCTGGTTCAATTCTTCATTTTTTAACGAGCACTCTTTTTTATTAAGGGTATAAATGATATGGTCTGGTTTAAGAAAATAATGAATCGATTTTATTCGGTCTGTCATTTTTATCACCTTAGACCGGACCGGATTTAACACCAGTCTAATTCGATTCGCCCAAATCCAAGGAGTCTATATATATATATATTATAATTTATTTTATATTACAACTCTTATAATATAAATTTATAATACTAATATAATACTTATATATTAGTATTATACATTTATATATATTATAGTTATACATTAGTACATACTAAAAATATATCAGTACTTATATATTATATATTATAGTTATACATTAATATTAATAATTTATATGTTAATACTTATAAACTATATAATATAGTTATATATTAATAAATATATATGTATATATATATTTTATTATAATTAAGAAGTTTTATTCAATCTAGAGAGTGAACTGAATAATATTTGATTCTATATTTTTTTGGATTGAATCAAATCATATTAAAATTTGGTCCGATTTGAAACAACTAGTTTGATCCACCGATCCTAACCAAATTTCTTATCCTCTTATTTTTCATGGTTAGCTAACTCCAAAAATAGTAAATAAGGGGTAAGGCTACAAGGTTAATACTGATTTTTATTGCCACGTAGCTCCTCCATTTTAATTCTCTAAATACTTTTATTTATCTTAACGATCTTTCTATGGATGGGGGATATTTTATTGTTGGAAATAAAAGCGTAAAAGTTGGTAGTCTTGGAATTTCACAAAAGCGGGTTGGGAGATACAAGTGGACCGGCCCGATCCGTAAGGACAAAAAAGAAAATGGACGGGGGGCAAAAGAGTAAAATTGAAAGGGTGAAAAAGAAGAAAAACAAATGGGAAGTGAGAGCGCAAGTACTACAATGTTGCGTGGGAGTTGTGGGTGGTGGTCAGGACTCAGGCCAGATCAGTATAAATTTATATAAGAAAAAATAATTACCACTTATCGACAGGGCCTGCAACAGAGACACAAAGATAGAGAGAGATCGAAGATGGAGGACTTGTCCTTGTTGGTTTCTTTTCTATTATTGGATTTTTTGGGCTTCTAGTTTTTTAGTTTCTTTCGTTGAGAGAGGGAGAAAGAAAGAATCGGCGTGGGTGGCCATTGGCTGGGTCATGGAAGAGTTGGCCATGCTGAGGCAGCTCGTCGGTCAGCTTCAAGAGCTATTGGAACTCTACGGCTCTCTTCCTCCTCTTCCTCTTCAACCTCCTCATCCACTGCCTCTCTCCCAACTCCATTCTCAGCAACACAACAGGTCTCTTCATCTTCCCCTTATCTCTCTCTCTCTCTCTCGATCTTTGTGGGCTTTTCCAAAATCTATGCTGTGCCCTGACTATTTATGCGATTTATTTATTATGTTGTGAGATTTTACTTTTACCTCTTTTTGGAGGTGGGGATATGCGTTCTTCTGAATAGGCATTCTGCTTTCCTTAAGTTGTTTGATTTATTCTCGTTTTGTTTGTGAATTGTGTTCTGTTCTTAGTTTCTTTGTGAGTTTGGTAAGTTAAATCGTTTTGTCATACTTCTTTCATTATAATGTACCCTTTTTTCTCTTCCTTTTTCTCTACAAGAAAAAAGTAAGCTTTTTATCTTCCTTTAGAACTTAAGAAGGACAAAATTGACCAATAACTTTGTCTGTATGACTAGATTTCTGTACACATCCGTGCCGTTCTGTGCTAGCTGGTTGTGCAAGACTTTTCCAAATACGAACTTATTAATTGAAATGTCCTTTAAATTAATACGTGCAATGAATTAATTATATACATAAGCGGGGTCATCAACGATTTTAAAGTAGATTGTCTGAACGAAGATGTTGGAATTGTTTAATTAGGTTTGGTTGACTCGAGTGGTTCATTACATCCAACTGGTTATGTATACTAAGTGAGGAGTTCATAATTTCGAGCTCTGGCTATCTTCTACTTAAGGTGGAGCATCCTTATCTTCTTTTAGCGCATAGACTTACCACCTATCAATGATCATCCCTGCCCCCTCTCCTGACAAATTAAAAAAGTTTACATGAAAGAAGAACTGTAAAAACTAGGTGTTGGCTATGCCTTTATTATCTTGGAGTTGTTTGCTTGGATCGCCATACACAATGAATATCAGACTTGGACAACTTGTGTAGAAGTAGTTTCAGACCATAATTACTTTCAATGTCACAAATTCCTTTAGGCTCTTGCGCATAAGCTTCTGACTAGGACTTCTATAGAATTGATACTGAGCTTCAAGAAAATTGCAAACTATACTGACATTTTTATGACTGTTTAACATCAATAGATTCACTTCTTCCTTAGTATGCCCAAGCTGTTGTCACTAAGACTATCTCTAGCCTGGTAGAAAGCATGCTAGAAAGGATAGAAAAGGGGGAGGTTTGGTTATTACATATTGATGCATTTTTTTCCCTCTATCCTATTTTTTCCATTTCCTCCCAAATTGCTTGGAAGACGAAATGGTTTGTTAGATGGGAAGGAAGTCCCTCCATCCAACTTCTTTTGTTTCCACCCAATAAAAAATAAATAAAAATCCCTGAATAATTGTGGATGTTGTGCCAGTTATATCTCAGTTGCTCAAAATTGCATTTACATTTTTTGTGTTTGTGGGGGAGTTTCCTTTGTTTTGTTATGTTTTGACATCATTTTCACTAGGTTTCTATTATGTTACAAGCTGTTCTTCCCATTTCCTTTATTTTATATATTTTGCCTGGGTATTCTTCCCTTTCATTTCCCTAGGTGATCTTCTTTCCAAGAATGTTGATATATATCTTCTCCCTCCAAATAGTTATATTCCATTTTGCTTTTGAAATACACGTGATCAGTGCAGTGATTTCTTGATTTACTAAATTTTGCTGTTTCTTAATCTACTTATACCATATAATAACACTTTGTAGCGAGTATATAATCCACCTTGTTTTCCTTCCTCTTGAGTTTAAGGATATCTATAATGATAAGGACCACTGAATAATTGTAGCATGGGTGAAATGATAGAAGTTGCATATAATGTTTTAACTTCATCTCAAGTTATAATGACTTGATAGATGTTCAAAAGTATACTCTTCAAAACTCGATAGAAGTTTGGGAGACTATATTATAGTGTCTTCAGTTCCTGTTGAACTTTTGTGTTTGACGCTCATCTTTATAGAAGTTCTTGCATATGCTACGTAAAACAAATAACAGTCTTTAACGTATTTTAACATGTTAAAATTGAATGCTTTTTACATTCTCATGAATTTCCAGCATTCAAATTCAAACATTTCATTGGCCTTTATGTGTGTTCTTTTTTTTTTTTTTAAATCCATTATCTTTTTCCCTTTCTGTATAATTATTTGGCTCATATGGTTTGGCATGGGCACGGCAATGCACCTCCAATAGAAGATATACTGATGACTTTATCCTTCTTTACACAGGTGGTGCTTCCTCAATGTCGATGATGGTTCTATAGATGATTACCAGAGTCTTATAATGGCAGCTGGAAAGTCTGGAAGTCTCAAGATGTTGGAGCCTTACAAGCCTCCACCTGCTAAGAAATCACGGAGGGAGCGGACCTGGGGAAAATCATCTGAGACAGTTGAGATGATGGAACAACAAATTTGGAAGGAGTTTCCAGAAGACCTATTTGAAGCTGTTATTGCAAGACTTCCCATTGCTACTTTCTTCCGCTTTCGCTCAGTTTGCCGGAAATGGAATTATTTACTGAACTCTCAGAGTTTCTCTCAGTACTGTGCCCAAGTGCCACAAGGCAATCCCTGGTTTTACACCATTACCCATGAAAACGTGAATTCTGGAGCCATGTATGACCCTTCCTTGAAGAAATGGCACCATCCCTCCATTTCTTCTCTACCAAATAAAATCATCATTTTGCCAGTGGCTTCAGCAGGCGGCCTGGTCTGTTTTCTGGATATTGGTCATAGGAACTTCTATGTATGCAATCCTCTGAGTCAGTCTTTCAAAGAGTTGCCAGCTAGATCAGTCAAGGTTTGGTCTCGTGTTGCAGTTGGGATGACTCTGAATGGGAATTCAACCATTGAGGGCTATAAGATTGTGTGGGTAGGGTGTGATGGGGAGTTTGAAGTTTACGACTCATTAAAGAACTCTTGGACCCGCCCAGGAAACATGCCCTCTAGTATTAAGCTGCCATTATCCCTGAACTTCCGGTCACAGGCTGTTTCCAGTGATGGAACACTTCACTTCATGCGGTCAGATCCTGAAGGGATTTTGTCCTATGATATGGCAACTGGAGTTTGGAAGCAGGACATAATTCCAGCCCCGCAACATCTGACCGACCACACACTTGCTGAGTGTGGGGGCCGGATCATGCTTGTAGGGTTGCTGACAAAGAATGCAGCTACGTGTGTTTGCATATGGGAGCTGCAGAAGATGACGCTCTTGTGGAAGGAGGTTGACAGAATGCCAAACGTATGGTGCTTGGAGTTTTATGGAAAGCACGTTAGGATGACTTGCTTGGGTAACAAAGGCTTGCTCATGCTGTCCTTGAGATCAAGACAAATGAACCGATTGGTTACTTATGATGTATCAAGCAGGGAATGGCTGAAGGTTCCTGGGTGTGTGGTGCCGCGTGGGGGGAAGCGGCAGTGGATTGCGTGTGGCACTGCATTTCACCCTTGCCTAACTGCTGTTGCTTAAGTTCAGTTTCTCGCAACAGTGTGCCTGATGAGTTTTTCATTTCAGCACTGGTTAAATCCATGGTTGGCTTAAGCTTTTTCTGCAACTTGGTTTCAGCCACATTTTCATTGTTGTTTTAAGTTCAAAAGTTGGTGCTATGGGTTCTATGAAGATCAGCTTTCCTTTTTGTCCATATACATACTTGACAAAATGTACTATTTGATTTCAGAAAGCATGGGTCCAGAATGCCTATTTCTCAGTCAGCAAGATGTGTATCCTATATAGTTTCTGTTTAGACGGCAAAAAGCGTCTGTGGAGGAAGAGAATTATAGAAGTAGTCATGAGTGTGCAAGCGCATACAACCACTTTGAAAAATTGAATAAATATAGGATTCACAGAAATAAAAAAATCATTTTCTTAATAATAGATTCTACTTTTATTTATAAAGCGAATGCATAATGTTTAGACATTTTGTGACTGAATGAAGTATTACTCGTGAAACTGAAAAGCATAATAGTTGCTACTTCATTAGGCTGCTGAGGCAGACTCGGGGATGAACCTACATCAGAGGCAGGCCCTCTGGCGTCTTTAGTTGCTACCCTTGATGTAATCTAAACAGCAAACCAATACAATCTTAGAACCATATATATGTATATTATTTTTCGTGATCAGCAGTCTTACAACCACATATTTTACAAGGCACCTAAATTGTGAGCTCAGAGCAGAGTAATCAACTTTTTAAGGCACGTAATATAGGATATCACTAGATTTTTCTCCAGACCCTCTTAAGATTGGTGCGCATAGACAAGGAATGTGTAAGAAAACGACTGCTTTCATTCAGTGACATTGGCACTTATAAGAGGCAGTCATGTAACAAAAACAAGCATTTATTCACAGGTCGCTTGCGGATACCCTCAGATATCAGAAGATCCACATACAAATGTAAACGAGGTCATACTGATTCCTTTCCATTGAAGGAAAGTGATATAATTTCTCAAAGAAAGAAACAAGATACATTTATAGATAAATATAAATACAGTACAAGCATAGGATATATTATCATTTATTAAATATTCTTGACTTCATCATGACATGAGCAAAGCCTAATTGATATCACATCAATTTTCTAGACAGCTAACAAAAAGAATAAAAAACACATAACAGGAACACATTTGCTGCCATCTCTCATAGCCAGGGTATGTTTAAGCCATGCCTCCACTTGTTGCTGTTCTAATTATCTGAAAGAGAGCTGTTTATACAATGAAAAGATGAAATCAGCAAGCCTCAAAAGGAACCATTAAAACGTGGAGAAAATATATAAATATATATATATATATTAATTAAATGAACGCTAAATCCCGTGACCCCACACTAGGTAACCATACAAAGAAAGCCCCAATTTTTACTTAAAAAGGGTGGGAAGACAAGGTAAATTCTCAATGCATCTAATTTGAACTAGAGCTTTGTGTTTCATGTTCACCCATCACAGCGTAGGGATAAGTTGTTGAATCAAGTCTTGGAATCGATTCTGTAAAAGGAGTTTCCCTGAATTGCTTAATACAAGGTCATGATGGATGGAGTCTTAAATAATAGATATCCCATGTATTCATATTCATAAAACTAAGATTTCTAAGCAGTCCCAACTCTTGCAAAGTCCAAAGATCAGCAGCAGATAGCTGCATACAAATCTTCAAAACCAGCATAGCTTTGATTCTTCACTTTTTTTTTTATTGATATTTTTTTTATTCAAATTTTAATAATTGGAATAAATGTTAGGGAGCCATTCAATCCACGTGCTAGTCTGCGTAATGAGCTAATCATTTAAGCTCACAGTTGACATGAAGACACGAGTTATTTTGTCTGCCGACATTCTCCAAGTCAAAGAAAAGGCATGTCCTTGAACGAAAACAAAACAAAACAGAGACAACAAATAGGTACAAAGGTTACTAAAAAAAGAGTCTTACATGAACCGATGACAACGAAGACAAAGAAGCCAAGCAGAACAGGACCGACGGGATAGTCCTTTCCTTTTTTCGTGGTTGTTTCAGGCACAGCTCCTCTCTTCATAATGTTCTTCTCGAACCTCTCCACCTTCCTGTCTGCAAGTCGCCTTGATGTCGTCTACACAAACACCCGGAACAACACAAATTCATTCGTCGCCAACAAAGAAAATAATACTTCCAATTTTAAATTGAATTAAGATTTCAATATCTGGCTGAAAACATCTTAAACACTTCAAATCAAAGTATATATGCTGAGAAAGCAGTGTACTAAAATAAAATAAAATAAAAAACTCATGGTTTCTCTGATACTTACAGATGAATTATTATTCATAGTTTCAAAATATATGGGCCCTAACAAGTCCCACATTGTATGGGAGATATATGAATCAGGGTAAATAAGAATGAAAAAGGGGTTTTGTGTGATTTATTATCTGGTGAAACTGAGCTTTATAATGATTTTGGGATTTACCGACTATGTTATAATAATATTATCTAGATGTTTTATCATCATATTTATTTAAATATAGATCCTCCGGGTTTCCACGGTAGATTTCTTAAAATGGTATCTGTTATTTCTGATTAAGTAGTTCGTGTTTTTATCACTAAACATTTGGAAACTTTTAAGAAAATCCATAATTTTTTTTTTTGCTGGAAGAAAATCCATAAACTTCCCATAGCGTATGTTTACGATAATAAAAGCTGAGCCGCGAAAAGAATCTAAAGGATGATAATCTTAATTGTGCGATACCATTTAATCCAAAAAAAAAAAAAGAAGAGGGTAGTGACATGTGATTATGTTACATCTCAGCGAATCAATCATGAAGCTTCTATGATAAACCTAAAAAATATTGGCAGAATCTATAAGAGATCCTTCATTGATCCTAACCGTTCTAGCTAAACTCGGCTAGATCAGATCGATCTAGCGATCAATTATCCGGCATAAGAACATAT